>OY776677.1:22032593-23232593 GCA_963675555.1 Leptura quadrifasciata | reverse complement strand
ACTAACACATAATTATGCTTACCAGCCAGGCAAATCAACAGAACTAGGGCTTAATAACCTAGTCGGGAAAATCACTCAATCCCTCCAGGAAAAGGAGATTGCAGTGGCTGCTTTTCTCGACATTGAAGGAGCATTCAATAATGCACTGCCGGATTCCTTATACACAGCGGCTGCTGCTAGAGGAATCCAACTAACCATAACTGACTGGATCCGAGCTATGCTGGAAAACAGAATCATAACGACAACTTTACAGGGGGAAACGGTCAGCTTCAGGGCCGCGAGAGGGTGCCCACAAGGTGGGGTTCTTTCCCCCCTTCTGTGGTCACTACTTGTGGATGACCTGCTGGCCATTTTATCTCTGTGGGAAGCCGAGATTCTGGCATATGCAGATGACCTAGTCATCTTGGTTAAAGGTAAATCTGAAGAGGTACTCTCTCATACCCTTCAAGAGGTACTAGATCCAGTGCACATCTGGTGTAAGAGGGAACAGATGTCTGTCAATCCCCGCAAAACTGTGATAGTACCCTTCACGAGGAAAAGGAAGCTGGATAAATTAGAACCGCCTTCCTTACTAGGTGAAACCATTCCATTTTCGGATGAGGTGAAATATCTAGGCATTACGCTGGATAGATCACTCAACTGGAATTCCCACCTGGAAAAGGTAATCCACAAAGCAAGGCTGTCCCTGTGGACATGCCGTAGAATTTGTGGAAAATCCTGGGGTATGGGTCCCCAACAAATATATTGGATATACGTTACGGTCATTAGACCAATGATAACGTATGGCTCCATAGTTTGGTGGTCGAAAGGGCTACAACAGTCGGCCAAAGCCAAACTCTCTGGTTTACAGAGACTAGCATGCCTGGCAATAACTGGTGCTATAAGCACCACACCGTCAGCTGCTTTGGAAGTCCTCCTAGACTTACCACCTCTCCATATTTAGTTGGAGAGAGAAGCTAGGTGGGCAACATATAGACTCCAACAATCGGCAATTAATATGCCGCAAGCTATCATCATGGAACGCAACGGATTGATTGATGACCTAAACAGTCACAGCATCCTAGGTGATGTGATGCCTATCAGAACCAACCATGAGCTGCCTTTCAACATCCTATTTCCTGAAAGAGATGAGTGGGATCGGAATAAAACCGACCTACAGAAGGCAGACAGCTGTTGGTATACAGATGGTTCCAAAACTCCTGAAGGAACAGGAGCTGGAGTTTACAGTCGCTGCCCAAAGGTAAGAATAACTTCGAGCCTGGGTGATATCGCGACAATTTTTCAGGCTGAAATATATGCCATTGAACTGTGTGTACGGAGGCTGGAATCAACCCACCCTAGACACAGATCAATAAAAATTTTCTCAGACAGCCAAGCAGCCCTTAAAGCTCTTGGATCCTATCGCTGTAATTCTAAAACAGTGTGGAACTGCCAAAAAGCTCTAACCCAATTGGGTAAGAACAACAAACTGACTCTGGTCTGAGTGTCTGGCCACTCTGGGCTGGAGGGCAATGAAATTGCCGATTGCCTAGCTAGAGAGGGTGCGGCATCAAAATTTATAGGACCAGAACCAGTTCTTGGCATATCTTCAAACACTGCCAAAACAAATATCCTAGACTGGGCTGAGAGCAAGACTCTCTACCGCTGGCAGGAACTACCAGGATTAGCTCATTCGAAGGAGTTCATTACAAATCCTTCGAAATCAAGAGCTAAAAAACTGCTAGAGTTGAATAGGTTACACCTAAGCACTCTAATCGGCCTATATACTGGGCACTGCAGATTAAATCATCACTTACACAGACTTGGACTGGTGGAAAACACCGAATGCCGTCTGTGTCTAGAGGAAGATGAAACGGCAAGGCATGTCCTGTGCACTTATCCTGCTGCAGAAAGAACCCGGTTCTCATTATTTGGCAAAGGTCAGCTTTTGCCTGAGGACTTGGACAATCTCTCACCCAACAAAGTTATCAGCTTTATTAAAAGGCTGAACCTATTGGGTGAAATATAAATTAGGAGTGAGCTACAATAGACCTGATTGGTCGCGGTGGAGGGTCTGGTATAGACCCACTCACATTTCAACCTAACCTAACCTAACACATAATTTGATGAAAGTATTGTATTTTTCATAATATTTTATTTTCTTTGGTAAATTGTTGAATAACTGAATACCCTTACAGAACAAAGATTTCGATTCCAAAAATTGTCATGCCTCTCTACCACTATGTCATTTACATTGCGAGTATTGTATCCATGAGTCTCTCGTACAAAACTCAATTTATCACATAAATACCTTGGAGCCATACCATGTTTTATTTTAAATATAAATTGTAGTGATTTTAAAACTATACGTTGTCTAACGTTTAAAAAATTTAAAACATTTAACATTGTGTCTATGGGCGTATATTTGTTACATTTTAATATTATCCTCATAGCTTTGTTTTGCATTTTTTGTAACTTTTGTATATCATTGTTATTTAAATATAGCTGTGGAGTTGCACAATATTCAAAATGTGGAGCTATTATAGATTTATATACTAATATTCTTGTGAACATTGATACATAATTTGAAATTCTACGTAAAAAATAAATCTTTTTTGCAACTTTTTTTATTATATAGTCAGTATTACATTTGAAGTTCAAGCATTCATCTATTATAAACCCAAGGTATTTAATTTCCGAGACTTTTTCTAAATTTTTATTATCTAATACAATACTTTGTCCAACTTGTTGATAATTTAGAATATGTTTTTTGCCCAGAACCATGTATTTGCATTTATCCGTGTTTACTTTTAAACTATTATCACACAACCAAACAAATACATCTTTTAAATCTTGATTGATAATATTAATAACATCATTAACATTTTCTCCATAAAAGTAAATTAACGTGTCATCTGCAAATAAATGTACCTTACAATTTTTTATTGATTTCACTATGTCATTTATAAACAGCACAAATAATAAAGGTCCTAGTACTGATCCTTGTGGTACTCCGAAGTCATTGTCTATTACATTAGATGCACTATTTACATATCTTGTTCTTTGTTTTCTGGCAGTTAGGTAGGATTCAATTCATTTAAGTACAGTTCCCCCAATACCCATATTTTTCAATTTTGATAGCAATAATTGCTGATTCACCGTCTCAAATGCACGTTTAAAGTCTAAGAAAACTGCAACTATAACTTGATTTTTACTCACTGTCTTAACCCAGTCCGATATAATGAATTGAAGTGCCGTCTCAGAAGAATGATTTTCTCTAAATCCAGATCGATTCTCTATTAAAATGCTATTATCCATACAGTGTGTAATCAATTGTTCTTTTACTACAAATTCTAGAGTTTTTTCATACACTGTTAAAGTATTAACGGGTCTAAATTCTTCAGATATTATTGTATTCGGGATTTTTGGAATGGGTGTAACTATTGATATTTTCCAGTTATTAGGACAAATGGCATATATTTTGAGAGTTTTTTTAATTAATTATGTTGAAAATGAGTGGCGCATAGTATATTAGTTTAATAAAATTTCTAGAATAACCTATTTAAAAATTATCATAATTAGTTAAATTCTTTCAACTGGAAAGTGGTATAGATATTAGTTAAGATCTATTTGTGATATTTTGGAAAAATTTCTAGAGCATTCCATTCTGGACTGCGTAGAAATATTTGAACTCTGCCAAATATAGATTTATTAATGGTGTTTTGTGAACTTTCTGATGGAAATAGTGGTACTTCCTTTCCCTTATTATATATTTTTGGGAAAGAACTGAGGCAACATATGCAGACGACTAGCTGGTTTAAGCCGGAGCAAATAGCCGTGGATCCGGAGTATTCGTAAGAGTGGAGAAACTTACCCTTTTCGAATGTGCAGCATAAATGACAAATTCTTGTTTAGTTCAAGAAAAGGAGACAAAGAGAAATTGATGTTAAATTGGGCACCATCTATAGTGAAAATAAGTAGAGTTGTCTCTTTTCTCGAATAACCAGTCTCCCATAGATTAGACTGAAATTGTTGGTAAGAGAAATAAAAAGATGTTGTAAAATGAATAATAGAATATATTACATGAATAAATAAATCAATTTGTATAATGTGAAATCTGAAATTTTTAAGTTAATTACTAATATCGGCTAACAAAGACTAAGAGTAAGAATTTAAATTAAAAAAATAATAATAACAAATTTATACCAGGATCCTAGATTCCAGGATTAAGTACTGTTGAGGTGAATGGTTCTGGAACAACAATTCAGGCCCACAATTGTCTTTTGCAAAAATGGAATCTAAGAGTTTTCTTGGCAATTTAGTTTACGTCTCTCAATTAAGTGAAGTCTAAAAATTGTAGAGGAATATGAATTTATAATTAATATAAATTTGTGAGAAGCTCAAATTTACAATATAAAGCATAAGCATAAAATATATATAGCTGAATTTCAATTTTGAAGAAACTCAAATTTTCAATATGCAGAAGAATTTTAACGAAGTTCAAATTATCAATATGCAAAATATGTAGAAGCTTGAAATTATCAATAGGCAAAAGATCAGATTTTCAAAATGAAGAAAATGTAGAGAATCAATATGCAGAAAAAATAAGCTGATTCGGAAACTATAAATTGCCAAAAAAATAAAAAAATAAAATCTTGAGACCATGTGGTACATATAGTGTTTTAATTACTTATTAAATTAAACAGAATTGAATTTGAATTTAAATTTATTTTAAAAATATTGAAATTACATCAAAGACAAAAATTGAAGATTACTGAAATTTTAAATTACTAATAAATGAAATTCACCTGGTTATTAAGCACTTGTTAACGAGGATATAAAAATGTAATATTATTTACTGGTGTCACACAGCTAAGTTTGTTTGTTAAGGTCGGAACCAGTACAAAAGCTGCAGGCAAATGATATCTTGGTGAGTTTTACTAATAAGTTAAACTTTATTTATCCCACTTTCTGCAAAATAATACCAACCCACAAACTTGAAAAACATAATTCTACTATTAAAATAGAAAGCTGTAAAATGTAGAAATGGTACATGTATCGCCATCTGTCAATTGTTGAGTTAAGCGCACAACCTGGATGTCGCCTTATGTAGATTTCCGTACTCAAGCAAATTACAGAATCGATAAAAGGAATCTATAATTCTTTATATGCCATGGGTAAATAATGACATTTATTGCAAATTTTAGCCTACTAACGAACTGTCGTAATAAATAGTCAAATCTATTGTGAGAATTCAGCAAATATATTACATCTTATAGGATAGACTATTTAACAGGTTAATTAGAAAGTCAAAGGTAAGAAAAATAACCATATGTACTTACATAGTAAACAAAAATATACAAATTGAAATATAGGTAGGTATACGAATGTAAATAAATGTTTTTGTGGACTTGAAATCGACAATTGTTTCCTGAGATGCTGTAACAGAATAGAACAGATGCATAAGTTAATGTTAAACAAAAACATGACTGAGTTCCTAAGATATAAAAATATGTACATAAAACAATGCGAAATGATTTAGCAGTTATACAAAGAAAGTTCTAACAATTGAAAACCGTCTCACTTACAAAAACTGAATCAAAATGCTATACAGATCGTGCTAAATATAAATAAAATACTAGTCTTTATACAAAATTGTTAAATGGACATAGGCCATGTAATAATAGGAAGTATGGAAAAATAAATGCAAGATATATTTGCAGGACAAAAAATTATACTAGAACAAGAAATGGGACGTAAAGAAGAAAAGAAGAACAAGAGAAAAGACAACAACAAGAAAAAGAAGAACAAGACAAGAATTGTCAAGAACATCGAGACGATAAAGATGAACTAAAAAAATTATGTTAGATCAGGAAAAGAGACGTCACGAAGAAAAGAGCGTCGACGTCGGGATGAATTAAAGAAAATTAGAGAAGACTCGAAAATATTAACTTCACGAGAAAAAACAGGAAGAAATGACACGACCAACAGAATAAAGAGTTAAGAAAAAATTTATAGAGATACCTTCAACAGGATGCTATCCTCTCAGTCACTGATGGAACCAAAAATTAAATTAAAGAGGATATAGTCAGGTTTTTATAGATATAAAAAATCTTTTAAAATTTTATATTGAATAATTCATTTTTTATAATATATTACTACTCATTTGTTTTAGATGTCTATTGTAATTTCCTGGAATATTTTCTATATTATTGTTGTTATGTTACATTTATCATGAATATATTTAACGTAAATTGCACAAGACGCAAATGTTTTGTTTTCCGTTTAAATTACAATCCAATCCTTTTATTAATCTACAAAAATCTTAGCGCCCTTTTTGTTGACAAATTAGCAGTCGTTCTGAAAAAGGTATATGAATGTTAAAATTTATTGCTTGGTCGAAGGTTCTTATTACGTGAGGTGAGAAAAGGTAACCGATTTATTATATTACAGCATCTCTTTCGGTATATTAAGAGCTCCTTAGGTTCAGGTCAATTTTGGTTGACTTTCTATGCAAAAAAATATTTGTGGACACAAGACACACCTAGATAGAGCTTTTACACTTGTTTGAAGAACTATAATGAGTTCTTTCATTGAAGGAATGTGCGTTATTTTAGGAACGTGTTCTCGCCAATAAAGGAATCACACTAAAGACAGTAAGTAACTTTCATAAATACAATATTCTGTCCAAAGTAATAATATTCTGTAAAACCTATTTAAAACCATTATAAGAGTACAGAGGCTCACCTAGAGAAGGTTCTACTTGCTTCTTTTTCTAAAAACTACTGTTAATAATAATAATAATAATAATTTATTTTCATAAAGCTTACAGAGTAGTGAGATCCATGATAACATATGGATCAGTGGTATGGTGGACTAAGATGGTACAGTCTGGAGCAATAAGGCTGATAAGTGGTGTACAAAGGCTTGCTTATATATGCGCCACGGGGGCCATAAAAACTGCTCCTATGGCTGCACTTGAGGTTCTCTTGGACCTGCCACCATTACACATATTCATACAAGGCGAAGCTCGGTCAGTGGTGCATAGGTTAATGCACGGCCAAACGCCAATTAGCCGGCAACACGGAACGAAGTACCAGAAGCTATACTCGGAGATGAGTTCAGATCCCATCCTAGGCATGCCTACGGACGTAATGTTCCTAAGGTATAACTTCAATAAGAACTTTCAGACTGTAATACAAGACAGGGATGACTGGAAAAACGGCCCTCCCATAACAGCACAAACAGTCTGGTACACTGACGGCTTCAAGACAGAACAAGGAGTCGGAGCCAGTATTTACGAGACAACGTCAAAAGCCAGTATCCCGGTAGGTATAGGGAAATACGCGACGGTGTTTCAAGCTGAAGTGATCGCCGTACACTGTTGCGCAACTCAAGATTAGACGGACAATTATACTAAAGGGGCTTTATCAAAACTGTGGAGTCTAGTACAAAGGACAAAGCTGGATGAGGTACTGTAAGGAATGTTTTCTATGAGCACCACAATAGACCTGAAAAGGTTGCGGTGGTAAACGTTAAATAACCAGCTCTTCTGTTTATCTATCTATCTACAGAGTAAGTAGAGAATATTGTCATACATATCTCATACAAGCCCAAAAGTAATAAATATAAATATAAAATTGTGTACGTTAAGGGTTAAAGTACAAAAAATAATAAAAATATAATGAAAAATAATAATAAGCTTAAGAAACCTAAAATACAGATAGTTATAAACCCGATGTTCCACATTGGCACAATTAAGATATTTGGATACAAAATAAAAACTGTATTTTAAAAACATAATCTTCTGTCTATTTTTAAAAATTTTGTTGTATAATTTAATAGGCATTATCAGAGGTCAATTAGCTACCAATGAGTCTATATTGTAAGTGGGCCTTAAGGAATAATTGTTTATTTCTGATCTGAAGGATCTCGATTATTTTTTAAATAACAAAAATAGGAAAGAATATAGTTACAGTAGTTCAACCTTGAATGTACATAATCAAAATAGTACATTTTCAAAATATTTTGACTGACATGGTTTCTTAATTGCCATATAGAGAAACAAGTTATGTTAAGTTTATTTATTAAAAGGTCGATGTTATAAACCCCAAGATAAGTGAGAATCAATATGAAGTCCTAAAAATTTTACTGAGTCATTTTGTTTTAAACTTTGTCCATAAGTACACGTTCAATGAGATTTTTAGGTGTGCATAAAAGGAGACTAGTTTTGAGGCTATTAAGAGCAAGGCCATTTTCGACACAATAATTTTCAATAGATGAAATAACTCTTTTAATTGTATACTTATGTCTTCAAAATTATTGGAGGAAACTGATGCTGTAGTATCATCCGCAAATAGAATGATAAAAGTATTGTTATTAGCATTAACAATAAATATTCTAAATAAAAGAGGGCCCAATACTTTAGGGAACACCTGTGTGAGTAAAACAGGCAGAGGATTTAAATGCTTCTCCATCATGCTTTAAATGAACTTCTTGTGACCTGTCGTTTAAATAAGATCTAATCCAGTTTAGAGGAGCACCTCTTATTCCTTATTTTGAAAGTTTATCCACCAGCAACTCATGATTTACCGTATCAAAGGAACGAGTTAAGTAAAAAAAAAATAGTGGCTGCCTTATGTTCTCTCTGAACTCTAAGGACACTATCAAACCCGAAAATGACATTTAAACTGGTATGGGAATGCCGAAAAGAACTAAGAGCCCTGACAGACCACAACAAGATAACTCTATTGTGGGTTCCAGGACACTCTAGTATCGAAGGCAACGAGAAAGCTGACGAGCTGCAAGAAAACAATCATCATCATATTGGCCCAGAACCGGCTAGGAACGCCTAAAACCACTATACGGGGCCAAAAAAAGGGAATGTGTCAAAAAAACAAAAAGAATACAGGACACCGACATGGGAAAACCTTCATCAATGGACCATCTCGAAAGAACACTGAAGAACTGCTGTTACTGAGCAGGAATCAGTTACGCATAATCACAGATTTCATGGCAAGGCATTGTGCCTTGAAAGGACATCTGTGTAGATTAGGCATGTACCATGGAGACCTAAAATGCAGATAATGTAATGGGTCAACAGATAGAGCTTATCACATCCTGACTGAATGTAAGGCTATGTATCACAGGAGGCAGATACTCTCTGGGCACATAGCCCGGAGAGTAGCTGTTGGTTGCAGTCTGGTTACGTTCCTTATAGTAAAATAAGGATTTTATAGAGGAGTTTGCGACTAAAAATATTATGTTTTAATCAAGATTATCCAGAAGAATATGACACTCAACCAATTCTGGGGGTGTACAAATTGATACAAGGAACTAGTATATTGGAATGGGTGTCAAAAAGAAATTGGGAGATTAGCACAATAAGCTCAAGAGGTTGCAGTGTTTCCGAAAACATAGTTGGACGGCTTCCACAAAAAAAAAAAAATTGGTGAATCCACTTTTATTTTTCGTGTTCAAACAATTCTGTAATTTAATTTCCAAAAATAACATAGCGGGTTATTCGAAACTCGTACCAAATTTCGAAGAATCTTAAATTTTCAACCCAGTTTAGACACGAGCGGGTCTCAAAGAGACTCAAAGCTATATGACTGATGGTGGAGAGGTAAGCGCACTTGCCTCTCAGAAAAGCATCCCGCACCACCCTCTCCCCAATATCGAGAGCAATATCGATAATATATCAATAAAACTCCTTGAAGGGACTGTCATTATGGGTGCATATAACTCCCCCTCTAACAAGCTTACCTTCCAAGCATTAAATGAGCTTTTTGCACACACCAAAATGTTGTTAATAGGCGATCTAATTGCCAGGCATCAGACATGGTCGAATCGCAGGAACAACAGGAATGGTAGTACTGTTTTTGATTATACTCAGGAATTTGGTATTGCTGTCCTTGCTCCCGACTCCCCAACCCACTTTCCCTTTAATAACTCAACCCCTTCAGTCATCGACATTATCCTAAATAAAAATTACCCTCATTTCCTTGAACTTACATCCCTACCTTTGCTAGGAAGTGATCACAATCCTGTCCACTGCACTATACAGGGGACATACGAAAGTAACATGACTTTGACCAGATATGACTATAAGACGACAAACTGGCAACGATTTAAAGAAATATTAAACGAACGTACGAAAATAAATAATAATATAATAACAAGACACGATATTGACGAACAAATACAAAAACTTACTGTGGACATACAATACGGACGCGACAAGACGACAAAAAAATTTCAACTGAAACAATGGCAACTGGTGATTCCAGATGAGACCATCAAATTGATAAAATTCAAAAATAAAATTAAGGCGCGGTGGCAACGACATCGTCGCCAAATAGATAGACTTCGACTTAATGACCTCGAACAGACTATACGTGACAAACTGGCATCCCACAGAGAAGCTAGCTGGAACAATAAGATTTCGCAGCTCACGCGACAAGATAATTCTCTGTGGAGGATGACCAAGCTCCTACGTAACAAACGTGAATATATACCGACATTAATCGACGATGACGTAATATAAAGTACGGACAAAGACAAGGCGGACAGGATTGCTAGCTTTCTGCAGCATGCCAACACCACCCCTCCCAATTCTTCCCCCTTCCATGAGCACATTACATTTAACGCTAACCAAATCCACCCATTTTACCCTATTCCACCCAGTAAATTGTCCAAACTCCTTGTTTCTCCAGCCGATCTTCATAAAATAATTAAAGCCACCCCTAATTTAAAAGCCCCAGGGCCAGACAATATTCCCAACCTGCTCTTAAAAAATCTCCCCCGCAAAACCTTACTCCAGTTTCCTTACATTATAAATGCCATCCTCAGGACGCAGTACTATCCTGATGCGTGGAAGGTGGGTATTGTGGTACCTATCCTGGAACCAAACAAACCGCCGCACCTGCCGAGCAGCTATAGACCGATTACACTGCTCAACATAATGGGAAAAATTACTGAAAAAGTCATCCTACAAATTTTAAATAAATTCGTTGACAAAAAATCACTCATACCGGCGCGGCAGTTTGGATTCAGAGCAGGCCATGGAACCACCCTTTCCCTTGCCCATGTGGTCAGGGATATAATTCATGGGTATAATCGGAAGCAGTGCACCGTCTTGTTGTTGCTGGATATCCAGCGAGCGTTCGACTGTGTCTGGCATAACGGCCTTGCATTTAAATTACAAAAAATATGCAAATTTCCTGACTATATTGTCTCGCTTATTAAAAATTACTTATCTCAACGGCAAATTATGGTGTGTGTGAATGGCTCCTACTCGGATAAAAAACCAATATCGGCCAGGGTCCCTCAAGGCTCCATGCTCTCCCCCCTTTTATACAACTTATATACTTCTGACATTCCCGCTAACTCTACTGCTAACCTCCTACTTTACGCTGACGACACCTTACTTTACGCCAACTCATTCCATGCACAGACTGCGACGTATAAAATTAATTATCACCTGACAAAAATACTAAAATATTACGCTGACTGGAAAATAACGATAAACGAGACCAAATCGCAGACAATAACCTTCCACCGCAAATTTACCAACACAAAGACAATTACAAAACTTAAAATTAACAATGGAGACATCGAGGCAAAAACCACGGTTAAATACCTCGGTGTCTCCCTTGACACTCGACTTCCATTTGGACCACATATAACGCAGACAATTAACAAAACGTATGCGACGCTCAGCAAGCTCTATCCGTTGTGTAATCGGAGGAGCTTGCTGACAACAGACAACAAACTGACCATGTACAAAGTTATATTCAGACCCATTTTGACTTACGCCTGTGCTGTCTGGAATATGATTTCAGACACACAGTGCGCACGACTTCAACGGACGCAAAACAAATTACTTAGACTTCTCACCAATTCAAGCCGCTACATTGCGATAAACGAACTACACAGAATTACGGGACTTTTGACCATTAGAGACTACATAACACAAGCGTCGCAGAAGTTTTTCACTTCTAAGATTCATAGCTCCGAGCTGACGCGTGACATAGCAGACATAAGACGACATCATAACTATAGACATACACACAGATTAATTCACGAGAAACTACCACTCTACAACGTACCAACAGCTGATTGACGACGTTTTCCTCCATCAAATCTCCCTTCCTCTTTGCCCCTCGTCTCCTCTACATTTCACCCTACCTTCCACTGCTCCATTATTCCCCGGCTGATTTCTTACGTCATCACCCTTCAGGTCCAAAAATATAATCTGTTATAACCTTTTAAATTTTCCCTATATATTTCACTTTAAATAGCATGGGCATTAGCTGAAGCAGGTTTTTTGTATATTTTTCCTGCACAATATAAGGAGTACTCCCATTTACTCGAATGTTTGTTTCCCCAATTATTTTCAGCCTATTGCTGGCAAAATCATTAATTTTAATATACCGAACGCTGGTGCGAGCGGTTATTGATCGACAGATATTACCAAATGTGTTAGTTTCTCTGCAGGCCTTACCAACCGGCCCCTGTGAACGTGTCTTGGCTGTGTGTCTTGTGTCACGTCGCAGTTTAATATTTGACTACCTATTGTTAAATAAAATCAATGAGACAGCATGGAAATAACACGTATATTGTATATATATTTTAATTGATAATAAATGTTTTTAATTGGCAAATAATTGGCACTTACCTCTCACCCAAAGGTCCCGGGTTCGATTCCTGGTCGTGCCAGTAGAAAATACTGTGAGAGGGATATTTCCACTAAACACGGATATTGGGTGTGTGTCCTTTGTCTCTAAATGTATAGCCCCCTCCCACACAAGGCTCTTCTAGAGCCTTCCGGGATAAAGGTAATTACTGATTACCTGTGGTGTTATTTATTATTATTATTTATTATTAAACAAAATTTTCATTTTATGGAAAAGGAGGAGGCATTACTTCCCTGGATATAACTAAAGAGTAGTTTTGAGGTTTAGCTCATAATTTTTTCAACACAATTATCTGACCCTTCCTAGGACATTTGTTACTTTCTGTGAAAATTTTTGAACGCGAGCCCTCCACTTGATCAATGACCAAACATGACTATTAAATATTTCGCTTTACAAGTAAATGGGATTTTCACTAAATTCAATATATGGCGTCTAGGTCTACCAGTCGTTCCCTTATAAAAGTGACTGATATGGTTCTTTGGGCATTTATAGAGAGCCACAACTTACTGCACTACCAGTCGCCAATATTTAAGGATCTTTGCAGATGCTCTAATATAATATTCATTATGTATCGCTAAGAGTTGCACGATAGTGGGCAATCAGGTGTATAAGAATGTAAACGATTTTAAAAGTTCAATTGTTGCTTAGAAATATGAGTGTTAAAACGCTTAAGGACGTGTAATATCCATAATTCCCTGTCATTCACAATTTAATTGTTCGGCACTTCATAATTTATCTATATTTATAATTATTGTTCATATATGAGCAAATTCAATAAAAATTACTTCTACCGCAATAACACAGCTAATGTCAGTGATATACACAATACTTAATAAAAATAACTATGTCTATTAGCACTCTTCTATCCCATGAATTACCTATAAATGTTGTAATGATACATCGCGGAGTCGTCAAGTTAATTTATGTTTTAATTATTACTAAAACTGTTGTGTTTACGGCATTGCTATTAAAATTACTTCATCATACACATTGGGGGGAGAGAGAAAAAATAGTCCTTGTAAGAAAAATTGTTTCTAAATTATTTTGTCTTTAATATTAGAGACAATTATGCCAATTGAACCCTTATACAATAAACGACGCCATCAATACAGGAATAACGGCAAGTCTTTTTTCCCAAACCGTGTTGATTTGGTGCAAAAATGTCGTTCTTTTCTAAAAATAAGATAAGTATACATTACTTATTAACAGAAATAGAAAAATTTTCACCTAACAAATTTGTATTCTTTAGGTCTCCTACTATTGGTAGAGTATTTACTCCATTATATCTTAATAAATTCCCTTTCGCATATTTCATAGGGAAAAATAATGTTATTTGTAAGGTTGTGAGGCATTGGCTAATGGTAAATCCAAGGCCATAAAAAAAAAAGGTTGTGAGGAGTGTGTGAGTCCGAAAAAATCCTAAAATTGTAAGTATTTTGCTATGCAATAAGGGTACCTCCCCCTCCCCATGGTGCTGGTAGAATTTCTCTTTGGAATTGCGTAACCTCTCAAACGCCAAAACCACCCCCAAAAAGGGGTCAAAAAACGCCTATCACATCTTTTCCAACGGTGAAACTTAGCGTACCCCCCGTTTTCGAGGATGCTGAACACAGTGACGATGCTGAGTGTTTCTTCCGACCTCGTCCAACCCCTCTACCTTTTCTTTTTTTATTTATTTATTCTGACATGGAAACGGCTGATGAATCGTGTGACGTTGATTGTGATGTCCATTTCGAAAAATATCAACTATGTAATTTATTTTACTTGTAAGTGACTTAGGTTAAATTCATGTAGATAAGGTATGAATGAAAAAAAAATGTATGTTAAGCATATTCTATCTTTATGTATAACATCTATTATTTTTCATGTAAGAAAGGTGTCTAACAATTTAGTTAAGCTTATTTGTATGCATCAGCATAAATTTTTTTGTAATAAAATAAATTGTACGTATCAATGATTCAATAGACCTGTTTTTTTTTAAGTACTCGATTATATTTTTCAGCTAAACGATAAAGAAAGACAACTATAATCGCGAGGAGAAGTATGATTATTTTTGCTGTGCTCAGCATCCTCGAAAACGGGCGGCATATACATTTTGCCGGTGATATATATAAAAAAATGATTTTCACCCCTTTCGGGGGTGTTCGTTAGCCGTTAGGGGGGTTGGAGGGGGTCAAAGAACATGTTGGCCAGCACCATCGTGCTCAGAGTCCTCGAAAACGGGCGTTACATACATTTTGCCGGTGATATACAGGGTGATGCAGTAGTGCGTCGGACCTCGGTATCTCAAGTTCTACGATAGCTAGAAATTTTTTTAAAAATTGCAAGTAAACGAGATAAAAAAGTCTATAACTGGAAATTATTATCGAACATATAGGGCGAGCCAAGACGAAATTACAGGTTCAAGTGCCTTTTTTTAAAATGGATGTATTTCAGTAAATTTTTTGAAGCCTCTTTCTAGGGTCTATTCATTCTTATATTGGCATTGAATATCTCCCAACCACTTGGATGTAATGAATTTTTTTGTTGAACTAATGCAATTTGCAGATGGATATTTAAAAAATCACCACATTCACAATTATGGGTTTTAAGAAAAACTTATGTGAATACCAGTTATTTTTCAATTAAGAACTTTTTAAATTGAATTTTCTCAATTTTGCAACCATTTTCGTTTTATAAATAAATAAGTGTCAAATTCAAGAATAAAAAGAGGTTCCCTCAAATAATTCATTAGAGAAATATATAATAGGTGTTCGATGTGTTGCCCATTTTGATTGACACACGTCTTTATGCAATTTTGAAATGAGGCCATTTAGTGGGATCATTTATTCCAATCCATTGGAATGATATGAGTAAATAGTATTTAACAGGTCCTTTACTGTAACATTTTTTTTGTAATTTTTTTTGGTATTTAATTATTCGACAAGCAATAAAACCTCACTTTGGTATAAATTGTCGTGTACAAAGAAGCATTTATCACACTTATCGATCGTTACAATTTGTATTGAATTTAGACTATTTGGAATTTTACAATATGAGTTTTAATAAAACGGAACTTGTAGACATCACTTTTGTTTTAGGCGAGTCAGACAGAAATTGTTTACTTGCCAATAGAATTTATCACCAATGTTATCCTGAAAGAAGGATTCCTGATGTTAGCAGCTTCCGAAACCTTCTCGATAAATTTCTGGAAACTGGAAATGTTGAATATAAAAAAAGTGAAAGAATAAAACGTGTTGTGAACGAAGAAAATGAGTTTACTGTGGTGCTGGCAACGGTTGAGAATCCCCATGTTAGTCAAGGAGAAGTGACCTCATTAGTAGGAATAAGTAGACGGGTTGTGGGTCGAATCTTAAAAACAAATAAGTTATATGCATATCATATTCAAATGCACCAGGAATTATCTGATGACAATTTTCAAAAGCGTCTACAATTTTGTAATTGCCAGAAGTGAAATGCAGTATGATGTCAACTTTTTCAATACTGTTTTACTCAGTGATGAGACAACTTTTCATAAAAATGTATTTTTTAATAGGCACAATTTCCATTATTATGCTTCGGAAAATCATCACTTTTTATGCAAGTTGATAACCAACCATAATTTAATGCAAGTGTGCAAAAAACTAATATGCCTCATATAAGAGATTTAGTTAAATCTAGAATTATTGTTAAAGCAGAAGATGGATGGTCAATGAGACAAATTGCACTGCGTTATAATATTGACAAAAATTCGGTGTGTAACATTTTAAGACAGTGGAGAATAAACGGTACGGTTAGTAGAAATCCTGGATCAGGGCGACGAAGGATATCAACTCAACAACAAGGTTTGCAATTGGTAAACGCTTTAGTAGAAAATTCATTTTACTCAGTTATTCAGGCTGCTGAAGAAACGAATTTTCCTGGATCGAGTAGTACTGGTCGCCGGCGAGTAAGAGAATCGGAGCTACGCTGTCATACAGCAGCACAGAAATACTTACTTAAAGCTGAAAGTAGGTGAGGAATGAAAGGGGTTCGGTTCAGGAGCAGGAGCAGTGTTCAGTTTAGTGGTGGGGGTCGGTTCGGTTCAGGAGGAGGAGCAGTGTTCAGTTTAGTGGTGGGGGTCGGTTCGGTTCAGGAGCAGGAGCAGTGTTCAGTTTAGTGGTGGGGGTCGGTTCGGTTCGGGAGCCGGAGCAATGTTCAGTTTAGTGGTGGGGAGTAATTAGAGTGATGAGATGTAAGTACGGTGGTGGGAGGTAATTAGACTAATATGATGTAATTAGAGTGGTGGGAGGTAATTAAGGGGCGGGGCTTAGGGGATGGGACGTTAGAGGGCGGGGCCTATGAAAGGTGGTGGTGGGGGGCAATTAGATTAGTAAGAAGTAATTAAAGTGGCGTGATGTAATTGTGGTGGTGGGGGGCAATTAGATTAGTAAGAAGTAATTAAAGTGGTGTGATGTAATTGTAGTGGTGGGAGGTAATTAGAGTGATGTGATGTAATTGTGGTGTGATGTAATTGTAGTAGTGGGAGGTAATTAGGGTGATGTGATGTAATTGTGGTGGTGGGGGACAATTAGATTAGTAAGAAGTAATTAAAGTGGTGTGATGTAATTGTGGTGGTGGGGGGCAATTAGATTAATAAGTAGTAATTAAAGTGGCGTGATGTAATTGTAGTGGTGGGAGGTAATTAGGGTGATGTGATGTAATTGTAGTGGTGGGAGGTAATTAAAGTGGTGTGATGTAATTGTAGTGGTGGGAGGTAATTAGTGGAATGATGGGTAATTAGAGTGGTGGGAGGTAATTAGAATGGTGTGATGTAATTGTAGTGGTGGGGGGTAACTAGAGTGGCCTGATGTAATTGTAGTGGTGGGGGACAATTAGTGGAATGATCTGTAATTAGAGTAATTGCATGATGGATAATTATTGTGGGGGGAGGTAATTAGAATGGTGTGATGTAATTGTAGTGGTGGGGGGTAACTAGAGTGGCCTGATGTAATTGTAGTGGTGGGGGACAATTAGTGGAATGATCTGTAATTAGAGTAATTGCATGATGGATAATTATTGTGGTGGGAGGTAATTAGAATGTTGTGATGTAATTGTAGTGGTGGGAGGTAATTGTAGTGGTGTGATGTAATTGTAGTGGTGGGAGGTAATTAGAGTGATGTGATGTAATTGTGGTGGTGGGGGGCAATTAGATTAGTAAGAAGTAATTAAAGTGGTGTGATGTAATTGTAGTGGTGGGAGGTAATTAGAATGGTGTGATGTAATTGTAGTGGTGGGGGGCAATTAGTGGAATGATGGGTAATTAGAGTAATTGCATGATGGATAATTATTGTGGTGGGGGTGACTCAATTAAGGTGGTGTGATGTAATTGTAGTGGTGGGGGGTAATTGGAGTGGTGTGGTAATTAGAGTGATGGGATGCAATTAGAGTGGTGGGAGGTAATTAAAGTACTGTGGTAATTAGAGGACAATTACAGGTAATTTAAGTAAAAATAAAGGTATTGCAGTAAAAATAATGGTGATTAAAGCAATTATGGTCAATCCATCCGTCTAGTCGTTCGTATGCAGACAGTTAAATAATTCTCTATTATGTTGTATTGTCTTATTGCACTTTGTATTTTTTTTTACGATGAGATAACAAACATTCATTCTTTATTTACCTGCCTTATCCTTATGCTGATAAACAATTGCGACCTATCTACATTATCTTTATACCGATCAACAATTATTTTACCTGTCTTATCTTTAGGGACATCTGTCTTACCCTATGCTGATTTATGAGATGTACATTTACTACCTGCCTGTCTTATCCACCGAGATTTTATTTAGTGAATTTGTGAAAGGGAACATTTACATTGTTATTTCAGTACCTGCAGCGTACCCTCTTTATGGTTTTTGTGTACTTAACATCTTGACATCACAAGTGAGGAGAACGTGTTGCTGTTTATTTTAGTTTTTATTTTTTGAATTGAAACACATGATTTACATTTTCTTATATTATTTATTACCTATTCTGTCACATTACTATTTTCATACTATTTATTACCTATTCTACTACATTACTAACTAATTGTCTTTTTATTTTATCTTGCACCAAAAAATCCACCTTGAACTGATCCATCCAATGCATTATAGGTCAAGTAGGCATCGTGAAGTATAAGTGCATATACACGAGTTTGTTCGGGGAACTTTGTCTTTCGTGTTTCAAACTCTATTTTTATGTCAACCGTAGATGTCTTCAATGCCTCGGATTGGTGGCTACAGTCTATGACAAACAATGGATTTTTTCTGAATTCTTCAAGATCCATCATAGGTTCCCCCATGTCTCTACCATAATAACCTCGTTGAAAGCTCTCGTATGCATAATATACTGCGGAGTCCAGCTTTTTATCGAAATTTAAATTCCAACGCTCATATGGATATACTTCAGCATTTAGAAATAGTCGAATATTATTTATGTCTGCATGAATAAACTTTGTGGCATCTTTGGATCTATTATTGGAATTGGCATTGTTTTGAAAACCAATAATGATGTAACGAGGTCTCTCAAGACTGCTGGTGGTTTTAACAGCCCATACATCGGAAGAAGTATCACGCAGAATTGGTAGTTCATAAAGGTCCCACATACGGTAAACCATCTTAATTCTGGCATTATTACCGCCTGAATCAATTTTCTTCAACAGCTTAATTTTTTGTCTATCTTCAGGTACAATATGTCTAATCTTCCACTCAATTTTACTAATTTCTAGCTCTGAATCAACTTCACCAATATAAGAGTCTTTAAACGAGCGGGCTATGATTAAAATTAGTTCCTGCTTTGAATTTAAAACACCTTTTGTATAATCTTCCGCAAAACCCATGAGATATTTGAGAGGTAGTCTACCACTGAATACATGACTGGTAGTATCTAAAATACACTGCTTTTCTTCGGTGAGACCCCAAGCTGCAGTTAGTAGTGCTCTCGTATGTGTCTGCCCATATGATACCATAGTTTTCATTGTTGTGGTGATTCCAGGCTTTCTAACGACGGCCACTGACTCGCCACCCATTTCATATCTTATCTCATCGAATAGAAAGGCTAGTGCATTATTGGATAAATAACACCGCTTGGTGAGGTCACTAGGAGTAAACTTGCCTTCAATATATATGTAACTCTCTGCAATGTCAAGTATTAGGTCTTGGAAATTAATAGGAATGCGTACTGTATCAGAGTTTTTATAATATTGCGAACCATATGGCTTATACGTATGTTCATGTAAGCTAACAATTGACTGGTCAAAAACAGGTTCGTCGAACACTTCAAGTTTTTCACTAGATGTAATAAGCACCATTGTTAATTTTCTCGGACTTCTAATCCAACGGACTGAAGAAATGCACGATCCTTAGCTGACAATCTACGTCTGAACTGATCAAGATGCTCACGCTGAATGATTCGCTTTGCACGATTACGCTCCTTTTTATCATTAATTGCATTATATTGGAGACGGGGTCTTTGTTGATTGTATTGAAAACCTCCCATATTAAAACTGTTTCAATTCTAGTTTTACAATAATTTTTTCACCTCGAAAATTGACTAAATGTCCGTTGTCATCCAATATTCGCAGCGTAATGTTATCGATAAACTGACGTCCTTCAGGTCCAACAGGCAAATATATGATGTTGGAGGGTTCCCTGGTGAGCTTGTAGCCGGGCTCGACGTCTATATCAAATTCGAATATGGTATGGGATTTAAGAGCATTTAAATAGGCTCCAGAAATAATGTTACAATCCACCCGTATCATTCGTACTTTCATAATATCAACAGGGAGCGTTGATTCATGTCTTTTGTTCGGATGTAAATATATCGATTCAAATCCCAATAGACTTCCAATAGAATTTGGCTGTGTAAAATCAATTCCATATTTTGACCAAATTTCACACTTCAGCGTATTATTGTTGGCTCGCAGTTGGAATAATTTTTCTTTTTCTTCTTCTCTTTTATCATTCGGCATTGCTTTTAGTATTGTGCGATATATTTCATCAATTTCATATGCACCGAATGGTATATGGAGAGCTGTGAGAGCCATTTTCGATCCAGTTTTATAACAAAATCGATTATTCGTCTCGTCCACATTGAATATGGAGTTGTAGGAATAAAATCCTGTTAATCCCAATCCATATCGACTACCAGTATTTAATTCAATGGGTGGATAAAATTCTGCACTAAGCACACTTGTGTGACTCGACAGAGTAAAGGTGTACGACATAACTGATGAATTTGAGCACTGACCTATGAATTTATTGTGATTTACAGCAATCATCGTGGATTAACTTTCTCATCTTGTTGGGTGACGGTGTCTCATTATTTGATACTACATTTATATCACGTACTTTACAGTAACAGCAGAATACTTTTCGAGGCGATGGTCCATCATTAACATCAACGTCACTTGCGTTCTCATTAGAATAATGCTCTTGACAGTATTGGTATTTTAAAATATCGATATCACTCTGGAGATGTCTGGGTAGTTTATCCCATACTAATGCAATTTCATGTGCGGCACAACCAATCATTACTTCTTTAGGCATATCTGCGAGTTGTTGTTTACTCATCTTCAACAAGCTGTGTAGTCTAGAGAATGCGATTAATGAATGACCCATTCGCTTAATGCTTTCTTGATCCATAGCAGGAGTCATAGATGTCATTTCCATAGCGTCTTATGTCTGCTTTGTAGAAAGAAACTTTAAACACAAATGACCACACCAGACTGTGTTGAAATTTTGCTGACGATCATAATTATAGTAGATTTTGTTGGTAGAATTTGAGCCTTTGCGCAAGTACAGAATTAGTTCCTTAGGTGGAGGTAAATCACCAAAGCTATCAAAATATGTGACTGTATTGCCAAGTTTTTTAAATGCCACCCAATGTGTACCAGGACCATCTATACTATCCAAATTTATGATTACATATTCATTATGTCGCGGTCCTGAATTTGGTAGATTGTTGCGCATAAATATACCTCGAAAATATGGTACTTTCAGCTTCTCAGCATAATATTTCAGATCTATATCGGTGAGAGGTTTTCGAGGTAGGATGTCTAGTAGTTTTTTGAACTTTGTGGTTTTAGATAAAGTCCTAATCCTTTGCGATACGGTTTCAAGTATAACCCTTTACCAGTTTTTCCTATTGCAATCGCTTCCATTTGTCTATTATGTCGATTTTTTTCGGCCAATTCTTCTCTGCTCGTTTTAACATCATTTACAGCCTTAGCTATACCCGCCGCAGTGCCAGCCAAACTACCTAATGCAGATAATCCAGCAAAAATAGGTATTAAAGGTAGAATTCCACCAACTTTCGGGATTGGTATGATCCTAGGTGTACGAATATTGCGTTTTCCTCCAGCAGCCCTCAGGTGACGTCGTGCTGCTTGAAGTGCAATGTACGTCATTTTTCTTGGGTCCTTAGCTATAGACCGTTTGTCATCAACTTTTCGTAAGTCATCGCGCACTTTACGAACTATTCCTGCACCAAATGCTATCTTTTTAGGGTTCTTCTTTTTAATATTTTTTCTTTTTTTAGAATGAGGTACAATTGAGTCACATCCCATACCAAGACGCTGTTTTCCCTTCATTATAGATGTAACTAACCAAGCAGCGGCTTTTTCTTTTAAATTGGCGTCTTTTGATTTAACTCGTTTCCACGCAGTTTGTTCAAGTTGATAGTCTGCTTTGTGGCGGGCTGCTAAATCACTCCTGTTTCGATCGTATGCAATGTCGTGTTCCTTACATGCAGCGTCAAGTTTGTTTATGCCCGAATCACCTCGCGCTAATCTTTCTTGTAATTTGGTGCCTGGACCACAATACTGGTAACCACCTGGTAAATGTAGTTCAAATGGAAGCTTATTTATAAGGGAATTTACTACCCCCCTGCCAGCCTTTAAATGACGGCGATTTTTACTTGTGCACTGCTTGACTGACAACATTTAAATAACGATTGTATGATGTGCATTCATTTATATAGTCCTCAACCGTGCTACAATGCGCATCGTGAAGCAGAGACAGAAGTTTTCTATAGACAATTTAGATGAAAAAGTTGGAAGTGGGTTACAAGCCGAACCGCGCCATGGTCCGTTACTTCCCTCAACTATTCGCGGACTATTAATCGGTCCAAGTGCGTGCGGCAAAACAAATTTACTTATATCTCTACTTACTCACCCCCTCGGATTACGTTTTGCAAATATATACTTATATTCAAAGTCTCTTCATCAGCCCAAGTATGAATATTTACGCAAGATATTAGAACCTATTAAGGGACTAGAATTTTACACCTTTAGTAATAATGCAGAAATAGTGCAACCGTCCGACGCTGAACCTGATTCTGTATTTATATTTGATGATGTTATATGTGAAAAACAAGATGTAATTCGTGCATTTTTCTCAATGGGACGTCACAAACATGTAGATTGTTTTTATCTAGCACAAACATATTCCCGCGTGCCAAAACAACTGGTAAGAGACAACAGCAATTTCATAGCAATCTTCAAACAGGACAATATGAATTTACATCACATTTTCTCTGATCATGTCTCGCCAGACGTATCTTTTAAACAATTTCAAGATATGTGTGCAGAGTGTTGGAAAGACAAATATGGGTTTCTTGTGATTGACAAAGACAGAGAGGTGAATGAAGGCAGATACAGGAAAGGACTTGATAGTTTCATATATACATAAAGCACCATAATTAGAACATTAGTCGATCTATAGACAGCGCCGAGATTACATCAGTGAAATTAAATATTGGCAATGAAGGACACCAGTGAAATAAATTTGAAACGTCAACTAGTTGAAGCTACTGATTCTATACGTATATATACGTATAAGCGGCATCTGAAACTAGTGACGAAGAAAGTGCAATTCAAACATATTTTATGGACACACCGCCGAGATCATCGTTAGATTCAGAAAATTTCCTTAGCAGTGAAGAAAAAGAATGTGATGTAATCAAGCAACACCTAGAAAATCTAAAGTCTGGTGATCATAAATATGATACTGTGTATGGTGTACGCCTAGATCCTCAAACAGCCAAGTTACAAATGGGTGATGCCGAGATACACTTTTCTAGTGGAAATATCACATTGTCGCGTAGTAACAAGGAGCTGGGGACGTATCCCGGTAGTACTAAGTTGTATGATATAATATTTATGAAGTATCCATCATTTCTGCGCCGTGATCAAGTCACTATTGATGACGAAGAGTGTCACATATATAGAGATATATTAAAAAAGACAAAGGCGGCATATAAGGATTTTAATTTCAAGCAGGGTTTAAATAAAAACAAATGGAAAAAGTTTAATGAACTCATAATGCCACTAATGTCTTCTACTGTAAATACGAGATCCAGAACTGGTTTGGGTTTTCCACACATACCTCTTCAAAAATTATATAATAGTAGAGGCGTGGATTATGTCTATTGGAATAAACCGAAAGAACTGGTGGATCGTTTGCGACTGCTGTATAGTTCAAAAATGGCAGGTAGCAACAATGTCGACAACGAAATAGTTAGTTTAGTCGAGGAACTTCGGGAAGAAGAAATAATATATTAGCAAAATGACTTCCTCCATAACTAGTATATAAAGCACCGAAATGTTGAAATTATCTCAAATGCAAAGAGAAATGGTAGGTGTAAACACAATTGACAAGTTCGGGAGACGAAGAAGTGCCTTAAATAAGTCAATGATTGTACGTGGACCACCAGGCGTTGGTTTTATTGTAACCGTAGACAATCACTTTGATATTCAAAATAAACGTTTAAAAAATATTGGAGAGCCAGTGGATAATCGTGATGGTGTAACTCGTAATTATGTAGAAAAATGCATGAAAGAGTTACATAGTGCCTTTTTCGAGAACCAACAGACTTTTGTACACAACAAAATTACCGAGATGATTAATGAAGTGCGACAGTATATCAACACAGAAATTTCAGATGTTAAGAAATTAGTTGAAGACAATACCAATGCAATAGAGAAGGTATTCAGCACTATTCAAGAATCCCGTCTGATAAGCGCACCTTCACAAACCAAATCACTTGATGTTAAGATGGTGGGAGTTGATAAACAGCAGATGATGGATGAAATTGCTGACACCGCTGCTGCATTGGGACATATTAAAAATAAAAAAGGATTAACTATAAACAAAGTCCATTAGTATATTAGAAGAATTGACTTATTAGAAATTAGTTTACTTGTGAACACCTACCAGTCAGGTACTTTATTATGGAGTCCAGTATTATAAAAAGAGCAATCGTTGAGGAGCTACACAAACCAGTTCGTAAAAATTTCCGTAGAAGGAGAACAATAATAAAAGGGTATGGCGATTTATGGCAGATGGACTTGATTGAGATGCGACCATATGCTCATGATAATAAAGGATGTCACTATATTCTTGTCGTGATAGATTGCTACTCCAAATATGTGTGGACTAGACCTGTAAAAAATAAAACTGGTATTGAAATTACAAAGGGCATGAGAGATGTATTGGAAGAATCAAACTACTCACCTAAAAATCTCCAAAGTGACCAGGGTACAGAATTTTATAATAAAACATTTTCCACCCTAATGAAAAAATACAATATAAACCATTACTCCACATATAGTACAAAAAAAGCAGCAATCGCTGAGAGAGTAATAAGGACACTAAAAAATTGGCTTTATAAAGAATTCTCAGCTAGAGGCAAATATAAATGGGTTGACATTCTGCCTAACATTACAATAATGTACAATAATAAAGTACATCGCACAATTGGTATGAAGCCTGCTGATGTGAAACCAACCACACGCATAAAAGCTTATGATCACATTAAGATTTCTTTAAAACCTAAATTTCATGTTGGCGACATAGTTCGAATAAGCAAATACAAAGGTATATTTGATAAAGGATATACACCTAACTTTTCAACTGAGCTGTTCAAAGTCTTTAAAGTAAATGTAACCTACCCCAGGACTTATTTAATCGAAGATATGCAGGGTCAACCGATAAAGGGAGGCTTTTATGAAATGGAATTGCAAAAAGCTAAGTATTCGGATGTGTATCTGGTGGAGAAGATTTTAAAAAAGAGAGGAAAGAAGATTTTTGTGAAATGGCTTGGACTCCCAAATAGTCATAATACTTGGATCGATAAAACTTCTATAATATAATATTTTCATGAATTTGTGTAATTTTTTATAACTTTAAATGTTTATGAGTAGTATGATGAAATAAATAATAAAAACACAAATGACTGGTTTTAATCTTATATTCTCTAAAATAATACATAATATACGTTTAGAAATATAAAGTCCTCTAAAAATAATGCAATAATATACTTCATCTATTGTTAATACAATTGTAGAGGAGGCGTGGCTTAGTTACTATGATAAAGATATGCGTGAACCTATGATGGATCTTAGCGAATTCAGAAAAAATCCATTGTTTGTTATTGATTGCTCTCGTCAACCGGACGCAATTAAATCATCCACTGTCGACATAAAAATAGAATTTGAAACACGAAAAACGAAGTTCCCCGAGCAAACTCGAGTATATGCTCTTATACTTCACGATGCTTATTTAACGTACAGCGCATTGGATGGTTCAGTCCAGAACGGCTTTATTGGTGCTAAGTAGAAGACTATAATATGGTGCATTTAAGTAGTACATTTCCTACTTTGATCATTGACTTACAAAGTTTTCAATATAATGACAATGAGTTTATAGTGAAAGAATTGGCTGCTGTCTGCTGTAACACTAAACAACAAGCACATTATATTTTCAAACCACCATATACATTCTCATTTAGCACGTGGTGAAAAGGTGCAATACCAGTGGTTGGAAACAAATTTCCATGGTTTAAAATGAAGTCATGGATATATTCAACTGGAAAAATTGCCACTAATCTTTGAACGACTTTGTCAGAATGCTGTTAACAACTATCGACATAATTTACAATTAAACAATGTAATAATACTATGCAAAGGTGTGACGAAGAAGAATTTCCTACTACAATATCTGCGGTGGAATAAAATTTTAGTTCTTAATGACTATTCACCGCCCCTACCTAACCTTAAATCATTGACTATACCAGAATGTCTGGAACATTATCATTATAATAATTGTCATTGTGCTCTCGCAAATGTTCACTTTCTTTACAAATGTATTGTAGATTTAAATATAAAATTGGAATAAAAACTCTTTAGGTTTATTAAGGTATATCTTTTAGTTATGTAATCAAGAATAGGTAATAAAATACACGTATTATTTTAATATTTGTTTTATTTCTAATCTCATCGTAGTACGAAAATACAAAGAAAAATTTTAAGATACTATAATTGTATATTGCATAATAAAATAATACAATAATTGTTTATATCTAATAATAAATACAACACATAGAATTATTTAACTGCTTGTATCATCATCAGACTGGTCCAGTTGATATTTTTCAATAAGTTCCTTAGGCAGGTACTTCACTATGTCATATAGAAGGTGTCTTAGTTCTATTCTAACCATATGCTTACAAAATTCGTCCAAATTTAAAAAGCCTCTTGAATATTTGTAACATAGATTTGCACCAGCAGCATACATCCTGCAATCTTTTTCAACGCGTCTTGTTTCTTCAACATCGTAGAAGACATTTGTATCATAAACTAATGAATGCTGCGAATCCTTGATTAAGTCACTTAGTTCACCAGACAACCTTTCAATGGCAGATTTAATGTCTTCTGCCCGTGCCCACCGTTGAGCTGAATATTGCATCCAGTTGGACTAAACTAAAAAAATAAAAAACAAACATATTAATCATACATATTCAGAAAGGATAATTTTTTTATCAACTTACACAAAATGTGATGATGAAAATATATTGTAGAAGTCCATTTGTTATTATTTACTATATAACAATTATTTCATATATTTGCAAGTGAATCAACAATATTACTCCCAGCATACTTTCAACTGTATTCCATTTACTAATATAAAATTAAAATTAATAACTAACGCAACCATGCTCTTTACTAATATAAAATTAAAAATTAATAACTAACGCAACTATACAATATCTCAACTAACAGCCAAAACGTAACATTACACTGGGTTTTGCACCGTTATACACCGGAGAACTCTGACCTAGATATGTCAGTGTGTATTTACCAGATAAATTGATTTTACTCATAAGATCCTCACTCACAATTTCAACAACTCGTTTTGGTAGAAATGATTTGAAAGATGTAATTGTGCTTTCCTCAAATAAATGTACTACTATTGATTTTCCAAATCGCGTATTGACAGCAGAAATTTTCTTAATGATATATGGTTTATGTAAAATTAATGATGAAATAGACTTTTGTTCTAAGACCTCTGTAGATTCATTGATCATTGCATTAAGTGCAAATAAGTCGTAATCAGAAATTGCCATAATTAAATCGAATGTATACAGTGAAAGAATTACAGAAAGTAATATAAAATATTGCTCATTTGAAATAATTCGGATAGTTGCACAACACTCACTTGCTAGCTCTTGACTTATCGGCGATAGGTTTTAATTGTGCGATGCAGAAGCATTGCATTCTATTTATATTAGTAGAGTCATCCCCACCACTACAATTACATCAGGCCACTCTAGTTACCCCCCACCACTACAATTACATCACACCATTCTAATTACCTCCCACCACTCTAATTACCCATCATTCCACTAATTACCTCCCACCACAATAATTATCCATCATGCAATTACTCTAATTACCCATCATTCCACTAATTGCCCCCCACCACTACAATTACATCACAACATTCTAATTACCTCCCACCACAATAATTATCCATCATGCAATTACTCTAATTACCCATCATTCCACTACAATTACATCACACCACTTTAATTACTTCTTACTAATCTAATTGCCCCCCACCACCACAATTACATCACATCACATCACTCTAATTACCTCCCACCACTACAATTACATCACAACATTTTAATTACCTCCCACCACAATAATTATCCATCATGCAATTACTCTAATTACCCATCATTCCACTAATTGCCCCCCACCACTACAATTACATCAGGCCACTCTAGTTACCCCCCACCACTACAATTACCTCCCACCACAATAATTATCCATCATGCAATTACTCTAATTACCCATCATTCCACTAATTGCCCCCCACCACTACAATTACATCAGGCCACTCTAGTTACCCCCACCACTACAATTACCTCCCACCACAATAATTATCCATCATGCAATTACTCTAATTACCCATCATTCCACTAATTGCCCCCCACCACTACAATTACATCAGGCCACTCTAGTTACCCCCCACCACTACAATTACCTCCCACCACAATAATTATCCATCATGCAATTACTCTAATTACCCATCATTCCACTAATTGCCCCCCACCACTACAATTACATCAGGCCACTCTAGTTACCCCCCACCACTACAATTACCTCCCACCACAATAATTATCCATCATGCAATTACTCTAATTACCCATCATTCCACTAATTGCCCCCCACCACTACAATTACATCACAACATTCTAATTACCTCCCACCACTACAATTACATCACATCACTCTAATTACCTCCCACCACTACAATTACATCACACCACTTTAATTACTTCTTACTAATCTAATTGCCCCCCACCACCACAATTACATCACATCACTCTAATTACCTCCCACCACTACAATTACATCACACCACTTTAATTACTTCTTACTAATCTAATTGCCCCCCACCACCACCTTTCATAGGCCCCGCCCTCTAACGTCCCATCCCCTAAGCCCCGCCCCTTAATTACCTCCCACCACTCTAATTACATCATATTAGTCTAATTACCTCCCACCACCGTACTTACATCTCATCACTCTAATTACTCCCCACCACTAAACTGAACATTGCTCCGGCTCCCGAACCGAACCGACCCCCACCACTAAACTGAACACTGCTCCTGCTCCTGAACCGAACCGACCCCCACCACTAAACTGAACACTGCTCCTCCTCCTGAACCGAACCGACCCCCACCACTAAACTGAACACTGCTCCTGCTCCTGAACCGAACCCCTTTCATTCCTCACCTACTGCTGAACATAAAGAAGCTCGAGTAGGATTTGCGCTTGAATTTTGAACGCATGATGTAAATTTTTGGAACAATGTAATCTTTACAGACGAAAAAACTTTCCAGTCAACACACAGCGGTCGTATTCGTATTTACCGCCCTCCGAATACTCGCTTCGATGAGAAATATATATCTAACAATGTTAATTGTGGTAGATTTTCCGTCAATATGTGGGCTTAGATATCGGCACGTGGTCCTGGTGTTTTGTGGCATATTGAGGAACGATTTAATAGTGAAACGTATATTATGATTTTAAACAATATTATGCTCCCGTCTGTGTCACAATTATTTCCTAATAATGAGTTTATATTTCAACAAGACAATTGTTCCGTTCATACTGCTCATACCGTAACTAACTGGTTTCAAGATAACAACATCAATGTTCTTAACTGGCCCAGTCATAGTCTAGATCTTAACATTGTGGACGAAGTATGGGGACTACTCCTAAGAAGTATCCAAAAACGAAATGTGAGACCACGGATTGCCGAAGAATTACTGGAAGTAGTAAATAATGCATGGGAAAATATTATTACTAATGATTACTCTATAAATTTATTTAATTCTATGCGAAACAGACTTATAGAAGTTATAAATTGAAATGGTGCAATAACGAAATATTAATAGGTAGTTTCTTGTTAAGTAGGATATCATTTGTCCTTTGATCCAGGACTTCGACTAATCGTACCGTTTATTCTCCACTTACTTAAAATGTTACACACCAAAATTTTGTTAATGTTATAACGCACTGCAATTTGTCTCATTAACCATCCATCATTTACTATAGCAATAACTACAGCATTAAAATAAAAAATAAATTAAAAGTGATATCTGTTTTATTTCAGCTACTCATTACATATTCAAATAGAGACAGATTTACATTAGAAAAAAAGTTGTCCTATTTTTTTCTGCTCACGACAATACATTGACTGGAGCTATTTATCTTAATTTTTTGGAAAACTATCTGCCACAATTATTGGTAAATCTCCCTGAAAGAATTCGAAATAGGATGTGGTTTCAGCAAGATGGGTGCTCCACCACATTGTTTAAATGCAGTTAGAGACCACTCAAATAATACCTACCCTAATCTATGGATTGGAAGAAATGGACCCACTAAATGACCTGCTAGATCCCCAGATCTTACAAAAATTGATTTCTTTTTATGGGAATACGTGAAAGAAAATTGTTTATAGAGACAGACCAACAAGAGTACAAAATATGAAGGAAATAATAATAACTGCCTTTACATCTATCACACCGGCAGTTTTAGGAACAGTGGGAACCTCATTTCAAAAGCGCATAGAGTGTGTGTCAATCAAAATGGGCAACATGTGGAACATTTATTATAATTTTTTCTACTGAGTTATTTGAAGAAATCTCTTTTTTTAAGTTTATTATTGAATTTTGTAATTATTGCTGAATAAAACGAAATTGGTTGCAATTAACCATAGGGAAGTACTTACAAGAAATGTTCGTTTTTCATTTCTACATCACATCGTCGAAAAATGTACAGAGTATTCATTAGAAAAAATTGTGAAAATTTAATTTGAAATGTTCTTAATTAAAAAAATAGTTTTTGGCCACCCTGTACATTTTTAGGAAATGAAAATGATTCAAAAACCTTAATTAGATGTCTCGTAACTGGTATTCACATAAGTTTTTCTTGAAACCCATAATAGTGACTGTGGTGGTTTTCTAAATATCCATCTGCAGATTGCATTATTTCAACAAAAAAATCCATTACGTCCAAGCGGCTGGGAGATATTCAATGCTAATATAGGAATGAATAGAGCCTAGAAAGAGGCTTCAAAAAATGTACTGATATATATAGCATTCCATTTAAAAAAAGGCACTTGGTCCTGTAATTTCATATTGGCTCGCCCTATATATTCGAAAATAATTTCCAGATATAGACTTTTTTATCTAGTTTACTTGAAATTTTTCAAAAAATTTCTAGCTACCGTAGAACTCGAGATATCGGTGTCTGACGCACTATTACCCCACCCTGTATAGTAGTGTCGATTTTCAGTTTTACCGTGACGAAGAAGACTGTTACAATATACGAATTTACATATCATTATTTTAAAAATAAAACTCTTAGAATCATCACCTTCACTCAACCCTACATCTGCACGTAGCACTTAGGTAAGTAATTATTTTTAATATGTATAATGTGTTAATTGTATTTTAACGATCATGTAGTCTTGTAAATTTTTTTGTAATTTTTTTTAAATGTTCACTCAGGTTTATTGTTTAAATACCTGCATTGCATATTTAAATAATTAAAGTTATTCAATTCCTGACTGGCTTTGACATTAATTATTATTATTTAAAAAAATGCAACGTCAGACATTTCAAAAATTTATGATATGTAAAATTGAGCAGTGGCGTTCTAGAATACATATACAATTTATTTTATATCACTTTAAAATGGCTATTATTTGAACAGACAAAAGAAATAAATCAAGTAATTTATAAACACTACTACGTAATAGGTAGATATTTTAATATCTGTTAGCAGGTGCACTCCGAACAAAATAGTTCCTTCATTTTTTTTTAATGGCATTAGGTAACAAACCACGCAGCCAGGCTGAAGTTCCTTCATTTGTGAGACAACTAATCCAATATTATCTGTACCTTACGGCTCCAGATTGCCACCCGTCTCATATTTTAAGGGATAGTCCCGTATTTAAGCAAAGTGTCTCGTGTGCCAGGCAAAGATCGTGTTGTCCAGTTTTTTATGCCCCAAGTCACTCCAAAATAAAATATAATATTATAATAATCTGTAATCCCGACTCGAGAAAGCAGCCACTGGGATCGTCATTCAAGTAGACATGTAGACAATGTAAGATTCTTCCTGCAATTATCTACATTTTTGTATAATTTAATTGTTCATTTAAATTTCTGAATACATGTAGAATGGAGTGATCTTGAAAATTTTCACTGGACACAGGATGTGGACCCCCAACATTACTTGCCTTCTTTTTTGCCGAATGAATCCACTAATTCGCAGGTCCGTGAACATTTCAGGACTGAAGGGGAGAGCCATATATACAGTGTGTCTCCGGATGGAGTTGACAAGATTGATTGATTTTACGACGGAAAGTCATTCTTTATAAAAAATTCTGCTTCGAGTTTAGCGTATAAAAATTTTAAATCAGTTTTTCCGAGTGCTAATGAATTAAGAAAACATCAAAATGCCTCAAAAGAGATATCGGTTAAAATGTTTATAATACAAAGTTGTTTATAATCCAAACATTATCTTCAAAAAAACCTTTAGTATAATTAATGCCTAAAGCCAATCAAAAAATAGCTATTTGTCTAAATGCACTTGAAAATGAGAATTTTTTATGTTTTTCCTTTTTATCTCCATTCACTCGTTATCAAAACGATTTTGTACATACACCAACTTATTCAAAATTTGATTCTCTTTAACTTTCATTAGATACACTATATGCGTACGACATATCGTTTTCGAGTTTTTATCGATTTTATCATGAAACAAGTGTTCTGATAGCGCGCAATAAAGATGTTTAAAAATTCATATTTCTACCGATATCGATCGACTAGAAATGAAAAATAAAAGGAAACTGTTCGTAATCGAATTCGCTACAACTTTTATTTGAAACATTTTGCGATCCGAACGATAATTTTTGAGATTTTAGCAAAGAACGCGGGTATTTCCGTTGCGTCGCAAAACTGTCAAAATTTCCAAAATATCTATCTCGGCTCCAATAGGTCGTACGAAGTTTTAAAAAAAACGAAATTGTGCGGATTTTTATTACCTATAATTTTCATGTGTACATATTTTACAGTAAAATTGATACTGAGTTTTTTGCGAAAAATCGATTTTTTTACCTATTTCTCCCCCCACCCCTCCTCCGGCGCTGGCGCCACGGGTGGGGATATTTAAATGTTAAAAGGACCACAAAATAAGTCTATTCCCAAAATTTCAGCCAGCTCTGAATTATTTCATCCAAATCGACAAATTTCGTCCCATTTTATTGGGCTACCTATGATAAAGTGAGAAATAAATAAATTACAAATTACAAATGTCAACATACATTTTTGTTCAAATATTAACATAATAAAATCTAGCGTTAACTTCAACTATTGTGGAAAAAAATTATTCCACATAGTCTTCTCCAACCTCAACATATTTCTCCATCATTTTAATAAATTCTCCATAGACCTTACGGATGGTTGCAGGTACATTCATTTCATTTACCTCGTCTTTGTATTGCTTTTAGTATTTCTCGATAGCAGTTGATCTACGTGAACTTTCTGTTTTCAAACATCCCACAGAAAAAATCCGTAGGTGTAAGGTCTGGTAATCTTGCAGAAAAATGAATTGGACCATATATTCCCAATCATCTGTTCATCATCCGAGATGATCTGTCAACCACTGCAGTACCAAAACTGATGAATGAGTTGGGAAACCGTCTTGCTGCCAAAAAATGTTATGCCTAACTTCCGGTTGCAGAGTCTTTAGAAATGGCAATACGAAATTTTCCAAAAGGTCCAAATAAATATACCGATTTAAATTTTCTTGTATGAAATATGAACCAACGATTGGATCGTAAAAAATCTCAGGCCATACATTCAATTTTTTATAACATTGGCTTCGTTTGTGAATAACATAGTTTGGATTTTCAAAAGCCCAATAGCGGCTGTTATATGATGAAACGTGATTATTGGTATAAATGTTGCTTCGTCAGTAAAAAACATCATTCTGTGCATTGTCGGACTGGCCAGGCCCGCTCTCGCGATCGCGAGGGGCCCAATACGCCAAGGGGCCCGTCCTGAAGGGTTTCTCTACAGACTCTACATTAAATTTACTTTGTGGTCCAAATAAAAATCCGTACGTGACGTTTTAGATTTAGCGCATGGTGCAATTGGTGCATGAATTGCTTGCAAAGCACCTTATAGAGTTAGCCCTATCACGCACCGAGAAATATTTTCGAATATTACCAAATTTCCGTTCACGCGATTTGCTGTGCGCTATCAACTGAGTTGCTTCTCTTGATAAGCGATGGCTCTGGATCTGGGAAGTACCTAGTGCGTATATGACATGACTAATACCCTTTTACATATAAAATAATCCTAATAATTAGAGTGCATAAGCCATTACCAAGTTTTTAAGTTTTCAATGTGAAAATGAGTGATACGTGGCAACAGAACCCAGTAAAAAAATCTCAGTGTCGAAAAATTATTTGGTTTAGTACAACAAGGTGCTCTATTTTTAAGCGATTCTTACAAAAGAATGAGCGTTTGGCAGAATTTGACTCAAACGACAAAAAAAGGGCATGAAAAAATGTAACAGTTAAACAAAATCGGCGCCACGCGATGGTGGAGCAAAGACAAAGCTCTTTCATCTGTTTCTGAATTGCCAGTGAAAATTGAACATATTGAAAACTGTAGGTTTGTTACTTTTTTACATTTTCTTTTAAGTATAATTAACGGTCGATATGATGCAAAAAGTAAATTCACTGCCCAAAATTTATTAGAAAATTGGATCAAGTTTGAAACCATTTTTACTGCGGTAATCATTTTAGATCTGTATTCTGTTACTACTCCTGTATCAACTTTTTTGCAGTCAAAATGTCTTGACTATTTTAAAGCGTGGTGGGTAGTTGAAAAATTAACAGAGCAGATGAAGTCCAAGAGATGTGACACTCATTTTATAAAACTGCATGAGAAAAGTAAAAAATTAGCTATAGTCTTTAATGAAGTTTTTAGGAATGATCCTTTAATAGATATTGAAAATAATTTCAAAAAACAAAGAGTCAGTGTAAGAAAAAAAATACCTGGTGAAATCGCTTCAGATGAACCTGGTAATTTTGCACCAGAGCAAAATTTCAAAATAAATACCTTTTTTAGTATACTTAATAGTGCTTTAACCAGCATTGAAGAGAGATTTGTACCTAATAAATACCTGTATAAGGATTGTGCATAGTTAAATCCAGAAACAATTTAAGGATATTTTCAATTTCTCTGATATTACAGAGTATCCGGAAAACACTTTTATTAAGCTTAGTGAACTAACTGGTGTTAATAGAGTCAATATATTGGTAGAATTAAAACAATTTGTTGACCAATACGATGCTTTGACAGCTGAATGCAGGAAAAAGTTCGGGGAAATGCAGCGAAGAACGGCAGATTCCGTGGCTGACAATGAAGAAAGATGAATTTTTTGATTGGGTGAAAAATAATATTAATCAAAATGGATATAACTGCACCCAGTGCTAATCCTGTGTTTTTCAGGTTCTAGTGAATTTGACCTCTCAGTCAGGTTTAATACCCTTTATGTTGTGTATAAATATGTCCTAACTTTACCCTGCACGCAAGTCATACATGCGAAAGAGTTTTTTCCAAATTAAAAAAAATAAAGAAGCCTGAAAGAAGTGAGCTTTCTGAAAATACATTAAATGATATACTACACCTGATAGATAAAAATAAAGTAATTGACGAAATAGCGTGTTCGTCGGCAGAGATAAAACGTATACTAATTAGTTATTAGAGTGCATATGAAACATTTGTAACTATTTTGTAATTAATTTTATCTTTGGTCAACAAGTTCTTTCAGTTTTTTGTATGTACGTGTTTTGCGATATTAATTTGATTTTTTTGATATGAATTAAATATTTTTTTTGATTGTTGTTAGTTTTGTTATATTGAAATGTTGTTTTGTTTTTTGTTGCAGTATAGTTTGGATTTTACGTAATGTTAAAATGCAATAAAATATGATATTCTTGATTTTAGTTCCCTTCAATACCTTAAAAGGGGGCCCTCTGCGGAATTCAGCGAGGAGCCCTAAACATAGCCAGTCCGACATTGATTCTGTGGAAACTTCTAACTACGAGGTAATTCTCACCGACCCATATACAAAACCAATCTCTTCATTTCCATTTTTAAGTGTATGTCTCAACCTTGGCTTAAATGGTCGAACTTTACTTTACATATAAGTTCTCTGCAAATAACTTTTACTTACTTCTAGTCTTTGTGAGAGTTTATGTCAAGATAATTTTCGAATTGTCTATTATAGAATTTATTGTCAAAAATGTTGCCGCATCATCTTCATTATACTTTTTCTTGGGTTTCTTGACATCCACTACATATCCAGTTTCATTCAATTTGTTTACAAGTTTGTGCAATAATTGTCGCGATACCGCTGTGTTGGGGAAATTTTAGTGGAAAAGATCAATTACATATCGATAAGAGACTTCTCAAATTCCATAATATTTAATCAAATAAATCGTTCTTGATTGGTAACCATTTTGTAAATAATCAACAGAACAATAATAAATACAGATGTAAGATACACATTAACAGAATGACGTTTGTCAGTTCAATATTATCGACAGCATAGTGTTTCTTAATTTGAATTCTTATTCATATTAAAAAATTTAACGTAAAAAGATGAACACGACAAAAACATAAAGTCAAAATTCAGATATATATAAATGGCTAATCAACTTTAAAATATAATAGAACCATAGCTTATAAATTTTATGCGATATTAAAATAGTACGAAGAGCCTTGTCCGTTTGGAGAGGATTCCTCACTTGTCATCTATCCTGCTGACGATGTGGACGCACGGATGCGTGCGGAAACGGCCTTCAAAGAAGTTCGAGACGTCCAAAGGAACATGTTGTAGATTAGCTAGACTGATAGAATAATAAATCTTAAAATTCTAAGATGGCTAGGAAATGATAAGGAAATCGCACGTGGAATTAGAATTAGAAATTACTTTGAACATCTCATGAGACACCCAGATATGTCGTTAAATCAAATATGGAACTTAAAGAAGAAGTAATAAAAACAAATTCTATCCAAGAACTTATTTTGCGTAAACTATTCTTCAGATAATAATAATAAACGTCTTTATCAACGACTTCAACCTTACAAATATTAAGAAGCAAGTACAAAAAATTATATTAATTGATAATTTAATATATACGAAAAGCAACAATACTGGAATCAATTTAAAGTGTTTAGAAATGATGTTGTAAATACTCTAAAAACCAAAAAAAGAATGTATTATGAAAACAAGATAGACTCAAATAGAAACAACCCTAAAGCAATGTGGAAAACGCTAAAAACATTAATTAAAAAGGAAAATCACAGTTTTTTAAATAATACCATAAATTTTGTAATTGACGATAGAATAGTTTATTTTAATGAAGATACAGAGTTGGCAGAAAACTTCAATAGATACTTTATTGGCAGTGTAGGCGATATAATTAATTCTATCAATCATACCACTGAATGGACTGATACAGGACTTATAAACATAGATAGTAATTTTTCTAACTTTAGATTATTAACAATGAACGATCTACAGGAAATTGTATCAGATTTATGTAATAAGACAAATGTACATGACGTATTATGTGCTAAAATTATTAAGAGTTCTTTCGATGTCATTGGATATGCCGTCTTACAATTAGTAAACACCTCATTACAAACAGGTAAATTTCCAGATAATTTGAAAACTAGTACAATAACACCTATACCAAAAATAATAAATACAAACGAGGCTTGTAACTTCAGACCGATTAATACTTTGCCAGCTATAGAAAAAATCATAGAAATAGCAGTACATATACAACTCTCTGAATATTTTAATAAGAATAATTTATTAATCAGTAATCAGTCTGGTTTTAGAGAGAATCACTCGTGTGAGTCAGCATTACAATTAACTATCGCTAATTGGATTAACCAGATTGATAACGATCGATATATCCTAGCTATATTTTTAGACTTCAAAAGAGCTTTCGAAACCATCGACAGATTGACTCTTTTAAAAAAATTAAAATATTATGGTATAGATGGCATAGTATTAAACTGGTTTGAGGACTACCTGAGGAACAGAAATCAAATTACAAAAATTAACAATAAATTTTCTAATCTTCGTCAAAATAGATTTGGGGTGCCACAGGGTAGTGTCCTCGGACCCCTATTGTTTATAATTTATTTAAATGATATTGTTAAATTTACGTCTTGTGACTTTTTAAATCTATTTGCAGACGATACCTTAATTGCTGTAGTTGATAATAATTTAGATAACGCCGTAATGAGGATGAATACTGAACTAGCCGAAATTGAAGAGTATTTAGCTATAAACAAACTCAAACTAAATGCCAACAAAACAAAGGCAATGATTTTGACTACGAAATTTAAATATAATAACATTAACGTAAATAATATAAATATACTATTAGAAAATAATAAATTAGAACTGGTTAAAGAATTTAAATATCTCGGAGTAATTATTGATAATACTCTAACATTTAAAAATCATTTCTTATATATACAAAAGAAAATAACAAAAAAACTATACTTTTTTTCAAGAATATCTAATCAGCTTTCTTTTTCCACAAATATTACTGTGTATAAGACTATTATTCAACCGCACTTTGACTATTGTGCAAGTATTTTATACCTTTTAGACAACAATTCAATGAATGCTCTACAAAAGTTACAAAATCGTGGCATGAGGATAATTCTGAAATGCAGTAGATACACTCCAATTAGTTTAATGTTAGATGCTCTTCAATGGATGGCAGTTTCTACTAGACTAGTTTATTTTTCGATGATATTTATTTATAAAATAAATCACAACTTACTTCCAGCTTATCTCAACCGATTTATAACAATAAATAGAGAAATCCATAATTATCAAACAAGAAACAATAACAATTTTCACATACAAAGAACTAATTTCAAAAAATCAATGAATTCACTGTTTCACAAAGGTCTTAAACAATTTAATGAATTACCGATGGAGATAAAAACAGCTCAAACGCTAACAATCTTTAAAAGACAACTGTCTCATTTTTTATTAAATAAGGTAAATCAAGCGCATAATGTTTAATGTATATAAAATGTATTAAATTATATTTTGAATGTTTATAATCTTTGTTCCTCTTCATACTTTTTTTTACTTCTTAAGATGATATGGGTGCATTAGAACTTGTGTACTTACATTAAAATACTATGTAGACCCTATAATTTGTATTATACTCGTACTATGTGTATGAATTATTATCATTATGTATGTATGTATGCATGTATGTATGTACGTATGTATGTATGTATGTATGTATGTATGTATGTATGTATAACTACTTATAATCTGTTATGTAATTTAATTTGATATTATTATGTATTGTGTATATTAGGCATGACCTAGTTAATAAATTTCATTTCATTTCATTATTAATACCAATTTAATATATTTAAGTTTTACATGAAAAATTATCCCTTTCAACCCTTAACCAGGGCGAGCGTAGGTGCGTCTTTACTATGTACATACTTCGGTATGCGATGTAAAGCAACGACAGGCGCAGTTAGTACTTGGATGGGTGACCATTCCAACGGAAACCGCGTCCTCGCCTCACACATCTTCCAGCGGCTTGTATATCAGTGTATGCGCGGAAGCTATACAACCTTAGGCGAGGGTTGTATAAGAGATATACCATCCTTCGGAGGGGATGTACAGCCGTCGGTCCTTTGTCTATTAAATGTTAGGCAAGTAAAAGATCCCTACTCTTCTTAAGGGAAGAGGTTCGGCAAAATTCCTGGTTGGGGGTAGCTCGTCTACAGGCGTCGGTGTTAGGCCTCAGTAGCGGAAATAGGCCAACGTTAAATAAGTGTATAAAAAAAACCCTTAACCAATAGTTTACATTCATCCCCACATTCCCAATTCATTGCCTATATACCCAAAATTTTAAGAAATGTTTACAGTATTTCACATCTCATTTTATAAGAATCACAAGTTGTAACCCTCAACCTGAATGTCATATGCACACTCCACCTTACAAATCCTCCTCCAATACTGTTAGAAATTTTCAAACATTCTTCTGTCACTACTGCTATGAACTGAATATATAAAAATGTTCAGAATTGACAGTCCAGATCGATCCCCATTTTGACGCACTGTGCAAGAATAGCATATTTTTTATTGATTAAGGTGGGGCTGCTTGGAGCAGAAGGACCTGCAACAAATATCCATAATCAAATAATTGATTGATTTAAAAAGCTAACATTTTACTCAATTAAGTTGAACACTATTCTACTTGTCTACCATACTATCGCCAACCAAGCGGGCATCATCAGCAAATAATTAAAATTTTAAAGCAATTATACCCAAGTAATAAAAAAACTGCAGAATGTCATACAGAATGTTCAACAAATTACGTAAAAACTTCAATAAACTGGCGAGTAACTTTACGTCTAGTTTTAGTGGAATGTGTGAGTCGGAAAAAAGCCGAAAATTGTAAGTATTTTGCTATGCAATAAGAGTACCTGCCCCGTTTTCGAGGATACTGTGTACGATGGTGCTTTTAGAATTGAAGCTGCACAATCCCGCAAATGGCCAAAAACGCCAAAAGGCGTTAAACGCTTATCACATCTTTTCCAATGGCGACCCCTGGCAGGGTGCTACGAGTGACCTGTGCCACTCACCCGCTTAGCACCGTAACCACGGCCCACACCTCAATGATCTCCGCGGAAAAGAAAAAAACCGCACCGCAAGGGGAAAGTCGTGTGGTGCGGGGGGACTTGCCTAAACAGGCCGGTCCGCGAGGAGACAACCTCTATAAAAGAACCGACAGCGAAGTCGTAAAACCTGTATGGCATCGGGCGCACCTCACAGTATTAATGCCTTCCTTCCAGTATGGGACCACTGCTGGAGGGTGACGGAGATTTTGATCCAGTTCGTGGGATTTAAAATATAATGAAAGCCAAAATCAAAAGGATGAGAAAATTGAGTCGATGGAAAAGGCAAAGACAACGGACATGGACGATGGAACAAAAATGTTGACAGAACAGAAGATATTTGCAAGAAGAAGCTCTATACTGAGGAGTCCGCCCGAGGAGCAGGAGCTCTTCGACGAGATATATCTGGGGCGAAGACCGGAAGAGGAAGAGGAAATGAGTTGAGTCCCCTAAAGTTAAGGAAAAAGAGGAAGATGTATGGGACAAGGCTACCGCGGATATGATGGGGCTGATTACCAAGCTGGAGGAAAACGCCAAAAACCTGAGGGAGCTGGTGAAAATTAACACCAACACCAAGGTGGAGATCAAGACGGAGGTGAGGGAACTAAGCTGGATAGCTGAGTATATCGGCTGGAACAGTAAAAAGTGGGTCGAGATGACGCAAGAGCTAAGACAAGAGATGAGAGTCTTTAAGAAAACGAGAGAATTCTCTACACAGACGGAAGGTCCCTGGCAACGTACAGATAAAGCGAAGGAGGAGGAAGTAAAGATATCGCGAATTAAGGAAAAAATCGATGCGTGGTCGGGGGAGTACAATGGCCTAATCGATACCATTAAAGAGGACTGGCCGGGGAGGGCATTCCGAAAGACGGAATGCGAGAAGGGTATTCTTAAATGGGGGGAGACGGACGAGGACCTAGCATTGGTAATCGATATCGGAGAACAGCAGGGAGAGAGAGGTCTAATAAGACAGGCAAGAGTAGCCTGCCCAATAACAAAGGCCCTCCTGGAAAAAGGACTAAGAGAAGGTCAGGTAGAATACGGAGAATATACTATCCACCTAACCTTAAATCGTGAGGAAGAGCACAGGGACACCGCCGCAAGACATACGTTCCTTCTACGGGGAAAATTGGGAGTAGAAGAAACATGGGAAAACGAGGATATATCTGAAATGCTGAAGAAATGGGCAGCCATATTAAAAGAACTAGGGAAAAGGAAGTGCACCCTTGCCGCACAAGATGGGGTGAACAGGGAAACGCTAAAGAAGCTATGCGAATACACGTTTAGAGAAGTGGATGCAGAAATTATAATACTCGTCCCTATAGGAAGAAATGTTAAAATAAGAGGGAGTCGCCTGTAGATACCGTAGGATAGGAAACCCGAGGAGGGAGATTAAGGGGAGAAAATGCGGGAATAATTATAAAGGCAGGAAATAAATCTTATGCGGAACTGGTAAAGGGGGTTAAAGGGAGTGTAAATATTGAGGAGATAAACGTAAAAGTGAAGAACATGAAGAAAACAGCAAAAGGGGTTCTATTAGTTACGATTGAGGGAGGTGCAGATAATTGTAAAGCCTTGAAAGAAGCCATGGGGAAACATCTACAACAGTTAAGGGTTAAGGAAAAAATGGAGAGCAAAACGATATTCTTCAGGGATATTGACGCAGCAGCGACGGGAGATGAAATCAAGGAGGCCATCGTAAAAATAGTGGCGAGTCCAGACTTCGGAGTAAAGGATATTGAAATATGCTCAATAAGGAAGACGTTAAATGGGAGTCAGACTGCAACAGTGCAGGTCCCAAAGAGAATTGCAGGGCTTCTTGAAAAGAGGGGAGGCGTAGGAATTGGATGGATAAATTGCAGAGTTGGGGAAAGGGTTAATATCGTCAGGTGCTTTAAATGCTTGCAATTCTGCACATTGCAAGAACGTGTACGGAGAAGGATAGAAGCGAGGACTGCGTAAGATGTGGGGAAAAGGGACACAGGGTAAAGGACTGTAATAAACCTGAGTACTGTGGGAATTATAAAGCAGGGGGGCACAGAAGTGACTCTATGAAGTGACCAAAATACAGGGGCATGATATACGAAAGGGAGAAAGAGGATGGAGACCTCAGCTATAAAATCGAGATTGATAAATGAATTCGAATAATGAAGACAAAGGAAGAGGACAGAAGCCCCCGAACCCCAAATCGTTTTAATAGATGGGGAATGTAAGGGAAAACGGGAAGTTTTACTAACATCAATACACGATGAATGACCCGTGGCCTGATGGAAAGCGAAAGCAGTTCCAGGTTACGTGGAAACACTGATCCAGGAGGGGTTTCAGTCGGTAAGAGTCGACACTACCCGGTGCGGTAGACCCTAGCGCCGGGTGTCCATGCAGGATTTCCGCTCCACCATAAAAAAACGGCTAACAAAACTTTTTTTTATCTCACGAGTAAAATGTATATACATTTTTTCGGCGATGTAAAAAACAGATTTTTACTCCTTTCGTGGGTTAGAGGGGTTGGAGGGGGTCGGAAAAAATGTTGACCATCACCATCGTGCTCAGCATGCTGAGTCAGCAATACGGGCGTTTTATACATTTTGCCAGTGTTATATATAAAAAAACAATTTTCACTCGTTTCGGTGGTATTTATTATCCGTTAGACGGGTTAGAGAGGGTTAGAGAAAATACTGAGCATCACCACTGTGTTCAGCATCCTCGATAACGGGGGGATACTCTCATTGCAAAGCAAAATATTACAAGTTCGTCCGGTTCATACCCTCCACTATTTAAATTCGTGTCAGTTTAATCAAATTTTTGTGTATTAAATGTGAAATAAATCTTATTACCACATTATAAATATAAAATATGCTCACCGAGTTTTTCCCAAGATGCCACGCCACTGAATGTTCGTCACTAATCACTAATTACGAGAAAACTTCAGAATATTACTTGCCGGGCGAGAACACCTCTCATCGCTTCCTGTCGTAATTTGTTTAATAATTTTAGCAATTTAAAATAAACACCGATACCAATATTGTCAGCTACACAGTCAGTGCGCTTGTAAACATCCCATGTTACAACCACATTACAGCCTACAACACCAATTTTGAAGGTTGGTATGTTGAATAATAACAATAATTTGCAAAATAATTTTCTGGTGACAAAATAATGGAAGAAGACTACGCCGCATAACGTCGTGGATATGTGCATTTTAATTGTTTGCTAGGCTAGTGGCATAATATAAAGGCAAACACATCGTACGGAAAAATAATTGCATAGAGTCGGCTCCGACGTTTGTTTCATGCATAATAAATAATTGAAATAAAAAGAGAGAGTGGTGCCGTCACAGCAATATATCACATTTTTCCGTCTTTGACTGCAATTTATTTTTAGCTTTGTTTCATACGTTCTTTAAATGTAAAATTAGTTTTCTCTAATGTAAGTGCAATAAATGTGTTTCAATCTTCAAATTTAATTACTCGACATAATACTCCGACTCACAAATTTTTTTTTTAATACATTTATTTAACGCCGGCCTATTTCCGCTACTGAGGCCTATCACCGACGCCTGTAGACGAGCTACCCCCAACCAGGAATTTTGCCGAACCTCTTCCCTTAAGAAGAGTAGGGATCTTTTACTTGCCTAACATTTAATAGACAAAGGACCGACGGCTTTACATCCCCTCCGAAGGATGGTATATCTCCTATACAACCCTCGCCTAAGGTTGTATAGCTTCCGCGCATACACTGATATACAAGCCGCTGGAAGATGTGTGAGGCGAGGACGCGGTCTTCGTTGGAACGGTCACCCATCCAACTACTAACTGCGCCTGACGTTGCTTTACATCGCATATCAAAGTATGTACATAGTAAAGACGCACCTACGCTCGCCCCAACGACTCACAAAAATAAAATCATAATTACTCAAACTCTTCTAAATGCAACTACTATATCCTTCTGCAGTAAGTAACTGTAAAAATCAGAAAAATATACCATATTCGTTCCAAAGAAGAATGTACTTTTGGCTGATATTTTTCTTTAAACGTAACGTACCCCATAGATAGCCTAATAGATAGGTAGATATGGGTGTAGAAGCTGGTTGATTGGCCTTGAACACCTCGATCTTTTCAAATCTATTGTGGCGCATCTGAATGACTCTTCTTAAAGTACCTCATGCAGCTTTGTCCTTTCTATCAGACTCCATAGCTTTAATAGAGGCCCGTTAGCGTAAATATTTGCCATTGATATTTCCTCCCTACGTAAGTGAAATCTCACCCTCACTAAGCCTTCGTAATGGCACTTTCCTCCTCTTAGCAGAATCTACATGTTTCATTCACTGCCAAGCCCATTAGATTTATTTTATTAAGTCGGCAATGTTCAGTTAGAAGACCTACTGTTATTCTAGTGGATTTTCTGTGGCTAGTAATCCTTCTGTAAATTTGGCGAATCGTCCTTCAATGATCTCTTTAGCCTATTTCTGTCTTGGAAAATTTCTCCATGTTTCTAATTCATATATCACACAACCTTTTCAACGTTTTGACTAGGAAATAGGATAGACTTGTAGATCTACATGACTTGAACGTTTGATCCAATATTCTATCTATTCCAGGTAGGTAAACTACTCTTAGTTTCAACCATATATTATGCGGAATGCAAATGCAGACCAGACAGGCTCTGAACATTTTACATAGATAGTACCTCCAGTTCCCATTGGATCAAAATTAGGTATATTTCATTTAACCAGGAGATTTGAGTGGTTGGAAATTGTTAACCATTCATCTCATTTTGTCAGATTTTACTACCTTGGCGGATGTTGACATACCTGGTGGCCACGAAACATGCGACGATCTTTATGAGAAGAAATAAATCGATAAGCTTTTTCTACACAATAGGCAATGAAATAGTTACTAGATGCACTCAATTCAAGGATCTTGGAGTCATCACCATCAAAACCATCACCACCATCCATCAAAAATATAAAACAATCCCTAATAACTTAGCGAACGTCAATGAAATTAATAATTATTTTATAAATTCCATTCCCCATTAGACAAAGTAACAATATAAATAATTATTACCAAGGCATTAAAACTTCCATTCCAATTCCATTCTTACTTTTAAAACAATCTCGAGTTATTGGTGCTGATGGTATGCATATTGATTTTATTTTACTTTGTTGTCTTTTTGTATTATCAGCTTATCCTAGCTTATCCTACTCCTGAGATTTATGTTGATCTCAGGCCTATTAGTATTCTATAGTATTCTACTTGTACTTTCTAATATCTTGGAATATATAACTAAATATCGAATTGTGGAGCACGTGGAAAATAACGACATACTACCATATACACGGTCAGGTTTTAGGAAGTAGTCGAGATCAGGAGTCGGAAGGGGTACCTTTTTTTTGCCAGAGCGCCAATCTAAAGACCCCCTCGTTTTCGAGGCAGCTGAACATGATGGTGGGGGTCTCACATTTTTTTTTCCTCGGCAAACCCTTCAAATTGGTCAAAAACCACACCCAAAGTGCCTTTTCGACTAACTGTTATTCCCTCGAGTAGAATTGAAAGTCCCTCGAGGAATTTGACCTCAACCACCCCTACACCAGGCTTCCACCCCTCTAGAGAGTTGAAAAATTGATACTTTCTTTGTGGAAAAAAAATAATATTTTACAGGAGGTGTTTCTGTGTGGAAGATGGCAGGTGACCAGGGTTGGGCAACCATCCTCGAGAGTTGTTTTTACCCTTCAAAGGGGTGGAAAATAATAATAATAATAATATTTTGAAGGAGGCGTTTCATTGAGGAAGTTGGTACGCCTACTACAAAACAATATTTTTTTCCACCCCTTCGAAGGATGAAAACAACCCCCGGGGTTGGTTATACAACACTGTTCACCTGCCACCTTCCTTAAAGAAACACCTCCTACGAAATAATAATTTCTTTAACAAATCAAATATCCACCCCTTTGAAGGGTGAAAATAACCCGCGATGGCGGTTACACAAGCCTGGTCACCTACCACCTTCCTCAAAGAAACGCCTCCTACAAAATATTATTAAAAAAAAAAATTGCACCCCTTTGAAGGGTGACAACACCCCGGGGATGGTTGCACAACCGTGGTCACCTGCCACCTTCCTCACAGAAATACCTCGTGTAAAATACCATTTTTTTTTCACAACAAAAATTTCAATTTTCCAACCCCCTAGAGGGTTGGAAGCCTGGTGTAAGAGTGGCTGAGGTCAAATCCCTCGAGGGACTTTCCGTTCTACTCGAGGGAATAACAGTTAGTCGAAAAACCGGGGAAAATAAACGGCTTCACGGAAAAGGATACTTTGGGGGTGGTTTTTGGCCAATTTGAGTGGGTTGCCGAGGAAAAAATTGCGGGACCCCCACCATCCTGTTTAGCGACCTCGAAAACGCGGGATGTCTCTAGATTGGCGCTCTAGCAAAAAACCCATAAAATCCCAACTCCTGATATCGACTAAAGGGGCATAGTTGTGCTAGGCTTTGTTAAATGTGAATGATCATATTTTACGTGCAACAGATTCGGGGTTATCTACAGTGCTGGTATTACTTGACTACTCGAAAGCTTTTGACACTTTAAATCACAAGACATTATTAGTAATATTAGAATAGCTGCTTTCGTTCGTCTTGAACAAAGTGATTGTGATTAGTAAGCAACCAATAGAAATCAAGAATTTGAAAAATATCTCAACTCAATTGGCTGTTTAGTGATTATGTTCAGTTTGTTCAAGACGAACGAAAGTACCTTATATGTAAGATTTAGTACTGAGACAGTGAATAGATAGGAAACAAAGAGTAGTATTAAATGAGCCTCTCTCTGATTCTATAAATATTTTTCAAGGTGTATCGTAAGGATTTGTGTTGGGTCCGCTTTTATATACTCTATACACTAGTTCTTTACCGACATTTATAAAAAGTTGTTGCACCCAGATGTACGCAGATGATACACAATTATATTTCTCATTTAAACCTGAAAATATCCGGAATAGTTGTGAGCTTATAAATAAAGACCTCGAAATCATATACAAAGTTTTACTAGAGCATCCGCTAACTTTAAAGCCTAATAAATGTATAGCAATGTTGTTTAGTCGGCCAATAGACAAAGCCAGATTAGCTGGGGAAATTAATATTAACATAAATGATATACCTGTACCAGTCACTGAGGAAGCAAAAAATATAGGTCTCATTGCAGATACATCACTAAGATTTAATAAACATATTTCAAACCGCATTAAACGTGCCATTGCCAGATTTTTAAAAGTTTCATATAGCTCTAGACATATTTTAAATACTAATTTAAAAATTATGCTTTGTGATTCACTGGTCTTGTCAATATTTAATTCTTGTGACACGGTATATGACCCTGCTTTACAGCTAATAAGGAACACACACAAATTTTAATATCAATAAAATTAGATTCTATTTTTATTAAGGCAACAATTTTGATTATTAATTTCATTGAAATATGTTGAATTCGGCATAAAATTGAATTTGAAAAAGTGAAATTTTATCCACGCGGAAAATTGGGTATGACGTCACTATTGAATTTTGACGGTTGACATATACCGCAGTGACGTCGTATCGTTTGTTTACTTTTGACGGAGCCGTAAATGTTGCTTTAAAGTAAAGCGTTTTGAGTATTTATTTGGTCGTAAATTTGTGTAACTTTTGATTTTTGAGATAGATAAATCTGTAACGAAATACTCAAAATATTGTTTAGTATCAAAAAGCGGATCAACATCTGTTCGAACAGTGTTTATTTCATTACCAACAGGACCCAGTGCTAAACTTCAAAAAAGGAGAAAATTATGGGCACTATTAACATAGTTCCGTTGCTTCTCATGGACCTGTAAATTGAAAAATTAATTAGTTACAATTGTTGCCATATTTCCTGTTGGATTAATTAGTTTTATCATAATTATTTAGATTGCATGTTAACTCAATTTGGAGACATAGGTAGGTACTCACTAGACATTTATTTTCATTCATCTTTATTTAAATATTAAGATGTATACAAAATATTCAGCACCTACAGCAAATAACACTATTTTTGTTTAACTTTTCAAAAAAAATTTTGACATAACCTATACAAAATAAAATGCGAGAACTATAGAGGCAGATGTAAAGTAAGCACTATTAGATTAGCTAGACATGAATAATATTACTTATGATTGAGCCTTAACTCCTCGAATTTCTTCGACGTTAAAACAATCATTTGAGCGAATTAATTCCATCAGCATAAATGATTCAACATTGGGTAAATTATCATTTTGTGCTTTCACAAAATCGGTTTCTGCCATTATAATTTTTAAAAAGCACTTCTAAGTTAATAATTGTTGTTTTATTTAATGTATATTGTAATGTTCTACTTTTATTGAACTTAATAATTTGCAGTACTTATCAAACTTTAACTTGTTTATTTCCAATAGATAAACCAAAAAGATCAAATAAAAATCTCTTACCTTTTGATCCGAAAGTATGTCAAATTTATTTAATGGACCGGCTAGCTTATCTTTTCCTTCATAAGCAGGTTTCAAATTCAGTTCCTGTTTTAAAATAAAATTTTATTAAAGTAAAATTTTTAATCTGATATAAATAATTTATTTTCCATGATATTTATATAATTTAGCAGTTTTATAACAGGTTCGAAAGTCTAATACACTATTTAAATTTTAATATACAACCTTGTCCAAAATTAAACACACAAAAACCTTCCTTCTTCGTAGCTACACTCTTCTCTTTCCAAATCCAACAATTCTCCTTTCATTAATTCTTCACCTTATCTCGTCCTTATCTCCTCTGCAATTCCTATCCACAATAACACCTCTTCCTTCTTATTTACAGTCTATTTTTACTCTTCTTCGCTGATCCCCACAATTTCTGACTTTTTAATTCAATTTCAAATTATTAATTTTTTTGTTTTTTATTTTTTCTCCTTCACTCTCTAATTTTCACTTGTTCTTTTTTTTCTTAAATTTGTTTTTCCAATTTTACAACCTCTCTTTTATCTGTTGTTTGTTGTTCTATATCACTAAATACCAAAGTATCCAAAATAAACAAAACAAAACACCATATTTTGATTAATTTCATTCCAAACATAACCTAACTTAAACCTCATTGTCTTTCTCCAGGAAAACATTTACCAACTATAAAAATAAAATTTCCTACTTAAATGAAATGTCATAATGACTTAAATGTCAGAAATTATTTCAACTACAACTTAATAACCACTAACATAGATGTCAGTATCAAACTTAATGTTGACATCAAATAAAAACTTAAAAACTATTAAAATAACTCTAAACAAGTATTAACATTCTAAAACACATACCTTCCGGATCTTTAGCTAATTTAAATAAATTTTGAAAACCATCTAAAGGAAACAAACAAATTCAAACCCTGATTTAGCAAATAACACAAACATGCAATCTTCGTAATCGTCCAATATGCGAATACATAGCAATATATTCGTTAAAACACCTTATAATAACCACAAAAGCCTACATTTGCTTAAAACTAGTAAATATGGACACCCAAAATTAAATAAACAAGGGATCACCATACGTCACGCACGGGTCGGGTGAATTCGTCAAAACTCGGCAGTTGCTCGTAAAAATTCAAATAATTTGAATTTCTATTATTATTTATTAATTATTGAATGTCTGAAACAATTTATATTATGATATACTTAAACATTTTCAAACATAAACTGGCTGATAAAAACACTTTTGAGTGTAAAACTGATATTCGCGTGTACCCTAGACAAAAAATACAAAAATTTTGTTTGAGATTTATTTATGGAATTAGGAGAGAACCCATTAGTCACAAATTGCAGGAAACCAGATGGTTTAATATAAAAAATAGACGTCATTTGCACGCTAGTTCTCTGAATCATAAAATTGAAGTAACAAATAAGCCTTCATATTTCTATAGTAAAATTACACATGCACATGATAATTTAAATGTTAGATTTTAAGGCATTTTAACCCCTTCAGTACATAGAACTACTTTAGTTGAACGGTATTTCTCATTTAATATATTTAGGATATATAATTAATTCTCTTCCACCTTCTCTCAAATCACGCGCTGTCTCTTCCTTCTCGCAAATGTAATAGTCATCACTTATCTCCATTAAATGTGACATATTATATTGTAAATTATTTTGCCTTTTCTGTACTAATTTGACATTTTACTCTTGGTCTGTGTATTTCTGTTATGGATATAATTTTTTTTGTGTTATCTACCACTATAAGGTTAGGTGTAAAAACAACTCTAGCCGAACTTCACCTTTTCATTTATTGTTTATTATTGTTTTGTTATTATGTCCAAAGAAACGAATAAAGTGTATAATTATTATTATCTTTGACTCAAAATTGCAATCTTCATATACAGTGTGTTTCACTTCTCGTGATGACACCCCTGTATTTCCTTTATTTGTGGCCGAATTCATTTCTATTTTTTGTCAGATATACAACTCTATAAGGCGACTTTACATGACACAAAATGTCGTCTAGATCTACTGCGATAAAAAGAAAATCGCAATTTTCGAAAAATCATAGTAGGCTTAGAAATAGACAAAAATTTTGTTAATGAAAGTTGTTCAGAATCACGAGATATGCCCCCCTATAAAATTTGGTGAAAATCGCAAAACTTTCAAAAAAAATGTTTGTTTCACTTCTCGTGAAGACACCGCTGTATCTCCTTTATTTGTGGCCGAATTTCAAGACTAATTCATGGAGTCATACAGCTCCATAAAGCAACTTTGTCCAACACATAGAGATAACTTTTTCCAACAAATGAAAGTTGTGAACAAAAATCATGATTCAATAAAACGCTAAAAGAGTCACTTCTTATTATTACACATCAAGTTAACAATGTAATACAGTTTTTTTTGTTGTCACTGTTCTTGAGAAGTAATGCTCCATCATATCCTTCCTCCTTATCGGCTCAGAGATTTAGGAGCGGTTTTTTTTTTAAATGTTCAGAATGCCGTGAAATTAACTATCAATATTATTACTTTTATGACAGAAGTGATTGTTGTTATCTATTGTTGAGTTTGTTGGTTTCCTTATTTGATTTTTTTACTCATAATGGCTAGAATACTTTTAACTGCTGATGAAAAAGTAGAAATAATAAAGATAGTCGGTGAAAATGGACGGTCTTCAAGAGAAGCAGCAGAAGAATTTAATTTAATTTAAGACATCCTCTAAGACAACCAATATACCATGGTACCATAGCAAGAATATGTCACTTGTTCAATACAACTGGTAATGTGCTTAAACCGAGAGTACATCTTAATCGAAGACATGAAGATATAATGTTATATTAGCGGCGTTTAACGCCAATCCCACTACCAGCCCTAGAAATATGACTCGTGACCTGAATTTGTCGGTGTCAAAAATTTGGAGATGTTTAAAACGCCATAAACTGCAACCGTATAAACCAACATTTTTACACACTTTGGAGGTAGGTGATGAAGAGAGAAGACTGGAATATTGTTTATGGATCCAAGGTAATTATTTAAACAATCGAGACTTCTTGAAGAAAATAATTTTCACGGATGAAGCAACTTTCTCCACCAACGGGGTGGTATCATCACAAAACTCTAGGTACTGGGCAGTAGAAAATCCTGATTGGGTAATAAACTGTAAAAGTCAATATTCCCAGAAGGTAAATGTGTGGTGCGGAATTTTAAACGAAACAATAATAGGGCCGTTCTTCTTTTTTCAAAATATAAATGCGTTACATTTGCGACACTTTTTAAATAATGATCTGTGGAATGCAATAGTCGATTTCCCTTTGGAACAATTGTATTTCCAACTCGATGGAGCATCTATCCATAATTCCGTAGTAGTAAGAGCATGGATGAATGAACATTTTCCCCAAAGATGGATAGGACGAACTAGCCCTCTAATACATTGGCCACCCAGATCTCCTGATTTCACTCCCATGGATTTTTATTTTTGGGGTCATATTAAAAACAAAGTTTATAAGACCAGACCTCAAAATGTGGAGCAGCTTTGTGAGAGGATAAGGCAAGCGTGTTTAGAAGTTACAGCTCAAGAATTGCGAAGAGTTGTATCTCTATGTGTTGGACAAAGTCGCTTTATGGAGCTGTATAACTCCATGAATTAGTCTTGAAATTCGGCCACAAATAAAGGAGATAGAGGTGTCTTCACGAGAAGTGAAACAAACATTTTTTTTTTAAAGTTTCCCGATTTTCACCAAATTTTATAGAGGGCCATATCTCGTGATTCTGAACAACTTTTATTAACAAAATGTTTGTCTATTTCTAAGCCTACTATGATTTTTCGAAAGTTGCGATTTTCTTTTTATCGCAGTAGATCTAGACGTCATTTTGTGTCATGTAAAGTCGCCTTATAGAGTTGTATATCTGGTAAAAATTAGAAATGAATTCGGCCACAAATAAAGGAGATACAGGGGTGTCTTCACGAGAAGTGAAATACACTGTAGATCATATAACTGCTAATGCCTACAAAAATCTAGGCTTTATTATGCGAAACTCAAAACACTGAAGATATTTCCAGTTGCCCTAGGGCTTAAAATTTGCGATGCGCGTAAATGCCATAAAGAATAAAGAATTTTGGCCACACTTGAAATTCTTGAAAAAAAGAAAAAATCGACTGCTCTACTACCCACTTAAATACTCCGCTGTTGCGCCCCACCCTCAGCCAAATTCTAAATCCGCCCCTGGATATTTCCACACTTTTTTTCCTGTTTAATGCTTTCGTATGGCCAAAACTGGATTATTGTCTGGAATTGACAATACAATATTCATATATTTAATTTAGAATGGGCTCAGATAAGATACGTTAAAAAATGTCATTTAAAGCTGATAAAATTTATCCCCCCAAAGGCACCCCACAATCTGATTTATTAGCCAGATTTAATCTATATGACTTAGCAAGACAAAGGATCTATTTTGTTGTTTCTATACAAAATAATTATTAGACTGTCCGGATATTCTTAGTTCCGTCCATTTCAATGTTCCATCTCTCATACAACTTAGCTCCTCCAAGAACAAATGTACTAAAATCTTCTATTCACTATTCACAATAAAAAAGGCCTGCAACCTCTCAATTTTTGACGTTCGGATTGAATTTTGTTGAATGTATTTTTGAAAAGTTCCTGCATATGAGATTTACATTCAGCCGTTTTGAACAACACCTCATAGGAAAGAACTACCTGTATTTATTTTGCTGGAAAATCAAATTAATTTTACTCAGGAATTAATTTACAATTATTCAGTTCTTAAAATGTCTACAACTCTACGTATTAATTTGTTTTAACCAAGAATCACTTTCACGCCTCATAATAGAAATTTGAGGATGTGAAAATGGAAAAATTCAAATGACCTCGATTTGGATCATATTTGATACAGTTTGTTATAAGGCACTAATGAGAAAAAGTCGTGAAGAAATTCAAAAAGCATCAGTAAGAGTATAAAAATAGATGTCAACACAAAATTTAAATATAATTTGTATAAGGAATTGTTCGTTTTAATAAAAATGCAGTACGAAAAAAAAAATTAAAGAAACCACAGCTTTAAATTATAGTATATTCGATCTTAGCTGAGAGCTACAGTCCACATCTCCTTATAGGATAAAGAAGATGCCGACTGTAAGCCGAGTTTTATTTTGATGCTGTCTCACTTAAGATCATATATACTATGCAGAGAAAGACAGAAATAAACTTCTTTTAATGGAACTCGGATCCCTTAATAAAAAACTGCTGCCCAAGGAATCAGTACTTCCACATCCAGATTTTGTATCCAAGTCTTATGCACACTAAATCCCAATGTAATATTTTATTCCCTTTAATAATAGAGTGGGGGTGGTAGAGGGGGTGGCAAATGTAAAAAAAAATCAGAGGCCGTTGGTTCTCGTACACACATTAAATCCCAATTTAATTTTTACTCCATTTAATAATAGGGTGGGGGTGGTAGAGGGGGTAGCTAACGCCAAAAAATTTTTTTTAGACGTTTCGTTTTTGTATACACACTAAATCACATTTTAATTTTTTTACTTCCCTTCAATAATATGATTGGGATGGCAATGGGGGCTGACGCCAAAATATCTTTTTTAGACGTTTCGTTCTTGTATACACACTAAATTACATTTTAATTTTTTTTACCCCCTTTAATAATAGGGGGGTGGCAATGGGGTGGTAGAGGAAGTAGCTAACGCCAAAAAAATTTTTTTAGACGTTTCGTTCTTGTATACACACTAAATAACATTTTAATTTTTTTACCCCTTTAATAATAGGGGGGGGGCAATGTGGTTGGTAGTGGGGGTAGATAACGCTAAAAAAACTTTTTTAAGCGTTTCGTTTTTGTATATACACTTAATCACATTTTAATTTTTTTTACTCCCTTTCATAATAGCGTAGGGGTGGTATTGGGGCTGATAGTGAAGGGGGTGACCGATGCCAAAAAATTTTTTGAGACCTTAACTTTTCGTCCATAAATTACAATTTTATGCTTATTTTGCCTATTTACCTTTATTTACCCCATTTACTCCCGAAGCCTTCAATGGAATTAGATCAAAATATAATCTAGTTCAAGATCTCGTTTACAATACATAAGTATACCAAATTTCAAGTCAATATCACAAACGGTTCCAGAGTAAACGTGCGCACAAAAAAGTTAGAGACAAACAGACCATCCGACAGATAGGAAATTTTTTTTCGCTCAAATTTAAAATCTCGACGTTTCATGATATTTTAAGCCTATTTCAACAACAACAAAAAAAAATTTGCGTACCTATACTTCCACTGGGCGTGGAAGTAACATTATTGAAGCAAAATTGAAAATATTATAATGTTTAGAATATGAGAAACACTATTTTAGACGTGAACCATCCCTGTACAATTAATGAAAATTTTATGCACTCTATTATTGGCAACTCCTGACTAAACTAAGATTTTTAATATTCCCCACACTATATTTATTCAGTTACGCTCCTAACATTTTTTTACAGAATTCTAATGACATTGAAAGAATATTAATTTTCCCCATCTCAGGATTTATAACTTTGGAATTACAGATTCTTTTAAAGTTTTTAATTTTATATTTACAATTTCATATATTCTATTACAATGCATATATCTCTGTGGGCTAGCAGAAAAAAAGGGGTAAGAATGTCGTACAATATTTTGTTAGTGATTATAGAACTCATTTATATTTTTCTATCAAGTGGGTTGTCAATATATTTATTTTTATATTTCGGGGTAGGTCTTGGGAATACTTTTGACTTGAACATTTTTTTTGCCGAATAAACATCAACGAGTGATATAAGATGTCTAAATAGACTTTCTGCTGGTACGTGGTGTTTTGAGATATTGAGGCACTCATAGGACAGTAATCAACGGGCTTCCATCTGTATTTCTGATGTATTTATAACTGATGCTTACACAAAGAGAAATCTGGTATAAATATCCTGTAATGTGTTACCGAACGGCTCGATATCGAAGTATTGAGATTTTGCCAAAATATCATTGAAACCTTTTAATTTAAACTATTTTAATATTTAAAAATATCGGAAAACGTGATTATAGTGAGCAAGTAAACTAATAAATTTTAGGTAGCTGTTTTATGTTTGAACATACTTATACATTTAACATTTTTTAATGAATGTTTAATATGATTATAAAATCGTCGATAAATCTGTCAATGCTATTACTTACAGTAAGACAAAACATTAAAAAGAGATAAAATCGTCACAATAACATAAATATTTAGCATTAATAAAAGTGATTAAAATTCCATATTCATAAACGAACAGTTTTGGAAATTACACGGTGGCTAATTCAAACTACTACTTTAGAAAACTTTCTATATATTGTAAGACAAGCAATAATTAATAAAATATAAATTTATTATTACTGATACTTAATTACTTACTTGTTTATTACTGATAGCATTTCAATATTGTTGATGTTAAAACGGTAAAAGGTATACTGCATGATACAACAATGCAATCGTTTAAATGAAGGTTTCAACAGCTGCTTAACCACCTATGATCTAGATAGACGTTTGGCTTTCTAGATGTTCCGATCTAACACCATTATTTGGAGAAAAGTGCACAAACTACGCCCTCAAACAAGTGAAAAATTATATAGTTTTCATCTTGTTGGGATTTTCTACCACACGTATTCATCCAAAATAAAACCCAAGGTAATAGGAAAGGATATTTATATTTCTCTATATGAACTATCCTTTTATATTTATTATATATATATTGTACTGCTTTAGGCGAATTGGTTCGAAAATTAATAAACTATTAATTCATAGATGCATCAAATAACCCCATTAGTTGTAAGTACAGATGAACTCGAGTGACGGAGACACGACGAGAAGGCAATCTACATTTACGAGGGACAAGTTTCAGTATGTACCCAACCGTCTCGAACGTTAGATGTGTGGAGCTCTCCGTCTTGCACCGATCTATACGAAATATTCTAAGTATCAAATTAATGTAATAGAAATATTTTCTAAATCGATCTGACGTCACCTGTATAACGTCATCTTCTCGGTTAAGGAGACAATTGAAGCCGTCAGACGGTCAGTTCACCAGTTGCCGTTCCAAGCGTAAGACGAGTCTTACGCTCTGCTCATTCTGCTCTGATCTGCGTGGAAAATATCCCCAAAGTTCGGGTGTTTGAATTATTTTTACCAAGTCCATAGTATTTCAAAATATCTTCAAAGTCGAATTGCAGTCACTACGATCAGTAACTCGTCTGTCATTGCCGTTTTCTCCTTCTTCTGCTTAGTTGAAGGAAATAATTTAATTCGTCCCGTGTTGGCAGTCAGCCAGAGCGACTCATCGCCAGCAGACGTGTTCACTTCGGGATTCTCATCTAGGTACCGTTAGTATCATATATCATTCCGAGTAGCAGAATTTCTGGCACCCGCTCCTTTAATAAGATCTTTCTTTTCAGAAGAGGTCCTGAGAAGCCGTGCAGTGTATTATTCCATTCCGACCGCTCCACAACAGCAGATGTGCCCGACCGTAACCACAGGAAGTAAATAAGTTCATGGAGGAGTAAGTAAACTGATGTATTAGTCAAGTATTTTATATAACTTCTCTATAATTTTACACTGTAATTTTATATTTATATTTGTGGTCTTCCTTCTCACACCTGTTATCCGTAGTTAGTCTGCACCCGTTTTATTGCTAGCCCTGGTTACCGCTTATACTGTGCCACCATTTTTCCGCTCGCTATCCCTGTCATTTGAGTCATCTGGTACTACTCTTTTCGTTGCATTGCTTGCCCTCATGCCGGTATTTAGAACCTGTAGAGTTTGGTAGAAAGTAACGAATTAGTAAATCCGTAGATTTGAATGTAGTAGGTTGAATTAAATAAACTGACTTTATTTATAAAACTTTGAGATTTACCGTTTGTGTGTGAACGTCTAATCCCAAATTGATGCACTGTAGTACCGTTTCTCCACTTAAGCTACTCTGCCTCGCGTACCTGGCTAGTGGGTAGTGTGTCCTATCACTTAAACTGAGACAGGCGCACGAGCTAAATTCAAAAAACCTGTTTTCGGAGCTCGAGTGTCAAAGAGTGGGCATTTTTCTCCTCGTCACCGGCTAAGATGGAGAAAACCGCATCACACCTAATACAACTTATATCTCATATTTTGCAAGAAATACTTATCAGCCAAAGAGAAAGAAATTCTCTACAATGCGATATATATTTTTTAATTATTAGAAATATTTTATGGTCGTCGTACCGCATTAAAGGCGAGCAAGGACAATTTGTTGATAGTTTTTATTTATTTACAAAATTGCTATAACACCCAAGACTTAAACATTTCAATATGTTGTTCCTGACATTGTTCCTCATCGATTGATTATAAAATTATCTCCTGAGAGGTAAAATCCAAACGATAGATTAATTTTATTGTACTACAAGATGCCAAGCGAGTGTTGCGGTCTAGCCACTCTGTAAAGCCCTTTATCACAAATCGTAATAAGTGACACTTATTTAAAACACTGACGTTAGCGCACTTTTTCCCGTCCATCCTGTAAAACGTAAAACGTATAACAACCGGTTTTTTCGCCGTCTCTTGTATATTTATTATAATAGCAATGTTTACGCGATACCCGGCGCCACAATGCATTTAGTCCTCATTCATAATATGATTTTAGATAGCTAACTGACACGGATTTATTAATAGAAATCTTTCTTTGATTGTTACTGTCACCAATACTACTTGACCTGTGGCTTTTTTAGCTTCAATTTTAATTTGTTGGCCGCACTTAAAATTTTATGTGCTTGATATGGTAATAGTCTAATTAAATATAATACCATAAAGATATTAAACTGTCGTAAATTTTAGGTATAGTTATTTAATGGAACACCAGACACGCGTTACTAACTTTATGTCGCATTTTTATTAACGGCTTTTAAACGTACGCATTAATTAGGTCAGAATGTCCTTGTTGTGAGAGAGCAGGATTGGACCAAGTGCGCATATAGGCGATTTTTTTTTACTAAAGATTACGAGCTTCCGGAGCAATTGCGGCAGTAAAAACACACCAGTGGTAGTTGAAGTTGACACTTTAAAATCCTGGGTTGTTTTAAATGCTGATGACTAGGAGCGTGCGGCGTCTCCTACAATCCAGCAGGTTAAGGGTCACCCATTTCTGTATGTATACTTCTCGTGGCTTAATTTTGGAGTGAGTGGGTTTCTTGAGTCTTTAAAATTAACCTGTTGACCAATTACACAATGACCAATGGAAGCCTGGTGCTTATTGCTATGCCTATATGTCGAACCTGCTGAAAGGTAGAAGCCTGGAGGACTATCAAATGCCTGCCAATTTTCATGGTTGACTTTATTTGTCACATTTGCCCAGCCGAGGCTTCTGAAAGTATTTCTAGCAGATGCAGTTATGAGGCGCCAATTTGCTGTTACCTGCAATTTATATCATCAGGCGGCCGCAGCATCGTTGGTGTCCGAATCTGCTCTGCACCGACGAGAGCCAAAAAGCTTGAAACCGGTCTGCAGGTGACTCTGGACACCGCCGAAGCGGTGAACTCCTCTATATTATAAACAGTTACCTTCACCAGTATCTGTTACAAACACATTTTATTGCGTCTCTAGTAATTGGTAACTAAAATAACATTCAGAGCGCACATTCGATTAAAAATATTAGAAATCAAGAGAAATACGACGAAACCTGTCCTTGTGCATTCATTTAACTATTATTCCTCTAGTTGGCTTTATTTGTAACAGTTGCCCGGTCGGGGGTTCCTAAAGTGTTTTTGGCCGTTGAGGCGACTTATTTGACCTATTGGTACGTCGTCCCGATTTGGTGTTACTTACAGATTATAACATCAAGAAATAATCTACAGGATGCATCTCAAACAATATTAGAAATTAATTGATCTGGAAACACATCTTCCTAACCAAGAGCGACTTGAAAGAATTTCTTTTAAAAAAAATGTTATTTAAAAATACTTTACATCGTTCATAAGAGAGACGATCCAATGGTATATATCCATTATAAATTATATCGTAAAAACAACCAATTTAAGCAAAATTGCAAAAAGTAGGTATATTTTAATTCGTCAGATTTTGACATAAAATAACTTTTGGTAAAATTAGACATGTCAAAAGGCAGACAATCGAGAGGAAAATTAAATGTAGGAATGTAGTGGAGTAAAATTAGATTTTCAGAGAAGATTGTACATGGAGCAACGCGATATAAAACATAAGTATGTTTTGGTGAAGCCTGGTGAATACCCTGAGTTTTTCGCTTCGAGTAGGCGGGGAACCCTGTTTTTCACGAAAAAGGGTAAATCGGTCATTTCTAAGGGTGGTTTTTCAGATTTAATTTATTTTGGACCATTTAAAATGCTAGTTAAGAAACTAGAATATTTCTCTTTTATTGTCGATTGTCAAGGAAACTTCAGTTAAAATTTTGTGAAAATCGGTTCACCGCCTCCCATGATATGTGTATAAATATACTGAAAAAACGCCAAAAATTGAATTACGGTCAACATAGCCAAAATTAAACCGAATTTGATAAAATTTTAGACGACAGTAACCTATGTAACCAAGAAATAGCTCACCAAATTTTAGCAAAAAATATCTAACAGTTTGGCCGCAATTCCATTTTTAGTCCAAATTTCACAATATTTTCAAAACGTTCCCCAATTTGCCCAAATAATTGAACGAAATTTATATTTTACCAAAATGAAGGTATTCTTATGTAATTTTACGTGATATAACTAAAACATAACTTTTTTTTTTTTCATTTTTGGTATTATACGTATGCGCGCACAAGTATACGTGTAATTATTCATTATAAAAATTTCAATATTAATAATAAAAAGTGTTTGTGAGCAGGTTTTAAATATTTAGATAAAAAAAGGTAAGATATAATTATTTTTTTCTCGAAAATTCACTTGATCTTTATTAAACTTTCTACATATATTGATTATTATTTTATTTTAATCATATTTTCTTTTTCTAGTAGTTGTACTAGATGTGCTACTATAAGAAGTGCTTACTTCTGAATCGGTAACTGGAGTTTGGAATATTTCTTCATACCCGTCATTGCTAAAATCGTATACATCTGAGATATTCTCTATTCGCTCGGAAGTCTCTGGAGACAAGGCAAATTTTTCACCGAACGCCAATCGACTTCGGGCAAATCCTTTTGATGGAATGCATTCGCCTCCGTTCTCTGTATGAATACGTACCTTAATAATGAAGCGGACCGACCCTGGGGCCATTCTATTTTAAAAATAAATCTTATGTTTGTTTTACATTCAGGTAAACATCGCTTTTACAACTACAATTAACCAGAAGTTATTTAAGCATTACATTCTTAATTTCATTTCCAAATTTAGACAAATATACAGAAATTATTTTACAAGTCCGTAAATTCGCAAACACGCAAGTAGGCCCGACTTAAAGTCGTCGAAGGTTTTAAATATTGGGGAAAAACATAGATAAATTTCAAGTGGTACTTAAAAGCGTCTTTAACACGAGTTAGAGAATTTTTGTAGTCAGAAAGACGTCGAGTGGTTTGAGCGAATTTGAACAAAGACAATATTAGGTGCACAGGAGGAAAAGGGACAGGGCATAACTAATGGCAAGATAGAAAACATTAAGTCACTGTATCACGGCAGAAATATGTGAAAAATGTAGCATGTGACGTCACGGAGACGCCGGAGAACCCGAATAAAAGCACAAGGCACACACTGCTTCGGGGCAGAAGAAAATCGGCGCTGTACCAGTACGTTGGCGGCATCAAACCACAAATTACTGCAAGCGCTCTAAGGCATCTGGGGGCAAATTAATAGATATGGTTCTGTATTGGCTGTACCAGTACGCTGCTGGCAATGAAACGCAATTAATAAATCTATTCCACGACGCCGGACCAAGTATTTGAGAACGATCTACGAGCTATTTCTCGCTGGGGGTAACAAATATCCACGGTACTGCGACACCTGCCTAGCACGCTCCGCAGTTGAGGTCCATAGGACTGCGGGAGAACATAATTTGGCGGTTTACATGACGATGCTCTCACCGATATAACTGTCAAGTATCATAACCGATTTACTTCTCTGCGTTATTATTTGAAATTGACTTTACATTCTGGTTATTGAGGAATAGTGGAAATTGGCGCATTTGTGGTACTAAAAGATCGTTAGATATGTATGAAATATTAGCTTTGATACAATTATATTACATTTCACTAAGTTGTTATTTTCCATCAGGAGTTAAGTAAAGTTCACATGCTGAATATTTTAGTAGAGGGATTTACGTGTGCTAAATAACAAGCTTATATTGTAGAACTATATATTTTCAGAGTTTATGCAACGACGAGCAACTTTAACTTCAATTATACTTCAGTTGATATACTAGCCAAGGTCTATCGTGTGCCTGTATAATATGTAAGGTTCCACAAGAATGTTTTACAGTCAAATTATTGTGAGATATTGCTCACCTGCGAATGCCTCGTTTTCTATTATTGTTTAATAACGATCCATAAATTAATTACCTTGTGGGCTACAAACTGTACAGGCCATCGATCAGTACTGGGTTAATTCCCGTAAACTTGTTCTGATTCTGAAGAGTGCTTTTCGTCGAGTACTGAACCGGGACGTCTCCTCTATTTGATTTACATCTACCCAACCTGTTCATGTTGTTGAACAGCCATATACAATTTGGTATTTGCAGTTTGTTTATTCAAGTAAGGGAGCTTTCTCCCAACATTTTATGATCTTTTACATGAGTTTTAAATTCTCATTATAACTTCAATTCTATAATGCACGAACATGACATGATTCTTGTCCGCTGTTTTGAATCCAGTTTATTTTGTCATAGCGATTGCTAATACCATAATTTCAATCACATTTTAATCGGCTATTTGCCGCATCTTTAATTACAACCACAAAATAACACGACATACGATTTTATTACCCAGTTTTTGTTATTGCATCAAGACACTCAGCATATTTATAGTAGGGTCATTAGTATAGCTACGTAGATTTCCCTGTTATAATACTTAGACAATTGTCTCAAATATTTGGATTATTTTTGATTTCATGTACAACTATTTGCTACATCAATTTATATAAAATAAAATGGGTTTTTTTTGACTATTTTTTCCCATCAATTATTGTCTTTTCTTTCACCATTACCTTTTTTTCGTTATGCACGTAATAACCTAAATAAACGGTTTCATTTGAAATCAAAATTCAACTATAAATGTATAGTACAATCTGGAGTAATAAAATACCACATAAATAACATTAACTAAGTCTCTCAATTAATAGACAGTGTCTCCAATCTTACAGTGCCTTTAAAATAACAGAGTGATTAATTTTCGCAGGTATATAGTATCAGAGAGAAACAAGTAATATCAAACTTTATATCAAAGAATCTGGGGTAAATAATAAGGGTTACTATACACACACACAACGTAATTAAGGTCCTAACCAAGTAAATCTAGACGATCGCATAAATGGCCAATTTGTTTATTTATCTTGACATAAAATTGAGATAAATAATTTCTGGGTGGAAATAAATAGGTTCTTGATTGCTTCGCGATTAAGGATTTTTTTATTTATAATTAATTGGGGTGGGATAGGGTCATCTTAATACGAATATTGCTTTAGGTTAGTTCGTTAGGTTAAATACGTTAATATTATTTGATGTAGTATAGTTGTTTATGATGCATAATTTCCCTTGCCCTTGACAGCAGGCGTCATCAGTCATTACCGGCGTGGAGTGACTGTATGGAGGAATAATAAAAATTAATCATACGAATTTACCCGGAGCTGTAGGCAGTCCCTTTTTATATTTTGTCAGAAATTTTCATAACCTCAAAAAAAAATTCTGAAGCTTTAATTGTCAACATTTGGAACATTTTAGTTTGTAAAGTTTGTGTTGTTCATAATTTTTTTTCAGAAAAAACTTTGTCATCACATAATCTAAAATTTAGCTTTAAGTCACTATCTAAACTGACAAATATATTATATAACGCCAAAGATGAAACCAACCAACTTAAAAAATCAGGAGTTTATAAATTAGTACATCCAAATTGTAATGCCTCATATATAGGTCAAACTGGTCGTTCATTAAAAATCAGGTACATAGAACATTTACGCTTTTTTAAACTTCAAATACAGATTCAACTTTTGCAAACCATATTCTAGAGACAAGTCATAATTTTCAGAATATAAACAATCTAAACATATTACACGTGAAAGAAAAATGGTTTAAATTAAATTTTTTAGAGGCAATAGAAATTATTAAATTCATTAAAAGTGCCGACAAAAATCTTCTAAATGACCAGATAGACCTAATCAATCTATCCTTTTCCAATGTATTTTGTTTCTGAAAACTAATTTGCATTTAAATCTTGGTAATGTTTACTCACAATTTAGTTAAATACCCTACATCCCTTTGTAAATCCATTCATTTATTTTCTGAAAACGAATGTACATAACTTTAGTAATAATTTAATTTAATTTAATTTAATTTAATTTAATTTAATTTAATTTAATTTAATTTAATTTAATTTAATTTAATTTAATTTAATTTAATTTAATTTAATTTAATTTAATTTAATTTAATTTAATTTAATTTAATTTAATTTAATTTAATTTAATTTAATTTAATTTAATTTAATTTAATTTAATTTAATTTAATTTAATTTAATTTAATTTAATTTAATTTAATTTAATTTAATTTAATTTAATTTAATTTAATTTAATTTAATTTAATTTAATTTAATTTAATTTAATTTAATTTAATTTAATTTAATTTAATTTAATTTAATTTAATTTAATTTAATTTAATTTAATTTAATTTAATTTAATTTAATTTAATTTAATTTAATTTAATTTAATTTAATTTAATTTAATTTAATTTAATTTAATTTAATTTAATTTAATTTAATTTAATTTAATTTAATTTAATTTAATTTAATTTAATTTAATTTAATTTAATTTAATTTAATTTAATTTAATTTAATTTAATTTAATTTAATTTAATTTAATTTAATTTAATTTAATTTAATTTAATTTAATTTAATTTAATTTAATTTAATTTAATTTAATTTAATTTAATTTAATTTAATTTAATTTAATTTAATTTAATTTAATTTAATTTAATTTAATTTAATTTAATTTAATTTAATTTAATTTAATTTAATTTAATTTAATTTAATTTAATTTAATTTAATTTAATTTAATTTAATTTAATTTAATTTAATTTAATTTAATTTAATTTAATTTAATTTAATTTAATTTAATTTAATTTAATTTAATTTAATTTAATTTAATTTAATTTAATTTAATTTAATTTAATTTAATTTAATTTAATTTAATTTAATTTAATTTAATTTAATTTAATTTAATTTAATTTAATTTAATTTAATTTAATTTAATTTAATTTAATTTAATTTAATTTAATTTAATTTAATTTAATTTAATTTAATTTAATTTAATTTAATTTAATTTAATTTAATTTAATTTAATTTAATTTAATTTAATTTAATTTAATTTAATTTAATTTAATTTAATTTAATTTAATTTAATTTAATTTAATTTAATTTAATTTAATTTAATTTAATTTAATTTAATTTAATTTAATTTAATTTAATTTAATTTAATTTAATTTAATTTAATTTAATTTAATTTAATTTAATTTAATTTAATTTAATTTAATTTAATTTAATTTAATTTAATTTAATTTAATTTAATTTAATTTAATTTAATTTAATTTAATTTAATTTAATTTAATTTAATTTAATTTAATTTAATTTAATTTAATTTAATTTAATTTAATTTAATTTAATTTAATTTAATTTAATTTAATTTAATTTAATTTAATTTAATTTAATTTAATTTAATTTAATTTAATTTAATTTAATTTAATTTAATTTAATTTAATTTAATTTAATTTAATTTAATTTAATTTAATTTAATTTAATTTAATTTAATTTAATTTAATTTAATTTAATTTAATTTAATTTAATTTAATTTAATTTAATTTAATTTAATTTAATTTAATTTAATTTAATTTAATTTAATTTAATTTAATTTAATTTAATTTAATTTAATTTAATTTAATTTAATTTAATTAAATATCTTGGCACTCTTTTGTAAATTCATTTATTTGAATCATTCGTTTGATAATAGTATAGTGTATACGACCAAAATTGAAACCGTATAAAAACTAAAAGCCGGCAAAAACAGTCGGCATCTGTTGCGGAGGTAAACAGAAATGTTTGTCATAGGAAAAACAATAAAGAGATGCCGGCTGTTTTTGCCGGCTTTTAGTTTTTATACGGTTTCAATTCTAGTCGTATACACTATACGTTAAGTACCGAAACTACAGTAATAAATTAGTGATAGAAACAAAGTAAAGTGTTTTAATATATTGTCATGAATGACTATCTTCCACAACAGAATTTCAGACAAAATATGTGTCTACCAGGTAGCCCTAATTATTAATTACGTAGCATATTTTGATCATTTGGAAATAATTCAGCGTAGATTTTTATATCTCTAATCTGATGAAAAATTTGCAATTCCTATCATTAGAACTTTTTTAATTAAAACATTTTTTTAAATTACCTAAGTCCTTTAAGTTGGGGAGGTGACTGAACTTTGACAAAAGCTCCACATCGTTTAACTTTTAATACCTGTGATTTAAGACATAAATACAGAAAGCCTTTTTCCATTTCAAAAATTAAATTCTGTGTATTCCGTACAAAATTAAAAATTTAATATTGACATGTATCATCACTGTAATAGTACCTGCTAGCGACATAAACTTTTTAATGTACATATTTCTGTCACCTCACCTAAAACCACAACATGGTGAATTCTTAATTTGATAGCTAAATTAAGCACATAACGTTTAAAATAACTAAAGAGCTGCCCACTAATCACCTACTGAGGTCAAGGCGTTAAAAAAAATCAAAATTTATGCATTCCCAGAATAAAATAATAACAGTAGCGCCTAAAAACATTCCAAATGCCATAAAAACGTTTGGGTTGGCAGGTTAGTAGTTCGCATTAGTGTTTAGAGATAAGGTTCATCAATTTACAAGTGCTTGACATTTAGACGTTAAACCATAAAAATTAAATTATACCTCAAGTTGAGGTTGGGCCGCCGTTTACGCCTTTGATGGCGGTCTAGATTTATTCACTTGATCAAGACAATCGAGAACACGGGTATTATATAGAGAGACACTTGTTTATTTTTAACACATTGATTATTAACGTTCCTTGAAGGATGCTCTGTATTATTTAAAGAAACGTTTCAAATAAATTGGTGTACCGTATACGTCGCGCAGCGCCGACAAAGTCAAATTAAGCATTATTGCGTAAATTCAATTTAATCCCGAATTATACAAATTTCTGGATAACTCCAATATACAGGGTGTTGCATCATGAGAGGGACATAGCTTAATAGGAGGTAGAGAACATCAGTGGTAACCGGAACCTCCCATAGAAATGTCTCATTGGGCCTTCATTACGAAGTTACAGGGTGTTAAATAATTTTTGGCCAAGCCTGTTTTTTGTCATAACTTTGACAGGGAATGAAATAACGGATTCATATTTAGTACGGCTAATGTACTAACGAGCCCCAAGAGGTACATGTATAAAAAAAATATATCCAGGTCCGGACTCACCATAATTTATGTTTCTTCTTTGCATCAATAAAACATCACCCTGTATATATTTTTTGAAATTTCGATACGATATTCGAAAAGAGCAAGAAAAAACAAACAAAATGGCCTTTTTCATTTTTTTGTTACACCTTCGTGGTTATTTAAATACGTTGTTAAATGTGCAAGAAAATGGATTACAGAACCCTATTAAATGAGAGGCACGTGAAATAAATAGTTTTATAACTAAAATTTGCAAAAATTCTATTGAGCCTAGGTGGTCTGGGTGAATCCTAATTCCGGCACGTTTTAAAGGTCCATTTTGGTAAAAAACTGTGGTCCTAATAAGTAATCGGGTATGAAATAACAAAATTTTTAATCCGGACCTGGATATATTTTTTTTTATACATGTACCTCTTGGGGCTCGTTAGTACATTAGCCGTACCAAATATGAATCCGTTATTTCATTCCCTGTCAAAGTTATGACAAAAAACAGGTTTTGCCAAAAATTATTTAACACCCTGTAACTTCGTAATGAAGGCCCAATGAGACATTTCTATGGGAGGTTCCGGTTACCACTGATGTTCTCTACCTCCTATTAAGCTATGTCCCTCTCATGATGCAACACCCTGTATAATATGCATATTTAGTATACAATATCCAATATATTCATATTTGTAGTATACAGGGTGATTCACATAAAACTCCCCAGGCAGTTTCCGTATTAACGAAAAGATGTATTCAATTTCTCGTAAAGGCCAGTCGTTTCATATTTTTGGTGGCTTTATTTTGTCGTTCAAATGTTGTCAATGACAGTGGCGTCCGCGACTTCGCGACGCCGGAAAGAACATTTTCGATAACTGGAACTTTGAAAATATAATATTATTAAAGTTTGTAAGTAGTATTTTTTGCAGTATTCACTTTTCTATTGAAACCAGCGGTTTTCGAGATAAATCGAAAAATTTTATTCAGTCATATATTTTGTAACTAGCAAAATAAATTAAAATTCGCTCAAAGGTAGTCACTACATACAATAGGTACTTAGTTAAAAGTGATTCGCAATCTTTCAAATGGTTATACAAAGATGGCGTTGAAGTGCACAATTATTTATGGATAGCTGGAACATTGAAACATACCATACATGATAAGGAACCAAATGATATACATATAATTTTGCAATTACACATTTTTTAAAAAGGCCAATGTCTTTCAAATTACCTAATATTTCCTATTTTTAATTTTTTTTAAGCATAATAATTTTCATTAACCCCTATATTGTTAATTACATAAAATAGTGGTCCTAAGTGTAATTTAATAATATAAAGTCAAGTATGTTATGTAGTAATTTATTTTGACATTTATTGATACACGATCAATTTTTAAATTTCTGAATGCGTTTGTTATTACAAGATAATTCAGAAATGGCTATGTACACCAACGAAGACAAATTAATGAACATACTTTATATACGTCAGGGTAGATTATGCAAATAATAAGAATCATGTTATGATAGAATTTGCGTGTTATTTTGTTTAAATTAAAGATGTGTCGATCACCATTATAATCTTAAAGAAAACATCAAAAAACAAGAGCAATATTATTGCCACCGACATATGGGCTTTGAATTGTAAGTGAGAGTTTTTATACTCACGTAAAATATAGTGAAAGCTGAGTAAAAGTTCCTATTGTAATTGAACAGGTGGCAACTACCAAATTGTATACCACTGGCCAAAAATCTAAAATACGAATCTTTGAAGCATGATACAGACAAAACGTCCCAGTTTAGTCCACCAACAAAAATAGTACCCCCTAAGAATCATCACAAGGCACCGGACCATAGGCCCGGATAATTGAAAAATATCTGTTAGTGCAATAAAATTTATCCTACTTTTTTATTAACTTCAAATAAAAGACTTTATCAAAGTCTAATCATTTTTGGTTGTCTTGGTACCATAAAAGAACCCTAAGGTTTTGTGTAATTTATAATCGCGTAGTAGATATTAAGTAGTAAAATATTGTATAAAAGTTATTAAGCCACCGTTGCCATTGATTCGTGAAATTTGGAAAACTCCCCCCCCCCCCCATTTAAAATAAATTAGATTTTTTGCTTTATAAACAAATAAAGTAATGACAGCAGCTCTCGGCGAATTAAAATATATTTACCATGGTGATGAACCTCAAAATTATAATTCATTTCTCGCCTTCATGTCTCCAGATACTCTAGCAGTTTATCAGGTTGTGCCTGGGGAGCGACCTATCAATCTAGTTCCGCTCATAGAAAAAATGCTCTTAATCGGAATCGGACATTATCTGAGTAAAGGCAAACAGGAGTTATTGAATTTATTGCGTGCTGTCTAGTACTAATGAAGGTGCGATATCGGACCTTATTTCAAATCCACTGATAGCGAAAATTCTTCTATCTTCAGGGGGACAAGGCAGCTGTGAAATAGCGGTTGCTATTTATGCCTCTATGAGCGCGATTTAGCAAACGTATCGGAGTGAGAGGAGCAACGCATGCCAACATTTCCGTACTTGACTTATCTAATACTAAGAAATAGCTATGCTGTGTATTGCTGAAGTGCGTGTGACTCGATTATTTTATGTCAACACCATAGGATATCTAATGATTTAATTTTTAGCTTTTATGTTAAATTGTATTTTTTACAACAAGTCTAGAATTTCATTATGTGTACAAAATAAATTTAATAAATTTAGGAAATGAAATATTATGTAAAGGCTGGTTTTAAAATTGAAAATTGTTTTGAAATTTGTCGTCTATTATTCTGTCGAAATTGCTGTGAACTATTGACAGTGAATATTAGAAAAATAATTAAATTATAATGATATAGTAAAGAAATCACTGTCAAACGTATCTGTCCCCGTCTATTTCATTTTTCAATAGTCCACACTCCATATCTATAAATAGGTGCCCCGAAATTCATAGTGCACCATTTAGGATCACCGTGTATCTCATTACTCATGCATTCATTGCTTACAGTATTTTGGAAACGAATAACAATCGCTGATGGATTGGACAATAAAAATATACAAATCCCAAAACCAGACTGATCCGGGCGCCACCGATAAGCGCCATTATAAACAAACAAAATTAAATCGTTGAGAGAATTTATTACATCAAAAATAAATAAAACGTGAAGTAACATACAATTTAGAAATTTAGAATTGTGTTAATATCGACTAATTGTTAAACAGGAGTCGTGTCGAACGTATAGCTGGTTATAGCCTTATGTACGTCATTCATTCACGTTAATTTGATAATAAAATGGAGGTTACGTAAAGTTATTCATTAACTTATATCTTACTACTTTTTTAAAGGATATTGATGTCATAAGCGATTATAATTAGAAAGGCCTTACATGAAGTACCTTTCGATTTCTTTAATTATTCTTCGTATTTCTTTATAGGTATCTGAGCGATATTTTGTTTATTAGCACTAGCACTCCTAGTATTCACTCAGGGCAATTTAAATATCAAACATATATCGGCATCACTTTAATTTCAATAAAGAAAAATCAATGATCATATTCCGTAATTGACCAAATATTTCGATTTGTTCAAAAATTATGCGTACTATGTGATTAGATTTTCTAATTAACGTAAATAAAACTATCGAAAAACAAATTGAATTATGCATAGTTTATTTTTCGTTTCTTCGTCGTTATTTAGTTATGTATTAGGCATGGTGTTCATAAGAAGTTAGCGGCTTGTCTATACATAAAATCGTTATTATCAGTTATAATCGGTTTATGACAAACTTTACGAGAAAATATTGAGGAAGCTCTTCCTCTGGTTGAAAGTAAAATCAATAAAAAACCAAACGTACAAAAAACAATTGGTTCAGTAACGAATTGCGCAAAATAAGAAAGAATCTATGTGTGTTTTCAGAATTGTACCAAACTTTCCTGACGTCGAGTTAAAGGAACATCTATACAATTATAGAGCTTATTATAGAAAACAGATCAAGTTACCAAAAAGTAATTATGACAAAAAACTTATTAATGAAAATGGTAGCACCCCGAAAGTATATTGTGATATTATAAATGAAAATAGGCAAAATAAAAACAAATCTTTTTCAATTGAGTTAAATGCATACGAGGCAAACAACTATTTTGTAAACGTAGGTGAAAACGTAATATCAAATCTGCAAATAACAAATAATAATTATTCAGATTATTTCATAGGAAACACAACTTGCAGTCTTCCTAAATTTACCTGTAAAAATATTGGGCACAATACAGTAAAAGAAGTTATAAATCAATTAAAAAATAAGAACTCTAAAGATCACTATATTATGAATGTTAAAATAATAAAAAGCATAAAAAATTCAATAATTAAGCCTCTAGTTATTCTTTTTAACCAATGCATAAACTCAGGTATTTACCTTGATGTATTGAAGATCACAAACGTTGTACCAATTCCGAAAAATGGCGTATCGGCAGACCTTAACTATTTTCGACCAATATCGATAGTTCCAATAATCTCAAAAATTTTTGAAACGATATTAAAAAGTCAAATAACAGATCACTTTGAAAAATATAATTTATTCTACAATAATCAATTTGGTTTTCGCAACAACAAATCAACAAATATATATTATAAATAAAATTATAGACGGTCAAGAAAGAAAAGATTATGTTGGGGTTACCTTTTGTGATTTGCAGAAAGCTTTTAAATGTGTATCACATTATGTGTTGCTGTATCACATTATGTGTTGCTGGAAAAGTTAAAACATTTTAACGTCGAATAGTTTTGAGCTAATCAAATCCTATTTATCGGATCGTAAGCAGTACACATGTGTAAATAACACAAATTCACATTTACTGGAGGTAAAAATTGGGGTACCGCAGGGATCGGTATTAGGGCCAGATTTATTTCTAAACGATCTTAAGCATGCTGTAACAGAGGTTGATCTCGTATTATTTGCAGGTGACACCACGCTGTTAAGATCAGATAGAACACTAAATGCACTTCAGCAGTACATGGAGGATATATGTCCTTAAACAAAAATAAAACGACAAATATAATTCACTTATAGAGGTCTTGCAAACTATGAAAACCTACAAAAAATCAAATTTCTTGGACTTTATCTTGACCCAAAATTAAATTGGAGTTACCATGTGGACTTCCGAACACGTGTTCTTATGACATCTGGCCAGTGTTGTTCGACAAGTGGGTGTAGAGGAAACAATTCACCAACATCTTGGTCTATCCTTTCCGCTAGCCTTGGAATTGCACTTTGGCTATATACATTTATAGTGGCGACAGCATATTCCATTCCCCATACTGTCTCCATCTAATTTGCTACACAATTATTCCAGACATCTCTTTTTACTCGCCTTTATAAGCCTTATTTAGCTCCCACCTGGCCTTATGGATTCTTTGTTTCAATGGTTCAGAACCCTGCGACCAGGTGCTAGGAACCTTTTGGTATGTTTGGCCAGCGGCTACACATCTCTTACTCATGTCGGTAATGTCTTCCGTCCACCAGTTTACTGTTTGTTCTTATGTAGCAAATTCGGCGTATTTGTGGTCGTTGAGCGCCTCCTCCTCCAATACTTTCCACCCAGTCACCAGAAATACTAGTCCCACCATGGCGAAAGAGACATCCAACACTGACCGAGCCTGTCCACAGACAAACGTTAGTTGGTTTCTCTCATTAACGTTGATCACATTTAATTAAGGCTATTAAATTTTGCATAATTTCCCCATGGGTGTTTGTCATAGAAGAACTCAAACTCTTGCCTTGGCGTTATACTCGCGAGAATTTATCCAGGAAAGTTCTTATGTCCCTTTCTAGTCTAATAATACAGTCTAAGTATTCCATGAATTCTGTTTGAAAAGACATAACAGGAGTATATCCTAGCACCTTTAACCCTTACCCATATGTATCCGATCCCAGGAGCTCCTAACTCGTCTACCTGTACCCGGCCTATCACAGCGACCACACACATCATTCTGTAGTATCAGAGAACTATTCCCACCCTTGCTCGTTACGATATTGTTTGCCAACGTATGCTATTTCTCTCGCCACCAAGTCTTGCACAGCCACGCAATTGTTAAGGTTGATACACAGGAACCTAAATTGGACCCCATTAACGTCTGATGTACTAGGTACTTGGTCAGTTATTATTGTTTATTATTACTCTATCTCACACATCACCTGTTTTCAACATGGGAACTACTTTTGATAATTTCCATTTATCTGGAACTGTGGCAGATTTCAGACAAATATTATAGATGCAACAGAAGGGCCTAACAAAACATGAATGGAGTCATGTAACGGCTCACCTTTTAAGCAAATCCTGTATAAGTGCAAATGAGTTCACCACATGAAATTCGTAATTAATACCAGTCTAAATAGTTTAAGATATTTTGGCTTGCATAGTATCTAAATATTAATATCCTATAAATTAAAACTGAAAAGTAAGTGGTAATATAAAAAGTTGCGTTTTTTTCTCGGAATTATCTTAATGAGAGGGCATAAGAAATACTGAGGAGAACGGTGAGTGATAGATAGGCATTAACATCTACCTATTGTGTGAAGTATTACATATACAGTTAACTTATAAATGTAAAGTATATGGTAAAATTGGATATGTGGTCATACAACAAAGGTGCCAAGTTATTGATCAAATCGTACTGAGAAATTTTCAAGAACTGACAATTTGTAAACTTGAAATTTTTGTCAAAAGGCCCCATAAGATCTAGGGTAACTTTCTAATTAATTAGAATGGATTTTATCCCATGTTTCATGAGCTTTAAAGTAAATTTATATGCTCTTTATACAATATCGTTTATGGTTCTAGGCTTTTTTAATCATACCGTATTGTTACGTGATTTTACTGCACTCACTGTATTTTTTTCACGACCATCGAGCATTTCAAAATCCAATAAAAGGCATTATAATCAAACTCGCCCTATTGAATCGAAAATTGAGATAGTCCTGGAGAAAAGGTTGAAGTTTAAACGTATATAACAACAAAATGGCTTCCCAATAAAACAATTTCTTTTATAATTTGCCTCATCGGATTTACAAGGTATTTTTGTAATATTTTACAACTATTGGTATTTCAAAACCTCCCCTACCGGAAATTTTACCACCTACAAGAGGAACTTCGTACTTTTTTGTTGGAAAGTAAATTACAGGAATTTTATGTTAAAGCGAAAGTATAGTTTTATGATAAATTTATTATAATTGTGATATAAAATCAAAATTTAATTGTGTCAAATTTTATTACTTATTCATTTCTTTGTTACATTATTTATGTGAAAGAGGGGATATCAGTTCATAGTTTGTCATGCAGCGAAAAATCACCTTTTCTGAAGTTATAAGATTCGTTTCCATTAATTTCAAAAGTTGCGAAAGTTATGACTGGAAATAAAATATTCTTATGTTTAAATTCAGATTTAATTTTGTCATGACGTTCAATGGCGTAAGAAAATTGGTTCATCTGTTTATATTTATATTACAAATAATGAAGATATTGATTGTAAAACACAGCCTGACAAACCCTGTATACAATGCATGCGGGAAAGTAAATATGTACACTTCGGAGAAATTACAATATAAAACGCCTTTCATAAGCGTAAGCAAAGCAGATGATGGGAAATAAAGAGGGAGGATACTGAAAGAAAAAAACGAAAGAATAACCCATTTATCATGACCGGAAGAATCAAATAAATCTACTCAACTATTTACACTTTTTTGGGTAATTATCCAATTAAAGAATCGTTCAACCAAGGTGTGAAATTACTATAGAAATAGTAGGTGATTATTCCTAAGGAATTTTTTGTCGTTATTTCTTTCTTTGAAGCGGCTTGGGTACAATATATTTATTTATGGTAGGTAGTAGTTATTTCACAAAGAGCTTTCTGGGTATGGGCGTTCTATTATGTATTTTACGGAATTATCGGTATCGATTTTAATTTGAAATTGTTGATGTAGGTGGTCCGACGAAGGTAGATTTCAGAGGATAAACGTTCACAACATACTAAACGTAATAAGATGAAAATATTAGCAACAATTTAAATACGAATAATTCAAATCTAGCAAACTTGACTGTCACCAAATAGGATATGGACCGAGTGGAAATTTTAATTTTTCATAAATTAACTTGCCAGAATTTCGGATGAAAAGAAGTTCATATGAAAAATTAAATTTTAGTCCTTTAAGCGATAAAATATTTTTTTCCTAATCGATATTTAATATAGGAACAACCTAAACCATACTAAGTATATTTATTTGGCATGGAGTTCTTCAGGGATCTGTTTTAGGGCCTCTACTTTTTAATATTTTTGCTAATGATTTAATAACATATTTAAGTAAAATGCCAAATATTCACTGTGTCTGTTATGCGGATGATACAAATATTTCAATCATTGATAATGACTTAAATGTTATTAAAAACTCCGCTGAGTTAGCGTACTCACAGGTAATTCATTGGCCTGAGGAAAACGAGCTTAATTTAAATAAAAATACAACTAATATGCTGTTGTTTACACAGAAATCTGGATATGTCAATTTTTAATGGAAGTGATATAACTTTCTGTGAATCGGTCAAAATGCTAGGCATAACATTTGACAGATTGGGAAATCCATATAGATATTTTGTGTAATAAATTGCGAAGCGAACTGTTATGGTTTGAGATTTATGTCATTACACTGTAGTCGTGATGTACTCATGAGCCTCTATTATGCAAATTTCCACTCACATTTGAGATATGGTATAACGAACTGGGGCAACAGTGTGTGCATATAAGTCGAGTATTCATTTTGCAGAAGTATGCTATACGAATTATTGCTGGTTTAGGCTTTCGTGAGAGCTGTCGTACTTCTTTCAAAAACTTGAAAATATTAACTGTAGCAGGTGTCTATATTTTGGAAGTCTGTACATTTGTTTCAAGAATCAGCATAGGTTTTTTGCCAATCAAGTCAGCCATAACCACAATACAAGATTTAAAGAGTTATTGCAGTCACAATCTCACCGAACAGCTTTGTACCAAAGAAGCTTTTACTACAATGGTTGAAAATTTTGTAATGCTCTAAGCGAGGAGATAAAATTTTCTCCGAATTTACATGTTTTTAAATTAAAATTGAAAAAAATTATACTGGAAAAAAATTGTTATGAGGTTGATGATTTCTTTCTTTAAATAAGTACTGGTTCGATTAGGTACCCTTAATTTTATGTGTTTTTTATTAAGACTTCGCTGCACCCGCAGTTTTGAACCTTTTATCTATATTTTTTTAGTGTATATATTTTTTATGTATGTATTTCCTGTATTATTGACTTAGTATATGTTATAATTCAATGTTTTGTTTTTTTGACCAAAATTTTTTTTTTGTTTTTCTATATATATTTTCTTTATGTAATATGTTTGATATTTGTATGTTTGGCTTGTGTAGAACAATTTCTGTTTTATACGCCAATAAATATTATTATTATAAAATCCAACAGGCAAAAGTTCAATTACGGAATGAAGTACGAAACAATGCTTATATAAATATGTATACGCATACATATGGGGTTGGCAAATATGTGGAAAGCTTTTTTTGCTAAACTATAATTTCTATTAAAAAATACACTTAACAAAACTTTTTATATTATTTTTATTCTGTTCAGTGGCGTACGGCGTACTTTGACTTCCAACAGCTACCCTATTTTTCGAGATATGACGCCATCTGTAATTTTTTAATTTATCACCCTGTATATTTTTACATTTTCAGATAGACACTTCATTAATTATAATTATACGGTTTGGTGGGTTTGCGACTTGTGGTTAACTAAAATAATAAAATAAAGAGATGACTGTTTACATCATAATTATCAAGGCTATCCGATAAAAAATATTTTAAATAGTTTTGATATTTAAGTTTTTGGTTCTTCTTGCATGTTAAGAAGAACATCAAGTGAAATATCTTCATTTGTAGCCGATTTATTTCGACCGGATTTGGCCGATTTTTAACACTTCCCATTTCATGAAACTTTTGGCTAGCTGTTGGAAGTCAAAGTCCGTCACTGAATAGAATAAAAATACTGCAAGAACTTTAGTTAAGTGTATTTTTTATTCGAAATAATTATTATTATCATATCATATATTATAAATCAAAGATCACATTTGCTCAACCCTATATATATACACACGCATACATTACTTATAGTAAATCTAAGTATAAAATTCTAGGCAGGAAGTAAGTAGACGAATATGCAATAAAATAAGAAGAAAGTAACGTAGATATACACATAATGTATGTTAGACAATGTAAATGACTAAAAAATGTACTGTGACCGCCAAAATGTCTCCACCATATGAAAAACTATTTTATTCAATTGTTCTTTTTTAACAGGTTTTTAACAGGTTTCAGCATTAGTTTCAGCATGATTAATAACAACAAAATTGCCAAAAATATTTGTCATGTCACAGTATCTTCAAAATGTTATAAGAAATTTAAAAATTCCTTGAAATGCCCTTATTTATCAAAACATAGATAAGTACCATAAAGAAAAGTTGTTAGTAATTAAATTAAGAATTTAAATGTGAAATTTTATTTGAAAATTTTAATATTTAAGTTTTTTCATTTTTTTACAAGAATATGTACTTACATTTATTTTTTTGTGTATTTTTTGTTTAGTTGAGTTAGTTTGAAATATTTCAATGTAAAAGTACATAAATGTTATATTTCTTTTTTAAAAGTAAGTAATAGCAAAAAAACATTTTTACAAAAAAACAACAGGACAATCGACTATTTTCAGTAAGTCTGAATCCTTACTGTGAAATCTTGCAGAATAATGGGCTTAAGTATTAAAAAACGACTGTTCGTTTAAATCAAATTTATATCACATAAATAAAACTCAATATTTCTATTAAAATTTACTTCAGTAACCTTAAAAAAATATATGGATTTATTTAATAACTTTAAATCATGTCTGCAAATAATATTCTCTTAAATTAAATTCTACATTTCTGTCTTCCTTCTCTTTTCATACATATCACTGTCCTGTTGCAATACATTTATCAAAATTCTTGGGAGCATTCCAAGACAGATATCCCTGATAGTCCAGTGCTATAAGGTTTATAACTCGGGATCCAGCTATAGTGAATGGATTTGAATGTTTCCGGGTTTTTTGAATTTCTTCTATTCTTCTACTAAAAAGTAAAAAGTTCGCCCTTTGAAACTTTCCGATAATGAATTTGAAATGAAAATGACGTTACTTCTATTGTAGTATATCCCGTTTACAGCTATATTCATTTTATCTCCCGAAAATTATTTAATTTCTATATAAATACCCTCCTGTTTTGGGCTCGATCGATTGCAAATTAAATTTCCTATAAGATGATGTGCCACACGTATTTTTTCGGCAGATATAATCGTCATTATCTGGATACACAGGCACGCCACGGTTTCTTACAGCAGATTATTGAACGAGAAATCGAACCGCGCAAACCGGAGTTTTCTATCTACAATAGTTTCTGAGTCACGAGCCGCCGAATTTGGTGGAAGATAGAAATCTCACATATGCCACCAATCTGGAGGCGGTATGTCACACCTGCCGTTTACGGCATTCTGATTTTCTTCACAGAATACATACTCCACACTTATGGAAGATATGTGAACAAATCGATTTTTTGAAAATTTCGAAAGTAGTAGGTATGAAAAAATTTGCTACTTTTCGACATTGTTTCGTTCTTGAAGCCGTAACTTTTGAATGAGAAAATTGACCCTAATTTTTTTGAGCTAGATCGATTGCCACCAGTATTTTTTAAACTACGGCGTACTTATTTCGCCGATTCTCGTACATCGGCAGATACAATCGTCATTATCTCAACTTGAACGAAGCTTTCGGCCTTCTATTTTTTTTGTTAGGTAGATAAAAGGTCATGTTATATGATACTGGAAGGGCATCTTGTGCGAACTTACTATGACTGAGATACAAGCCATCAAAATTGACGGAATGAACCAACCACCAGTTTCTGAAAATTTATTGAAAATGATTTTTTGTTCATGTAAAACTGGGTGTGGCTTTACTTGTGAATATAGAAAATGTGGCTTAAATTGTTCTATAGCATGTTTACTATACAAAGGGGTTAGCTGCTTAAATATTCTACCAATGATACTAATGAATGACATCGAAACTGAAAACGTCGCGTCGGAGACAATTAAACATGATTATTCTTTTAATAAAAATTTATAATTAAATGTTACATATTTTTTTAAAAAATACGAAAAACTAAAACATTTATATTTTCAAACCAGCTTCACATTTAGATTCTTAATATAATTACAAACAGCTTTTTACTCGTGATACTTTTCCATATTTTGATAAATAAAGACATTCCAGGCCATTTTAAAATTCCTAATGACATTTTAAAGTTGTGACATAACAAATATTTTTGGAAATTTTCTGGTTATTAATTATACCGAAACTAATGCTCAAACCCTTTAAAAAAAAACAATTGAATAAAAAAGTTTTCGATACGGTGCAGACTTTTTGGGGGTGAATGTATAAGAATAAAACAACGTCAAGAGCACAATTTCTAATTACACTCTCGCTGCAGAAACATATGTCAATAATGTGTTCAATTATAGAGCGATTGGCCCGGAAAATTATTTACGATTTTAAAAGGAAAATTATGAAGTTCGATTGCTGAGACTTTTTAAATTAAATATCTCCAGCAATTCAGTTTGGGGAAATTAAGTGTATATACAGCAGATTTTAAGAACGTTGAGTTTTCTCTAATTGAAGAATATTGAAATTGTGAATTAGATTTCACACAACACAAGCGTATACAAGACAACTTACGAAAATCACATAAAGTAGCCGATGAGTGGAAATATGTTTAAAACTCTTGTTAAAAACAGAAGTTATCATTTCTAGATATTTAATGAACTCATGTAAATTTCATTGCCAACATTGTAATAATTTAACATGTACATGTTGAGTTTTGTGTCAAATGTCTGCTAATTACAATAAATATATTGACGGAAAATGTAGTTAAAGAAAATTGATTTTTTTTTTATAAATTACCAAAACCACAAAATTTTTAAAATACATTTTCTAGCTTATTTCAGCTAGACACAATAGTGGCAGTGTTGTTTACTGTATGTGGTCATCATGTCTGATACATATATAATAAGCCTATTAACAGTTCATTGTTTCCAGTCAATACCAAATATATTACGGAACATAAATAAGGAATTAACCACGTAATTTAGATAATCGTGCTGATAAATTTTAATAAAAGACTTTATAACTGATGTAATGTAGCCATGTGTGTGTGATTTTCTGGCATATAATTATTAACAAATTATATATAATGGTTGTAACAATATGCTCATGATTTTGCCTAAGTTCATAATATATGTAATTAAATTTTCTGATTTCTTATTATGGATAATTGATAATATCTTCATGAGAAATGATTTCTTTTGTTAAAAGGCTCTTTAGAAAATATGGGCAGGAGGAAGTTCATTCTGGGTATCAACACTATTAATAGTTAATTATTACATATTTAATCTTAATCCGGCTAAAGATCATGTTTTTGTAAATAAAGCGTGAAATTAACTTCATTTTTTTATCCGATTATTGTTGGTTAATTTCCAAAATAACAATTAGTTATTTAGTTATTCTGTGATTGTTATCAAATGCAACAAGATACTTTGAGGCTCTTCCATGTCTAAGACGATCGATTGTGTTATCTACTATATTATACAGGGTGTTGCATCATGAGAGGGACATAGCTCAATAGGAGGTAGAGAACATCAGTGGTAATCGGAACCTCCCATAGAAATGTCTCATTGGGCCTTCATTACGAAGTTACAGGCTGTTAAATAATTTTTGGCCAAACCTGTTTTTTGTCATAACTTTGACAGGGAATGAAATAACGGATTCATATTTGGTACGGCTAATGTACTAACGAGCCCCAAGAGGCACATGTATAAAAAAAAATATATCCAGGTCCGGACTCACTATAATTTATGTTTCTTCTTTGCATCAATAAAACATCACCCTGTATATATTTTTTTGAAATTTCGATACGATATTCGAAAAGAACAAGAAAAAACAAACAAAATGGCCTATTTCATTTTTTTGTTACACGTTCGTGGTTATTTAAATACGTTGTTAAATGTGCAAGGAAATGGATTACAGAACCCTATTAAATGAGAAGCACGTGAAATAAATAGTTTTATAACTAAAATTTGCAAAAATTCTATTGAGCCTAGGTGGTCTGGGTGAATCCTAATTCCGGCACGTTTTAAAGGTCCATTTTGGTAAAAAAACTGTGGTCCTAATAAGTAATCGGGTATGAAATAACAAAATTTTTAATCAATCACAGTAGGCTTGTTCAAAGAATAAAAGTGACAGATAATTTAAACCATTTAGGCCTAAGCAACCAGTTACTTTGATCAAGAAAATCATCAACATTTTATACTTAATAAAAATTGGAAAAGAGAACAAACTAAAATCTAAATAAATAAAATATTTTCCATTCAATTAACAATAAATAACAAAACAATAACTAAATGTGTTTAAAAATAAAACGTAATTGACACTAAAGTAAATTTTCAAAATGTCCTCCCCCACATTCTGTGCATTTTCTTGCGCGATTAGAAAGGTCACCAATTGCTCGACGTATCATTTCTGGATTATTCCGTATTTCGTCGCAGGTTGTAACGATGCGCTGGATTAAATGTTGTCTACTTTCAATTTCAATGCTATAAACCTCGTTTTTTAAGTGGCCCCATAAAAAGTAATCACAAGGGTTACAATCAGGAGATCTTGGTGGCCATTCATGTGGACCCCCGCGTCCAATCCATCTATTAGGATACACATTGTTTAAGTGTTCTCTTACTTGAAGGTTAAAATGTGGTGGGGCCCCATCATGCTGAAACAACATGCCTCTTATACCGATATTTTCTAACATATTCGGTAAAATGTTTTGAAGAAAATCAAAGTAAATTTCATCATTCAATCTTTCTTCAAAAAAATGTGGCCCTATCAAATGTCTATTCACAAGTCCGACCCAAACATTTACAGAAAACCTGTGTTGCGAACGGCGTTGGCGTACCGCATGTGGGTTTTCCTGTGCCCATTTATGATTATTTCGTGAATTGTTTACTCCATCCCTTGTAAATTGTGCCTCATCCGTAAATAAGGTTCTGTAAATGACTGGGCGATGGTTAGACAACCAATGACAAAATGCCAGGCGGGGGATATCGTCGCCTTGTTGAAGACGCTGTACCTGCTGGATATGATATGGATGGTAACGTTCTCTTTTTAGGGGTCTCCATACTCGCCAATGAGGAATACCAGTTGCCAAACTGATTCGTCTAGTGCTCATATTTGGGTTTTCTTGAACTACGTTTATAATATTGTTTTGTTCCTGCACACCTTGTTGTAAAACACGCTCCACAACTGCAGAAGTAGGAAACTTTCCGTGTTGTCTTGCATACTGGAACACCGTACTAAAGGTTTTATGATTAGGGCATCGACGACCAGGAAAACGCAGCCGATATTCTCTTTCCGCCGACCTACCATTTCCATTACAGAAACCATAGATGAACATTATGTCAGCATATTCCACGTTTGTAAATTTTACTGGCATAGTTAAAATATTTTCACAAGTTTTTACTAACTAAATGCAGATTATTGACACATTAAATTACTAACAAACAATTATTCAACTGTTTAGGAGATTTCTTTTTATTATCTGTCACTTTGAACAAGCCTACTGTGATTGATTAAAAATTTTGTTATTTCATACACGATTACTTATTAGGACCACAGTTTTTTTACCAAAATGGACCTTTACAACGTGCCGGAATTAGGATTCACCCAGACCACCTAGGCTCAATAGAATTTTTGCAAATTTTAGTTATAAAACTATTTATTTCACGTGCCTCTCATTTAATAGGGTTCTGTAATCCATTTTCTTGCACATTTAACAACGTATTTAAATAACCACGAAGGTGTAACAAAAAAATGAAAGAGGCCATTTTGTTTGTTTTTTCTTGCTCTTTTCGAATATCGTATCGAAATTTCAAAAAAATATATACAGGGTGATGTTTTATTGATGCAAAGAAGAAACATAAATTATAGTGAGTCCGGACCTGGATATATTTTTTTTTATACCCTATTATGTACCTCTTGGAGCTCGTTAGTACATTAGCCGTACCAAATATGAATCCGTTATTTCATTCCCTGTCAAAGTTATGACAAAAAACAGGTTTGGCCAAAAATTATTTAACACCCTGTAACTTCGTAATGAAGGCCCAATGAGACATTTCTATGGGAGGTTCCGGTTACCACTGATGTTCTCTACCTCCTATTAAGCTATGTCCCTCTCATGATGCAACACCCTGCATACATGGAGTGAGCCTGTTTTTGTCTATTGAATGATATGCTATTACAGTTTCTAATATATAACGGACATTTATTTATGAGGCACCAATTTTTATCTTTGGAATGAGGTGTATCGTCATCAAAAATTAAATTTACGTCTTTACATATTTTTACATCAACATATAATAGTAACTTGCAGCTCCAGATTGATGTAGTTAACAAAGATCATACAAGTAGAGGACGCAGAACAGATCCCTATGGAACTTCAGAGAATAACGTATAGAAACATTTTGAAAGCCTTGGTATTATGAGGTGACACGTGTATAATAAATAGCTAGATAAAAATTTTATCATATTATTTAACAACAAATTTTTCTGAAGTATACAATTGTTCAAATTGTTAAAAGCTCCTGAAAAGTCGGTATAAATGATTTTCACCTGGGTATCGAAAGGTCCCTGGGAGAATGACCACTTCCCCAGGTATTTACCGCCCACTACTAAGCTTATAAATCGTTGAAATTGGTAAAGTTCTGCTATACGCATTGGAAGTACAAGCTTTACACTTTGATTTTTTAATACGTAACAATCAGTGTATGCGCGGAAGCTATGCAATCTTGGGCGAGGATTGTGTAGTGGATAGACTATCCTTCGGAGGGGATGTAACGCCGTCAGTCCCTTGTCTGTTAAATGTTATTCAAGTAAAAGATCCCTACTCTTCGAAAGGAAGAGATTCAGCAAAATTCCTGGACCTCTATTCTGTAAGAGCATGAAAGCGCATTCCCGTGAGAAGTGGGCGGACTTCACTTGAAAATGAATGAAAGTCTATTCTGTAACTACGGGAGTGATCACATCGATCCAGATCTTCTCTGGCATTTTCGTGTGAGGATTCTATCATATAGATTATTCCATGATGTAGGGCTGAGTATCGAGTCCTGTGGGACTCCAGCGGTAACATTTAGAACTCGCCCTCTTTCGATTTCTGGTGATCTTTCTTCCCGATAACTGCTTACGATGTTTACAAAGTATTGGAGTATTTCCCTTCCTCTTAGTTATTTGATGATGTTTCCCCATGGTGCTGTATTGAAGGCACTTCGGATATCTAGGGTTTTCAGCGCTCTCCACTTTTTGCTTCACTGTTTTCAATCAGTAATTTTATTTTTCTGCTACATGTAGTTTGCCTTTGCAAAAGCAGTACTAGTGACCTTTTTGTATCTTCCATAGTTACTTCCAACCTTATTTTATCAATTTCTCGTACAGCTTGCTTACTGTAGTAAGTAGACATATTGGCCCATGCGGTGTCTCTGCCATCCTGTCTTTGTCTTTGTATAAGTACTGATCTAGCTTTCTTTCTTCCGATTCTTTGGGAGTTTTGCTCTCTTAGAAGCCTGTTTAAGACGCTTAGGAGCCAATATGGTGCCATCTAGCTGCAAACCTAATATAATACATCTTCTGTCGGTTTCATAGGAAACAAAATAAGCTCTACGTTATCATTTTAATTTGGGTGGGCTTCTTGATGATATTTTTTAACAGTTTTATAAAAAACTTAACTTTTTACTGCCGCTCACCGGTGGCACTAAAAGTACTAGAAGCAAACTCGCATGTATGCGGAGTAAATCAATTTTTATACCTCGGCATTTCGTGAACTTTTTCTGACATTCCATCTGAGTGGTACTAAAAGTATTTTACTGCCGCTCACGAACTTCGCAGCGGCATTAATTTTTTTTTACTACGTTAAACAAAATAAAACAAACTTATTTTTTTTTTCAAACATTAGAAGACATGACATTTTTTACTCATTTCATGACATTAAAGTTTGACATTTTCAGACGGCTGTGCGTTGCCATTAGCAACGCAAGTAAAAGTACTTTTTCTTCCGCTCCACTGGACTTTCATTTCTATTGCTAATGGCAACACACAGCTAAATTTTTTATCTTTTTGTATAGCTAATCGATGTTCGAAGAAAGAATAACATGTTTGATTTGGAGTAAAAACCACTTTTCTCCTAATAAAATAATACACTATTACAAAGTTTTGTGAAAATCATAAAGCAATTTTAAATTTCATTTTGTTCAACGGTAAAACGGATCTTCATCAAGCACAGGTCGATTCACTGCCGCCCACGAGCAGCATTAAAAGTAATATAAATAAAACCGGAAATATTTATTTAATTTATATTCGACTTTTGGGGAAATAATAGCAGGTTCAATGTAGAGCATAAGAGATTTTGTGTGTCGGCTGTTCTTGTCAAATAGGTACATCCTCGACACAAAAATGTAATTTTCACTTCATATAAATCAATTTACTATTATGCCCTTAACCCCTTAATAACGCTTTTCTACTCACGATAAATAAAACTGCAATTAAAAAGTACAAACTTGTTATAAAGCACAACATTCGTACTGTTCAGATATCTTTCGCTGGCTATTACTAGCGCCTTAGGGTTTTAAAGAACTCGAATACCTATATATTTAGTCAACCAAACCTAACAGCTTCCAAACACTTTACAGCTACATTAACTTTCTATTTAGGAAAAACGAATGGACACAATTTATATCATTATCCTTTTGAGGGATGTTTTACGGCTTTTCAAAGAGGCGTCTCAATTTATTTTGCCATAATGCGCATTGAAAGGAATAAGTACAGAAAATAGCCAGGTGTGAAAAGAACCAGGGATAATACTACCTGTATACATTCAGGACCGAATTTACTGGATTTTCTCTTTTTAAGGGATACTTAGAACTTAACTTTCAGATAAATAATTTGCGTTCGTTTATGTTACGCCATAGCAATATTTTATAATATTAGCTTTTTTAATAATAATATGTTTATTTTCAACAGGTTTACATCCAATTACAAAAAATAATAAATAATAAATAACAATGTGAAATATATACAATATTAATAACATTAATATTAATATTGATGTACTAAAAAATATATGTGAAATTGCTTAACCTAAATTATTAATATGATAGGTAAAAGGTTTCATTTATTTTCTTTGTATATTCGGATAATATGATTTACATTATCAAAATTGACATCACATAAATGAAAGATTTCGTTAAACAATTTACACATGTCAAATATTAGTGATTTGGCTTGAATGTTACTTCGGCTCGTATTGACGGGAGTTCAGTCTTGGTACACAAAACTTAATTCTATTTAACAGGTGAACAGAGTCTAACTGATTATGAAGTACTTTGTACAATACTTGTAATGCTCTGCAACTTCTAATTATTTCAAGCAAGTTTGAATCGAATGCATTTAGTAAGTTCCCTTTGTACTTTTGGTATTTTAACATTTTGATATATGGGTGACCAGACGACAGATGCATATTCAAGCTTGCTTCTTATAAATGACACGTATATTAATTTCAGGGGGTTGATGTCTGCAAAACTGTCCTAATTCCTAATACAATATCCGAGTAATTTCGATGCTGTAGTAACAACGCTGCTATTACGACCAGAAAAACTAAGCCTGGAGTCGAATGTTACTCCAAGATCCTTAAAGTTTGAGCATCTTTCTAGTATTGTATTATTTATTGTATATGCGGATAGCACTGTTGTTGTAAAAAGACATGACTTTCCATTTAGATATGTTTAGCTTTAAGAAGTTGCTTTCGCACCATTCATTAAGTGAGTCTAGTGCATTTTGTAAAAAAGAATGATCGTCAAGTTTGCTTATTTTTGAATAGATTTTCAAATCGTCTGCAAAAAGTAGATGTGTGGTGCTCTTACTTAGGTATAGGTCGTTTGTAAACACCAAGAGAAAAAGTGACCCTAGATTCTATCCTCGAAGAACTCCAGATGTTGCGATGAATCTTGAGAATTAAATCCACCATATTCAGCAAACTGCTTTCTATTGAGTAAGTAGGACTGGATTAAAGATAACAAAGCTTCTGACACTCCAATTGCGTTAAGGTAAGAAAGGACTAAGTAATGATCGATTTTGTCAAAAGCTTTTTGGAAGTCGTTATATAAAACACCTACTTGTCTTAGTGAGTCCAATGTGTCGGAGATATTCTGTGTAGTGCAAGTCAAATCGAGATGGATCTTTTCTCCATAAAACCGTGCTGATAGGGAAATATATGACCCTTAATTTCGCAGTAAACATTTTCATAAATAATGATTTCCAAGGAGGGGTCTCCCGTTTTGAGGATAGGGCATAATTTAGTTGTTTTCCATTTAGTTCTTTCATACGTTAATAGTCAGTTGAAATTTATATTTTGGGTAACATTTTGGGTAGGACGCAATTTCTTCTTTTGTTGCGTAGGGGAGTCGTTCTAAGCGGTCGTCAACTGCGTCAAACGAATAGAAATGTATTGTAGTAGAGATATCCTAGGTGATCCTAACCTCACAAAAACAAAATGGTATAATTTCAGAGCGATTGGATACAGTAATAATAATCATAATAATCGGCCTTATTGATACATATAAAATAACAACTTCAGGTTTCAACTTCAGGTCGTCCAAAACATGCAATATGGGATATCAAATGAATCATCTCGACGTTTAGAATAGGAATGTTATTGTATTTTCGTTCTAAGCTTAAAAGTCTCGCTTAGAAGTTAATAATTTGAATTTCAAGTATAAAATCATGTCCCCAGGTTCGAAACACGTCGGAATCCGCTATAAGATAACAACTTTCGGTTTCAAGTTCCGGTCGTCCGAAACATACGTTGTAAGGTATCGAATCGTCTCTCGATTTTTTTAAAAATATTAGCCGATTTTTACTCATCGACGATAATGATTCCTGTATAGTTTGTAATCAACTTCAATCCAATTCGTCAATAGAAATGGTTGAAAATTGGATTAAAGTTAACTACAAAGTATAACAACACCAGGATTGACAACAAAATAAACTTTGACGATTATTTGACACCATTCCATAATATAACCAATACCCATATCCTCGCGCTGCGGGAAACGTATATGTATAGCCGCACTGGTGGAGTACTCCAGTTTATGGATAGCCGCCGTTAAAAGGTTAAAATTGATAGTTTGAAGACGTGTTCTTTTTTTACGTGGTATCCCCAATAGGCCTTCCATGAAGTATTCTTCGAAACAAACAATTTAAGTGTCGACGACTTCAGCTAAAGTAAAATCGACCAAAGCAGGTCGAAAATAGGTAATGTTAAGTTCAATTGGTTAAGTGGCTATATTCCCTATTAGGTACAGGTAAATTATTAGTGAAATCAATGCCCTAATAGGTTATGACAAATATTTTAGTAACTATTGTCACCTAGTAGGGGGAGTAGGTAACAGTGTATCTATCTGAAACAATTTGGTAATGTAAATAAGGGGATATTTGTGACCTAATAAGTAATATTTTCATTAAATAACTTATTAAGTAATTTTATTGACGTCATCAATATACCCTGATAGGAGATTAGTGAAATGTATAAAAATTACTAAACTTTAACAAAGATTTTTAGACGCCTATTAAAGACTCATAATATAGGTACTTAAATTTCCACTAAAAACACTTATTAATTAGTAGACGGCAAAAATAGCCTGTTTTCACTAATCTCTAAAGATGAGACCAAAAATATTGGTGGAAATTAAGTTGCGTCACCTCACATATTAAATAACTTTGTGAGAAAGTAGCCATATTTATTCGAAAGTACGGAACACCAGAAACTCGCCATGAAAATTTAAACTTCGTTTTTGCAAATAATTTAATTCATAAATGTTCATTGAACATATTGAGGAATATTGAATTATTGCTGTTCGAAAAAATAGGGTACCATGTTAAAAATTGAAAATTAAAATTTTATATACGTATACGTATATTATTTTTCTCTTTATAATAATAGGTATTTTTAAGGGACTTAGTAATATTTCAAGGCACAAAGCCTCAATTCAACAGAGAAAATTCATTCCCAAGTAATTTCTCGCTATAAACCGTGCGTTAAGTAAAAATATACCTCGTAAGTAGTTAATAAGTAGTTATTATTATTAACCATATAAGTATATAGTTTTATCTTTTTGACGAAACAGTTTTAAAGAAAGTGTGAAAGGTAGCAAATAAGTAATCCGCTATCTCTTCGACATTGAAACTTACCTAAATGGAGCCGGCGTCTGGCAACCTAACCTAATAGATCCAATAACATCTATTTAGATTGTTTCCCATGTCGAATTGACGTGTCAATAAACACCACTTAGGTAGATTCGACATCGAATTTATATCATATTTCACGTATTGAAATTGGTGGCGTCACCTGTTCGATTAAAGGATTAGGTACAGAAAATATAGAATCTACACAAATATATAATAAATCTAAGTAGAAAAGGTAAAGGTGGGGAGTAAAAAGATAAATATACAATAAAATACTAAGGAAGTAACATAATACAGTCATTCAACGTTAAAAAGGGGCCGAATCTCCGAAATCTGAAGTACTGCTCCGATCTTCTTGAAAATTTGAATTAAGTTCATCTTACCCTCCTCTTCAAACCTGACTTGGTCGCAAAGTATGCTTTTTGTTTTTAAGGGATGAAAACTACCCCTTACTCCAATAAATTGAAAACTAATAAATTAACGCAGTGATGGGCTATAATTATGTTCAAATATGATAAATATCAATTTTTTTAAATCATGGATCTAATATTTCAATATTTTACTATTTAATTACCCTTAAAAACAACCCCTCACACGAAAATTAATAAAAAAATGTGTTTAAAAAGCATGAAGCTTTTTTTTGATCGTAATAGGAGAATTTTCCCTTTAAGTATAAGAAATCTGATACTTCATTTTTTAATAATGCAACCCCCAAAAGCCACCCCTAAGAATAAAACTTAGGAAAAATTGAAAACTAATAGATGGAAGCAGTGATAGGTTATCATTATGTTCAAATATGTTAAATATTTGTTGTTTTTTATAATGTAACTAATATTTCGATATTTTACTATGTAACTACCCTTAAAAACTACCCCTCACGCAATTATTAAAAAAACGGTTTAAAAAGCATAAAATCTTTTTATTTTGGATCTTGAATAGAAAAAATATATTCTTTAAGTGTAAACGACCCGATACATCATTTTTCAATATGATTGAACACCCCTTACAATAAAAATTAGGGAAAAAATCCTTTTGAAAGCTCCAAGTAGTGGAATGCGTAAAAAAATTAAAACAAATTGCTGCTTAAGATATAATGAAATTTTTCTAAAATTTTCATCCCTTAAAAACATCCCTTTCAGGGAAATTAAACTCTTAAAACTTCACATTGTAATTATAATAAAAATATTTATTTTACAATATTAATATGATTTTTAAAGTGAATATTAATAATTTAATTTTAATTTTCAAATTCATCCATTTCTTCACTATCAACTTCCTTTTCATATATAACATCTTTTTATGCATGTGTTTATACATGTGGGAATCCAGATATGTATGTTTCAAGAAGACACAGCATGTACAAAAGAATAAATGCTCCAAAACGTTCAAAATTTAGGCGCTCCGTAATTTTCCTACGTTATTTCTAGAAAAATGTATTTAGTTTTTTAACGATAACTCGGCTTCCTTGCCGACTTAAGCTTCTTGCATTCACCCACACATCATTTTGTAGGGCATTTCATAAGCTATAAAGTCATGATCATTGCAATATTTCTACACTCTTTCGTTCAGTGAATTTTAAGGTTGAAGGGCTAAAAAGAGGTTTCCTTCGCATAGAAATCAAAGCTTTAAATGCCCATATCTCGCTCAATTTTCAAGCTACATGAATTTAAAAAAAGCAAAATTTTCAGTAAAAGGAAAGCTAAATTTTTGTTGAGAACACTTTTTTCGTAAAATCATGATTTTTTGAGTTATTTTAAAAAAACAACGTATTTTTTGAAAAATTGAAAAAAAAAATTTACTTCAAACAACTTTTTTCAAAATGTACATTCTCTAAACCATTCAAACTTTTGGGACGTATTATTGGGACATAAATAAAGTTAATTTTTCATGGGCTACGATTAATTTTAATTTTGCCGCTCATGGTTTATTGTCAATTTTTTTTCAAAAATTCCAGAGACTTAATTTATTTTCATCATAACTTCCTTAATTTTCATGCTAGAGGCTTTTATAAAAGCCTATTTTAAAGGTCTAATAAAGCACTTTAGAAAAGGTTATGAACATTTTCTCTGAAAAATTACTCATTTTTCTGTTATTTGAGTTTAAATCTTTAGATAAATTTACGACAAACAAAAATTCGTCTTCAATGACTCATAAGTCGCTTAATATGACCTAAAACACTAAAGAACCGACGAATCGCTTTGGTTTTTTATAAACTTCTATTTTGATAAGAATAGTTTTTTCCAGAAAACGTTTAATTTTCGAGTTATTCACGAAAAACTGTTGAAAAACGTGTTTTTTATTGGAATTTTCAATCGCGAATAACTCAGAAATTATTAGGTTGTAGAAAAAACTTTATACTACATTATCTTCTTAAAATTTGATCCTCTATCGATTACTGGTATACCGAGAAAGTGTGGCATTCACCCCCGGGGTAGAAGCACATATCGGCACTAAGTCAGGTTTGTTATTTGCATCATTTTTGAGCTACTGTCAAAATTTCAAACAAATCGGTTGAGTTGATCAGATTTCGGGGGTGAATCGGTTCATTGATTGTACTAACATAGATATAAATGCACATAACAATATAAATAAAAATATATATAAAATATGATAGATATGACAATATAAACTACTTAAAAATGTAATGAAATATAATATACTAGGTATAATGAATCACCGTCTTAGGAAATATCCATGTCAAAAACATTTTTTTTAATTGCACTCTCGCTACAGAAAAATATATCAATAATATGTTCAATTTTAGAATAATTGGCATACATTCGATAGATTGGTGATGATATAAGGATATTTGTTCGTGTTCGGGGTGTAATGGGGTAGTGAAGCGCAAGTTATAGCCTCTCCTACTCAATTGTTAACCTCACCTTCGCGATGAGTTCAATTTGAACTTGGTGCACCCTGTTTTCACTAACGAGGCTCTAACGACCGAGTAAGGGCGGAATAACCCTTACCTTTTGCCGTGAGCACATCCACCTTCTCACGAAGAGTGCGGTAAAAATAACCCACCGCATACAAAGGTTGCTTTTGGAATCGTTTGGTTACCCCATCGTCGCAGTCTCCTTCTGTGCCATGGGACCACACCACTCGCCTTCCGCAACCGAGCTGGTCAGTTGCATACCTGCTCCAGCTAAAACTTCAAATGCAGCTTCGTTTTCAGTCGATTAAGGCTTTAAAAAAATGATGGAGCGTTCAAGTGGGACAAAATCATCCGGAGGTAAAATACCCTCCCGATCGGATCTCCGGGGGAGGGTGCCCACAGGGACACCTCATCGAATGTCGAAAAGACACCGACAAGTTAAATCCAGCAAAACTGATTCTTTCATCTACGGCGCTTGGAATGTTCGTACTTTGAACGACAGCACTCGCGCCGATCGGCCTGAAAGAAGAACTGCTCTAATAGATAGAGAACTTCACCGACTCAATGTTGACGTTGCAGCTCTCAGCGAAACTCGATTTTTGGAGGAAGGCTCTCTCACAGAAAAGTACTACACCTTCTATTGGAAAGGTCTTCCCACCAATTCAAGAAGACAACATGGAGTAGGATTTGCCGTTCGGAATCAACTTGTCTCCAACTTAACACAAGTACCACAAGGCCTATCCGAGCGTCTAATGCTGCTACGCTATGAGCTATCAGATGGCAACGCGGTAAATCTAATAAGCGCCTACGCTCCCACTCTGGATGCAAGTCACGAAACCAAGGAAAGCTTCTATCAACAGCTGGAAGAAACCCTCTGTAGAATACCTAAAACGGAACGACTCGTTATTCTTGGCGATTTTAACGCTAGAGTAGGGAGAGATGCAGACACCTGGCCAGGCATCATAGGCAAGAACGGTTTGGGCAACATGAACGCTAACGGTCAACTACTCCTAACTAAATGCGCCGAACATGATCTAGTTATAACAAACACCATTTTCCGACAAAAGGATAAATTTAAAGGCACCTGGCGTCACCCCAGATCAGGTCACTGGCATCTACTGGACTATGTTATCGTACGTAGGAAGCATCTCAAGGACGTCCAAATTACAAAGGCGCGCATTGATAGCGAATGTTGGACCGATCATCGTCCTGTTGTCTCTAAAATGAAAATTGTTATGAGACCCAAACACCGAAGAACTCAAGTAAAACGTAGACTCCGTCTCTGTATTAGTAAATTGCGTGACCAACAAACCGTCGAACAGCTAAAGCAAAAAGTTCAAGAGAATTTGAGTGCACTAGAAGAAACCAATTCTGTAGATGTCGCTGCTACCTGGACACAAATTAAAGACAGTTTAAAAAGTGCGAGTGAGGAAATTCTTGGCACTGCAGCAAGTAAAAAACAGGAGGACTGGTTCAATGATAATGAAGCTTTTATACAAGAACTTCTTGACCGCAAACATATTGCCTTCCAAAACGCTATCAACCACCCCAACGACTCATCAAAAGCAAAAGCTTTTACCCAATCTAAGTATGAAACGCAACGCGAAATCAGAAGAATAAAGAATGAGTGGTGGGCAAGCAAGGCCAGAGAAATTCAAAGGTACGCCGATTCACACGATTACAGGAATTTCTTTCAAGGAGTAAAAGCAGTGTACGGCCCCAGTCGGAAAAATATGTGCCCTATTAAAGATTTAAATGGAAATCTCCTCAAAGAAGACCAGGAAATAAGAGCCCGATGGAAGGAACACTACTCTAACATTCTTAACCAGCAAAGTCAAGCCGATCACGATATTATAAATCTTATCCCTCAATATGACACCTTCGAAGACTTAGATAAACCACTAACAATGGAAGAGATCTTAACCGCCATTGGGCAGCTAAAAAATAACAAATCTCCCGGCGCCGACTCACTCCCAGCTGAGATCTTTAAAGCTGTGTCGTCAGAGCTCATACCTTACCTCAAAAAACTGTTTGATGTCGTGTGGGAAAGTGGTCAAGCTCCGCAGGAGTTTCGTGATACACTATTAATCAACCTCTTCAAAAACAAAGGTAGCGCTGCGGACTGTGGAAATTACAGGGGTATAGCTCTCCTGGCTGTTGGAGGGAAGATACTCACTAAAGCGATGGCAAATAGGCTAACACCTGTTATGGAAAAGTTACTTCCTGAAACACAGAGTGGCTTTAGACCAAACCGAGGCACATCGGATTTAATCTTCACACTTAAACAGCTTCAAGAAAAAGCACTCGAACATCAAGGAGAAATTCACATGGCCTTCATTGATTTAACCAAGGCGTTTGACTCGGTGGATAGGGAAGTGCTCTGGAAAATTATGCTCCGCTTAGGTATCCCTAGAAAATTTGTGGAAGTATGTCGCAGTCTACATACAAACAACAACGCCCAGGTTATGTATAATAATGAGGCAACCGAACCTTTCCAAACCCTCACTGGAGTTAGGCAGGGATGTGTCCTGGCACCCCTACTCTTTAATTTGTTTACCACTGCTCTAACAATTATTGTTGACAACAAACTGACAGTCAGAGGAATAGGTCTCAGATACCGTTTTGATGGCGGTCTCTTTAACATAGGGCGCTTTAGAGCTTTCACGAAGACACGCACACGATTCATTTGTGATCTCCAGTATGCGGATGACTGTGCACTTTTAGCCTCTACGCCGGAAGAGCTTCAAGAACTTTTAGATGTGTATGCCCAGAGCTATGATTCCTTGGGACTTAAAATCAACATTGGAAAGACTAAGATTATGTCAACTCCTCATCAAGTGAACCAAATAGACATTACACTTAACGGAAATTCTCTTGAAGTGGTGGATCAGTCCAATTACTTAGGCAACGTTGTTAATGACAAAGCAAACATGGACAGCGAGATTCGCAATAGAATTAACGCTGCATCTAGAGCACTCTGGGGACTTAGAGAGAGAGTATTTGACAATCACGACCTTGCTTTGTCAACGAAAATGGCTGTCTACAGAGCAGTTGTCATTCCAACACTGCTATATGGATGTGAAAGCTGGGTCACTTACCGTCGTCATGTGAAAGAATTAGAACGTTTCCAGCAAAGACACCTCAGAAGTATGATGAAAATCCGTTGGTTCCATCACATATCAAACGTGGAAGTACTCAGGAGAGCAAATAGCCTTCCAATTGAGGTGCTTATTTCAAGAGCACGCCTAAGATGGGCAGGTCACGTTCATCGTATGCATGATAACCGCCTTCCCAAATGTACACTTTATGGTGAATTGCTAAGCGGTAGAAGAAGGCGTGGCGGTCAACGAAAGAGGTTCAAAGACGCTCTCCATGAAAATCTAAAATCCTGCGGTATTGCAGACGAGCAATGGGAACAACTTGCAGCGGACAGAACCGAATGGCGAGGGGTTGTGGCCAGTTATCAAGGAAATGTTGCTGCAAGAAGGCCGAATCCAAGACCTAACCAGTGCTATGTTTGTCCTGACTGCGGTCGACATGTGCTCTCCCGAATTGGCCTCTATAGCCATAGTCGTGTGCACCGTAGATGAATGGGAATTACAATAGACTACACCTTTTACTTGTTTTTTATTGTACACAATCTATCGACTGTAACATTTTTATACTCGGACTCGAGTAGCGGCTAATAATAATAATAATAATAATTTGTTCGTGGTGTACGCCCTGCAAGTACGTGATTATGTCGAGCACTAATTCTAGGAACTGTATGATTTATTTGATTTGATAGGTTGATACAGTCCAGACTATTTTATTTACAATTTTTAAAGAGGAAAATTATGGAGTTAGTTACTCTACGATTGCTGAGACTTTTTAAGTTAAACATTTCCAGCAATTCAGTTTGAGGAAATCCTCTGGATGGATATTCACCGTAAAGTGTATATACAGCAGATTTTAAAAAAATACGCTGAATTTTCTCTACTTGTAGAATATTGGAATTGCAATAAAAGCATATTCAAGGCGAGATCTAACAAAAGTTATATAAAGTAGCCGATCGTTGGAAATATTTTTAAAACCTTCACAGTTACATATCACGAAACCAAGGCTTTTAAAAGGTGAAGCAGTTGTCATTTCTACATGTTTATTAAAAGATAATTTTGGATCAAAATAAACTCCAAGATCCTTGATGAATTCGTTCTGTAAACTTTCGTTGTCAATGTTATAATTAAACATGTACATGTTAGTTTTTCAGCCAAATGAAATTACATTACATTTGCTGGCATTAAGAGGTAAATAGTTGTCATTGCACCATGTATTAATGGTATTTAAGCAGTTTTGAAGATTAACACAGTCATCTATTGAGACAATCAATCGAAAAAATTGTTAAAGAAAACTGGATATGTAATAAAGGAAGATTTAACGGCGGCTAGAGTCAATATAGTTAAAGCTGCGGTAGAAAAATATGGAATTCGGAATGTTTGGACCCTTAATGGGAGAGTCTTTGTCATGTCGAAAAATCGAAAAATAATCATAGAAAACCTAGAAGATTTAAATGTCTGAAGTTGCACGTCTTAAATAATTTGGTAGGACTATACTTATTTTTGTTTTGGCTAAGGAATTATTTTTTAATGAGTTTAAGCTTTTTTTTTTTTTCCCTTTTGTTTCTTGTTTATTTCAAATAATCACTTTGCTACACTGTTTTCTGGTTGTACTTATGTTATATTTTTTATACATGTACTGCTTCTTGTCTTTATTTTTATAGGGTAAATTTAATATAGGTACCGTGTAAATGAAACAAATTAAATTAAATTCAAGGAAACAATTTCAATTTTGTACACGTTTAGCTATATATATATGAATATATTAAAAATCTTAATTTTAATGTGTATATATGTATCTGCTTATTTAAATTAGGGTTTGTTAGTAGCTCGGGGAATAAGTAGCACCTATGTGTATTACTGTTACGTATCATGAGCTATTTAAATGAATTTGATGTGATTCCAGACAGCGATGATGTGACATTATCCAATTTAATTATATCACATTTAAATATAAGATCCCTATATAACAAATTTGAAAATTTGAAAGAATATGTATTGTCGAATAACTATGACATCTTTTCATTATCAGAAACCTGGTTATCTGATTATATAGAGGATCATTCTATCACTATTCCCGGTTATTATCTTTTTAGGCAGGATAGACAGAGTCGAGGTGGAGGGGTAGCAGTTTATATAAGAATATGCGAACATGTAAAGAATATTAAGGTGATAACAAAGAGTTCTGATTTCGACATTGATAATATATGGATATCTGCAAAAATAAATGGTAAACAGGTCAGTATTGGATGTGTATATCGCCCACCAAATACAAACTATAAATCACTGCAAATCCTAGAAAATATTATGGCTGATTGCATAATTTCTAATGATATCGTATTTTGCCTAGGAGATTTAAATATTAATTTTTTAAATACTGACAGTTATGAATACACTTACTTAAGTTCGTTTCTAGAACTTTTTAATCTAACGCAAATTGTTAGCAAGCCAACTAGAGTTACACATAGTAGTAGTACTTTGTTGGACTTAATAATGATAAATGAACAAAAAATTGTTATCTGTTCTGATGTAATTAGTCTCCCGCAGTTTTCAGATCATCATCTAGTCTATTGTGTAATTGATTTGCCGATTCAAAAAAAAAATACTCCAAACGTGATATTAACTAGGGATATAAAAAATATAAATTTAATCGAATTTGAAAATCATGCTAGAAACATTGATTGGAATTATGTTTGTGTCCTTGAAAATATCGACAACAAAGTTGCTTTTCTTGAGAATAACATTACTCAGTTGTTCAATGTACATGCTCCATTGCGAAAGGTAAGGGTCACAAAAAAATATAATCCATGGATTACTTCAAACATTAAATTAATGATGAAAATCAGAGATAGAGCTTTATCAGATTACCGTTCATCTCTGAAAAGCTTAAATATGACTAGGGCAGACAGTGAGGCAAAATGGGTTTATTACAAAGAAATGCGTAACTTCGTTACTGCATCTATTCGCCGAGAAAAAAAAGCGTTTATTGAAAATGAACTAAATAACAACTACAAAAACTCTAAAGTACTCTGGAAAAACTTAGATAAGCTAGGTATATATAAAAAAAATAATAAATCAAATATTCCAGTGGACTTATTAGATCCTGATATAATAAATGATTTTTTTGTAAACTCGATAATAAAAAAAGATGCAGATTTAGACACTGTCTCGTTTTTTGAGACAAATAAATATGAGCATATTACTTCTAGTCTTGATTTTAAATTAGTACCAAGAGAGAAAATTATAGATATTGTTAGAGGTATAAAGAGTAATGCCAGGGGGGTTGACGGGATTACCTGTGAAATGTTAAGAATGTGTCTACCTTTTTGTTGTGATGCTTTGACACACATAATTAATTATTCTTTAAGTAGCGGCACTGTACCGGAACGTTGGAAACATGCTTTAATCATACCTGTTCCAAAAAAAGAAAAGATCTCAGAACTTAATGAACTTCGACCCATAAGTATACTCTCCATTTTATCAAAAATATTAGAAAGGATTGTGTATGAACAACTTAAAAGTCATACAGATAAATTTAATATTTTACCTGCTAAGCAATCTGGTTTCCGTTCTGGTTACAGTACAGCTACATCATTATTAGATGTTACTGACGATATGTTAAGAGGTATTGATGAATCTAAAGTTACAACTCTTGTAATGTTGGATTACTCCAAGGCTTTTGATTGCCTAGATCATAAGCTTTTATTAGCTAAGCTAACATATTATGGGGTATCGGATATAACACTGAAGTGGTTCAGACAATACCTTGTGTGCCGGCAGCAACAAGTCCAAGTTTCAGTGAAGGGTGATTGTATATTATCAAACTGTTTAGAACTTCGTAATGGGGTACCCCAAGGATCGATTTTGGGTCCACTGCTTTTTGTAATTTATACTGCCGATGTATCCTTAACTGTAAAGTCAAAAACTCACCTTTATGCTGATGACTTTCAACTATATTTGTCATTTTTGCCTGAAGAGCAAGAGGTTGCAATTGAGCAGCTGAAAAATGATCTGCAAGAAATACACACTTGGTCGAATAAAAATGCTCTCATGTTAAATCCGATAAAGACTACTGCTCTTCTAGTTGGTACTGAAAGGAAACGTTCGCAAGTAGACATAAATGATAAAATCATTCTAAATAACATAACTGTACAAATCAAGGAAAATTGTAAAAATCTCGGTGTGACACTTGATCAAAACTTATGCTTTTCATATCACGTCGATAACATAGTCAAAGTTGCTTATGCAAGACTGAGAACTTTATATAAATTTAAATACGTCATCAGTACATCAGTAAAGTTAAAGTTAACCGAATCGCTGATATTATCTTTGTTTGACTATTGTGATGTTGTTTATGGACCATGTTTATCAGCACATGATATGCATCGCATACAAGTAGTCCAAAATACATGTATGCGATTTTCTGCAAATGTAAGACGAAGAGAACACATTACTCCGTACTATGCGATACACGGATGGAATAAAATGAAAGTCAGGCGGGACATACACTTCTCTTGTTTAACTCAAAAAATTATAACTATGAACAAACCGTTATATTTAAGAGAAAAAATTATTTTTGCACAAGATATTCAAGAACGTAATAGAAGAAATGAGCACTTGTTGTGTGTGCCTCTACATCGTACCACTGCTTTCAGAGGATCTTTTTCTTATTATTCTGTGTCGATTTACAATGCCCTACCTGATCACATCAAGTCAATTAGAAATCCATTTTCTTTTAAAAATAAAATAAAACGGCATTTTTTCTAACATTCTATAGCATGATCACTAAATGTTACGTCACCGCTGTCATAAAAAGGTCAATATTCTATGTTGTTGAATCCTTCACATCTTCTATTCATTATTCACTTTTCTATTTTTGTACAATATTTTCTTATTTTTTTTTTTAAAAAAAAAAGCATATATATGTAATTTTGCTCTTGTAACTATTTTTCAGGTTGGGCTAAAGCAGCCAATGGCTGAGCCCCGCCTTAATAAAGTCATTATTATTATTATTATATATTTTTAGATCATCTGCGTACAGGAGGAAATGGGTGTTACAATCGAAGCCCTCCAAAATATCATTAATGAACATAACAAAAAAAGCGAACCAAGTGTCGACCCCTGTGGCACACCGGATTTTTGTAAGAAACTGCCAGATTTATAACCTCGGTACTGAACAAATTGATATCGATCCTGCAGATATGATTCAATTAATTGTAATAACGAATAAGAAAGACCGAAGGTGTCCAGTTTACTAATCAAGGTACTATGATCTAGCCTGTCAAAAGTCCTGGAGAAGCCCGTGTAGATAATATCATCTTGACCACCTCTATCCAGACTTTCACAAAGAAATTGTGTTTTGCACACAAGGTTTGTGACAGTTGACCTACCTTTCATAAAACCATGTTGATCGATAGATATTGTGCCAGAGACATGAGAGTATATGGAGGAGTGAAGAATTATTTCAAAAATTTTTCCAAAGATACAAATGATGGTAATTGGCCTATAGTTTATAATCGCGTTCAAATCACCTTTTTTGAATAGAGGGCATGATTTCACTTCTGAGGATAACTTGCACTTCTTAATATTAGATTATATATAATTAATAATGCTTTGGCAAATACAGTCGCAAAATCTTTCATAAGAAATCCAGGAATTAGATCGGGACCCATGGTCATAGTGGCTTTAGTTTTTTTAATGGCCTCAATGATCTTTTCCTCAGTGATAATAGACAGATTTAAGACATTGGAGTTATTCTTAGGTGTGTCGTTAAAATTATCGTCGCCGGAATTGGGAGGTATGAAGGATTTTGTGAAGAAGTCAGCAGAACTATCAACAATTAATTGCGAGTCTTCGATAATTTGATTTTCATATTTTAAAGATGAAGGGATGGTTGTAGAATTACTTTTTGTTTTAATAAAACTCCAGAAGTTGTTTGGGTTGACCTGAATGTTATTTTCAATATTGGCTAAATATAATTTATATGCATTATCGATATCTGATTTAATTTTGGACCTTAACCTTCTCAATTCGTTTTCATCATCAGAAGTGCCATGTAACTTGCATCTTTTTAGCATTTTTCCTTTTTGCTTAATATCGTGTATTATTTGACCGTTAAACCATACGGGGTAAGAACCGGAGCTTTTTTTGTTTCTTGGGTATATGTATTAGAAAAATATCATATAATTTGGAGTACATTATGTTTACTGCCAAATCCACATCACTAAAATGTTCAATAAATGACCAATCAGTGAGCTGCTTTTTTGAGGAAAATTACTATTGCTAGACTTTTGAAAGTCAGCCTGGATTAATATAGCAGGATGATAGCTATCCTCTTTAAGCAGAATTTCAGATGCTTTGTGAACAGAACAGTTGCTATTGGAGAAAACGAGATCAAAAATTCTACCATCTGTATTTGAAACATTGGTTCAGTTCAAAGAACTTAGAAAAATTATAAATACCACGAACCGAATTCGAAGTTCTGTTATCTATATCGCAGCGCATATATTCCGATAAGTTAAAATCACCTATCACTAAAAGGTCAGACCCATAGGTGCAATAGAGTGACACAAGAGAGTCTACTAACTTTTCATAATTTTCAGATTTCGTGCAGGGTGGTATGTATATGACAAGTACATATAGAGAATGGAGACTGAATTTAATTTGTACTAATAAAATATCAATAAATTGGAGGCCGCGGAATTTCTCACAGACAGAATTAGCAGTATTGACTTTTGTTGCGGTATATTCTTTACAAACTGCTAGTAACACACCACCTCCTCTTGTGGTACAAGAGGTAACAAACTCCCGATCACATTTAAATACATTATACCTATTGATATCGAAAAACTCAGAGCTGTAGCAACTCTCATTCAACCAAGTTTCAGTGAGTGCAATAATGTCATATTGGTGAACACTGGCTGTGGAATTAAAGAGATCTGCCGCTTTAGAACGAATGCCCCTTGCATTTTGATAATAACATGTAAATGAGCCGTTTTTATCTCTAGGTATTAAATTCTCAGTTTGTCTATGTTGACTTAGATTTGAAATTAATTGCTAATCCATCCCCGATCCTATAATATTTGCTTTGAATTTCTTAAGTGTTTCTTTATAAACATGGCAGTTTGGGTCCCAGACAGCATGGTCAGTGTTAATATCGGTTTGTTGGACTTTCTCTTAATTTACTGCAATATACACACCTCAAATCAGAATTACAGTCCTTTACTTCGTGGAATTCCGAATATTTAGGACATATATGCCTACCTAAAGAACATTGATTAGCTAGATGGTGGAAGCCACAACATTTAAAACATCGTCTATTGCGTCACATACAGAACAATACTCATAACCAATGAGTAACTTGCCACAGTTTAAAATCTTATTATACGTGAATTTATCTATCTGAATTATGGCTTGAAATATTTTTATGTTTTTCCGTAGCGGTATTACACTGATTATTTTACACTGACTATTAGTACCGAATAAATGTTTATTTTGCTTAGTAATATATTCTAATAACACCTTCTCTTCGAACTGTTCAGACATTCCAACTACCTTCAGTCTTGGGTTTAATGTTGCAAGTTGCTTAACTTCATACTTATGTCCAAGATTTCCTCTAGCTAATTCTTCAAATTTTTTTGCTCATTATCCGCACAGCAGACAACAACACCTCCATTGCGAGTATTCTTGACCTTGGAAATGTTAATATCAGATGCCACTTGATCAATATTACGTAACAGGTCTGGTTTTGTAACAGCAGTAGCTTGGACAATATTTTTGGGTTTAATTATGAGCGCCGATTTACTGGTTGATGCTATACTGGCATAGGATTGTGTTTGAGGCATAATATCTACCACGTTCTGTAGATTTTTGTTGACACCGTCCATTCTAGATAACATAGTCTCCTCGATTTTATGTTAAAAAGTTGAACACACTGAGTTGAATTGTTTGAGCATAGTGTCGTATTGTTTTTGTAGTAATTCATTTATATTATCCATGCTGAAGTTACAATTCATTTCAGATATCTTGGAATTAATATCGCTAACTAACTTTGTAGACTCGGCCTTATCCACGATAGCGCATTGGATTTTGCAGGAGTCGCACAAGTATAATAGGTTTTTATTTTTTTCTAACAAATTAAACTCAGCGTCATTTAGATTGATACAGATGTAGTGAAACCAGTTATTGCATGTACCATCACAGCCAACCAATCCATCCCTTTTCTTAATTTTTCATTTACTACAGCGCTCTGCCATTTTAAATGAAACGAATATTATATGCAGAGTGAGATTTGGCGCAAGGCCGAAGCACACAGTTATGTGTCTTTATATATTTCGGTGGCACTTATGCTTAGATCACAAATTGTCGACTATATAAACTTAATTAAGAGTCAAATTATTGTATACTGTATCATTATTATTTAATTTACTAAATTCTTTGCCTTTTCGAAGGACTTGGCTGCGGCCCATGATTAATCACACTTTATATCAAACTGCTGAAGAATGATAGAAGGTTGTAATGGCGTCAATGTTGGAAGTTCGTCTTCCATCTCAGCTTAATCGATTAATTTAGAAATTCTCATAACGTTACTTCAGGTCTTGCCAGAACAATTTTGCAACACTGCGGAATATTTCAATCGGGTCTTGCACAGCAGTTACCTTTGCACCGACAAAAAAAATTAAGTACAAAAGCTCAGCAGGATCTAGAACTTTTTTATTCTTCACTGGCATAAACATGCATGATGATTTTCTAACTTCATTCTTGCAAGTTTGAACTTGATGATTTTTAGCTCTATAAGGCAGTTATAAAAAAACAAATTCAATTTATCCTCACTTTCACAAACACAAGATTCTGCACGCTTGCACACTTACGAAGTATACCATCAAGTACAAACTTGACTCAGAAGATATAATAATTCATAGGATTACTATAAGTATTAAACTATAATATTCAATAAGAGCCTATAATCTCTTACATAATATTATAAGTTCTAAACGATAATGTTCGATAAAGAATAGGAGCTTATAAGAGCAGCTCTTATTGAATATTATAAACTGCGTCATTTTGAAGAGTAGACGAAGAGCTACTAAATTTTTGAAAGATTGTTTGCGAATATTCTTCAATTCGTATGGCATGTAGTCCTATTTAAGGAGGCAACCCTATGCTGTGTACGAGTCTCAAGGATGGGGGCGTTTTCGTAAGAGGACTATTTTATACAAATATGTTTAATATATGAGAATCGCTCTTATAAAGCAAGAAAACAGTGCTTTTGAATATACTACTGCGTTGTTTTCCTAACCATGTTAGGATCATCAAGAGAAGATGAAAATTGGTTTTTAGTTTTTATCATCCTTCGACGATGTTAACACGATTAGCGAAACAAGCTTGGAATAGTGTATTCGAACGTAGTGTTTAAGTGTTTTGTTATGAAAGAGTTGCAGAAAAAGGCTTAAAATACAAAAGTTCTGTGGCAGGGATGAACCATGGGTACTCCCCCGTTTGTGAGGGTGCTCAACACGATGGTAATATTCATTTCTCCCCCATTCTCCACCAACCACCCCTAAAACCATCCCCTTTTTATATTTATTGATACTGGGCATGTGGGGACTTGTTTGATCGGGATTTTTAAGTGGATTTCCACATTATAAATATTAAATACCACATGCCCAGTATCAAGAAATATGAAAAGGGGGTAGCTTAAGGGGTGGTTGGTGGAGGGTGGAGGAGAAATGAATATTACCATCTTGTTGTGCATCCTCGAAAATGGGGATAAACAAATTTTCATGCATTTTGTTTTCTTTGGGAATATTTTAGTATTTGGGGAGCGGGTAGTTTCCACCCTGGGGGTGGATAAGATATATGATTAAATTTCATATGTCCTACCCGAATCCTGCCAACAAACCGATTCGCATGCCTATGCCTACGATGGAAAAAAAAAGTAAATGGGGGTGGTTTTTTGAGTTTAGGAGTAGTTGCTGAGAGTTGGGAACCTTAAAAATGTCACCATCGTGTTTGTGAACGATACATCTTTTCGCGTCTAAAGGACTTTTATTATATTTTCCAAAAATGAATATTAAACGTTCACAAAGTAGGGTTCAAAACGACACCGAATTACTGGGGAAGCGGTTTAGGGCAAATCTCATTAAAATCCATCATTTTCCCGTAAAAATCGACTGCTAGAAAATGAATGGTCAGCCTTGTCGCTAAAGGCTATTTTTGCTAAAACTCTCGAAATACTTTGACTAGAGACTGGATTAACTTGTCCTCATATTTAACACAACGCATGAGTTGCAGTGCTGCACTACGTGGATTCGAAAAGGGTTTTTAATTTTGAAATTTCCGACTTTTGTTACACTTTCTAAATTTTGGTGGTCGTGGCGACATTACATCCCCGTGCAGCGACATTTACTACACTTTCTAAAATTACACTTCTTGATGAGTTTCTGATATTTTTGCATAAAATACGCTCCGTAGAGTGAAAATTTATTAAAGTATAAAAATCTCTTCCAACGGCATTTTTACGTGAAGCATACTTTTCATCGGATTTTGTTACAGTTTCGAAAAGTTCATCGAGGGTTTTGGCGTGTTCTTTAACAAATTCAGTGTCCTCGAAAACGGGCATGTTTCATCCCTGTCACAGAACTTTTGGGTTTTTTCAACTTTTTCATGGACTATAATAATAATAATAATAATAACTCTTTATTTGAAATACATACATGCACGTTATATACATATATAATATCAAAAAGGAGAAAGTATCTACAAAGTCGTTTTTCAACTCCTCCATGATAGAAAAGATACAAAAATCACAAATACCGTATACAACATAATCAGATATACTTATTAACTAAAATTAATATTGTACTAAAAGATATAAATTCAGAAGGTAATAAAAATTTATAAGTGTAAACAAAAGACACACTATTAAAACTTTACATAAAAGAAAATTAAATTATGCAAAGAGTATACACGTATACATACACATACACATAGATACACACATATATATTCATGATTCTTGTCTCATCAGAAGTTCTTTTTTAAAATTTTTTTTAAATTGATTGACAGAACACGAAGAATTTATCACGTTGTGATATTTATTTAATAAAGTTGGTGCAGTATATGACATAGAACTTTAGAATTTTGTAGTTTTGTGCTTAGGTACAGAGTATCTATTTACATATCTTAGATTGACATCATGAACGGTGGACCTAAGTTCAAGAAGCTCAGACAAATATATTGGTGCATTATTTGCAATAACTTTAAATAGAAGTGAACCATACAATAGAGTAAACCTAGATTCAATTTTTAAAATGGAGTTGGTTTTATAATGAGGAGTTACATGATCTCTTTTATTTATATTATAAGAAAATCTTAAGCAGCTATTTTGTACAATTTGTATTTTGTTCTTGAATTGTTTAGTTAGAAAACTATAATACACACTACTGGCGTAGTCAAAATGGCTCAGAATTAACGATTCAACTAGGGTCCATTTTGTTTTACTAGGCAAGATATGTTTATATTTATAAAGATACTTAATTTTAGAATAAGCTATCTTACATTTCGATGTTACATGTTTTTCAAAAGTGAGATTTTCATCAAAGGTTACACCAAGGTTTTTTGCATCATCACTAAAACTGATTACATTTCCATTTAAAACTATATCACAGGTCACGTTGAACTTGACTCTCGCACATAAGGTGGAACTGCCTACGCACAAGACCTTTGTTTTAGAGGGGTTAATTACCATACCATGATTTATTGAATATTCTGAGATGGATATTAAATTTTCATTTATTTTTTGCACTGCATCATTAGGAGATTGGGTATCACACAGCAATAAAAGTTGGACATCATCTGCATACATATGCATTTTACAGTTGGCTGTTAGCACTGTTGGAAGGTCGCTAGTGTAAATGGTGAAGAGTAAGGGACCGAGGATATTTCCTTGCGGTACTCCTTTGGTGATTAATATATTATCCGAATATCTGTCATTCAACTTTACAATTTGAGAACGGTCAGAAAGGTAGCTGGTAAACCATTTTAGTGCTGCTGGATGAATTTTGTAGAATTTCAATTTGGAAATAAGTAAGTCATGATTAATTACGTCAAATGCTTTACTAAAGTCTATAAGTACTAAAAGTGTTGCCTGTGATTTATCAATGCTTTGAACAATATCATTGGTGACTCTCAAGAGTGAGGTTGAGGTACTGTGATTTTTCCGGAAACCAGATTGAATATTTGGCAAAATGTTGTTACTTGTAACATGGTGTATAAGTCTATGGCTCACAATTTTCTCCAGGACTTTAGATAATGGTGGTAGTACACTAATTGGTCTAAGATGTTTTAATTCATATGCATGAGATACTTTCGGTAGTGGCGTTATAACTGATTTCTTCCATATGGCAGGAATAATAGAAGTCCGAAAAGATGTATTTATGATGTGAGTTAATGTTTCTTTGCAATATGGAAATACATATCGTAGCATTTTAAGATTTATTTCATCGGAGCCAAAGGCAAAAGATTTCACTTGATTCATAAGGATATTTTCAACCTCCCTGACACTAACACCTTCTAAGCACATTTCTGTACTAACAGTGTCATCAGTGTTATTTTGATAGAAAGTTAAAATATCGTTATTAATAGATTCCGCAGGAATATTGGCAAAAAATTGGTTGATCTCATCAGGGTTATTAATTTCATCAGATATATGGTTACGCATTTTATTGTGCACGTTCCAACTTGCAAAATCATTCCATAATTTCTTAGGATTGTTTTTATTTTTCTTTATTTGAAAAGCTATATATGCTTTTTTCTCATTTTTAATAGCCAAGAACGAGTAGTTTTTAAGATCTTTATAAAGTTGTAAATGCGTATCTGCTTTAGTTCTTTTATATTTATTGTAAGCTTTGTCTTTCAGTTTTATCATTTGTTTGATATTATCTGTGATATAAGGTCTGGAGGGATGACTGTGATTTGTGGTTCTATAGGGAGCATGTATATCAAATAATGTAAGGACAGCTTTGTTAAAAAAATCAACTTTTCCATCAATGGCACCAATTGAAGTTATGTGATTCCAGTCTACTGATACAGCATCTTTGGCAAACTCACTGATATTAAAAAATCGATAATCTCTGTAAGTAAATTTCCGTGGTACATTTTTACTAATAAGTTAACCTGTGGTCAGTCATATTGATAGTATCCAGTGTGCTGCATTCTAATACTTTCTCTGAAGTGGTTGTACAAATTATGTCAATGAGAGTAGCAGTATTGTCACTGATTCTGGTTGGCTCATCAAGATGTTGTTGCAAGTTAAAACAGTTAAGAATATTTGCCAAATATCTATAACTGGGAGTATTATTCTTGAAAAAGTCAATGTTCAGGTCTCCAACAAAAATTATGTCATCAGCGACAGCAGAAACGTTACTAAGAACTTCTTCGAGATCATTTAAACAGCTAATATTGTGATGTGGTGAACGATAACCTACACCAAGGACTAATTTTTTACCATTGATGTTGATCATTATCCATAGCTGTTCAAAATGTGTATTCGAGACATAATTGATATTAATTAGTTTATAATTTATGTTTTTGCTTATATACCAGCATACACCTCCTCCCCTAGTGACTCTATCTGATCGTATTAAATTATACTCTGGTAAACTGAAATATTCTGAATCGTCGTTAGGTGTAAGCCATGTCTCACTAACTGCAATGAGATCAAATTCCTGTTCTGTAACCAATGCTGAAAAGTCATCAAAAGATGAATTTAAAGATCTGATGTTGACATGGGCTATTCGTAATATGTTTTTATTGTATGTTTTGTTTTGGTATGATATTGATTGCTATTCGATTGAATGGTCTACATTTGATAATGTTCTAGCTTTTAATATATTTATTTTTGCCAAATAGCTTGGGCATTTTGTATCTTTAGCTAAATGATTTATATTGTAGTTTGATTTATACTGATTATTTGAACGAATGCAAAATGCACATTTTTTTATTTCAGATGTACACAAGTCTTTCTTATGCCCTTGGGCACAAGTAGTACAAACGGGAATTCTTGCATTGCAGTTTGCTGCAATATGACCAAAGTTACAGCAGTTGTAACATCTTTTTATGTAAAAGGAGTCATTCACTCTGCAGCGGTTCCAACCAACGTGAATAGAACCCATACTTAGTAGTGTTGCTCTTGTCTTTGTGTCCACGGCAACAATTATGTCTGTCAGCCCATCGTGGTCAATTTTTCGTACAATTTTGAACATAAAATTGGCATGCTCACTACTAATATTGTTATGTAATAAAATATCAGACTCCAGACTTTTATTATCCACTGGGGTTTCTATTTTTTCAGTACCATAAATGATAATTTTTGGATATATTTTATTAGACGTGGATACTTCACAATATTTCCCTAATTTATTGTGTAAATTTTCTTTAAGTTTATTAAGTGAGGTTTCATTATCACAGTTAATTACAACACCAGTAGTTGTCTTTTTAATTTTATTTATAGCAATTGAAAGCTGTGCTGGGTTGACAGCCTTTTTCACTTCATTATATATATCTTCAGGTTTCTTATTTGAATCCAACGATTTTATTAAGAGAGAACTATTTGACTGGACTATTTTATTAGCGGACTTTACTACTGTGCTATAAGTTGGAATATTATTATTGCTGATAGACGAGTTTATTAATGGAATGTCTTTATGATGACCAGTGTCTACGTTTTTGCCCACCATCTTATCACTTTCTTTTTTCTGAGCGCTAACAGCATTATCAATTTCTGATTCATGCTTGTTACTCTTACTAGATGTCATGAGAAAATTATTTTTTATTGTTTCTATTATGGTTTCTTTTTCTTGTTCGAACTGATGAAGAAGTTTTTTAAACTGAACATTTAGGCATTCCTCAATAGCTTGTTGAACTGACGGTAGAATGGTAAAGTTTAGATTAACACATACCTTGCATAGCCATTTAATGGAATTAGTGGATTTAATTACTTTTAAAGCAGCTTTCTTGATATCTATTCTTGATATCTACACAATCACTATGATATGATAATTTACATAAGCCATCACATTGCACAAAATTTTCATCGCAAATTAGTTTATCACACTTATCACAGGAGAGATCATTTGTGCCGTCCTCACTGTCCGACATTATTATTGTAATGGCTGTTGTCGTTTACTAGAGATATTGATTCAGGTAAAATTCTCTCATACGAAAATGAGGAAATATCAATTACATATAATGCGCATGTGCGTAATCGTCATTTTTCGACCTTGGCTTCGACTTTCGATCGTTGACTTATTCATTAAAATCTACTGATATAGCAAGAAGCATATAGGTTCCTTAACAGCCGTCCGTGGTGTAGTGGCTAGGCTTGCGTGAGGTCGACGGTTCGAATCAACTTTCTACAGTTTTTTTTTACTACATCTTGTTAGCAACTAAAATAAGTATTGCGAATATTTCTTTAGGTTACTTCGTTAGGTTAAATATGTTGATATTTTCTAACGTAGTATAGTTGCTTATGATAGATAATTTTCCTTGCTCTTGACGGCAGCCAATACGCACATGCGCATTATATGGAATACTTTGCTGTAAATGACGTCTCGTTGAAAATGCCCCCACCTTTAGAGCTCCAACCCCAGCGTAGGGTTATCTCCTTAAACGACTATGGACCAGATAAGGTGAAGTAGATTTCCAGACAACTTTTCTAAATTTTATAATATGATTATTGATAAAAAAGGTAGAAAGTTCTGTCAGATAAAAAAAATAATGCCTGCAATTTTTTTTTACTGAACTAGTTTATTGAGATTATGGAGTATCGAATGTACCACTCAGAGAAAGTGATTTTTATATTTTCAAGAGAGTGTATATCTGCAATATTTAGAGTAGCGCTACGACTCCGCAACCGACGTTGTCTAAATCATGTTTATGGTGTATATGACTTTTTTATAGAACATAAAAATGGTTTATTGTAGCGAATAATAGATTATTAATAGGCTAATTATAACCCATAGAAATTTAAGTGGGAAATATTTACTGAATTGTGTTTATTATGCCTACAAATTTATTAAAACATTTTACGTGATATGTACGTGAACAAGTACTTATTTGTATTTATGCACACTTACACCTACTTCGCATTATTTATTGTAAATTATGCGTTTCTTATTCATATGCTCTATAAACAACATAAATGTACAATAAATTTTATTTTATTATTCGTATTGTGATTAGTTAGATTGTTGTTTTTACAAGATAATTAAGAAATTGATATTCGTAATAAATAATATTTTTTAAATGTACCACCCACTTGCTAACAAGTGCTAATTGAAAAATAAAGTGTATATAAATAATGAAACAACTGAATTTTAAGGTGTATCTTCCATTTAAACGCAAAGCAAATAATTTTCTCTTCTAGTTTTGAACATTCTTAATCATTGTTACGTGTTTTATTTTATATCTATGTTACTGGATGAGATTTGGGCGTCTGTTCTAGCCTTTGCTTACAATGGAAACGGGAGCGGGTTCGTATAAGTATTTAATTATGGTAATAACAATAACAAGAAGTTAGCGCCAAGGCATTCTACTTTAGCCCAAAAAGTTCAGCGTACCAGAGTAATCGAATTCCCAAAATATACTCTAGACTATATCTTTAAGAGAACACCAAGATACTTAAAATATCAGAAAATATATTACAATACGCAGATAAGTTGACTTTTGTACAGGATGTGATTTTATAATAAAATTTCAAAGAAACAAATTGGCGTATCGTCCACGATAGAGCTCTCGTGAGACTAAAATTCTTGGACGTATTAAAGGGGACTATAATGAATCTAAAAGACGCGAAAACAACGTCCAAGGTCTTATATGATGTAACCCGTACACAATATTATTTCCACCTAACTATGATGAGGAAACTTGGTTTCCCTAGAGCATATACCTATATACCTAAACAAATATCTAGCTTAAAATTAAATGTATACATTACATATGATATGGTATTGTCGATGTACTGAAAAGAAAAACATATGTTTACAGCAAAATAAAATAGGAGCAGCATCCGCTAGGCGGTACTTCTCGTTTTCCCTGATGGATTTTGTCGGGAGCCTGTGACCATAAGGCTTCGCTAGTGGGCAGGAAATATATTTCCAGCTTCACGCGTAAAATTCTTTTATTTCTGGAGTGATTCTGCTTATACAACAAATGTTACCTGGCTGGTATGTACAGAATATGCTGCTTCGAGGTTGTTGTCTCTGAGGTACAAATAAACTTATGGGAGATGTGCAGCATCTCTTATTACGTAACATATATTATAGGGCTACACCCAAGATAATACTAACGGTTTGATCCTTAAACTATAACCATAAAGAAAACATCTATAAAGAAGAGATTTCGAGTTATAACAATTTATTTCAATACCACACTTCTCGTGTCCAGTTGCCACCATAGCTATACAAAACCTCCACCATACAGAGCATATTCAAAATTTATTAGTATGGGTACTTAATTAGAAATATCTACGTGAAACGTAACATTAAAAATCCAACTAATAAGGAACTTGAAATTTGCGACATGAAATTTGTTTAAATAAGCGATTATTTCGGTTATTTTTCACTTAATTTTGGTTTGTCATTGCTAAGCCGTCCACCCTTTTTCATTATAGGTCCCATACCAGGTCTCCTTCAAATAATAAATGGTGCTGTTCTCGTCTCTATATATTGTTAATATAGTCCATGTAGTACATACGCCTTTTCACAATTCTTTCGGTTTTCATGATACTAAAACATAATATTTTTAGTCGCAAACTCCTCTATAAAATCCCTATTTTTACTATAAGGAACGTAACCAGACTGCAACCAACAGCTACTCTCCGGGCTATGTGCCCCGCCGAGCGCTGAATTACAAGTTACAAGCCTGGCGCGTTAAGTGTAATAATTGCATATTACCATAACAATGCTAATGCTTCGATTACAACAAATACCAGCCGAAAGACTGATCCTACTTAAAGGAGCTCTCATGCCAGTCGTCACATACCACTTGCAGACTGCAGTTTTGAGCTGTTGGTTCTCGTCTGTGCAAGGCACGAGAGGTCCTTTAAGTAGGATCAGTCTTTCGGCTGGTGTTTGTTGCAATCGAAGCATTAGCGTTTTGATAGAGGAGTTTGCGACTAAAAATATTATGTTTTGATATTCCGCCCTTTAAAAGCACATTTGAACTATGCTAAGTTCAGTCAGGCTATTTATTCTTCGATTGCAACAGACACTGGACCGCTAGATGACGCCTGCTGACTATTTTACATGTCGCTATCCCAAAGATACTGAAATGTGCTAAATAGTTAAGTGATCCTCGTGTCGGTCGTCACATGTCTACTTTGCACTGACGAGAGCCAACAGCTCGAAACTGCAGTCTGCAAGTGGTGTGTCCAGCATAAAAAAATATGAAAAGGGAGTGATTTTAGGGGTGGTTAATGGAGGGTGGAGGAGAAATGAATATTACCATCGCATTGAGGACCCTCGGAAACGTTGATAAACAAATTCTCATGCATTTTGATTTTTTTGGGGGATATTCTAGTATTAAGGGAGGGGCAGTTTCAATCCCAAGGGTAAATAAGATGTTGTATGGTTAAATTTCATACGGTCTACCTGAATCCTGCCCAAAAAGCCGATCCGCATATCTACAATGAAACAAAAACGCGAAATAGGAGTGGTTATCGTGTTTAGGGGTAGTTTTTGAGGGGTATAAAACTTAAAAACATCACCATCGTGTATCTGAAAATGGGGGAACGTAACCATGTTTCGTCCCTGTTACAGAACTTTTGGGTTTTTTAAAACTTTTTCATGGAATATTTTCAATGTTTCTTGACAACCAGTAATGCTACCATTTCTTCGTAATTCGCTATATACACCAAGAGCTACTGAATTTTTCAATTAGAATCTGTAAAGCTCTCCCAACTTTTATGGTGCGTGGTCTAATTTAAGAAGAAAACCCTATGCTTAATCCGGGTCATGGTGGTGGGGGGGTATTTCCGTATGAAGATTGTTTTTCACAAATTTATATCTAAAAACTACTTTTACAAAACGCCAAATCAATTGAACACTACACTCAAATACATTACTCGACCTGCATTTCGCTAGCTATGTTAGCTTCATCAGGAAAGATTAAAACTGAAATCCAGTGTTATTCGCCTCACAATGATGTTGACATGATTAGCGAAACGTGCATCGAGTAATGTATTCTAGTGTAGTGTTCAAATGCTTTGGAGCTTTGTAAAAGTGGTTTTCAGACATCAAAGATATTGATTTGTGAAAAATAGCCCTCACACAAATACGTCCCCACCTCCAGGACCCGGACTCAGCGTAGGGGTGTCTCCTTTTTTATACATTTATTTAACGTCGGCCTATTTCCGCTACTGAGGCCTAACATCGATGCCTGTAGACGAGCTACCTCCAACCAGGAATTTTGCTGAACCTCTTCCCTTAAGAAGAGTAAGGATCTTTTACTTGCCTAACATTTAATAGACAAGGGACCGACGGCTTTACATCCCTTCCGAAGGATGGTATATCTCCTATACAATCCTCGCCTAAGCTTGTATAGCTTCCGCGCGTACACTGATATACAAGCCGCTGGAAGATGTGTGAGGCGGTCTTCGTTGGAACGGTCACCCATCCAATTACTAACTGCGCCTTACGTTGCTTTACATCGCATATCGAAGTATGTACATAGTAAAGACGTACCCACGCTCGTCCCAAGGGTGTTTCCTTAAACAGGACTACACACCATAAAAGAAAGGAGGTTCTTAGACGTTCAATGAAAAATTCAGTAGTTCCTTGTTCAATATATTGATTTTCCACACGGAAAAAGTATACTTTTCCGCACCATTTCAATTCCGAAAGATGCGCTTTTCCACATTAGTGCGGAAAAGTTATAATATTTTAATTTGCGTTTTCGGACAAGTTATAATTACATTTGAAAAACTATTATTTAATATGCCAAAGTTTTCCTTTATATTTTCCTATTTTATAAAAATATGAAATTAAAACAATTCTTATTTACACTAACCCTTTTGAAATAGCCTCTATAACTTTAAAAATCAAACAATCATGTAGCCAACTATCAAACATTTTATCTTTCTCATTAATCATGTAGCGATAACTATCTGATGTTGACGTATTTCAGTCACATAACAATTAATTAACGTCAAGTCAAATAGTAGCATCTTTTTAAAGCCTAGTTTTTTTGAATTAAAAAAAGTATTCAAATGGATAATTCTGACGAAAACCTACCAGATTATATTTTGGAAAAGCTAAGATCGTAAATTTGGGTTTATTCACTGCCAAATCTAGACATAGATGTAAGAAGGAGCACGTGGTGTTTTCGAAGTGGTGCCAAGAAAAGGGTGTAAAAAGTAACTCTTTTGGCATATTTTTCTCAACTTAACAAGACATGTAAGCCAAATAGAGAGCGTTATCAAAGTCAAAAACTATCTGGATATAAATAAATTTTTTAAAGTAACTTCGTATGTCAGTAAACAAAATGTGGAATTTAGAACCAAAAAAACAAAAATTTTTAATAAAGAATAATTAACAAAATTTCTGAATGAGGCACAAGATCAGGTGTATTTGATGATAAAACTCGCTGCGTATTTAAAACTTCTTAATCCATATTTGACTACAAGGCACAGTTTTCACCGATCCTCGGCATCAATACTGGCTGATTGTGGTGAAAATATAATTAGCATAAAACGAATTGGAGGTTGGAAATCAACATCTGTTGCCGAGGGTTACCTGGAAGAATCTATTAAACACGAAAGGGACATACCATGAACCGTCCGTCAAATTCGTTGGAGTTAGAGAGGGAGACATATTCAAATATACCCTCCTCCTCCAGTCAATCCACCTTAACTGTAACTGCTATTAACTTGCAAAATGTCTCTGACTAATAAACATTATTAATAAAGAATTAGAAAATTGTATAAATTACCTGTAGGGACTTCCATGGTAACTTGTGTCATATTCATTATTCATACTAAATTAGCAATTAATAGTTTTAATTATCTTCATCTTTATGTCATAATAAGCATTATGTTATAAACAGCGTTTAAAATGTTTAATAATAGTATAATTTATTATATGTTTATTACTACTCTCAGTTATGCGCAACATTCATCAAGGAGCTAATTCTTGTTCATTTTCTTATCTACTGCGCCTTGACAGTAGTTTTGTGATCTTATTGACACCCTGTATCTTTTTCCACAGCAACATTTTACTAAAGCATATTTGGTTATATCCTCATATTTTGGCCCAAAGAATCTACTTCTGAACTATGGCCTACTATTAATGGTCCATATGTTGTATATGTTATTACTTACTTTTCTTTAACTCACAATGTATTATTTTAATGTTTGTCTTCAAATCTTGCATCCTTTATTTAACACACAACCTGACACAATCAACTGATGAAATTTTCCACAGTTACTAATATCGGACGACAATACAGTATTCCACCGTTACTTTTGCAAATATACGCACGTAGGAGGCGCGGGGGTGAAAATTGAAAAATCTGCAAAACGAAAGAGCGAGAAATCAAAACAGATCGTTAAGAGACGAGTTTTTATTCAGCGCTCTCCTCGAAAAGGAGGCTCCGCCCCCCCCGCGCACCCACCCTCATTCTAACCTAAATATATAATGTTATCTTTGAAAAATCAAATTAACTTATTAGTTAATCTTAGGCAATGTATGATAATACTTTAATTAAAGTATTACTAAAAATTAGAAAATAAAAAATATTTTTTTAAAACTTGCTTTTATGTAAAAAGTCGTACTAAAAAGTAAAAAACAATAATGTACAACTGCAATATGTGTACAACGATCCCACCCCTTTCAAACAATCGTGCGTACAAACAGATAAAATGCGTACGCCTTGCTTTTCTTGCAGTCGCACATTATTACTTTTACGACTTTTTGTAGAAAAGCTACTTTTTCAAAAAAGAATTTTATTCTTTTTATTTATATAAAGTTGCCACTTTATTTATTTATTTAATAACTTATTATTCTTCTGAAAAATAATGATTGTTCCCTTTAAAAATTATTTCACGTTTTTTGTTTTACTATTTTTTATGTAAAATATATTGCTATAAATTGACAGAGCATTGATTATGGGGTATATTTGCAACAATCCTGTTTCTTGTGCAAATAACTGCATATGATGTGAACGATCCATCTTTTCGCATCTGAAGGACTTCTGCTATATTTTTCAAAAATGAATATTAACGTTTACAAAATGGGTTCAAAACGACTGTTTCAGACGGAGAATAATACAAAATTTATACTTACCGTTAGTTTATGCTTAACCGCTTCACTGATGGTACCAACTGGACGTCGTAACACTATAAATCTAACACAGTAAGTACTAACACTTTTTTAAAATTAAACCTGAAAGAAGGGAATTTTGAAAACACAAGAAAAACACAATATAAAGTTCAAAAATGTATATTAAATCTCTTTTAAAAAATCATGTTTTACAAAAAAATCAAGAAAAATGTATTGACAAGCTATAGTCTGGCCCGTGTACAACACATGGTGAGGAACGGAACGACTTATAATGTACCAACTACCATCCAATATGCGGCTTATAGCTAACGATTACACAAAAAGATTCAAGAAGAGGTCAATGTTTAAAAATTTTTGATGTCCTCGGAGCTTAAAAATGCTTGAATCGCAACAACTTTGAATTATATTTGGGCAATTACAATTTCATACGTTCAGGCAAGGCGGTCCCATGTACATATGAGTACATGGTAACTATACTTTTCTGACAGCGAATCACTGAGGAACCGGTTTAGGGCAAATCCCGTTAAAATCCATCATTTTCCCGTCAATGTCGACTGCTAGAAAATGAATGATCACCCTTGTCGCTAAGTGCTGCACAACGTGGATTCGTAAAAGGGTTTTTAATTTAAGTCGATTTTAGTTACACTTTATCAATTTTGATGGTCGGGGCGAGATTACGTCCCCGTGCAGCGACATTTACTACATTTTCTAAAATTACACTCCTGGATGAGTTTCTGAAATTTTTGCATAAAAAACGCTCCGTAAAGCGAAAATATGATTTAAAATATAAGAACCTCTTCCAACGGCATTTTTACGTGAAGTACGCTTTTCAAATCGGATTTTGTTACAGTTTCGAAAAGTTTATCGAGGGTTTTGGCGTGTTCTTTAACAATAACAAGTTGAATTGACTCTGCCTGAGTACTTAACGCAAATTGTTATACCATATTTTGGGAGCATTCCTTTGGATATATTGATTTTGTAATCAAGCGTATGAAGGTAAAATCTTGAAAGGTATCTCAAGCTTTCTAATACTTGTTTTCTTCTTTTTAGAAAGAATAAAAATTGATACAACAATCAGTGTATAAAAACAAGGAAGAACGAGACATTTTTTTACGTTGATTGGTGATATCCTCACAAGATATATTCCAGATTTTTTCCAGTGCTAAATTCTGTCCACATATGTCACGTCTGCCTTTTATAGGGAAAGAAAAAGAGAAGTGTTGATGTTGGGATTACTTCTTGGATGTGAGTGCCTCTTTCGTAGATTTAGTTAAAGATCCAAAGTAGCCTAATAATGAACGACTAAGAATGCTCCAAAGTTTGTCATAATAATTTGTGATAAGTAATTCGGCACAGACAATATCGACTTGTGCTATGAGTGTTATTTTCACACAAAAAACCAGACGATTGAGAACCTACTCCCAACAATGAATGCTCTATCAATTAATCGTAGAACTTTCATCTCCATTGAAATGGGGATAGAAACGAAAAACTGGTGCCACTATGAACTACGTCCAAAATGAAAAAAATAAATAATTTAAACAATAAATAAGTAAATTAAAATGTAAAATTGGTGAGCGAATATTTTTCAAAAATTTGAAGGTCAAAATTATATTCATCCGCAAAATGCTGCAGTTAGAGTATTCGCCTTAAAGTTATTTTTGTTAAGTAGATACTGTAAATTAGTTATTTTATTTTCTATTAAATGTTTTTTGTAAATTTTACCATTATTTATATTGTTAATGCTTAGTGGAGTAAACAATTAATAGTGAAAATACTGGACTTCACTGTTATTAAAAATAGGTTCTAACGCAATTAATAAATAAATAAACGCCACAGAAATTAGACAACCCCCAATTCCAGAAGCCAGAGGCTTGTGCGGAAGGGGGTTATACTTTGAAAAAACACGGACATACAACCATTTCCTCCGACAGTGCCAGTGCCGGAGCCAGGATTCGAATCCGGTGGTGCGATACCCGCGTAATTAATCGCGATTATTAAAACGAATAATCATTCTTTGCAACTTAGTGATTGCAACTGTAATGGACGATTCGTTGCTCAAATAGGTGTTATCGTCAGCGAACATGGTTATAAGATAAGAAGTTAACCAATAATATAACCTCCCCCTAAGGCCATATCTCTGAAGTTTTTCCTTAAGCAAGTCGTGATTGACAAGGTCAAATACTTTGCTCAAATACATAAATAAACCTATGCATTTTAAGTAGATTTCTCATATACCTATTGCAGAGTGCAGGATGTCACGACTTCGGGAAAATTATTATAGTTTCTTCGATTATGGTCCCCAGGCCCCAAATATGCCCACCGTTCAAAAGTTTAGTATATATAATATATATGCTATATAATGAAATTTGTGAACACTCTAGAGGGCGCATTTCTCAACGGATCAAAACGAAATTTGGTAGGCATATACTCGGTTAAGTTCAAAGATGAGCCAAATCTCCTTCTTCGTTTCAAAATGGCGGTGGTTCAAAATTTAAAAAAAAATTCTCAAAATTTTATTTCGAATCAAATATGTACATGTGCTCGATATGTTCGATAGTGCTCATCTAGCCCTACAACTTTTGCTAAAACACATAGGAAAATTTAAAAAATGGCGGCGGTTCAAAGTTTTGAAAAAATCCTCAAAATTGTATTTTCAATCAAATATGTACATTCGATACATCGTTGGGTAGTACTCATCTAGCTCTACAACTTTTATATAAAAATTTTAAAAAATGCCGGTGGTTCAAAATCTTTAAAAAAGTCTCAAAATTTTATTTCGAATCAAATATGTACATGCGATATAGGACAAAATCTACCTTTCCGACTGACCCCTGCCATTGGGGTTTTTTTTTATCATCTGAAATGAATATAATTTTTTGATGAACCGTGCTATAGCTGACTGTGTATTTCTGCTTTTCCTAAAGCCATGTTACGCGTTGTGTAATATATTATTATGTGTTAAAAAATGGACTATCTGTTCAGACATAATTTTTTCCAATACCTTGGAAATGGAACTAAGCAGCGAAATAGGACGATAATTTTCAATATTGACCTTATCTCCTTTTTTATGCAGGGGAACAATTCGTGCTGTCTTACATATTTCTGAAAAAATATCCTTTTCAAAGGACAAATGAATTAGAAAAGTTAAAGGATACGTTGTATAGTTCATGTTAAATAACACGCCAAAACCCTCGATAGACTTTTCGAAACTGTAACAGAATCCGAAACATGAAAAGCCTGTTTCACGTAAAAATGCCGTTGGAAGAGGTTTTTATACTTTAAATCCTATTTTCGCTTTATGGAGCGTTTTTTATGCAAAAATTTCAGAAACTCATCAAGGAGTGTAATTTTAGAAAGTATAGTAAATGTCGCTGCACAGGGACGTAATGTCGCCCCGACCACCAAAATTTAGAAAGTGCAATAAAAATAGACTAAAAATTAAAAAACCTTTTACGAATCCACGTTGTGCAGCACTGCAACGCATGCGTTATGTAAATATGAGGACAAGTTAATCCAGTCTCTAATCAAAGTATTTCGAGAGTTTTAGCAAAAATAGCCTTTGGCGACAAAGCTGACCATTCATTTTCCAGGAGTCGATTTTTATGGAAAAATGATGGATTTTAACGGGATTTGCCCTAAACCGGTTCTCAGTGATTCGGTGTCAGAAAAGTATCTTTACCATGTACTCATATGTGCATGGGACTGCCTGAACGTATGAATATATAATTGCTACAATATAATTCAAAGTCGTTGCGATTCAAGCATTTTTAAGCTCTGAGGAGCGAACCAAATTATAATTGAACTGAGAGAACCTAAACAGACAGGCAAGCAAAAGCTTTTTTTGAATCTTTTTGTGTAATCGTTGGTATAAACCGCATATTGGATGGTAGTTGGTACATTATGAGGCCAGAATATAGTTTGTCAATGCATTTTTCTTGAATGTTTTTGTAAAACATGATTTTTTAAAGAGATTTAATATATACATTTTTTGAACTTTATATTGTCTTTTTCTTGTGTTTTCAAAATTCCTTTTCAGGTTTAAATTTAAGAAAGTGTTAGTATTTACTGTGTTAGATTTATAGTGTTACGACGCCCAATTGGTACCATTAGTGAAGCAGTTAAGCATAAATGAACAGTAAGTATAAATTTTGTATTATGCTCCGTCTGAAATAGTCGTTTTGAACCCTTTTTGTGAACGTTTCATATTCATTTTTTGGAAAATATAATAGAAGTCCTTCAGACAGCGACTTCTAACAGATTAGAAGAAATCATATCTGTCTCAGTCGAATTTGAAGTTATTAAACGCATTATCCCGTTAAATGCAATGTTTTCAGATGTGGGACCTAAGACATTGTATTATTTATCTGTTTCAGCGTAAAAGTTGCATTACTGTTAATGTCAGTCACCTATTTTGAATGGAATATCAGCAAAATAATCTATTCATTTGGATTCGCTATTGTTGTTTGATTTGTTATTCTACGGTTATTTAAAATAATATATGATATTTTGGAGGAATTTTTATTTATGTTGTTATTTATAATTTTCCAAACCATATTACATTTGTTACTTGATTTCTGGTATAGTCTATCATTGTGGAATTCTTTAGCAGCTATTACGACATTTTTATAAATATTTTTATATTTTCCATAGTATTCAAGTGGCCCTCTCTAACGGGGGCACGAGGAGCTGGCATGATTTCTCGAGATGGATCTACTTGCTTTAACGTGTTTTATGTGTGGTTAAAAGGCTTTAGTTTTACGCAAAAGCGGAAGTATCAAACACCTAATAACGAAACTAGAAATTTATTTCATTTGTTTTTGTACCAAATAATCAAATATTAAGTACTAATCCATCATAATTATTAATTAAATTACAGAACAAATGTCATATTATAGTAATGATACACCGTTTTGAGACAAGCTGTGAAAATTTATTATTGTTATTACAGTTTCTTTTCAAAGGATTTCGACAACGTGATCCTCACAAGAGTTATTGTTCGCTTCAGAGAAGTCGTATTCATTACGGACCACAAAGAAACCATAAACAATATTTACAAGAATGTTGTTTGGTACATTTTACACCTTACGGTAAATTAATTCTTCCTGATCCCACCCCTGTATCCGGCATTCCTAGATGTTTACAATGGGGTGTAGTACCAGCAATTCTTACGACGGTTTGTAACTTATTGTACCTGAACGTGAATTTTACTATTTTTCTGTAGAACGGCCAATTCTTCCAACAAAAGCCATTATGCATTGATGGGAAAAAGTGAATGAAATGGCTGGCGCCGGACTGTCCGAGTCTTTGTATCACCTCATTGTGCACACCTAAAAGTGGGATTGTGTGATTCTTTATCCCGCGAGCATTTGTCATCTCGTCCAGGCATTCTTTAATCACATTCCTACATTTCGTTCTTTGTGCAGGCCGACCGTCCGTTGGATTGACACTGTGCCGTGATAATCTGATAGTATCCCGAGTTGTTACAGTGTTGGTGGCGGCAGTGGCGTACTATTTGAGAAATGTATTGACAAAATAAATAAGTATGTATAGTATTTGCACATTTATACTGATTCTAACTACCTAACCTAACAATTATATTTTGTTCTCTCATATCGTCGTCCGCCTAAAATGTTTCGATGCGGTTTCTAAAGTATATATTAAAAACCCGATATGTTTTGAATACAAAATAATTAATATAGGTAATATAAAGGCTCTTGAAATCCTTACAAATTTTCAAGAAAATACATTTCTGTTAACAGGTATTTATAGGCCTCCATCCACTTGTGCAAACATTTTTAATGAAAATCTTGAAATTTATTTAAATAACATACAACATAAAACCGACTATCATGTACTTGTTGGAGACTTCAATAATAATATACTTTCAGTAAATGATGAAATAGATGAATATTTGAATATATTAAGTCAGGAAGGGTACATATCTCTAATAAACAATGTTACCAGAGTGCAAGGAAATGAAAACAGCTGCCTAGATCATATATTCCTAAAACATAAAAATCGCCACCAGAATAACATACAATATCAGTCAATTATATTAAATCACAGTATAACAGATCATTTCCCAACTATTCTTCAAATTGTTACAACCGATGAAAAATCAATAGTATTAGATAATCAGACTAATAAAAAATATCTTGAAAAAACCGTACTAATAAATAAATTAAGAGAGGAAACGTGGACTGAATTATATTCAGCAAACAAAGTAGATGATTGCACCGAAATATTTGTTAACAAGCTAAAAACATACATACATGAGTCAACTAAAATAATTAAAATAAAAAATAATCAGCAAAAACGCACTAACTGGATTACCAAAGGTCTAATAAATTCAGTTAACATAAAAGACAAGCTTTATAAAAAAATGAAAAAATATCCTTCTGAAGAAAATAAACAAGAATTTAAAAAATATAAAAATAAATTAACTGAACTAATAAGAAAAGCGAAAGTAAATTATTTTCAAAATAAAATTGATTTAAATAAAAATAACTCGACTGGCCTTTGGAAATCCATAAAAGAACTATCAAACGAGAATATTGGGAAAAATGAAATTAGTGAAGTAGTACAAGATAATGTAACAGTTACTGATAAAAAAGATATAGCCGATGCTTTCTGCAATTATTTTACCGATGTAGGAAAAAATCTAGCTAACAAAATTAAATTACAAAAAAACAGTGTAACTGAGACAATAAAAACTTTTCCCAATTCATTCTTTCTCTCTGAGACTAACGAGTTGGAAGTCATCGAAACTATTCATGATTTAAAAAATAATAAGGCACCTGGTATTGATGGCATACGGTCCGAAACTTTAAAGGACATTGCTAAAGAAATAGCTAAACCTTTAACTTACATAATAAATAGATCGTTTAACATAGGAGTATGTCCATCATTATTCAAAACGGCTATAATAAAACCACTTTTTAAAAGTGGTGATAAACTAGATGTTGCTAATTATAGGCCAATCTCTTTAATCTCGAATATAGCGAAAATTTTTGAAAAAGTACTAAGAAATAGGATTAATTGTTATCTAAAGAGATATAGCATATTATCAGACAAACAATTTGGGTTCAGAGAGAACAGGTCGACGCAAGACGCTATTGCAAAATTAACTGCTAAAATTAATAAATCTATTGATAACAGAAAACCAGCAATATGCGTTTTCATCGACCTGGCAAAGGCCTTCGACACGGTTAGCCACACCCAACTTCTCAGTACGTTGAACAGTATAGGCTTTCGAGGGACTTCATATAAATTAATGTCGAGTTATTTAGAACACCGTACGCAATGTACTCAAATCGCAGACACAGTAAGTAATGTAAAGACTGTAGAATATGGGGTGCCTCAAGGCACTGTTCTAGGACCAATACTGTTTAATATATACCTAAATGGCCTATTTAATGTAGAAACTAAGGGTGAAGTAGTAAGTTTTGCTGATGATACAGCCATTTTTTATGAAGCCGAAAGTTGGGATATATTAAAGGATAAAATAGAAGCTGATCTAGCTACTATCTTTACCTGGTTCAGTAATAAATTACTAACAGTAAACTTTAGTAAAACTTATTACATACCGTTTACCTCCTATTCGAAATATTTACCGACTTATAAAAAATTATGTGTAAAAATCGGCAGCACAAATATAGAAATCTCAGCTACAGATAAAATTAAGTATCTGGGAATTTACAATGGGATATACACATAAACTTTATAGTAAAAAAAATTAGAACTATCTTATATAAATTTAAATACTTATCTAAAATTCTTAAAATCGTTCATATGAAAACACTTTATCATGCTTTAGTCGAATCTCACCTTACTTATGGAATTATAGCATGGGGAGGTACTTCAAATAATCATTTAAGGACCTTAGAAACTACGCAAAAATTAATATTAAAAATTATATATAAAAAAAATTGGACCTACCCAACTGAAAGTCTATATGTAGAAACGGGGATCTTTGATATGCGGCAACTCTTCTGTTTCAACCTTTTACTAAGGCAGTATAAAAACAAAAATGAGTTGGAAAATATTGATCATGCCTACAGCACCCGTTATATGATAAATGCCCCTATTCATGTACCTAGACCTAAAAAAACAATTGCACAAAGATGCCATACATACCTAGGACCTAAACTATATAATAAATTGCCAATTGAAATAAAAACTATAAATTCTTATAGTTTGTTCAAGAATAGAGTAAAATCTTGGATTAAAAGCATTCCCAGACTAGATATACATCGACTAATAGATGTAAAAAATATATAAACACAAAAAAATACTCATTCCACTTAGTTCCAATAGTTTCAATAATTCGCCTGTCATGCTTACTTCATATCTTTTTCTTATTGTTAATTATATAGGTTAATGATTATTTCAGGACCTTCTGCGAATTACCTTATGTGAATTTTTATACACAAGTCTTAGACTATTTGTAAAATGCAACAATAAGAATACACTAAATATATTGTACATCTAGGTTCTGAAATTACCAATAATTTACAAACAAGTTTTAACTTACTGTAAATTTATCCAATTTGTTTACATAAATAGTACAAATTATATCTGTATATTTTTTCTGTATGTTATTTCCGTAAATAAATATTATTATTATAAAGATTGTTAAAGAAAATTGATGTTGCAAAAATTGGTTAAAAGGTATAAACATTGAAAATAACGACATCATTGTGCTGGAGAAAGAAAATTATTGTCTCTTTTATGAGAAAGAGTTGCTAAATAAGTTAATTGAAGAATTGCAGAAAGAAAAAATTAATCTCTTTGAATCTAAATTGCCTGTAACTATTCCAGGCTATATTAATTTTGACAAACAACGAGAAACGGTGAGTTCTTATAGTGCCGCTGTAAAATCTACAACTAGCTCTTCAGTTCTGCTGGTCAAACCTACAAATAAAGCTATTTCTAATGTACAGGTTGAAAAGGACTTAAAATTTAAAGTCAACCCTGGTTCTCTTTAAATGCAAACGCAATTAACACACAATTTATTAGGGGCTAGCTAATTAATTATAATGATAAAAATTCTTTAAAAGTTGGCTCTGAATATAATGTGACTGAACCAAACAAACGGAAGCCAAAACTTTACATTCAAGGTGTGGAAGAGAGTTTTGCTGAAAACCCAAATTTTCTTAAACAAATAATTTCTTATAATGAACTAGGCCGTAACCAAGAAAACACATTAAATTAGTAACTAAATTTAAATATTGAAACGTTTTCAACATTGTTATTGAAGTTATTCCAGTAATATTTAATACTGTTATAAATAGAGGTTATCTTTATGCAGGATGGAAATGATGTAGCGTACATGAACATTTCAACATCCCTATATGTTATAAGTATTATTGTAAACTTGGTCATGTTAAAGAAGATCGTCGAAAGGGTCCACTGTTTGCCCTATCCGTTCCGATCTGCATGAGAAAAACGACTGTGTATCTCAATCTAAATGCTGTATTAATTGTAAAAACCGCTGTCCACATCCAGATTTAGGGGGGAGCGTAGATGCGTCTTTACTACGTACGTACTTCGATATGCGATGTAGAGCAACGTTAGGCGCAGTACTTGGATGGGCGACCGTTTCAAAGAAGACCGTGTCCTCGCCTCACATATCTTCCAGCGGCTTGTATATCAGTGTATGCGCGGAAGCTATGCAACCTTAGGCGAGGGTTGTGTACCATCCTTCGGAGGGGATGTAAAGCCGTCGGTCCCTTGTCTATTAAATGTTAGGCAAGTAAAAGATCCCTACTCTTCTTAAGGGAAGAGGTTCGGTAAAATTCCTGGTTCATAATAGTGTGGGGTGGTATTGGGGGTGAGAGTGGGAGGGAGGGGGGTGTTGGCAGTTGCCAAAATTTTTTTTAAGACTTTGACTTTTCCTACATGACCTAAATTGCAATTTTATGGACTCTTACCTGCTTGCTTTGCCTATTCACCCTTATTTACCCCCATTTACCCCCGAACCCTTCAACGGAATTAGATAAAAATATAATCTGAACTGAAACAGAATGCAAACTATAATGAATAATAACAATCAAATTAAATTAATAATAATTTGCCACTTAAATGTGCGATCATTATTTACAGGGTTTTTAGAATTTTCGGATATTGTTTTAGATAATAATTTTGATGTTATGTGCATTACCGAGACCTTTTTGGATGTAAACGTTTCATCTGAAGTAATACGTATTCCTGGATATAATTTTATTAGGAAAGATCGATTAACAAGAGGTGGTGGTGTTGGCATCTACGTAAATAATGTGATGATCATATCATTTATGTAAATGGTATTGAAGCAAAAGTAGATTTTCTCATATCAAATATCCAGCTGTTATTTAACAAACACATACGCCATTTAAAAGAGTGTTACAAAGCCATAAGCTCCATGGCTCACTTACGCCGTTAAGGAAATGATGAAAGAACGCAACGAACCCTTAGTAATTATAAAAGCACAAAAAATTATGACGACTGGATTACATAATCAGGAATATGACCAAATGCCATCAGACTTGAGAAAGCAGCTTATTTGACATACAACCAAAATTACAATAACACAAAACACAAAAAATTATAGAAGGCTATCAATACTCTAAATATAAAACAAAAAAATTATATCTAAATTCCTAGTAATATACAGAATCCAAACCAAATAAATGACTATTTTACCTCCGTTTACAGTCCACAAAATAACTGTCCTAAGTCTGTTAATTATTTTGCAACGAACAAATTTGATGAAAATTTATCTTTTCAATTTACGTTTGCAACTTATGATGGCATAATTAAAATTGTAAACAATCTTAAATCAAATGCGTATGGGATTGATGGAATTAACGCTCAAATGTTGCAGATTTGTTTACCCGTAATATATAAACATGTTACCCATTTAATTAATTGCTGCTTCGAAGTAGGTTACTTTCCCGTAAACTGGAAACTATCGATTGCAAAACCATTGGCAAAAATAAATTATCCAAAATTGTGCTCTGGCTTAAGACCAATAAGCATTATACCAGCTATATCAGAAGTCTTAGAAAAAGTAATTATTTATCCGCAAACTTACGAATTTGTCACAATAAATAATATAGTTTCAACTTTACATTCTGGCTACAGAAAGGGACTCAGTACCACCTCAGTTTTACTGAACATAATCGATAACATCATTAATGCTTTGGACAATAGCGAGGCATGTGCATTAGTCATATTAAATTTTTCAAAAGCATTCGATACCTACTCTTGATCACACACTGATATGCGCAATGTTAAACTTTTATGCTTTTGACAACACATCGGTAAATTTCCGATGTGTAAAATAGGATGTAAACTATTTTGCAAATCGGAAATAAATAATAATAAATAAATAAACACCACAGAAATTAGACAACCCCCAATTCCAGAAGCCAGAGCTTGTGCGGAAGGGGGTTACACATTGAAAAAACACGGACATACAACCATTTCCTCCGACAGTGCCGGGGCCAGGATTCGAACCCGGTGGTGCGATTGTAATGAAGTATACAATACTACAGGAATACTGTATACTTTCATTCCAGTTTAACTTATTTTAATTATGCATGGATCAAGTAGTTCAGTTTTAGATTAGTTCAATACCTGATTAGTTCTTTTTGTAACTTTTATTTCTGACTTCACCAGGCCGCAACTTGCGTGCCGTGTGCAAACCACGTGACCGTGATTTGTGGGTATAAAATAGCTAGCCAGAAACCAGTAAATTCAGAGCTTGGCTTTCACCTTTTTCGAGTGTATTGAACTGGGATAACCAGAAGATCAAGCTTCTCCGGCGCCGTGGCAGCCGCTGGCCAAGTATCTGTTAGGGAGGATTCGAGTGCGTTGATCTGGACCTCCTCTCAGATTGATTCGAGTGTATTGAACTGGATCTCTCCTGAAACAGATTTATTTGTCGCGTCTGTTATGTCCTGGAACTTCGATTAGAGAATTGAGGTTACGACGACGTACATAGAGGAAATATGTTACACACTCTCTCTCTCTCTCTCTCCGATTACTATGATGTACTTATGTAATAACAAGATTGTCGCAACCTAAGCCATAAAAGATACGGCCACACTGTACATATAATTATTAGGAGAATAAATGTCTTATTTTGGATCTGGATTTTAATTAATATCAACATTGAACCCTGGAATAATCTCCAAACCAAACCCAGCAAAACAGGCATCACACGATGTCCATGTGATTAATCGCGATTGCCACAAAAATGGTGTTTCTAAATAATGAAATTCTGATAACAAATATCACTTCTGGCGTACCACAGGGTTCCGTTTTGGGGCCTCTTCTATTTTTGATATATACAGCCGATGTATTTAAATGTTCTGAATATACGAATATGTAAGCCTTCCCTAATGAGTTGTTTCATTCTTTCAAAGTGAACGATGTAAACCAAGCATCACGACAAATTAATGAAGATCTTGACATCAAAATTGAAAATAGGACTTAGTGGCTGTAATCTTTGAATTTGGACTTATTATTTGGCACTAAACTGAGATTTCAAAATCGTGTATCATCTGTAATAAAAAAAATGTTATGTTAGTCTAAAGGTGTTATATGCTAATATTAGTATCATAAACTTTAAAATGAGAAAAAAGCTCTGCGAAAGTCTTACCTATTTTAAACTACTGTAGGTAACATAATTTACTATTCACGCTTAGACCAGCTTACTAAATATCTTTTACAAAAGTAATAAATAGTTGTTGTAAATAGGTATTCAGATTAAAAAAGTTCGGCCATATATCTAATAAAATAAAGGAACTAAATTGGATTAAACTTATATAAAATCTATCTACACTCACAGACAAAAATATTACATATTTTATTATTTTTATTTTATTTTTTTCCTTTAAAACTTTTTGAGTTTTTTTTGGTAGATGCCTTACGTATGTTACAGCCAAATGAATTACAAACTGAAGCTTTACAGTGGATTCGTAGAGGAGTGAATAAAAAGCCTCATTTTGGTTATAAGATTTAATTAGAAAGGGTAACAATACCGACTTTATAAAAATAGTTTCAGACAAGATAATAACAACTTAGTACTTAGTATGTTCTCCTCTAGCTCGAACAATAGCATGCATCCTCCTAAACATGCTCCGCAGAAGATCTTTCATGGTTTCGCAATTTTTGTCACATAATGCGCAGTAACTCGTTAAGTATTAGAGATATAAAGAAAACTTGTAACGAAAAGTTGTTCATAATTTGATCCTCTACAACTTGTATTAAGGTCATTTTGCTCTAAAAAAAAATGTTTAGGAAACCACTCCTATAGCGCAAATCGTACCAGGAGTTCGAGTATGATCTTTTGGTTGGATACTCAGGGGTAGTCCTCAAGCAACCATGAAAAAATCATCCTGTTTGGAATTTTTTTTGCGGCCCCTATAAGCCGACCACAACTTTATTGGACTATGTTCCCATTTAACAGGAAAATGCTCACATCCTTAGTTAGATTTTAGAACTCCCTTTATCAACAGATGTTGGGGCGAAACTGGATGATTTCAGGGGGAAGTTTGTCTTGACATATCTAATAGTATTATTCATTTTTGGCGATTTATTGGTCGCTTTATTTCAGTTGTGGTTGGTTCGTTTGCATCAAACCTAATAGAGTTGGCACTTTTAATTGCCCTGCTTATCTCCTGCTATGGAGAGGTTACATGAAAAACTAGTGGCAAAATATTTTGTACTATTGAGAACAGTGAGTTTACCCACACTGACTGGTGCTTCAACTGCTTAGCCTGCCCGCATAAACAGTTCATTTCCAAGCCTTTTTGTACGGTTCTCCACAATTTCTTATATCTGGAGTAATATGAATTTTAATAAGCTCTCTGTCGAAACACGATTACCTCATCTGGTTGTCTATTTTGCTACTTTGTTGCTTCCTTGCACTGTTTCCAGAACTGCCCGCCTTCTGTCTTTATTCGGGCTTGAATCATTTCATTTTTAATTTATGTGCATCTGGTAAATTTTGTTCATGTATTTATTGTCTTTTCCTTTTCGTATTAGAATTCCTTCACTAACCATCAGAAATATTCACTTGGTTCTATAAATAATTTTAGATTGCTCTGTCCATTAGAAAAAAACTGCTGGCCATGGACAGCCTCATCTAATTTATTTATGTCCTTGAATTAAATTTCTAGCTATCACAAAACCAAAAATAACATAATCGTTCTACCGCCTCGCTCTGTGTATAAAAAGTATTTGCCCGCCTATGATTTATCGAGTAGAATCTTGTAAGATCCCTTTGAAATGTCCGTTTCGAGACTTTTTGTTAAACCAGAATAATTTCTGGTGCGAATTGCATTAGAGACGTCTCACACCCAGTCGATTTATCAACATTTATATCGTTTAACATTAACAACATAACACGTCTGCTATTAACGTATTCAAGCAGGACAATAATAGAACTACCTAACGCGGTTGGGGGAGGCTAGATCAGATTAGATTGAATCGTCGTATATATAATGCCGTTGAGGATACAAAAGTTAAAAGATAATCTCTAAATTAAAAAGGTTGTTTAGAAGTCGGTAAAGTAATTCTCGGCAAAAGCTTGTGAAGTCTCTTATAGGTTGAACTGGAACATTTAAATGGTTGTTCTTAGTAGATTTCGCTGAATATTCGAGTTTTTAATAGTTTGTTATGTTGATGGATGGCTGTCAGTGAAGATGGTGGAGTTGCAAATAGAGATATAAAACAAAAATCTTTTCTATCTTACCATTCGATTATATGATTTTAATTTTGTAATTTTATTTTTTACTCCCTTTAATAATAGGATGGGAGTAGTAGAGGGAATGCCAAAAATTTTTTATAATCCTTTGATTCTTGTACACACAATAAATCCCAATTTAATTTTTTAGTTCCTTTCAAAATAGTGTGGGGGTGGTATTGGGGGTGATAGTGCGGGTGTAAAAGTATTTCTAACATATAAATGTTTGGCAGACCGCGACCTCACCTTGCATCTTCCAGCGGCTTGTATATCAGTGTATGCGCGGAAGCCGTGCAATCTTAGGCAAGGATTGTGTAGGGGATATACCGTCTCTCGGAGCGGAAGTAAAGCCGTCGATTCCTTGTCTATTAAATGGTAGGCAAGTGAAAGATCCCTACTCTTCGAAAGAGAAGAAGTTCAGGAAAATTCCTGGTTGGGGTTAGCTCGTCTAGAGGCGTCGGTGTTAGACCTCAGTAGCGGAAATAGGCCGACGTTAAATAAATGTTTAAGAAAAATGCTTGGCAATGCTAAAATATTTAGTTCTTTAAATAGTCTTCTACAAAGTGTACATTCAGATACTTTTTAATATTACCCTTTCTTTTGAAGTTTAAATAATCTTTTGAAAGAGCCCCAAAAAAGAATTCCATGCGTTGTCCTTGAAATAAAATTGGTATAACAATGTACCAAGATCCTACTTGATATTTTAGATAATCTGTACAACGCATAAGAGATGGAGGCAAGTTTTGGTTTACTACAGATTCAGTATCTTCATTCCAATTTAATACGTTATCTACAGATATATCTACAAATTTTTATCTTGTATATTATGCCTAGTTTTAAATATGTTATAAATAATCTGGATTTAAAGTGGTCCGCAAATTTTGTCAACGAAGTCTTTACATTAGATATGGTTGCTTCAAAAGTTTTTCTGTAGCACAAATATGAGTTAGTATCAGCAAACATGAGTATCAGAAAGTTATCAAAAAATCCAGGTAAATCGTTGATATAGAGTAAAAATAATAACGGCCCAAGAAGTGACCCTTGTGTAGGATATCATATAGTTATTTATTTTGCCCCTTAAACCATATTTATTCAATTTTTCAACAAGTATTGTGTGATTTACTAGATCAAAAGTTTTGTTTAAATCCACAACCGTTTGAATCGTTAGACAAAAGTAAAGCCGCAATTTATATCTTTGTATATTTCTCGATCTGGCCAAGGCTTTCGACACCATCAGACATAAAAAGTTGATTGCGGTACTCGAGAACATTAGTTTATGGGAGTATCTCTCATTTTAATGAACTCCTATTTAATAAATTGAGTACAAAATGTAAAAATTGGAGAGCAGTATGGGGCTGCAAGAAAAGTAGAGTTCGGCGTACCTCAAGGTACGGTTCTTGGTCCAGGCCTACTTACTGCCTGTATATGTGGTCTTCCCAAACTAAATTTAAGTGGCAATATCTCCTTATTTGCAGATGACATTGTCATTCAATGTACAGGTAGTTCCTGGCATAAAGTAAATTAAATTACAGAGAGGCAGTTACAAGTTAGTAAAACAGGTTCGACGAGATGGGTTTAATGAAAAAACTAAATATATTCCCTTCAGCTGCAGTAATAAGAGCAGTAAATCTCGATACCATACAATAGAATTCAACAATTCACTTAACCACTTTATCATTGAGCAAATAAACCAAATTCGCTATTTAGAAATAGAAATTGATAAATAAAAATAGGATGAACATAATAATATACCACTTCTAGTGAATCTGTTACGATCCACTATTTTTAAATTTCGACAGCTAAAAACATATTGAACATGGATCAATTAAAAATAACATACGATTCACTTGTCGAATCACTGTTACAGTACAGCATAGTAGGCTGGGGAGGTGTATATAAAAAAATCTTTATTGAAATAATAAAAATAAATTCAAGTGGCGTTTTGTTTAAAGAACGCAAATTATTGGACATTAGGCAGATATATTGCTATAGAATTTTAATTTCATAAATCTTGTTATTACTATTATTATCATGACATATCCGTGGTAGGGAGATGAACCTTTTTAATTTGTTAAATGGTGATACTTTAGTAGAAAACTTACGTGATTCGGAAAACAACTGATATCTCAGTCTCTATAAGAGTTTGACTCATAAAAAGACTAGGAAGCAGTTAAGAAGAAATTTTAGTAGAAATGAGAGAAAAGATTAAGCCTGTCAGACGAAGGGCACCTCACTTTGCTCCAAACATAGTCGAGCCTTATTTTCAACAAGCTGTAACAGGATATGCAACTATAATAGTATAAAGAATAACAGTATCACAATGTGTACGTGTAAAATTAAATATGAAACAGGTTTAAAGATAATATATTAAGAAAAGAGGCATGTACGCAAACAGAAATATACATAAAATAATAGGTTATTACAATGCAATAACTAGAATATAACATATTAAAAATATAAACATATTAAAATTTTAATAATCGTATACAAGTTAACAAAATATATAATACTTTAAGAAATCAGTAGGTTTTATTTAAATAACACTTTTTTCGTCACGACTATTACTCTCAAAATATACCAGACGAGAGTTCAAATTTATTTAATTCATGGTTTAATTATATGTCTAAATTGATTTTGAAAACGTAATTGTGCAAGTCAACAACTTCTTTCTACAAAGTAGCCTTAGTTTTTGATTTTTGAAAAATATAAAATAACACCTGATCTACAGTACAGTGTTTTAAAAATTATCAAATGTTTATTTTTAAGCGAGACACGCCAAATTATTTTTTCAGAGGCATTTTCCTATTTGTTTGATTTGGAAAATCGTCATTATTCAGTATCGAAATAATATCAAAATATTTTTAAATTTCTTAATATTCTCTGTTAGCACGATATGCTCATCTTTTTAATTCAATTTTAATGTTCGAGTTCTTCAGTTTCTTCCACATCGAGAGTGGTGTGGGTTTATTGACATGCACACTTCATTGACATGCAACCGACTGTACACTTAAATTGATTGAATTTCTTCTCCTTGGTCAATAGATAGACAGATACTTATTATTCCATTATTCAGGTACATTTTGTGCATATGGTAAGTCATAAAATATGATATAAACAATTAAAACATATATGTAATAGTCATAATTCATTAAAGTGGAGAATAAAACACACATAAAACATTGGCACACAAACAGATACCTATTCAAACGTCGATTAGCTATAAAAAAATAAAGATAACAAATTTTGCTGTGCGTCGCCATTAGCAACGGCAGTAAAAGACCGCTTGAGCGGAGGAAAAAGTATTTTTACTTGCGTTGCTAATGGCAACGCACAGCCGTATGAAATGTCAAACTTTAATATCATGAAATGAGTAAGAGATGTTTGAGTTTGAGAAAAAATAACATTTTGTTACATATTTGAATAACACTTTTGGTGGTTTACATCATATCAACTTGTATAAATAAATATATCAATAATTTAATGGCAACGTAATAAATTGCTAAAAATTCAATATATTTTGAAAAACTAAATTATCAAATGAAAGGAAGAACTTTTATTTTGTTCATTATCACCACCAATTTTACAGTTATCAGTTTGAGAGAAAACAGGAAAGCAGGTACGTGTTATTGCGTTCCCATTTTTGGTCTCGCTAGAAAAAATATTGTTAAATTAATTATCACGACTTATGTAGCCTTTACAATAAATAAAGTCTATTTGGATGAAGACCTCAGGTCTAGACTCTTAATTATAATTAATACATATATGGTCAGACAAGGTCAAATATCTTGGGGTGATATTTGACGTTATTATTAAAGAGTTCGTTAAAAGTTCAAAGGAAAATAATATTTACGCGTTGTTATAATTCATAAACACTTCTTCATTAAGTTCTTTATTAATTCTTTAAAGAAACTAAGGTTTAATCAGTTGTATTTGTATTTAATTTAGTCGTAAAATATTAAAATTTGCTCGTATGCGTTTGTTGTGTTTTGGAGTTAAGCAATTTAACTAAGATGAATTAATTATATACCATAAAATTAGTAACAAGTTTGTAAAAAAGTAATGTGAAAATGGTTAAGCATTTCCATTAATATTTTCAAAATGGTAACATTCTTAAAATTTCATTAAAGTTGTGACATCATCATCTAATTCAGTCATTTTTACAGTGCATCATTCATAACAGTGGCCTCATAGAAAAATTATCAATTGAAACTAAATAAAATATTGCGAAAAAGATAAACACGGCTGAAAGTTGCCATTAGGTGTTGCCAACTGCGAATAAATATTTGAACAAAATATAAAAAAGGTATTGGTTGGGTACTTAATCTTAGTGGAAACAAATAAATGTGAATTGGCCCTATGCAAATCAAGTGTTATTCGCAGCCAAGCGCGAACATGTTAAATATATACAAAATGTCATGCATGTTGATAGCGTTTTTTCCAATATGGTAGATCTTTCCGAAAGTATACGAGGTGGTAAAGTTGTAATTAGAAAAGAGTACCTCAAAATCTATAAGAACACCAATTTTCAAAAATTCCATACAATTTTCGTCCTCTTCGATACGTAGTTCCTCGAGTATGTAGTTACAGTAAAAATTTTTCAGCAATTTTCTTTTCTTAACTGTAGTTTTATAAACTTATACGAAGATTACCAAACTATATTTTTGAAATATCGTATTATAGCAAGCATATGACTAGGCCGAATCGATAATTGAATGATATTGCAGGAATTGTCAGCTGATTATTAGAAAATGTGGTTGAAATGTCTGCCGAAACACGTATGATGGTAATAAACTGTTGAGCAGTTGAAGTGGATATTGGACTGCTTTATTTTGGAAACGAGATGGTTTATTTAGATGCGGTTTTTTGTGATCGTTAGCAAAATTCATTGGATATCGACAATCATAAACAGATTCCTAAATTAAGAATGTTTCTTCTGACTACATTTTTTGCTAAAAGTAATCGTTCTTCCAAATTCGTAAAAAATATTTAAAAATTTATTAAATGCTAATTATAGTCTATGAACAATACTGCTGAAAGGGTTTTCACTTCTTTAAAATTACCCCTCTTATTAAATGATATACAATTCTTTAAAGTAAAATTGTATAATTTGAATTTGAAAGATACTTGAATCCCCTTAAAAATCTAAGGTAGTGTAATGCGATATGCCGGTATGAATAACAAAATACCCGTCACTCTTTTTTTATCCATTGGCGCACTGCGAATATTTTCTGAAGGGTTTTCTTTTCAGCGACACCACTGGAACTCGTGGACGTTACCTTTCAATTTTTACGTACTCTAAAACAGTTTTAGTTCCCTTCTGCGATTAAGCGTAGTGGGAAGAGATATAAGAAGCAAATTTTGCGATATGTAATGAATTAATTAATTAACAACAAACGAAAAGAACGAAAGTAAAACATGATACAAATAATAAATCTAGAAATCTGGGCAGATCTAAATAAAATACAAGAACTACCCGGTCCTGCCGTTTTGACATCTTCTAAAAATAATTACATTTATTCGCTTATTACATTAAAAAATATATATACAGGCTGTCCATTTTATCAGGGCACTCGAGAATATCTCACTTAATATCGGTCGTACAAAAAAAACATTTTTTAACGAAAATTGTGCCGATTTATATAACCTACAAAATGGTTTAAAGACATTTCAAATCCATTGCCTACTTCAAGAGTTATGGCAGAAAATATCGAAAATGCGGAAAGCGTTTAGGCCAAATATCTCCGTTATTTGAAGAGATACGAGAAAATTTTTTGCAAAACAGAGTGTTTCAACGAGGTTTTAACTAATTTATTTCAAAACCGCTGTATTTTGAGATTTACGCTTCAGGCTGTTAAAAAAATTATTTTGAAACGGGCGGGAAATGGCGCCATTAAATTGAGTATTTTCCTCCCTTTTCAACGATATATCACAAGCCATATTTATTCATTGGTACTACGTTAGTAATTATAAAAACATTTTTTTAAGACCAATATTTTTTTTTTAACAAGCATTACACTTGCCGTGGAGAAGTATGATGAAATAAAACGATAAAATAATTCAATAAGTTGTTCAAATCTTTGCTATAGTAAAACATTAACACAATTAAGCAGAATAAAGTAAATTCAGGTAACAAAAACAAATTAATAATAAAAAGAATATAGCACACAGAACATTAATAGTTATCTAATCCTCAAAATAATTTTTAAAGTAACATATCAAGTATTCAAAGTGTCCACCGCGATTTCTTATGCATAATCGAGCGCGGCGAGGCACTGTATTTAAAACATTATTCAACATTTCGAGGGTAACTGTAATACATGCCTGTTGAATTCCAGCTTTTAGGTCCTCTACATTTTGCGGTGTCGTCGAAAAAACCTTATCTTTAATACACCCCCATAGAAAAAAATCCATTGGGGTTATATCTGGAGAACGAGGGGGCCATTGAATAAATCCATTGGTACCTATCCAATGTTGAGGCAAAATTTCGTCTAAATAATCTAGGCAAATCTGGGAATTGTGGGGAGGATCTTCATCTTGTTCAAAATATTGAAAGTAGTGTCGGTTTTCTAAAGGTAGGTCATCTAAGAATTCATTAAATTCATTTCTCAAAAAATTTAGCTACCTTTGACCACTGAGGTGACCATCATAAAAATAAGGACCTATTAAATTGGTGCCTAAAATGCCTTTTTCTCGTATCTCTTCAAATAACGGAGATATTTGGCATAGACGTTTTCCTCATTTTCGATATTTTCCGCCATAACTCTTAAAGTAGGCCATGGATTTCAAATATCTTTAAACCATTTTGTAGTTTATATAAATCGGCACAATTTTCCTAAAAATAATTTTTTTTGTACGACCGATATTAAGTGAGATAAAATGGACAGCCTGTATATTAATAACCATAATATGTGACTAAATGTATTTTATTTGGAGGTTTCATAACTTTCATACCTTGTAGATCACACTCTAGAATTTATAACCGCGTGACAGCTCCGAAGCATATTTGCAATGAGTATTTATAAAATTTTGTGCTATGGCCTGCCACTCTTCTCGAATAGATACGACAAGTTGCTCTCGAGAGCTAATGAAAAACGATCCCTTAGAACAAAATATTAATAGATATAAGCAACATCAAAATAATTTAAATCTATTAACTAAAATAACAACAACAAATTACTAGAAACAAAAATAATTTAAAAATTATATGGACATGTGTCAATGAAATGTGTTGTGCAAAATGAGAAATGGAATAACAGAAATGGAAATAGACGACGGGGAAAGAATAACTGATAACAAGCCAATAGCAGACACCTGCGTTGAATTTTTTACAAATATTGGTAAACATTCATTACAAGAAGTTAGTAAATGTGAACATATCTTAGAAACTGCATATTCCTACATCTCACCTACGAAAGAGAAATCATGAGCAAAATTAGGGAATTAAAAAATGTAAGCCATCGGAACATTTGGTACAGACATTTGTTCGGACCACTTTTAAAAAACTATTGTAAAACTGATATATAAGAGTGACGACAAGCTAAATCTGACCAACTATAGAGCTATCTCTCTAATAACCAGTCTAGCTAAAGTCTATGAAAAAATATTTAAAAACAGAATAACTAGTTTTCTAGATAAGAACAACATAATTTCAGTAAGGCCGTTTAGTTTTAAAGAAAAAAAATCAACTCAGGACGCTCTAACATATCTCTCAACAAATATTTATAAAGCAGTTTTGTTGACCTATAAAAGGCCTTTGATACAGTTGATCATAAGCAGCTTCTGGAAGTCCTAGAAAGTATTGTATTTAGCAGCATCCCCGATGGATTGATGGAGGACTACCTCTATGACAGAACACAAAATGTTGTAATTCAGAAAACCTTTAGTGACACTAAAATTGTACAATTTGGAGTGCCATTGCACAGTAATAGCGCCTATATTTTCACAATATATTTAAATGATTTGTTTATGCAAATCTCAAATGGGAATGTAGTGAGCTTTGAGGATGATACCATCATAATTTTCACAGATCAAAACTGACATTCTCTAAAAGATAAAGTAGAGACAGATATGGAAGAAATGGTTCATTACTTCAATAAATTGTTGACGGTAAATTTCACCAAAATCTGCTACATGCCATTTACGTCTTGCGTTTCTGGATTACCAGATTATACAAATGTAGAGATAAATAACTTATGTAAATGTCATAACGTTAAGCTACAAAGTGTTTCCAGTCTCAAATATTTGGGAATTTATATTGACAACCACTTAAAATGTACACATAAATCATGTAACTACACTCGAATGATCGTAAGATCAGTTCTATATAAATTTAAATATTTAAAAAAATATATTTGCTACAAAACATTTACAAATTCTTTACTATGCTCTAAGGACGCAAGGATTCAATTCACAGAATCTTATTAAAACATAAGTTTCACCCGTTTTAATTCCATATGGTTCAAGGATTAAAAGAAACAGGTTTCCTAAGAAGACATAATTTTTGTGAGTTTATTCTAATAAGGTCTGAGGGTCACGATTCTTATTTGGGAAATATTATATGGACAGATGAAGCAAAATTTACTAAAAATGGACTTTTTAATATACACAATTCGCATAATTGGAGTGACTCAAATCCTCATATGTTCAGAGAGCGAAACTGTCAGGAAAGTTGGCAGTTCAATGTTTACTGTGCCATAAGAAACGATAGAGTGTTGGCATTACAATTTTATCAGGAAAATTTAAACGGTACATAAAATTTTTTCTTCTGCTAATATGTATAGGTAAATTTTTGTTTTTTTTTTTTTTTAGGTGAAAGATATCTGAATATCTTACAAAATTTGAATAATAACTATTTAGAAAATTTACCTCTCGCCGAACGTAGAAACATTTTTTATCAGCACGACGGTGCTCCCTCACATAACGCGTATTTAACTAATAATTATTTACAAGAAACTTTTTATGATCAATGGATTGCCAATAATGAACCTTTCTTATGGCCTTCTCGCTCGCCCGATTTATCAGTTCTTGATTATTTCATTTGGGGAACTATAAAAATAAATTTTATGAGAGCCCATTAACAACCATTGAAGATTGTATGCAAAGAGTAAGAAATGCATTTCAAAACATATCACAGGATTCAATTAGAAGAGTTACCTATGAGGAATTAATCCGAAGGTGCGAAAAATGTGTCGAGGTTCGAGGGCGGAATTTTGAGCAATTATTAAATTAAAATGAAATCATATTTTAAATTGATCTTATCTCTGCTATTTTAGTTCATGCCATATCTTCAATTCGATCAATACGCATGTTACAGTGTTAGTGTTATTTTGCGTTTTTGTGGATATAGAGTAGCAAATGTGCTGCAAGTTCTTGATATTACTTTATCACATTCTCCATAAATAATAAACAAATTTAAAAAGTTTTCGCTGGTGTAATTTAAACGTGATGGCATTTTTTGACATAAGATAATGACTGTTTCTAATTATGGCTATTTTGATGAAATGAATTTCTAATAAAATCGCAAATATTTCAAAAAGTTGTAACTTTAATCCCCACAATGCTAATATCAGAAAAAAAGGAATTCAATTTTACACAACTTGACGTAAAAAAATACAAGATGTTCCATTTGGCCTAAACAAGTTTTCGCGGTTTGAAGTTGGCAAAATGTATCGCGAAAAACGGAACACTTGGTATGATATCATTGAATTTATTTCAGTTGTAGAACGTAGTTCTCCTTGCGTTCTTTTTCGTGACTAGAAGTAAATCAGAATCTTTTACATGAAGAAAGTTATAACGGTTCTTGCAAACCGTTGCACCTGTCAAATTTTCTATAAAATGTCAAATATTTCTGAAACGGCTAGGTTTAGATATTATGCTACATATTCTCAACTGACAATTTTATGCTCTTTTCGAAAACCCTAAAATATATAGGGTGTTCCATTTGAAATAAGCAAGTTGGTATCGACTTCCGGTATAAGCGGAAGTGCCAGCTGCTTGTAATTATTTTAGTTGGATTGGCCACACCGACATTATTAACTATCTAAATTTTCAAAATTTTCTGATGCGTACTTTTCTCTATATCGATCGATTCAGTTCCCGGTGAGACACCCTGTATATAACAAAATTTTTTATTATACAACTGAAAATTTGTTCAACGAAATAGAAATGCTAGATATCAGGCACTATTTGCCTCTCTTTATTGGCGAGAAAGCATATCAACAAATCAGAATTAATAAATATAGAATACAGTTATCAAACTTGCCATAAAATACATGCAACAAGAGTGCCCAAGACCTCAAAGACGATCACTCAAAGAAGTTACAATTTTTTAAGCCCGAAATTAGAGCTTAGTATTTGCGTGTTTATGGTTGTATATACAACTTCTTACACTTTCGTTAAGACAACATGCGCACATTGTTAGCATGTCAGTGTATTATATTCGTTTATTACCTTTGGCTGGTGTTTTTAATTCATATTACATACCTATAAATAAATGTCATCCCACCCCTTTACATGAAAACATTAATTCATTTCCCCCCTCGTGTTATTACGAAACAATTACAAGCCGGTAAACCGTCCCACATCAACAAAACAAGTCGATGATTTACGTAATCCTTAAATTATAGGCAACATTTGTTTTTATTTTGTAAATTGAACTTTTAGCACAAGATATTATTTCATAAAAGTATCAGGTGTCATGTAGGTAACGTACAGATGTTAAAAGTGTTCGCCCGCGCATTAAAAAAACGGTAGAACTCTATCACACATCTGTTGTAAACTGCTCCTTATAAGGGTATTCGATATGGACCGGACTTGATTATATGTGAGAGATATAACAAAACTGTTATAAAGAATACTGCGCCTTTGTTTTAAACAATGACATACTAATAAAAGAAAATGGGCATTTCTAGAGTAAGTTTCTTTATCAAAGAAATTTTCAAGTAAAATATTTTGATATAGTTTCTTAAATCAATGTTTTTGGATACTGTAGCGTTAAAAGTGTTTCTGCTATAAGCTAAATTAGGTTCTTTTATATAATAAAGAAACTTGTTTTTCTTTATATAACTGTATCTATTACTTATAGGACTAACGTTTATTTAATAAAAAACTTGCAAATAAATCAGGGTTATACCCATTCGTCAGGACTAGTCCTCATAGGCTTTTTAACTTCAGATAAATGACACTACATTTGCAAGCAAAATGTGGGTAAAATCTTGAAATTTTGATCTGAGCGTATATAGTGTACTATTTAATTAATGTAATTAATAATAATAAAAATAATAGCGACTATACTTTCCACAATTTGTTTATAAAACTATTTTACAAATAATTAAATTTTAGTGTAGTATAAATGGTGAAGTTAAACACTACAATAAGGAAGGTTAATGCAAATTTTTCTCACATTTAACCAGAAAATCGCATCATAAATAAAAAATGTAATATATACTAAAAGAAATTTGTTTAAAGCATGAGGAAAAGCAAAGAGATAAGAAAGAAACAGAAGAGGGAAGAAAGGGAACAGTAGATAGAGATAAAATTGAAGAAATATTGAGAGTTGGCTAAATTGTGTAATTTTGTTATTGAAGAAACAATATATTTTTATGGTTAACTTTAAATCTTGCTACGATTTACACGTACATAAACAAATAAATACGCTGGATATTAGTGGTTATAAGATATTACATAAAGAAATCACTTGGGCTACTGTAGCGTAGCAGATATCGCAGGCACAACTTAACCCCGATAAGTGATGTAACGTGCCCATGATAAAATTTCTCTAGCTCAGACTATCTCAGGGCGTTAAGCTCAAGTTTACATAAACTATTAGTTTACTTACTTACACAAATCACTGAGGGTTCCATACGTAGTGGTCGCAGACGAAATAATGACACTTTCTTTAAACATGAAATGCGCTATATTGCAGAATTTACAAATATTGGTTCTCTAGCATGTAACCTGGCGATGTTCAAAAGGTGTGGCAAATTTCTTGATTAATAAGTTACAACATTAATAAAATGCCTCGTGTAGCTACACATCGGTTTACAACGTGAGGATAAATGGTAATAAATTCGGCCACAATGGGTCTGATTTAGAGAACCTCCTTAAATAAATATAAATGCATAAAATCTTTAAATATGTACAAGTTAAAATACAAAAGTAAGTATGAATGAAATATAACCGTGCAGTACCACTGAAGGTGGTCCCCGGTAAATAAAAACAACGCACTTATCTAGGGTGGTACGATACCGACTTCGGCGTTGAAGAAACTGTAGTCCTACGGAGGTGTGGGACGAAAGAAATTGACCCGAGGATGAGGTTGATTATAGCCTCTCCTGCCCTGGAACTTTCTACTGTGTGTAGAAGCCCCGTCCGTGGAACTTCACTACTGTGTGTGGAAGCCCCGTCCGTGGAACCCTAAAGCTATCACGATTTAATTTACATGGTCGGAAATGCACGTGAAGCGTGTCTCATGAGAGCAATTTAAACCTGACATAACCTACAAAAGAAATATAATTTACCTCACTGATGAGGGAACAATCCACCAATGTTCCTAGAAAGCCACAGTTGGATGAATGGGGTCGAGTCTGCCTTTCAAGTCGACACGATACTTTCAAAGGAAAGCCTGTAAATTTGTGAAACACGTGGGTAGAGAACGGGTAAGATGGCGTGAGGAGGTTAGCTTACCTTGTATACTTAAATATCCTGCTTCCGCAGTTAAAATTTACTCACAACAACAAAATATTCCGCTAAACGGAACAACAACAGATGGAAAAAAATGTCCTGTGTTGACAATCCTAAAATCCACCAGGATGCCTTGGATAAACCGAGTTTTGTAGGATTATCAACTATATACCACCATCTCTCGTTTTCACCAACTGGAAGTATCTCGCGCCTCTCGTGGACAATAGCGAAACTCTGCTACGGACGTAGCGGTTGTTATTATGCGGCCCACAAAACGCTAAGGCAAAGGTATGGTGGGTCGCATACGCTAGAGGTCCGCAACAATCTATTCAATATGCTCTTTTAAATAAATGAAAAGATAATTATTTATTAGACAAGTCTCGTAATTGAAGGATCCCTTAAAAAGTTTTGTTCGATAAATCGACGGTGTTAAAAAGTTTTAAACCTAATATCCAGTATGTGAACATCTGTTCGAAATTTAATTTTGTTAAATAGGTATACTGGTAATATATTTATGCAGCGTCGTTCCATATTCAATCACACGGTGTCATGTGTGCGAATTACATGGACGAGTCCTAAGCATGAATTTTGAATATTCTTCACTTTACTTTTGTATAGATAAGTTAAACAGGGTCCATAGAGGGAATCTGCAAAATTTAAATTGGATAGATAATATCAGGCTTTCACATAATGAAATTTTTGAGTAAGATAATGCCTGTTTCCATATATCAACTTGAGTGTTGCATGCGCTTTTTTCATACATGCGACTATATATGTCTTAAAAACTAGTTTTATAGATGCTTCTGTACGTCAAATGGTTGCGAAAGTCTGTCCGCAGGGAGGTATAATATCATCACTGCTATGGAACCTCGTTATTGATAGCCTCTTGTATGTACCACCCCAATTCAGAAAGATTCCATACAATTGACTACGTAGATGATATAACAATAATGCTTAGCGAAAAGTTTGAAGGAGTCCTTTTGTAAAAGAATGCAGGAGTCCCTAAGAATAATTAAAAAATGGTGCAGGGAACACTCCCTGTCTATTAATCCCAGGAAGACGAAGATGATTCTCTTCACAAGAAAAAGAAAACTAGGACTACTAAAGGCACCTGCCCTCCTAGATACAACAGCAAGTTTCGTATCAGAAGTGAAATACTTTGGGGTAACCTTTGATGCCAAACTAACATGAAATCTTCACTTAGCTAGAAGATTACAGAAAGTGGTCATGTGGACATACATTGCCGTCATAAGATCAACGATAACATATGGATCTGTGGTCGGATGGCCTAAGAGCAAATAGCAGCTATCAGCTTGCTAGGGAACTACTAAGATATCCCAACAAGAGTACAGCAATATCCAGAAGGAGCCTACGTTTTATAACGGGAATCCAGACTGGACATTGTCCGATAAGGAAACATTTACGCAATATGAGATTAAGCGAAACATATCTCTGCAGAGGTTGTGAACAAGGAGATCAGACAGTCCGACATGTACTCTGTGACTATTGTGCCGTTTCATCAGTCAGAGAATCCATTTGTGAGAACGTTGGCCTACTTTGGCCGGTGTAAGGGAGATGCCCCTAGAAGGAATCACCACCTACTTCGCAACATTAGGTTGATTGGAGGCCTAGGCGAAGGTCTGAGTAAAGTGAGGAAGTACAAGGGGCGCAATTGAGCCTAAGTGCTGTGATGCAATATTTTTATTTGACTACCCTCCCAATCAATTCCAAATTCGAATTCCAGTATGTCTTAGATCGAAGCTAAGTGTAAATTATTACTCCAAAGCTCTTAGGCTGTTCACCGACACCTGAATATTATCATCATCAATATTAATAGTTTTTTATTTCTCTTCTAGCATTTTTAGGCCATCATAACATTGAATTTGCTTGTATTTATTACCAAGCAATAATCTTTGGCTGAATTTACAAAGTTATCTCCATCCTGATTTATTTTTAAATAAGCATTCTAGGTACATTTTTACATTGAAACGAATTATAAAGTCGAGTCATCGGCATAGAGATGTATGTAGCAATGTCTGAGATAAATAGTAGTTGACTCTAAGTAGACCCTTGGGGAACTCCTCATCTCGAAAATAAATAACTAGAACTTGCATTATCGATACAAACTTTTTGTTGCCTGTCTTTAAAGCTATCATCAAATAATTTGATTGTACAATCTGCAAGTTCAATGTAGTAAAGAATGGATGAGAACATTTCGAAATTAATAGTATCAAAGGCTCAACTGAAATAAAGTGAAACCAGGATTACATATACACTTTCATTTGTTGCTCCCATAATATCATCAACAACATGTAAAAGTGCCTTAGTACATCTATATCTTCCTCTAAAACCAGACTTATTTATAGATAATATCTCCCTCTCTAGCAAGTATGTTCTATATTGTGTTTCCATGATTTTCTCAAGGAATTTTAATAGAGTTGGCAGCATGCTAATTTCACAGAGGTCTTTGAAATTTTACGTATTTTTTATCAAAACGAACTTATGGATTGGTTTATATGAAGTGGTTAAATACAGGGTGTCCCGAAAATGGTGGGTTATCTATCGGATTTGGGTAGAACTAGTGAAAATAAAGTCACAAGTTCGTATATTTTTCTTTCCCCCGAGGTACCCCTACGAATATATTCGCTCTTGAAGTTGAAGGTTAAAAGTCCATTTTTCGCGATAACTTTTTTATTTTCCAATCGATTTTAATCATTTTTGGATCAGTATTATATTTTTTCAATACAGTTAGGTGAGTGTATTATAACCTTGGATAACATTCTTGGGGGCTCGGGGGCAGAGCACCCATTGCCTTAATAAGTTGAAAAAAAAATTCAGCCTGTTTTCTTTTATTTCTAAGGTTATTGTCAAATTTTTGAGCCATTTTTACGTAAAAAACGTATACTTGTTTGATGTCGGTAATATGAACCGTTTTCGAGATAAATGCACCTAACGATGAAATTGCGATTTTCAAACGCACAAATAATAGTTACTTTTAAAAATAAATAAACAAAGACCGGTTTTTTTCTGCCAATTTCAATTATCATAATTTTAAATTGGTTATTACTTTAAATGGCGTTAAAATTACAAATTATATCAAATCCACTGATTCCAGAATTATTACGGAACAAGGAATGAAAATTCAAAATCTAAACGTAGGGTCCGTTTAGAATCGTCTAACACTCGGATGTGGATCTAATTGTTTTTATACCATCTCTTTACTATTACTCAATGAGGAACATATCAAAATGGATATTGATATAGTTCTGTGCAAATAGCGTAAGCAGTATATAAGAGAATTTTGCTGCCGCTTTTTTATTATATTATATTTTTATTTACCCATATCAAAAAAATTCTCCGATTTTTCCTTTCATTTAAAATAACAGCTATAGTTCTCATTTCCCAGTAATATGCTCTATCATTTCATAGATTCCATTGTTTTATTTTTTTAAAGATAATGAATAAATACAATGTGATGAGAATAAAAAAGAAGTGCCTAAAATGGTGAATGCGCCAGTTACAATGCAATTACTGTTTATTCTCCGTTATTTTGGATACCTAGACTCCTACCAAATATTTACATTGATCGCTTCATGCTATAAAACATGATTGACAGTAGCAAGTACGAGATGACCAGCATTACACTAAATAGTAGATAGAGCTTTTGGCTAAAATGGCGTTAAATTTTTAGAAAAATATTTAAATTAATTTAGTAAAAACAAAAGTACAACTGCTTAATATTACGAGAACACAAGGGATAAATATAAAATATTTTACTTTTCCAAAATATAAACATTTCTCTAAATTGTGAGCTAAATTATTCCGGAATTTAACATAAAAATTTTGAAGTATTTTGCTTTAATCACGATTTTCGATATAATTCATATAATTAATTTATCGGTGCTGTGCCTGTAAATATGCAGATACTTAAATTACTCTAATTAATTAATTAATTATATGCCATTATACTTAGGAATATGGTTTTTACCACTCTTAAGCAATTTTTTGTTGTATTATTGCTAAGTTGCCTTATTACGTAAATGAAGATGGATACGTTTAAGACGTTCTGTATATGGAACAAAAAATTTAATGACGTATCTAAATATACACCGAGGAGATTAATAGGTTCAGTGTTTATTTCATTATTTTTTGTTGAAAGTTGCAAAATTTTCATTTCATCACTGTTTAAAGTACGATAATTACTACTCGACTAATTTTTTATTAGACTATCAGATTCTTTACTACTAACATACAAGTTGGAAAAAAGGTTGTCTCTTAACAAAATTGTGGCATCGTCAGCATATATTATTGGTAGTACATCGGGAGTCAAATTTAATGACAGATCATTAATATAGATGATAAACATCACAGGACCTAGGACGGACCCCTGTGGCACTCCATAATTAACATTGGAAAATTTGGACACTTTACCGTTACATTTGGTACACTGTTGAAGGTCTGCAAGATAGGACGTAAATATACTTAAGGTATTTCCTCTGATCCCACAACCTAATTATTGTATTAAAATACTATGCTTAACAGAATCAAATGCCTTGGACATGTCATAAAATTTAGCAGAGCATAGTTTTCGTTCCTCAAGAGCTTCCATAATGTTTGCATACATTTCACAGATTGCATTAACAGTGAATTTTCATTGTTTATATCCAAATTGAGCACAGGTTAGCAGGTTATTTTTTTCAAAATATTTTTTAGAATGATTTCAAATATTTTTGAGATGACAATTTTTGAATAAATTTCACATTCAATTCATATGTTTATGAAATATGCAATAGGCTTTGTAAGTACGTCACCAACTGATTTTAAAACCTCGCTGTTGAGGTTGTTCTTTAGATTTACTATTTTTTAAGTATGATATAATAGCTTTAATTTCCAGATCACAAACTGGAAATTGAAAGTAATATATCAATCAATCAAAACAGATTTATTAAAAATTGTAATGCAATAATACCGCCCCAGAACCCGTCCAGGGACCGGCCGTGCAACCACCGCACTGATCGCAGTGGTCGATTGCAAAGCCGGGCGGACCGGATCTGGCTTGGTTAAAAACAAATTTGAAGACTTAACCTAAACACCTTTTAGCAAAGCAAATAAAAATAGGTAATAACATTAAAAACATCAAATATAAAAGATTTTAAAAAACTTAAAATTACACATAATTTAAACAACTTGTTCACTGTAACACTTTTTTTCAAAATTTTGCAATTGACGCAGATACCTCAATTTAAACGAGATACCTTCCGCGAAACGCATGAACGCCGGGCTGCGCAAGGCTGGCCTAAACTTTTAGCTTTAAGAATTTTGATTTCATAATGTTTTAATTTGCTAGAGATTCGTGACAAGAAGTGAATTTAGAGACAAAAATGCACAAAAAGAAACAAGAATAATAAACGCGACAAAAAGGATACAAACAGAAAGGAAGAGGGGGACAGAAAAGATTTAAAGATAGGCAAAGATATGAAATATTAGTAAAGGTGGATAGGGTAAGCGGAAGTTATAGTTGCTGAAGCTTGGCTACAGAGGTTGCCGGAAAATCGGTAACGTCTGGTATGGTAAGGGGTGTTTAATCCGAAATGGGGCATTATGCTGTCTAATTTGTGTTATGTGTCTTGTTAGCGGACTATCGCCCAGCTTGAACGAATAGAAGTTTTGAGAGATATGTTGAACGTAGTCCGCTATCGGAGTTATGTCGTTACAACGTGCGTATAAGTCTCTGAGGGAGGTGTACCTTCCAGAATTCGATATGAGGCGCATGAATTTGTGCACTTGAAGTTTTTTCATTGTTGTGACCGGTATGCTGCACCACACCGGTGCCGCGTATGTGATGGATGGCCTGACCACCATTGTGTACAACAATTTTTTATTTTGTCGGTTAAGTCTGCTACCCCTGACCATAAGCGGATATAGACTTCTAGACAGGGAGTAGACCGTCCGTATTGTCTCGTTTATATGGGTATTGAACGTCAGTCTTTGGTCAAGTCTTACCCCCAAGTACTTCACGCATCTCTTGGTTGGGATTTTGTTTCCCCTGATCGAAATGGGTGTTATGATTTTGTTCTCAGTGAACCGACACGAGAAGACTATCGCTTCGGACTTCTCAGCGTTCACCCGAATCTTCCACTGGTCGTAATAAGCCGTGGCACGAGCCATGTGCGCCTTCAGTAGCATATTCGCTGCTTGTGCGTTATGAGAATGCGCGTACATGGCTGTGTCATCGGCGTACTTGGCCAGCTTCGTATTCGGGAACTCTGGGAAGTCCGAGACTTACAAGTTGTACAACTTCGGTGACAGGCATGATCCTTGCGGGACTTCCGCGCGAATGTCCCGCCGTGTTGACAGTTTATTATTCACCCGAACCTGCAGGGATCTGCCCGTCAGGAACGAGTGAATGAGCTTAGTGAAGTAAGTCGGAAAGTTGTACTGGTGTAGTTTGTAAAGTAACCCCGGGATCCAGACGGTGAAAGTAATATAGATTTATTTGCCTTAGCTGCATTCTATACAAAATCTGAAGACTTTGTATTATCAAAATTACCAAAATTAATCACCAAATTGTTGATAATCTCGAAGAAGTAGTCTGAGAAATGATTAGCCGCTACGTCAGAAGTTATATTTATATTTTTATTTTTTCGTTTTTATTGATAATATCCAATGCTGCTTTCTATTTGTTATTAAAAGTTAGAATTCGCTTACTCTTTGATTCTAATTTAGATTATTTCATTTTATTTTCAAAATCTTTTTTAGAGTATTATACACCTGCAGATCGCTTTTCATTTTTTGCTGATCAAGCAATTATATGGACAGCGTCCAAGGCATCTTTTAATTGTTGCATATCATTATCAAAAACAAAGTAGTTATTATCTATTATCTAACTTGGATTTTTGCTTTCCTATATATTTTATTAGTTTATCCCGAAAACATTGATTATGAAATGTTGATAAAATGTCAACTAAGAAGTTTGCAGATTCATCAGGATTTTTTATTTCATAAAAAGCATACATTATTTAAGCATTCAATAAACTGTTGTTTACTCTTTTCAGTCATAGGTCTACATAAAATAAAATCGTCTTTTATTTCAGAGAGTATATCTATAGAAAAAAATACCTTTGTGGTCAAACATATGAGGTTTATCTACTTTCACGATCATATTATTGCTGTTTATATTAGTAAAGAGATTATTTATTTTTGTTACACTGGTATAAGTTACTCGTGTGTTTTTGTGAATTTTTTCTTCTAAACAAAATATTTACCACAATAATTTGTTTATTTAAAGGTATTATTTCAATTACGTTATTAAGCGCATTAAGAAAACATCAGTGTCCCCCATAAGAGATCTGTAAATGTATAGAAAATAGATATTCTCATTGATCAGCTCGATTAAGCTAAATTCAGCATGTATATCTACACAAAATTCATTAATTTCTTTACTTTTCATTTTTAACAGTTCGCTAGCAAAAATACATACACCACCATGAGATACAATAATACAATACAAGTTTGAAATTAGGAATAACAATATTTTGAATTCCTGATTCATATCAGTAAGAGACAAAACATATATCTTGTTTATATGTAAAAAATATTCTACTTCACTTGTTTTGTTACCTATACTTTGAATATTTAAGTAAAAAGCATTAATTTTATAAATTCTCTTTTTTACTGTTACCCAACTTATCGCTTGTCATTTCGACTATAGTCCGGGAGATAGCGTCAATATTTTATACGTCATTTCAACACTTCTTTGTTTTTTAATGTTAGTTTTCGTTCGAAAAACAACTATAATGTCATCTGACGCGACCGTGGAGATGAAGAGCGTGAGAGGTTGCGCATTTGGTAAAATAATTTTTTTGTGTCAATCCAACAAAACTACAAAACTATAAATAGTTTATTTATGTAATATAAATGAAAAGAAAGCGTCAGTTGCGTAGGTCAGCTGCCCTAGTCAATATGTATGAAAACACGTAAAAATTCATTATTTCAACAAAGCTAAAATTTATTTATATGATAGTTTACGATGTAAAAAGACATTAAAAAGAATCAGTTGACAATACCATGAGAGAAAACCTGCCAGCTAGGCTTTTTAACTGAACCACAGCGTCCAGGCGCTCAACGCACGGAGTATCTCTAATGCCCCAGCTAACGTATTATTTAATTTTTTTTAACCACCTGATGATTCAAGGTATTGGAAAAAGAAATTGAGAAGATTAAGGATACGACATTTCAAAAGCGCATAGAGGAGTGTGTCAATCAAAATGAGCAACATGTGGAACATTTATTAATATTATTTCAAGTAAAAAGTAATGTAGCAAAAAATAATCTACCAGAAAATAACTATGATAAAAAATTTATAAACTATAAAAACCTAAAGAACAGTTTAAGAAAAGAGAATTGGTCAGAAATTTATACAGATAACAATGTAGATGTAATTACAGATATTTTTATTCAAAAGCTAGTAGACCTCATTGATGAGCACACTAAAGTCATAAAAGTTAAAAACAAACAGAGGAAAAGAAAGGCATGGATAACAGCGGGTATTTTAAATTCAGTAAACACGAAAAACAAAATGTACCAAAATTTATTAAAAGATCCAACCAACAAAAATCTAGAATTACAATATAAAATATTTAAAAACAAATTAAGTCATCTAATTAAAACTACAAAAACAAATTATTATAAATCACAAATTGAAAATAACAAAAATTCATCAAAAAAACTGTGGGAATCTGTGGATAATATTTGTAATAAAAATAAGCCAAAAACTATTATAAGTAAAATAAAACTAGACGATGGCAACATAATAACAAACAAAACAAATATTGCAAATAGTTTTAACAAACATTATAGCGACTTAGGAGCAATATACGCACATAAAATCAAAAAACCAGACGATTTCACCGAGGCACTGGATAATTTGGAAACTACACTGTATTTGTGGCCTGCCGAAGAACTTGAGGTCAAAAAAACTATTAAAGAGTTAAAACCAAAAAAATCACCTGGGTACGATAAAATACGTAGTGAAACACTAAAAGAAATATCAGACGAAATAGCTGCACCGTTAACTTTTATAATAAATACCTGTTTTAATACTGGCCGTTTCCCAAAATGTCTAAAAGTCGGTATTATTAAACCTCTATATAAGAGTGGAAGTAATGAGCAAATTATTAATTATAGACCAATTTCGCTTATATCGAATATAGCCAAAATAATAGAGCGCATATTAAAACACAGAATTATGAACTTCTTAAATAAATATAACATAATTTCAGATAATCAATATGGCTTTAGGGAGGGAAAATCTACGGAAGATGCAATATCTCAATTAACATCACGCATTTACAATGCATTAGATGAAAATAAAAAATGCATCTGTATTTTTATAGACCTCGCCAAAGCGTTTGACACTGTGTGCCATAAAACATTATTAAATAAATTGAAAAGTTATGGACTTAGGGGAAAGATATATGATATTATAAAAAATTATTTGGAAGATAGAACTCAATACGTGCAAATTGATTACAGCATCAGTACTCCAAAAACTGTCAACTATGGGGTCCCTCAAGGTACGGTACTGGGTCCTCTACTTTTTACTTTATATATAAATAGCTTATTAGCTTCAAATATCTCAGGTACCATAATTAGCTTTGCAGACGACACCGCAATTATATTTGAGGCAGATACCTGGCTACACCTAAAAAACACAGTAGAAACAGAATTTAAGCTAATAAAAAAATGGTTTCAATATAACAGTCTTACACTAAATTGTGAAAAAACCAAATTTCTACCATTTACATCTTACTCAAATAATTTACCTAATCTTGGCCAGCTACAGATTGATGAAGAAACCATTATCCCTGAAGCCGAATCAGTAAAATATTTGGGTATAATAATTGACCGACATCTGAGATGGGACCTGCAAATAAAAAATGTTACAAAAAAAATTAGAGGTTTACTTTACAGGTTTAAATACCTAAAAAACTTCTTGAGCGTTGAACACCTAAAAACATTATATTATGCACTGATACAGTCACAATTAACATACGGTATCCTGGGATGGGGAGGAGTAAGCGATTATTACTTAAAAAATTTAAACGTTTTACAGAAGTGGGTACTGAAAATAATCTACAGTAAAGACATACTTTACCCTAGCAATGAGCTATTTAAACTAAGTAAGGTACTGGACATTCGTCAATTATTTTGCATGAATATACTAACAAACATATTTAAAGGAAAAATTAAAACAGAACCGAAATCACACGTCCATCAAACCAGGCAAAGAGAAAATAAAATACAAATACCACGATGTCGAAAAACTGTAGGTCAAAGGAACTGTTATTACCTAGCTCCTAGAATCTATAATATGCTTCCTGATAAATTTAAAAAAATAGAAAAATACAAAAAATTTAAAAATGAAATTAAACAATGGCTACTAGATACACCGATACATACAATAAACAATTTAATTAACCAAAAATAGATTTACAAAATACAAGCTTGAATAGACAAAGTGTTAAAATATTGGTAAACGTATATAAGTATGTATGTATATGTAATGTGTTCGTGTAATGTGTAAGTGTATAGATATATGTAGAAAACAAAACTGGAGTTACCTGATTAGTTATATTTGTTAAAGTCAACTCTAATGTAATATATGTGTGTATGTGTAGCTATACATGTATATATGTGTATATGTATATATATATATATATATATATGTGTATATATATATGTGTTTACCATATGTATAATATAACAGCACTTAAATTTAGTTTAACTCAATATAATGCTCATAGACTGGATAAAATATATTGTCAATCACGCACAAGCATTTTTGTAAATGCTTCAGTGATTTCTCTTCTAGTTTATTTGTAAATACTATTTCTATTTGTGTCATTTGTGTCATGTAAATTTTCTTTTAGAAATTGCTGTAAATTATATTATCATTCTTGTATTTTTATTTATATTGCAAATAAACATTATTATTATTATTATTATTATTATTATTTATTATAATTTTTTCTACTGAGTTATTTGAAGAAACCTCTTTTTTTAAGTTTATTTTTAAATTTTGTAATTACTGCTCAATAAAACTAAATTGGTTGCAATTAGCCCTAGGGAAAAAATGTTCGTTTTTCATTTCTACATCACATCGTCGAAAAATATACAAGGTGTTCCATTTGAATACATTGAAAAAATTCAATTTAAAATGTTCTTAATTGAAAAATAATTTTTGGCCACATTGTACATTTTTAGGAAATGAAAATGATTCATAAACATTAATTAGATGTCTCGTAACTGGTATTCACATAAGTTTTTCTTAAAACCTATAATTGTGACTGTGGTGATTTCTTTAATATCCATCTGCAGATTGCATTACTTCAACAAAAAAATTCATTACATCCAAGTGATTGGGAGATATTCAATGCTAATATAGGAATGAATAGAGCCTAGAAAGGGGCTTCAAAAAATGTACTGATATTCATAGCATTATATTTAAAAAATGCACTTGGTCCTGTAATTTCGCCTTGGCGCGCCCTGTATGTTCGAAAATGATTTCCAGTTATAGATTTTTTTGTCTAGTTTACTTACTATCGTACAACTCGAGATATCGAGGTCTGACGCACTATTGCCCCACCCTGTATATTGACTAGGGGAGCTGACAGCCTTCGTTCCTAACCCTATGCAGCTGACACTTTTTTTTTCATTTATATTACATAAATAAACTATTTACATTTTTGTATTTCAAACGAAAATTAACATTAAGAGAACAACTAAGTCGTGTTGAAATGACGTATAAAATATTGACGCTATCTCCCGGACTACTATATTAGCCTATTGATTTTTATTGATAGCTGCAGGATATTCTGTAGGGACGTCTATGGGTATTCATTGTAATACTCTTTGATATTATAGTGAATAAATTAAAATTATCATAAAACAAATGTATTGTAAACGTTTTACTGATATTTCTAGTAACTGATCCTACTTTTTTACACATGCTTCTTCTTAATTATGACATGTGGTGATAAATATCTAAAAATGTCTACTATATAATACTATTGACTTTGTTGTATTTTTATTTACTGTATATTGTATACGTATGTATCCATTTTTTGTCGTTCCTGTATATTACCTTTATTTCACCTTAACTTTCTGTGAGGCAAAATATTTAGGAGTCATCTTTGACCAAAAATTAACATGGAATTCTCACATCCAAAAAGTCACACAGAAAGCCACAATCGCCCTGGGAAGGTGTAGGCAAATGTGTGGGAAAAACTGGGGGTTAAATCCCAAGATGAACCTATGGTTATACACCAGGGTAGTGAGACCCATGATAACCTATGGATCAGTGGTGTGGTCTACTAAGACGTTGCAGTAGGGAGCAATAAGTCTGTTAAGTGGCGTACAAAGGCTTGCTTGCCTGTGCGCCACGGGGGCTATAAAAACTGCTCCTACGGCTGCACTTGGACCTGCCATCCTTACACGTATTCATACAAGGCGAAGCTCGGTCAGTGGTGCACAGGTTAATGCAAGGCCACGCGCCAATTAGCCAGCAACACGTGACGGAGTACCAGAAGTTATACTCGGAGATGGGGGCAGATCCCATTCTGGGCATGCCCACGGATGTAATGGTCCCAAAGGTATAACTTCAACAAAAACTTTCAGACTGTTATACCAGACAGGGAGGATTGGAAAAACGGTCCTCCCATAACAGCACAAACAGTCTGGTACACTGACGGCTCCAAGACAGAACAAGAAGTCGGAGCCGGGATTTACGGGACAAGATCAAAAGCCAATATCCCGATAAGTCTAGGGAAATACGCAACGGTGTTTCAGGCTGAAGTGATCGCCATACACTGTTGCGCAAGGGAGATAATAGGACAAGGTACTGTTAACCAGTCGATTGCCATTTTCTCTGATAGCCAAGCGGCAATAAAAGCAATCAGTTCTATGCAAATCAACTCAAGATTGGAGTGGCACTGCTTGACGGCCCTTAGAGAGCTGGGAAGCCAGAACAGAGTGACCCTAGCATGGGTACCAGGACACGAGGGACATAGAGGAAACGAAAAGGCTGACCAACTGGCCAAGGAAGGCGCACTTGAAGCCCCAATAGGACCCGAGCCCTTTTGTGGCATGGCAAAGCCATGCATACGAGCAGCCATTAAGGAATGGGTGCAAAATAAATCTCTGGAATGGTGGAGGAATCTCCCAAGACAGAGACAGGCCAAGGAGTTTATTAAAGAACGTTCTGCCAAATTTACGGAAGACCTACTAAGCCAGAATAGGAAGGCCATCAGAGTAATAGTAGGCCTTCTAACTGGCCACTGCCGGCTCAATAGACACACGACTCTAATGGGCCTGGCAGAGGACGCAACATGCAGATTTTGCCAAGAGGAAAAGGAAACCTCAGTTCACGTATTGTGCTACTGTGAAGGCCTAGCGAGACTGAGATTCCAAGTACTCGGAGAAGAAAAGCCAAGGGCTGACAGCTATATAAAAGGGCCTTTGTCAAAGCTATGGAGTCTAGTACAAAGGACAAAGCTGGATGAGGTACTATAAGGAAGTTATCCTGGGAACATCACAACAGACCTGAAAAGGTCGCGGTGGTAAAGGCTAAACGATCAGCTCCTTTGTTAATCTAATCTAATCTACCTTAAATTTAACACTGTGACTATAATGCATATATTGTGGTATAATTTATACATATATCTTTGTCAATAATAGTATTCCAGTCTTAGACAATAAAGCATAATTATCTTGATTGATTGATTGATTAAAAAAACAACACCAAATATGATTTATCAAAATAATACACCAAGTTATATGTTTGCATAAATAAAGCAGAATTTTATATTATTTTACTTTCAACTTTATCTCTGTAATCCCATTCACGTGTTTCCACATTTATGGTGTTAAATCACGTATGAAAATCCCCTTAATCCGGCCCTGCCAACTCCAGATTTGTTAACACTAGCGATTTGTGTTTATATTAAATAACTTACTTTTTGTTATAATGAACCTGGACCTGTATTTCAACTCGAACACGTTGATGTTATTTATCACCGGAAATTGGGCGACATTTGCATTTCAAACTATTTTTTTATTATTACAAATGAAGCAGTAAACACCAAATTAGGAAAGTAGATTGGTCAAATTCAGAAGTGAAAATGTGTTGGTCTACCTAGTCTGATATTGTGAGTTCCAATTTTATTAATCGTAAAACTTCTACGAGCATCGTTTTCTTTCTCTAATGTGATGAAATGTTAGATTATTAGTGGTAATAAGTATTTGAAGAACCAGTCAGATGTCGCATTTAGAATAATGTCGCCGCCATTTCATCATTTTAATGACGTCTTATTTTAATTTATTATTTTAAGATGTACAGGTTGCCCAAATTTTAGTTTATTGCGGAGAAAATATAGCCAATGTGTTCGTAATTAAACAGCGATGGATCTAGGACAATGCGAAGGAATACGTTTGCATATTTATATTTAAAAATCGAAGACAGTTGAAAAAATATATACGTCCAAGGTAAAGCGGTACTGTATAAATGTTTTTTTATTTTAAACACAGCTTTTTGTATTCTGCTCTTGCTTCACCGAATGTGTTGTACGTTAGAATTTGAAAACTATAGAGGGCGCTGGTAACAGCTTAAAAATAAAAAGTCGTATTAGGTAAACTGCCCTTTTTGTCGAGATAATAAAAAATTGTATAAGAAAAACTTACTCCGAATTAAAAAATATGATGTTATACTAAATTCGAATATATATTTTTTATTTATAAAATTTTAATGTTACCTATTGTTATTATTACGGCATTGTTGCAATAATTACAAATTTCACAAAAATATTTTCAATGGAGAGCACCCCTACTTTTTTGTATCTAATCCAAACTATCCTTTTAATTTTTTTACTCGCATAATGTCTCTGTAAACGTCCGAAGGACTTTTATTTTACTTTCCAAAATGAATACTAAACGTTCACAAAGAAGGGTTCAAAACGATTGTTTCAGGAGTAGAATAATACGATATCTATATTTACTGTTCGTTTTTGCTTAACTGCTTCACTGATGGTACCAATTGGACGTCGTAACACTATGAATCTAACATAAGGTAATATAAAGTTCAAAAAATATATATTAAATCTTTTAAAAAAATATGTTTTTACAAAACGTTCAAGAAAAATGTATTGACAAACTATAGTCTGTCCCATGTACAACACATAGTGAGGAAAGGAACGACTCATAATGTACCAACTACCATCCAATGTGCGGTTTATAGCTAACGATTACACAAAAAGATTCAAGAAAAGTTCAATGCTTATAAATTTTTGGTGGGCTTTTGCTTGCCTGTCTATTTACGTATTATCAGTTCAATAATAATTTGGTTCGCTCCTCGGAGCTTAAAAATACTTGAATCGCGGCGACTTTGAATTATATTGTGGCAATTATATATTCATACGTTCAGGCAAGGCGGTCCCATGCACATCTGAGTACATGGTAAAGATACTTTTCTGACACCGCATCACTGAGGAACCGGTTTAGGGCAAATCTCGTTAAAACCAATCATTTTCTCATCAAAATCGACTGCTACAAAATGAATGGTCACCCTTTAAAGGCTGTTTTCGCCAAAACTCTCGAAATACTGTCCTCATATTTATCACAACGCATGAGTTGTAGTGTTTAATAAGGTGGATTCGTAAAAGTGTTTTTAATTTTAAAATTACCGAAGTTAAAGTCGGTTTTTGATACACTTTCTAAATTTTGGTGGTCGGGGCGACATTATATCCCTGTGCAGCAACATTTACTATATTTTCTAAAATTACACTCCTTGATGAGTTTCTGATATGTTTGCATAAAAAACGCTCCGTAGAGCGAAAATGTGATTGAATGTATTATAAAAACCTCTTCCAACAGCATTTTTACGTGAAACACGATTTTCATGCCAAAGGAGGATTTTGTTACAGTTTCGAAAAGTTCATCGAGGGTTTTGGCGTGTTCTTTAACATAAACAATGGCTCTTGACGTTTGTTAGATTTGAAAGTAAATCTTTTTAAAAGGTCATAGCAATTAAAAATATTTAACAGATTTTCGTTAAAGAAGTCAAGTTTCCTTCTAGCGAGTTAGTATCGTTTATAGTCCAAGTAGTAGCAGAAATGTCCAAATTAAATGACGTAGTATTATAATTTCTAAAGGGTTTGGAATTCTTTTGCTATGGGTTTGCAATCATAATTATCAAACTCTTAGAACAGAGTTAAGTTTTAAAATTAATATTACAAATTTTACAGATCACAAAATTATTGTAATCGATTTGAAAGTAATCCGTTCGTTCTAATTAATACGAAATCTAAGTAAAAGACAATATAGAAAAACTCAAAAGCGATATATTGGGAACTATACATCAGTAAACCCGGATATTCTGTACTAGGACTTTGTCAATTTTATTACAGCATCTTTGAGTAAAACTCCACCCCACAACAGAAATTCGTAAATAATAGGTTAGCGCAGAAAGGAATGGATAGAGTCCATAAAAAATTTGTACTCTCCAAATCACTGGCTGATTGAAATGATTATAAAGTAAACATAAATAAAGTTGGATGCACGATAAAAAAGGAAAACAAACATTTTTACGAGGAAAATATCGACCGAAATAAGGGAAACAGTAAGATATGAAAATATGAATGATGTTATTCAAGTAGAAAATGGTAGAGTTGCTGGAAATCAAAACAGTTTTCTTGAACAAACTTCGTAAACTTATCATGGGTTTTAAAAAATAAATCGACTTCTGATGACGATATTACAAAAATATTACACGATATGATGGGCTATCCTTTATTATACCAAGTTAATACATCCCTAACTATGGGCGTAATTTATGCAGAACTGAAAGCCAGTAGCCAAAGTTGAATCTCCGTCTCAGCCAACTGGTATAGACCAATTAATTTACTCCCAGTTGTGGACAAAATTCTTGAAATTGTGGCTTCTGAACAACTCGGTGAATTGCTACATGGCCTATGTCCATTTAACAATTTTATGTAACAACTGGCATTTTACTTATATTTAGCATGATCTGTTTCCTCATTTTGATTCAGTTTTTGTAAGTGAAACTGTTTCGACTATCAGAATTGTCTTTGTATAATTGCTGAATTATTTCACATTGTTTTATGTACCTATTTTTGTATCTTAGGAACTCAGTCATGTTTTCAACACTAAATTATGTATCTCTGTTACAGCACTTCAGAACCAATTGTCTATAAGTCTACAAAACTTTTACATTCATTTATATTTCATTTTTATATTTTGTTTACTATTTACATGTGGTACCTTCCTTTACCTTTGAAACTTGCTCATTTTCCTATTATATAGTGTATCCTATATGATGTAACGTATTTACTGAATTCTCACAAAACACTTTGTAAACAATTTTGCAATTTATTACCATAGTTCGTATTTTTGATTATGTATACAAATTGTAAAGTAACTTTCTAATCTGTGGTGTGAAACTAATGTCAACCTGTCATTGATTAAAGATTCCTTTTATGGATTGTATACCTCTAACGTGCGCTTAAGTCGCCCATTAACAGATGGCACCACTTGTACCATTTTACAATTTTCCATTTTATTTAGTAAAACTATATTTTTCAAGTTTTTATATGTACTATATTGTAGAAGGAAATATAAAAATTACCTTAGTAGTTAAAATCACGAAGGATCATTTGCCTGCTGATTTTGATCTGATTTACACTTTCAAACGTTCACTGTGAGATCCCAGTTATTTATATTACGATCATTTCCACATTTCGTGTGTTTAACACAACCAGGTAAATTTTATTTATTAGTTATTTTATCCTTAATTCAATTTCAATTTTTTAAATAAATTAAATTCAAATCTTTTTAATTCAATAAATAATAAAAATTCTACATATTACCACATGGTAATAAAATATTATTTTCTTTTTCATTTTGGCAATTTATGGTTTGCGAATCAGCTTCTAAATTTACATTTATTCTACACTAAATTTATTTTAATTCTGCTTCTACATTTACTTTTATGTATTAAGCAATAATACATATTAATTACTTTTACATATTTATCAGTATTTTGCTATTTACGTTTAATTTTACGTAATTTTGCATTTACATTTGTGATTATTACTTTTTCCAAGCCGCATGGTTGGATAATATTTCTCTGCTTTTCTTAATGCATTTAAGTCTTCGATTTTGTATCATTTCTACAATTTTTACAAATAAACTTCCCTTGAAAAACGCAGTCTTGAAAGAATAAATTGCCAAAGATATTTAGATTGGATGTTACAAGAGACAATTGGGGCCTGAATTGCAGTACTAGAGCTTCCCACCTTCAACAATATTTAGTCTGGAAATGTGGGAAATTGATATAATATTCAGTATTAATATTTTGTATTAATTATTCTTTGTTCGCTAATACAATTTTATAAACATACTATTTCACTTAAATTTATATTCAAACAACTTCATATTATAAAATTTGTTTATTTATGTAATATATTTTATCATTCATTTTATACATTTTTTAAAATTTCCCTTACCAATAATTTCAGTCTCATCTATAGGAGACTGGTTTTACGAGAAAAGAGACAACTCAACTAATCAACACTCAACACAATATCAATTTTTCTATTGTCTCCTTTTCTCGAACAAAACAAAAATTCGTTTTTTATGACATATATTCAAAGAGGGTAAGTTTCACATCTCTTACAAGTGCTCCGAATCCACGACTCTTTGCTCCGACTAAAACCAGCTAGTCGTTCGCATACGTTGCCTCATTTGTTTCACAAAAATAAACAATAAGGGAAAGGAGGTAACAGAATACTTCGAAAATAATCAGTTGATTTACGGTCGTCAGATTTTCGGGATAAAAACTCATGTGAATCAGAAATCTGCTCTACAATTTGTGTGTGCCAAGTGGAGGAAAGGAATAAAGTTTTAAGTGTTTTTATTAACCTTCGGTGTACTTCTCAGAAGATTGATCGCCAAAGACTTACTTAGCTTATACGGCATTAAAGCTACGGCACTGAAGTGGATAAGTAGCAACTACTTAAGTAACAGGTATCATAGGACTAAAGTAAACAGAGATAAATCCGAAAAAATTATCAGCGATATTGGGGTTCAAGGTAGTGTCCTTAGGCAATTGCTGTTTATAATTTATATACGTTTATATTTATAAACGACCCCAGTAAAACATTAAATAAGAATATTTTATAAATTTATTCACTAATGTCACCATAATATTGGTCTCAGTCTCAACTGATTATGTAGAAATCACCAATACAATCTGACATAGTATCTCTTTCTTAACGTATTTTTTCCTTTTGTTGTTGTTGTAATCGTTTACTATACTTTGCATTCTCTTTATTCAATACTTGTTATATTTTGTATTTACTGTATCCTTATATTTGCTATATTCTTCTATTTACTCTATTTACATATTTACTTATAATAGTTTTTTGCTAAAGAATGAAATTATTTATGGCTTAAAACTCTGGGTGATTACTATATTAGCTTCGATCTCGTATTTGTTAAGGTATATTCGAATCACATGCCACCAGATCATAGTCTCGATATCCCTCTCAGTTAATTCAAAAACTAATTGAAATGAAATAATAATCGATATTTCATACAGCAAAATTTGTTTCAAATAATCTCACAAAGAAAAACCTAGATACATATAGACTTTGGTTAGCTTTAAAAGCTAGTCTTAACACTAGGTATAAAATTAATGACTCTGTACACATACAAACATAAGACCGTTATGCACTTTAATATATTTTAACCTAAAATAAAGAGGTAATAAACAGAAAGCATTTTTTTTAGAGATCTAATCCACATATTTCGTAACAGTACTTCTTTAATTGTATTTTTTAACAGAATTATAGAAAAATGGCCGATAATTCGACATGATATTCTTAATCTGAAAACCAAATGACAGTATTTGTTTTGAAATTGTGCACAATCAACAAAATTGAATAAAAAGAGAACAAGAGGCTGACATAGCATCTTTAAAGTAAAACATAAAATATATTTATATACATAGAATATTTTAAAGCACAATCTGATTTATTTATCAAACCACAAACATGATCCACAAATCGCCATTGCCTACGCCACTGGTATACATCCAGACAGAGGGAATTACATTTCCGATTAAGACAATGGTAATGCTAGATTCAAAAAAGTTAAAATATAAGGGTCAGTTGCAATTCTTAGTCAGAATACGTCAAACTTACCAACACAATAAATAGATGCGTTGTTTAAAGCTCTATGAAGAACATTTTTTGGTATATTTACAAACTACTGGTTATGGTAGGCGTTATACTTCTCTAAAACATGCAAAGAGCTCGAAGTATATATCTAATTGTAACTTTGATTACCTATTGTAGTTACCTATTGAAGTTGTATATGTATATGTATCGTGGAGAAATAAATGTTTCAAGGTATTTATTATCGTTTTTTTGCTTTACTTTGTAGCAATAATCTTATTTTCAGTTTCTACTAGCATTTTACACCGTTGTTACCTATAAATGCCAAAATGCTATTTATTCAAAAAGTAAATGCATGATTCAATTGATGTTTTAATTATTTTGGTCAGAATTGAAAGAAAGAATAATTAATAAAAAATTTAAGAAGCAAGGTCTAACAAAATTGTTCTGGGGAAAAAGAAAATTAGAAGAAGAATGCAAATGGATGGAAGAAAGCATAGAAAGCACATACAATTTTTTGTGTATCAAAATTTTTCCGGTTTTCTGCACATTTGTATTCATTACTCAGCTCCCTAAGGAACCAACATATATGTTTATCCACCTTAACCTTCCTTAGACCATGAGTTGTAGAATGACAAAATCCGCACCAAAATCTGTTCAATCCTCCGCGAGATTAACGCGATAATACAGACAAACAGACAGACAGCGACACTTCCTTGTATACAGTAATTATATTTATAGCCATTATAAGCCCATATTAATAAATAACATTTCCGTGTTAATACTAACATGGAATTCCATCTAGGTGGAGTTATTCAACTATTCTATTAAATTATCTATAGGTATTAGTTTTGTAAGTAATAAGAAAATTTTAATACACATTCACAGAATGCAATTCTATTTTCTCCAACGCGATTTCAGAACTTCTTCTTATTGGAATATCTTAAACAACAAATATACGCAAATAGAATGGGCGCTATTAGCAAACTTAAGCTAGACACATACTGTCCTACTTTTGAAAACTTGAACGTTTGCATGATATGTGGGAAATTCAAAGGAATCAGATGCGTTTGTATCTCACTTTGGCATTACATATGTATAACTAGGTATAAATTTATCTATGCATCGGCATCGTCATTGGAAGAGACTTTGATGGGTACCCTCAATATAGGGCATTATTTATTCAAGGCTATTTACCTTTTTATCAATTTGGGATCTATAAACAATGATTCTTGTTGCAGAATTATAAATAAATGAATAAATGTTTATTAACTGCCTTCCACGTCAACTGGATGACCCTCTTAAGTCTAGGAGATCTTAATTTGTCTGATAAGGGGAGCCGGGGTCCTACAGTTTATAGTGGGATCCGAACCACTTCGTAAGGATAATTTATATTTGAAAATTACTTTGCTACCGTCCCTTTATGTGTATTTTATGTAAACTTCTTCGTATACGTCTCAACATCTCATAAATTTAGAGCGAAATTAAAGATTCAAGTTTTTATAACAAAATTATTTAGACCTCTTTTTTACAAGTCACTTTCTTAAGTCAAAATAAACTACAAAATTACTGTTCCATTATCATCAACCTGATGCAGTGGTCCAACCCATAAACCCGAACAGAGACCGACTCGACGAAGCGGTCATACAAGACATAAAGGAAAGAAACAGACTGAGATGGCTTTGACAGCCAAATCGCGATGTCAACGCTAAGGTCGAGATGATCAGACTGCAAAGGCAAATCAGAACGTCCATTAACATTGTTAAAAACCAGAAATGGGGGGACAAGATAGCAGCGCTGAATCCTCAGGACACCTCGCTGTGCAAGCTGACGAGAGCTCTTAAAAATACGCAGGTGGCTATACCCGTTTCGACACGCACGAACGGGCAGACGTCGATGGCAGATGCACAAAAAGCGAACGACTTAGCTGAACATTTCCAAAACATACATAACGCAAATATCCCAATAATCTTGAACACGACGGTATTCAAAATGTCGTAGACGAATTAATTGGTCATGACGTACAAATGACGAGACAGAAATTTCTAAACGTCATGACTAAGCTCTCAGAAATAGCAAAAGCCCCGAGGAAAGACTGCGTTGAATACAAGTTACTCAAATATCTCCCGAGGATAGGTATTTTGCAGTTGACGTATATCATTAACGCGATCCTGCGGCGACAGCACTGGCCCAGCCTGTGGAAATGTGCCGTGGTTGTTCCCAACCCATCTCGTTGCTATTGACGATCTCCAAGTTGGTGGAGCTCGATACTGTTTAGGAGGGGCTTCATATCTACGATGAGTAACAATTTGGCTTTAGGAGGGGCAGGAGCACTATGCAGCAGGTCGTTAGGATAGTTAACGACGTCAAACTGCAATACAACCTCGGGAAAAGCACCACGATATTGAGAAGGCGTTCAACACTGTCCGGATCCCGGGATAACTCTGCAAATTGCATGACTACAACTTCCCAACTCACCTCATAAAACTCATTCACTCGTTTCTGACGGGCAGATCCCTGCAAGTTCGTGTCAATAATATAATAAACTTTCAACATGGTGGGACATTCGTGCGGGGCTCCCGCAAGAATCGTGCCTGTCACCGAGTTGTACGACTTATATACGAAGCTGGCCAAGCACGCCGATGACACAGCCATGTAAGCGCATTCTCATAACGCACAAGCAACGAATATGCTGCTAAAGGCGCATATGGCTTATGCCACGGAGTATTACGGCCGGTGGAAGATTCGGGTGAACGCTGACAAGTCAGAGACGATAGTCTTCACGTGTCGTTTCACTGAAAATAGAATCTTCACTCCAATTTCAATTCGGGGAAATAAAAAGTAACCCCGATAGCGGATTGCGTCCAGCATATCTCTCAAAACTTATACTCGTTCAAGCTGCGCGATAGTCCGGTAACAAGATACATAACGCAAATAAGACAGCATAATCCATCATTCCGGATCAAACATCCCTTTACCGTACCAGACGTTACCGATTTTCCGGCAAACTCTGTAGCCAAGTTTCACCAAATATAACTTCCGCTTGCCCTATTTCAACTTCCACTAATATTTCATACCTACTGACTGTCTTTAAATCTTTTCTGTTCCCCTCTTCTTCTCTGTTTGTAAACCTTTTGTCGCGTTTGTTTATTATTGGTTTCTTTTTGTACATTTTTATCACTAATTAAATTTCTCACCATTAAATCTTTGCAAATCAAAACCTTTTCGAAACCAAAATTTTTAAAATAAAAGTTTAGACCAGCAATGCGGGCAGCCTACCATTGAGGTATCTCGCAGAGGGCACTTCGTTCAAGTACATATTAACGGTCGGGTACGGTCTAAGCTGCATCACGAGTGTATGAGCCACTGGGCTAGCGTGCGACCATCGCGGTGGCACATGACATGATTCTATTATCGGTTGCCGTGATTGCCACAGTACACACTTTGCAGCGCTAAATGCATAGAATGTATTGCAGGGCGATCCGGGGGCTAGGTAATGTTAACGGGTTGGGGATTTAATACATATTTTTTTAAATATCGATGCTTTATCAATAATCATAGACAAAAATGTGTTTTTGTAGGTTTTCAAATATTTATTATAAGAAGAACATGTCAAATATCGCTACATTTATTATTATTTTTTTGGTCTGGGGACCATAATCGAAGAAACTACAGTGAAATTTTCTCCAAGTCATGACATGCTGCACGGTCCTATGCATTGAATTATGCTTTTGGGACAACGTGAGGTCAATGTTGTGTCTCACAAAGAAACGTAAAAATAAAATATAAAAATCATTTAAAAAAAATATATATTATAGACACTCGATAAATTCAACCAAAATCTGTCGAATTCTGGCAAAAAAATGCCGGTTCCGGGGGCTCCTCAACTTGTTAATACACCGGTCGTTAACGTGTTAAGGTGCCTGCGTCAGATAGAAAATTAAAAAGTCTTCATGTACGAGAGTTTGTTTAGGTTAGTTTTTTTGCATTGTTGTTTTTCGTCTATCCAAACCTGCTCCGTCCAATTCTGCAATCCACTACTGCGTCATCGCGGTGGTTGCATGATCGGTCTCGGAACAGGCGCTGGCTAGGCAACTGTTGTATCTAACATAAATAAAGCTATGTTGAATGGAATTGGTCACATTTTTGGGCTGTCAAGAAAAAATTGCTCGATATGAGCACGTTCATCGCTAAAATTTAAGCTAAACCCACTACTACGAAAATGACGCATAAAGCAACAAAATAGGAAAGATGGGAATTTGGAGAGAACACGTTGAATTTTTCATAAAAAAATCTAGGAACCAAGCTCCAAGGAAAACAATATTGGCAAATTTCTGAGACTTCTGATATTTTTTTACATCAAAAATTTTTTTTTAAATAAGGGAATGTTGCGAAGACTAAGATATCACATATTTCCAGTAGACAAAACCGAAATCCAAAGACAAAGGCTGTCCAGAGGGATATTACATATTTGAAAAAAGGCATACAGCATCCATTACCCTCTAACATTGCCAGTGTCGGTGCCGAAGATCGAACCCAGAACATAGCAGAGTCAGACAAAGCGCCTGTAGACGACTGAGGTACCGTTTCTTGCTACTATTAAGCCGATTGTTAAATTATCATAACAAAGAGACAAATTACTTTTTAGGTAGATATCTAATCTACCTATTGTAGAATGCAGCATGTCACGACTTCGTGAAAATTTCACTATAGTTTCTTCGATTATAGTCCCCATACCCCAAAAATGCCCCCCGTTCAATAGAGGGCGCATTTCTTAACGAATCAAAACAAAATTTGGCAGGCATATACTTTTGGTCCATATCTCAATTAAGTTCGAAAATGGGCTAAATCGCCTTCTTCATTTCAAAATGGCGACGGTTCAAAGTTTTCAAATATCTTGAAAATTTTATTTCGAATCAAATATGTACATGTGGTACATCATTGGATAGTCCTCATCTAAAAATAAAAAAGTAAAATCCTTGAGCTTCTACTTTATTCTGTAATGTAGATCATGTGCCACTGTTGCTGTCTAGTGATCAACATGGTTTTATGAAAGGGCAGTCCACAATTATGAATCCTGTATGTAAGACTCAGTTTATTTGTGAAAAACTCAAACGTCAAGTTGACGTCATATATACCGACTTTTCGAAGGCATTTGACAAATTGGACCGTGCCTCTTTACTGAAAAAATTAGTGTGTTTGGTCTGTCTTCAGGCTTAATGAAGTTCAGATATCAGTTTGTTCAATACCATGGTTTCAAGTCCGTTACATTCCTTCAGAGATCTGGGGTTCCACAGGGATCGATACTTGGGCCACTTTTCTTTTTAAAGTCCGTGTATACCCAGAGATATTTCTCAGAAAACATTTTTAAGTCGCGGACTAGTCTAGAACGTGTATGCAGTCAGTTGTATTTCTATATAAACTAGTTAATAATAAACTGGACTGTACAGCCCTCTTAAATCTAGTCATGTATCATGTCCCTAGTCATCCTATCCTATCATAATAATATTTGCTACATCCCTACGTCTCGTACTAATATATTAATTGCTTCGCCAATTCATCAAATTTTAATGACTAACAACTACAGGAACCTGGAAGACAAAATTGATATGTTCTATTGCAACATTTGTCGAATTAAAAGATTTGTTTTAAATTACGGATCTCATCTGTTTTCCTTTTTTCGGTTTCAAAATTTCTACTATATCTATATAGTGTAAACCATTATTTATGTTTTAAACTTATTTGTATATATGTGTGTATGGTTAGTATATACACCTCTGTATGTTCATTATGTGTATTATTGTATACTCCCTTTTTTACCCTACCTTGTAATTGTGCGTATGCCTGTTGGATTTGTATTAACTAAACAAATGAATAAGGCAATTGCTGCCAAATTTTGTGGGTGCTTACTTATATTACTCACTAGAAAATTCATTAGAGTACAATAAACAATTTAAGATCACTCACTTTTTTGTATGCTAATATCTGAATCTTTGTCACACTGTGTGTACCCACAAGATAATATTATTCATAATTTTCTGGCTAATGAACGCCACTGTATTTCAATATATGTCTCACCCACACCATCCGGTCATCGAGTGCAGGCGTCTTGCCACTCTTTAAAGCCTCCACCTTCGTATGTTTCCAAAAATGCAAATGTGTCTTCGAGTGTAACTGTGATAATTTACAGATTTAATACGTAGGAAAGGACATAAGATATAGCGCCGTAAATTCTGTTGGATGGACTCTTTCAAGTATTTTATCACTGGCACACATGGTAGTTGAGCTCATGTAGTATGTAGGTTATGATCCTTTAGGAATAAAATAGAATTATAGAATAATATTTTAAAATATTCTGCATAACCCAACTTATTTCTAAATTGGCTTTAGTCTATTGTAAAAAAAATTTCTTACATTAAAAATATTCAAGGCAGTTCTGTTTTCTTTATAAATTACTTTTATTTCTAAATGAATACATGTAATGGATCAGACTGGTTAAATGCATATGGAAGGCTATCAATAAAATTGTGTAGAACTTTAACTGGCACTGATTGCGGCTCAAATCATCCCATCAAGAAAGCTCCCAAAAACAACGTTCTTAATTCCTGTCTGTAGTGATGAAATAATTAAAGCAATTTCATTGTTAAAAAAAAACGATTGTAGGGGCCAGTCGGAAAGATAGATCTCGTCCCATATCGTATGTACATATTTGATACCAACAACGACACGATTGATGACAACGCCCGGGTTATGTATAATAATGAGGCAACCGAACCTTTCCAAACCCTCACTGGAGTTAGGCAGGGATGTGTCCTGGCACCCCTACTTTTTAATTTGTTTACCACTGCTCTAACAATTATTGTTGACAACAAACTGACAGTCAGAGGAATAGGTCTCAGATACCGTTCTGATGGCGGTCTCTTTAACATAGGGCGCTTTAGAGCTCTCATCAAGTGAACCAAATAGACATTACAGTTAACGGAAATTCTCTTGAAGTGGTGGATCAGTTCAATTACTTAGGCAACGTTGTTAATGACAAAGCAAACATGGACAGCGAGATTCGCAATAGAATTAGCGCTGCATCTAGAGCACTCTGGGGACTTAGAGAGAGAGTATTTGACAACCACGATCTTGCTTTGTCAAAAAAAAATGGCTGTCTACAGAGCAGTTGTCATTCCAACACTGCTATATGGATGTGAAAGCTGGGCCACTTACCGTCGTCATGTGAAAGAATTAGAACGTTTTCAGCAAAGACACCTCAGAAGTATGATGAAAATCCGTTGGTTCCATCACACATCAAACGTGGAAGTACTCAGGAGAGCAAACAGCCTTCCAATTGAGGTGCTTATTTCAAGAGCACGCCTAAGATGAAAATCTAAAATCTTGCGGTATTCCAGACGAGCAATGGGAACAACTTGCAGTGGACAGAACCGAATGGCGAGGGGTTGTTGCCAGCTATCAAGGAAATGTTGCTGCAAGAAGGCCGAATCCAAGACCTAACCAGGTATATGTTTGTCCTGACTGCGGTCGACATGTGCTCTCCCGAATTGGCCTCTATAGCCATAGTCGTGTGCACCGTAGATGAATGGGAATTACAATAGACTACACCTTTTACTTGTTTTTTATTACACACAATCTATCGACTGTAACATTTTTTATACTCGGACTCGAGTAAAGGCTAATAATAATAATTTGACTCCAAATAACATTTTGAGGATTTTTGGGATTTCGAACTTTGAACCATCCCCTTTTTTAAGTGATACAAACACCTTCAGTTACAAAGTCAATCCATACATTTTCAAAATAAAAAATATCATTCATCAAATACACTTATCTGGAAAAAGTTACATTCGTCTGGATTAAAGCTCATATAGGAATAAAACCCAACAAGCAGATAGATACATTAGCTAAAAAATGAGCTTCCTCAAGATACATTTTACAACATAAAATCAGCTTAGCAGATGTACATAGTGTTCTAAAACTAAACTTGAGAGTCAAGTGTGCTTTACCAATCCTACCGGATACACAATTTATTTGTTTTATTTTATTTATTTATTATTATCATATCAAATCATATTTCACACTTCATTACATGTACATTTTCCTTATACAAACCAATAATTAAACAAGTAAATGTTATTAATACTAAGAGAAAAAAGAAAAATAAAGTATATGACTTGAAGCATGTGCTGTGCTATTTGTTTGCGAAGGTTTATTACTAATTACCTGTGATCGAATGCACTACGTGAACAATAGAGAATAATATGGAGGAATAGACTTGCCTTTGCATCTATACATTATATTATTAACTAATTAATTAATTAATTAATTAAACAATCTAAGGATATTTAAAAAATGTAATTTTTAACTTAAAAAAAAATAAAGCTTTATTTAAATATTTCAGAAAATTTTTCTTTATTTTCCAATATGAATGATTTGGTTCTTTTAGAGAAATTTTGATATTTACTTATACGCCTAATTTCTGGAGGAATTTTGTTATAAATTTTTGACCCTAAATAACTTATAAATAACTGACAAACATTCTTACCGAATCTTGGTCTGGTTAAGTTTTGATTAATATTAGCTCGCGTTTCATATCTGTGTAATATTGAATTTTTGTTATTTTTGTATGTGAAAAGGGATACGTAATGAATATATAAGTAGCGTACCTCAAATATTTTATATGTATTGTATAACAAAGCCGCCGAAAAAAAATCTGTTTTTATTAAATATAAGCCTCATTAAATAATTTTGCGTAACTTGTAATGGCTGCAATGTATTTTTGTAAGTTCCACCCCAGCAATGTAGACCATATTTGAGTAGTGATTCAGCAAGTGAACTATAAACTATCATTATATTTTTCCGGTTAAGGATAGATCTCAATGTGTAAAATTTGTATATTAGTTTCCTTAAGCGGTTGTTTACATAATTTATATGATTACCCCATTTTAAGTGTTGGTCCACCATTAGTCCCAAATATTTAACATGATCCGATCTATTTATACTGTCAGTTGTATTCCCTATATGAATAATATCTTTTGATGGTAAATCTGCTGATGTTGGCGAAAATGTTAAAAAAGTGGATTTTTTTGTATTTAATGTTAGCTTATAGATTTGTAGCCAATTACTGATTAGGCCCAACACTCTTTCTGTTTTTTCAGTTACTAGTTCCCATGTATCACCTGAAAACACTAGTGCAGTGTCATCAGCGTATGAGTAAATACTTCCTCCTGTGTTCAGGGTAAAAATTGAGTTCATATATAGTAAAAAGAGGATTGGTCCTAATACAGTTCCCTGGGGTATACCTATTTTAATAATACCTTTGTCACTATAAACCTCGACTATTTTAACGAATTGCTCACGATCGGTAAGATAGCTTTGGAAAACATTTGACACAGCACCTCTAATACCAATATTATTTAAACCATCAAGTAACTTTTTATGTGGCACTGTGTCAAACGTTTTTGCTAAGTCAAGGAATACCCCGATGGTTTTTTTGCCTTCATTGAATCCATTTATTATTTTATTAGTCAGATTGAATAAGGCCGCCTCTGTACCCCTACCTTCCAAGAATCCAAATTGATTGACATTTATTTGATTATGCTCTTTGACAAAGTTAAGCAAGCTGGTCTTTAGACATTTTTCAGAAAATTTTCCTACCACATTTATCAAGCTAATAGGTCGATAATTATTTTTATCCTTTATGTCTCCTGATTTATAAATAGGCACCACAATTGATGTTTTGAAATTTTTTGGGACAATACCGGTGTTAAATATTTTATTTATGATGAATACAAGTGGGACCAGGATATGCTTATGAATTATTTTTATAATATCAGGGGTGATTCCGTCAATTCCGGGGGCACTTTTAGTTTTCAATGAAGCTATGTGTTCTATTAATTCCTCTTCTCGTACTGGACATAAATACATAGAATTAGAGGGTGACGTTAAATTAATTTCATTTGGTATGTTATTATTCTGTTTTATCTCATTTACCATTTTTAATCCTATGTTTATAAAATGCGTGTTAAATTCATTAGCTATAGTTTTAGAGTGCATAATTAATTTATTATTTTCTGAAAGAATTGATTTTATTTCATTAATTTTTTCGTTTCTTTCATTGGTGGCTTCGGATATTATTATTATTATTATTATTATTAGCCGTTACTCGAGTCCGAGTATAAAAATGTTACAGTCGATAAATTGTGTACAATAAAAAACAAGTAAAAGGTGTAGTCTGTTGTAATTCCCATTCATCTACGGTGCACACGACTATGGCTATAGAGGCCAATTCGGGAGAGCACATGTCGACCGCAGTCAGGACAAACATAGACCTGGTTAGGTCTTGGATTCGGCCTTCTTGCAGCAATATTTCCTTGATAGCTGGCCACAACCCCCCGCCATTCGGTTCTATCCGCTGCAAGTTGTTCCCATTGCTCGTCTGCAATACCGCACGATTTTAGATTTTCATGGAGAGCGTCTTTGAACCTCTTTCGTTGACCGCCACGCTTTCTTCTACCGCTTAGCAATTCACCATAAAGTGTACATTTAGGAAGGCGGTTATCATGCATACGATGAACGTGACCTGCCCATCTTAGGCGTGCTCTTGAAATAAGCACCTCAATTGGAAGGCTGTTTGCTCTCCTGAGTACTTCCACGTTTGATATGTGATGGAACCAACGGATTTTCATCATACTTCTGAGGTGTCTTTGCTGAAAACGTTCTAATTCTTTCACATGACGTCGGTAAGTGACCCAGCTTTCACATCCATATAGCAGTGTTGGAATGACAACTGCTCTGTAGACAGCCATTTTCGTTGACAAAGCAAGGTCGTGGTTGTCAAATACTCTCTCTCTAAGTCCCCAGAGCGCTCTAAATGCAGCGTTAATTCTATTGCGAATCTCGCTGTCCATGTTTGCTTTGTCATTAACAACGTTGCCTAAGTAATTGAACTGATCCACCACTTCAAGAGAATTTCCGTTAAGTGTAATGTCTATTTGGTTCACTTGATGAGGAGTTGACATAATCTTAGTCTTTCCAATGTTGATTTTAAGTCCCAAGGAATCATAGCTCTGGGCATACACATCTAAAAGTTCTTGAAGCTCTTCCGGCGTAGAGGCTAAAAGTGCACAGTCATCCGCATACTGGAGATCACAAATGAATCGTGTGCGTGTCTTCGTGAAAGCTCTAAAGCGCCCTATGTTAAAGAGACCGCTGTCAAAACGGTATCTGAGACCTATTCCTCTGACTGTCAGTTTGTTGTCAACAATAATTGTTAGAGCAGTGGTAAACAAATTAAAGAGTAGGGGTGCCAGGACACATCCCTGCCTAACTCCAGTGAGGGTTTGGAAAGGTTCGGTTGCCTCATTATTATACACAACCTGGGCGTTGTTGTTTGTATGTAGACTGCGACATACTTCCACAAATTTTCTAGGGATACCTAAGCGGAGCATAATTTTCCAGAGTACTTCCCTGTCCACCGAGTCAAACGCCTTGGTTAAATCAATGAAGGCCATGTGAATTTCTCCTTGATGTTCGAGTGCTTTTTCTTGAAGCTGTTTAAGTGTGAAGATTAGGTCCGATGTGCCTCGGTTTGGTCTAAAGCCACTCTGTGTTTCAGGAAGTAACTTTTCCATAACAGGTGTTAGCCTATTTGCCATCGCTTTAGTGAGTATCTTCCCTCCAACAGCCAGGAGAGCTATACCCCTGTAATTTCCACAGTCTGCAGCGCTCCCTTTGTTTTTGAAGAGGTTGATTAAAAGTGTATCACGAAACTCCTGCGGAGCTTGACCACTTTCCCACACGACATCAAACAGTTTTTTGAGGTAGGGTATGAGCTCTGACGACACAGCTTTAAAGATCTCAGCTGGGAGTGAGTCGGCGCCGGGAGATTTGTTATTTTTTAGCTGCCCAATAGCGGTTAAGATCTCTTCCGTTGTTAGTGGTTTATCTAAGTCTTCGAAGGTGTCATATTGAGGGATAAGATTTATAATATCGTGATCGGCTTGACTTTGCTGGTTAAGAATGTTAGAGTAGTGTTCTTTCCATCGGGCTCTTATTTCCTGGTCTTCTTTGAGGAGATTTCCATTTAAATCTTTAATAGGGCACATATTTTTCCGACTGGGGCCGTACACTGCTTTTACTCCTTGAAAGAAATTCCTGTAGTCGTGTGAATCGGCGTACCTTTGAATTTCTCTGGCCTTGCTTGCCCACCACTCGTTCTTTATTCTTCTGATTTCGCGTTGCGTTTCATACTTAGATTGGGTAAAAGCTGCTGCTTTTGATGAGTCGTTAGGGTGGTTGATAGCGTTTTGGAAGGCAATATGTTTGCGGTCAAGAAGTTCTTGTATAAAAGCTTCATTATCATTGAACCAGTCCTCCTGTTTTTTACTTGCTGCAGTTCCAAGAATTTCCTCACTCGCATTTTTTAAACTGTCTTTAATTTGTGTCCAGGTAGCAGCGACATCTACAGAATTGATTTCTTCTAGTGCACTCAAATTCTCTTGAACTTTTTGCTTTAGCTGTTCGACGGTTTGTTGGTCACGCAATTTACTAATACAGAGACGGAGTCTACGTTTTACTTGAGTTCTTCGGCGTTTGGGTCTCATAACAATTTTCATTTTAGAGACAACAGGACGATGATCGGTCCAACATTCGCTATCAATGCGCGCCTTTGTAATTTGGACGTCCTTGAGATGCTTCCTACGTACGATAACATAGTCCAGTAGATGCCAGTGACCTGATCTGGGGTGACGCCAGGTGCCTTTAAATTTATCCTTTTGTCGGAAAATGGTGTTTGTTATAACTAAATCATGTTCGGCGCATTTAGTTAGGAGTAGTTGACCGTTAGCGTTCATGTTGCCTAAACCGTTCTTGCCTATGATGCCTGGCCAGGTGTCTGCATCTCTCCCTACTCTAGCGTTAAAATCGCCAAGAATAACGAGTCGTTCCGTTTTAGGTATTCTACAGAGGGCTTCTTCCAGCTGTTGATAGAAGCTTTCCTTGGTTTCGTGACTTGCATCCAGAGTGGGAGCGTAGGCGCTTATTAGATTTACCGCGTTGCCATCTGATAGCTCATAGCGTAGCAGCATTAGACGCTCGGATAGGCCTTGTGGTACTTGTGTTAAGTTGGATACAAGTTGATTCCGAACGGCAAATCCTACTCCATGTTGTCTTCTTGAATTGGCGGGAAGACCTTTCCAATAGAAGGTGTAGTACTTTTCTGTGAGAGAGCCTTCCTCCAAAAATCGAGTTTCGCTGAGAGCTGCAACGTCAACATTGAGTCGGTGAAGTTCTCTATCTATTAGAGCAGTTCTTCTTTCAGGCCGATCGGTGCGAGTGCTGTCGTTCAAAGTACGAACATTCCAAGCGCCGTAGATGAAAGAATTAGTTTTCTTGGATTTAACTTGTCGGTGTTTTTTCGACATTCGATGAGGTGTCCCTGTGGGCACCCTCCCCCGGAGATCCGATCGGGAGGGTATTTTACCTCCGGATGATTTTGTCCCACTTGAACGCTCCATCATTTTTTAAAGCCTTAATCGACTGAAAACGAAGCTGCATTTGAAGTTTTAGCTGGAGCAGGTATGCAACTGACCAGCTCGGTTGCGGAAGGCGAGTGGTGTGGTCCCATGGCACAGAAGGAGACTGCGACGATGGGGTAACCAAACGATTCCAAAAGCAACCTTTGTGTGCGGTGGGTTATTTTTACCGCACTCTTCGTGAGAAGGTGGATGTGCTCACGGCAAAAGGTAAGGGTTATTCCGCCCTTACTCGGTCGTTAGAGCCTCGTTAGTGAAAACAGGGTGCACCAAGTTCAAATTGAACTCATCGGGAAGGTGAGGTTAACAATTGAGTAGGAGAGGCTATAACTTGCGCTTCACTACCCCATTACACCCCTTCGGATATTATATTCCATATCTGTTTCTAATTATTATGAGAATTTTGTAATTTTGCTTTGTAATAATTGTTTTTAGTGAGCCTTATCAGATTATTTAAATGATTTCTATATTGTTTATACTGTTCGTATAAAATTTGATTTATTCATTTTCTTTAAATAATCACGATGACGCATACTTTTAATTAGACCATTTGTTATCCATGGTTTAATTTTAACATTTTTTGGTTTAACATTTTGTGTTTTTGTGCAGTTGTCTATATACTGTTTTATTTTATTTACAAATATTACACTGGCCTTATCTACAATGAAAAGAAACTTTGGCACGAAGATCTCCAAATATCGAGAAAATATAGCATCTCTCGTTAGATAATATTTGGCCACGCATGTTTCCTGCACACCTATTCAGAATTGGTATATATACCTCACTAACTTATGATCAATGCAACATCATAGCAGGTCTCGACCATATATTTTCCAAATGTGCGAAATATCAAAATGCTTCTAATATATCCATTACTAATATTACAAAAAACTGCAATATATTGGCTCCATTTAATTTGCTCTACTTATTGTCTTTAAGATCTCGGAAAGTTTATAAGTATATTTTTGTTTCTTAAAAGATATTGGTATTAAGCATTAGATTGTGTTTGGTTACCGTATGTTGTTCCCTGTGTTATTTTTCCCCTGTCAACCGTGGTCCTTCCTGTATTGTCTACTATCCCTGTTATATCTCTTCTTGTTTTCTTAATTTTTTTTCTTCGTCTTTTCTCTTTCGTTTTTCAGGTTAGCATTAAATATAGGTTTTGTCTCATTGGTTGGTATCTTAGTATCAGATATATCTAATAAATTAATTTAGCCCCATTGTGATAACTATCAATTAGTCAATTTGTGACTGGCAGTATGGTCTTCGATCGAAAGCTATTTAAAAAGATAAATAAAGAAAAACAATAATAATCGAAGTCATAGCCAATTACTAGTTTACCCGAATTTAACTTAACAGCCTAGGATAAGTACTAGACTCAACCTGATGGACAGCGTGATATATTTTTTTCTTCTTTCTCTGTGCCCGTTCAATACGTTCGGCTTGAGACCAAGAAATGGCTAGGGTATGTGCGTTTAGTGACGTTTTTAATGTGTTACAAGTTGGCAGCAGTGGACTAAACAAAGTTGTGTGAGAGGCAACATGGTTAGTGTTAGTGACTTCTGAGTTCGAGTCCCAGGTGCGGAAGATGGCAATGTCATAGGGAACGGTTGTCGTGTAATTGTCTATGTATAAGTATCCTGCTTGAGTGGTGGAAAGGATAATGCTAAACTCTGTCAGGATGGTAATTCAAATAAGACGATTAAATATGTATTCAGTATCTCATAAGCTTCATTAAAATCAATATTAAAATAGTTGTATTACAATCAAAAATAAAATATGACTATTTTTATGCCTACGCTATTCGTATTTTACTGATCATAGATAAATAGATAATATTAGTACGCAAGCATCTAGTGCAGTTATATTATAACTACATATTTAATATATTAAAAAACCTCAGCATTTACAGAAATAGCACATGATAATATCCTAGATAATATATGTATCTATCCAAAGCTGCTTGTTTACCAATACCCTTTAATAAGCATTCAAAAAAGTGGTATGTAATATACTCAAAAATATTACCTTGCTCCTTGATACTATCCAAATGAATGGTGCATCTGCAAACACCTTCGCATTGGTCCGTTCATAAAAGTGCAGGAATCAAGAATGGCTCTGCTCCCATGATGTGAGGTCAACAGACCGCTGCTTCAGTCCGACTAATATAGTCTGGTGAAGGTAATGCTAAATGATTGTTATGCTTCTCAACGTTATTATGCATGCATATTGCATATCCTGTGATTTTTTTATTTCGTGGGAATTTTAAAGAAAAAAGTGAACACCGATAAACTTCAAAATTCAAAAGCAATCTTAAATTCTAGATAATAAGGGATATGTTATATCATACGCATTTTTTGGAAGGAACAAGAGATAATTTTATACGATATAAATTCACCGTTTCATTATCAACCCAATGGGATATTTTCCCATATTTTTTAATTCGAAAATCGAAAACTAGAGTGGATACGTCTTTTTTGTATTATTCATTTAAACTGAAAAAAAAAAATATTAAACTTTCGTGACATCGTTAGGCGCAAATTTAAACAGAGGAACTACCCAGGAAGAAAGAAAATCAAGAACTGCCATCAAGAGAGGGAGTGAAAGAAGCCGTTAAAAGTCTCTCCCACAACAAATCCCCCAGAAGTGAAGAAAAATGGGGTGGAAAAAGTGAAAGAAGCGATTTACAAACTCATGCGGAATATCTAGCAACAAAAAACGCTTCTTGAAAAATAGTGAAGTGTGTGAGCCGGACGAACTTAAAATATTTTGCTATGCAAAGAGAGTACCTCCTCCCCCCCTTTTCCAGGATGCCGAACAAGATGGTACTGGTAAAATTTCTCTTTGCAGTTGCGCAACACCCCAAGTGGTCAAAACCACCCCCGAAAAAGGTTAAACGCTTGTCACATATTTTCTGTGAACGATCCATCTTATGGTGTCTGAAGGACTTTTATTATCCTTCCTAAAGTGGATATTGAAATGTTCACCTGAAGGGATCGAAGCGACTGATTCGGACGAAAAATACAAAAGTCTATACTTACTGTTCCTTTTGCTTAACTGATGGTATCAACTGGACGTCGTGGCACTGTCTTAAGTCTAATGCTGTAAATACTAACACTCTCTTAATTAGCCTGAAAGGGAATTTTCAAACATAAGAAAAAGACGATATTTAAAGGTATAAAAATATACATTGCTCTTTTAAAAATATTTTTACAAAATCTCAAGAAATGTGTATGATAACAATAGTGTACAACACATGGTGAGGAACGGAAGAACAAGACAATGTTTCCCACTACCATCCAATGTTTAGTTTATGGCAAACGATTACACAAAAATATTCAATATAAAAATTCAATGTTTATGAATAGGTGGGCTTTTTCTTGCCTGTCTATTTACGTATTTTTAAAATTATCACAAAGGTCATTTTGGATGCTCCTCAGAGCTTAAAAATGCTTGAATTGCAACTACTTTGAATAATAATGTGGCAGTTATATATCCATACGTTCAGGCAGGGCGGTCCCATGCACATATGGAGTACATGGCAATAAAACTCTTTTGCCACAGAATCGCCGAGGAACCAATTCAATTCAATTCAATTGCGGAAAACACATCGTTTTTCCGACAAAATTGATTGCAACAAATGGAAATGTACTCTCAAAAAATTTTGTCTTTCACGCCAAATTCCCCGAAAAATTTTGACTAGAGAGTTTTTTAACTTGTCCTTATATTTAACATAACGCATGTTGCAGTGCTACACAACGTGGATTCGTAAAAAGAGTTTTATTTTTGAAACTTCCGATTTCGTGGTAGTTTTAAAATTTTTGTTGTCGGGACTACGTTACGCCCTAGTGCAGCAACATTTAATATACTTTCTAAAATTACACTACTTGGTGTGTTTTCAATATTTTTGCATAAAAAACGCTCCGTGGAGCGGAAATGTAAATTTATACATAAGAACCTCTTCCAACGGCGTTTTTAGGTGAAGCACGCTTTTCATGAGAAATGTTTCGTCGGATTTCGTTATAGTTTCGAAAAATTTATCGAAGGTCTGGCGTGTTCTTTAACATTTCCACCGGCGAACCTTAGCGTTTCGAGGATGCTGAACACGGTGGTGATGCTCAATATTTTTTCTGGCCCCCTTCAACTCATCTAACAGCTAATAAACATCCCCGAAATGGGGGAAAATGTATGTGACGCCCTTTTTCGGGGATGCTGAGCAAAAATAATGATATGATAAATTATTAAATTCTTTACCGTTTAAAAAATTAAGTTTCTGGTGAAGAGTCTGGAGCCTACTCAACAAAGTTAAGGAATGCATGTCCAGTGGTACTGATGCACATGGAGAAGCTAGAGTAAAAGCAGAGGCGCGGTTGCCGCTACTCCACTTCTTGACGCGAACAGATGTGTGGAAGCTGCTGCTGGAAGTAACTTTGAATGTACTCATGTCAGAAAACATTCATTATCACCACTGTGTTTAGCATCCTCGAAAACAGGCGTCACATGCATTTTGTTGGTGATATAAAAAAAAAATTTTTACCCCTTTCGGAGATATTTATTAGCCGGTAGGGGGGTTGGAGGGGGTCGAAAGAAACATTAAGCATCACCACTATATTCAGAATCCCTGAAAACGGGGGTACGCTAAGTTTCACTGTTGGAAAAGATGTGATAAGCGTTTACCCCTTTTGGGGGTGGTTTTTATCCGTTTGGGGTTGCGAAAGTCCAAAGAGAAATTATACCAGCATCATCGTGTTCAGCAATCTCGAAAAAGAGGGGAGGAGGTACTCTCATTGCATAAAAAAATATTTACAATTTTCGGCTTTTTCTTCCGACACTCCACTAAAATGGAAAGTAGGAATACTCTGCACTACACACAAAAAGGGTGACACCTTTGACTGCTCGAATTACCGGGGCATCACGCTTCTGAACGCAGCATACACAATATTCTCTAAGATACTATATACACGATTACGCCCGTATGCGGAAAGAACGATATGAAGCTATCAAGTAGGTTTCGGATATGGAAATTCAATAGTACATCTAATATCTTCGCTCCGGCAAATACTGGAAAAAATCTCTAAATTTGGGTAGAATACACACTACATATTTGTGAATTTTAAAGCAGCTTATGACTCTATTAATAGACAAATGCTTAATGCCTTAATAAAATATAATATACAAAGCTATTTGTTAGAGCTGTTGTAACTATTAAATGTAGAGGCAGAGTAAGAAACGACATTTGAAAGGAGTTCCACACATATAACGGACTACGGAAACTAGATGCTTTGTCCTCTGTATTATTTAATTTGGCTCTTGAAGAAGCTACCAGAACATTAGCAGTAAACTCTCTCTCTCTCTCTCTCCCACACAAGGCTCTTCTAGAGCCTTCCGGGATAAAGGGGGTCGTCATTACCTGTGGTGTTATTATTATTATTATTTATTTAAATATATAGCACACAATATATAACAGGTCTATTCAAATTCTAGCCCACGCCGATGACATCGATATGGTAGGAAGGCAGAGGGAAGGAGTTAAAGAAGCCTTCATTGCCCTAAACACAGCAGCAAAAATAATGGTACTAACAGGTAACATAAATAAAACAATGTAACGGTCTATTTAAATTTTGTAAAATATTAGTAAATTGTCATATATAAATCGGTAAAAAACAAAGCCGGTAGCCGCACGGCATATTCAATTCAACTCTAAGGCTATGATTGGTGCATTTTTGGATCCAAAGCTCTGAATGGTTTAGGTATTTAACGTCGTTTTGATGTGATATAGAGAATACGCGAGACAAAATTCCCGTTGATGTATGAGATACGTCGAGAGCATCAAGTCAGAATGGCAGTTAAAAATTAATAAAAATAATAAGTTATGTATTACCACGAACTAATGTGTAAAGTTGTGTTAGTTGTAGATTCGTTTTGATGTTAAAATCTGACGATAATGCCCTCATAAGTTCCGTTTTAGAGAGGAGTTTGATTTGGTTAATGAAAGACGCCATTCATTGCGTAAACGGCAAGTCCGCCATAGTACCAGATTCTCACTTTTAGTTAATGTTAATTTACGGTATTAGTCCGTATACTGCACTGTTCTTAGTGAAATAAAGACTTCATTGGGGCATAGACCCTTGTGTAATGCTTGCAACCCTTATTGAATAGGGGTTAAATTGTACATTTTCGAACAATACGCCCGCCAAGTAAGTACTTGGAAGATTTTCGTCGGTGCCAATTATTGCTCCATGTGACATAGTGTAACATAAACTGTAAGTACGTTCTTGTTAAGTTCCCTCAATGGTTTTCGGCTTTTTACAAAAAATAAAACAAAATCCGTGGCGCCCAACTTTCCTTTCGAGATTTTGACTTGAATTATAATTGTGCTTTAATGTCGGAGTATCTAAATGAGTTTTGATTCCGGTTATACTCCGGATTTTGTTCATATTTGTAAATTACCTTTTGTTACTATAAAAATTCCATGTATTAGTTTAGTTATTTTTCTAGGAGTTGATTGACTTGATTGCGTATTTGAATACCGTAGATTTTAAAGAACTCTTGATTTGTTTTGACATTGATGATTTTTTTCTGTTCCACTGCCTCAGGGCCATACATTTTATTGTTGCAATATATGATTAAATTTTACATTGTTCATATTTTATTAATCCAGTTTTCCCTCACACCTGCTCTTGAGCTAGCTAGGGCCACTTAAGTACAAACATTTTTAAAGAAATACAGTAGAAGCGAAACTTGTTTCAACAAAATTCATATTAGTTTCAACCGACGCATGTGTATGGAGACCACAGACCGTAAGAATTGAGGACGACGAAATTGAGCATGTTAACGAGTTCATATACCTGGGATTACGGTACGGGCAATAATACAACAACAGATATTAAACGTGGAATCCTCCTCACCAACAGTTGTTATTGTTCATTAACGCGGCATCTAAGACCCCAAAAGATCACGAGAGGCACCAAATATACAGTTAGACCAGTACTAACATATGTTCCAAAAAGTCGACGTACACAAAGAATGGCGATGAGAGTCTAGATTGCTTTGAAAGAAAAGTCCGTATATCCAGGGCAATCAATGAGAATGAAATATGTCAAAGAAGGTATCACTTCGAGATATACCGACTGTTTCAACAACCTGGAATAATTAACACTACTAAAATTGGACGACTGAGATGAGGAGGATACGCGATGAGGATCGACGCCACCGATTCAACCAGGAAAAGTCTACTGGAAAACCCATAGGATACAGGAAACAGGGAAGACCGATAATGCGTTTTCTGATACCGCGGAAGCAGATCTAGCAATAGTCGGAGTTAGATGATGACGAAGATAACCATTGATTGCTTGAGGCAAACATTGAGGAGGTTAGGTGGAGCTCAGATTTAGGGCAAATTCAGTCGGCACAAAGAGTATAACTAGGATACTAACTTAAGGTCTAAGTGAATTATGATGACATTCAAGAACTGATAAATATATATTTTATAAAGGCACGAGATTTTTTTTACGAGGATGGGAAACCCTCATGGGCGCCCAACCTGATCTGAGAAGAGTCAGACTCTTACTGATTAAAACCCCTTCTCACAGGGTCGTTTGTAAACACTCCGAGGGCACTGCAGCCTCTTGGGGTTATTCTGCACTCCATGCCCTGCTCTATATTGCCCACTTTAATAATCCTATGGAACTGATGAGGTGATACAGGTCTGAGAAGTAAAAATTGAATCTTCTGTAAGCTTGTGGCTCGCATTCCTATACAATGTGATCCACCGTCTCTGGTACTTTACCGCACAGTCTGCAATAAAGGTCGCCATTGAATTTACCAATTGGGTGCAAGTTCTTCTTAACAGGAAGATGTCCCGTCAAGAAACCTGTTACGATTCTTGACTGCAACCTGTTCTTTGAAAGCAGTTCTACGGTTTGTTTTGGGTATGGTCTTTTAATGCGTGTTTTCTCATGTCGATTTTCTGGAATGTTCCTCCAGTAATGATTGTGTTTATTCTTGACCCAGCCTTTAATTACTTCCCTAGGTGAGCCTTTGGTGATGTTCAGCACGGGTTCTGGGCACCCTCGGTCTCTTTCCATGTATTCCTGATCCAGCTCGTGGTTCCATCCCAGACCCATCAGTATACCAGGACAGGCCATAGTGTAATATCTCAGGAACTTCTGTTGGCCAATCCTGCCTTTCTCCAATGGAAGCACTGAACAGCTTAAATGAAATTTCTGGAACCATGTAGCCTGACCTTATGTTCAATAAAGGCTCTACTACAATGTTGACTATCCTCATATGTCCCGACTGCCCTACATCGAGAGCCAAGTCATGTGAGTTTCGTGCCTTATATGCTCTCATTCTTGCCTCTCCCTGAATCACCACGTTGAGTGGTGGGAGGTCCAATAGGGTCTCCACGGCTGCTATGATTTTCATAGCAATAGTGATTCCCAAACAGCAAGTCTCGGTACCCGGCTTAGCCTGTTAGCTGCTGTTGTTTGAATGGCCTTGGGCCACCAATCTAAGGTACCGTATTTAATCTTTAATTCAGTCTTATTACACTGGTATAGAGCCAGTGCACCATATTTTACCATATAATCGTCTACATGTAGTCAGTATGTGTACCGATCTATGTATTACTCACTCTGTCTAGATGTTGGTTCCAGGTACGTTTAGAGTCTATGATGACTCCAAGATATCCGGTCTTGAAGAACCGGATGACTCAATGCCTTAAGATGGTTACCCTCATATTCTTTTATTCAAACATCAAATTTTCTTACTGTCCTGTTGTTATAAATAAAGAACATACAAAAAAATAAGCTATTATGACCGGTTCATGTCCAAAGGCATACGCTACTTAAGAGTTGGGCACATTATATATAAATACAATATCCAAAGTCAACTGATTGTTACACATATATCGCTTTTTAAGACTGAATACTTACTGATAAATCATGAAAGGTAAAGTGTTGTTTTTCAAAACGATTTTCATTCAAAGACGTGCCCAGTCCAAAGTAGTTTACTTTCTAGCTATCGTATTATAAACTTTACGGTTATTAATACGTTATGTTGTTGCGTAACGTCAAATTCCTGCAGTTGTTTTATCCTAATACAAAAGTTGGTCAACAGGAATATTCCTTTAAATAATTTCAAGCTTGTTTCACTCAAATACAAATGCGTATGCATCTAATGTAGTGAAATAAAATATTATAGTTTATGTACCTACATTTCGATCAGGATTGATTTTGTTGAGACGCTCATTATACGCTTAAGTAGGTAATCAATTACTTAGAACTAATAAAATATTTAATAATCATATTTTCTCATCTGCCACACAATATAATTAAGTCGCATCAAATTCATATATTAACCCAGCAGTAAGGTCGTCTTACCTTTCAAAAGGACAGTTAATTTTGATTTTTGGATATGACATCTTGTTACAAAAATTGCCCAATTTCGGCTTTACTGCAACATTAATTACCTTTTTAATTCTTTAAGTCTGATAAAATAACAGTAACGTCTGGTGTTCCGCAAGGGTCTGTCCTTGGACCCTTGTTATTCATAATATTTATAAATGACATTAGCTACGAACTTTAATATAGCACTCTGCTTATGTTGATGATTGCAAGTTGTATTCGCCCATTAGTAATTTAAATGACTGTCTTAAGTTACAAACAGATTTACAACAAATTAATATGTGATGTGACAAAAAGAAACCGCATGTAAACATTAACAAATGCAAATAAGCATGCATTGATAAGAAAACTTAATTCAATCTAATTTACTTAAGCTTCAAATGATGTTCACCTGTCCAGGCGGTAATAAATTTAAACACCTTGCGGTTACCTTTGATAGTAAGATAACCTTCAACAGTCACATAAATGATGTTGTGGCCAGCTCATACAGAAACTTTTATATGTTTTATAATCAGAAACACCTAAGGATTTGCGGATAACACCTTCATATTTCTGTGAGGATAATATTAAACAGACAACAAAAAATTTAGGAATTATATAGAACACAAAAGCGGAGACATCAATGTACTGTTACCTCCTTTCCCTGATTATATATTTTTGGGAAAGAGGCAACACATGTGGACGACTAGCTGGTTTAAGCCGGAGCAAACAGTCATTGATTCGGAGTACTCGTAAGGGATGTGAAACTTACTTTCTCTCTACAAATTTTTGTTTTGTTCGAAAAAAGGAGACAATGAAAAATTTATATTATTTGGTCACCGTCTATAGTTGATAATTAGTTGAGTTGTCTCTTTTTCTCGTAAAACCAGTCTCCTATAGACGAGACTGAAATTATTGGTATGGAAAATTTAAAAAATCGTATAAAATAATTGATAAAATATATTACATAAATAAATAAATTTTATAATGTGAAATTGTTTGAAATATAAATTTTTAAATAAAGAATAATTAATACAAAAAAATTAATAGTGTATTTTATGCCAATCTCCTAGATTTCCAAACTAAGTACGGTTGAAGGTGGAAAGCTTTAGTACTGCAATTCAGGCCCCAATTGTCTCGTGAAACATCCAATCTATTGGTAATTTATTCTTGCAAGACTGCGTTTTTCAAAGGAAGTCAATGTGTGAAGATTGTAGAAATGAGCAAATCGAAGGCTTCAATACCTTAACAAAAGCAGAAAAATATTATTCAACCATGCGGCTTGGAAAAAGTAATAATCGCAAACGTAAATACAAAATTACGTAAAATTAAACGTAAATGCCAAAAGACTGCTAAATAAATCTGCTTAATACATAAAATAGACTGAGTATAGATTTTAATCTATAGAATTAATATAAATTTAACGTAGAATAAATAAGCAGAATTAACATAAATTTAGGAGTAGAATAAATGTAGAATTAAATTTAAATTTAATGCAGAATTAAATTTAATGTAGAAGCTGATTTGCAAACTATAAATTATCAAAAATGAGACAGAAAAGAATATTATATTACAATGTGGTAACATATAGTATTTTAATTACTGTTTGAATTAAAAAATTGAACTTAATGTATTTAAAAAAAAATTAAATTGCATTAAGAACAAAATTGAAAATTTTTGAAATTTAAATTACTAATAAATAAAATTTACTTGGTAATGTTAAACACAACTAAACGTGGATATATAAATGTAATACAAATTACTGAGGATTGCACAGTTAAAGTTTGTAGACACAATCAGATCAGATTCGGCGGGCAAATGATCCCTTCGTGATTTTAGCTAATCAGGTAAACTTTTTTATATTACCTGCTACAATATAATCCCAATATACAAACTTGAAAAATATGGTTTTACTAATAAAACCTGTAAAGTAGTACAGGTATCGCTATCTGTTGATGGGCGACTTAAACGCACAATTAAAATAATGACAGGTATACAATCGATAAAAGGAATTTTTAATCAATAATAGTTTAACATTAGTTGCATTCAACAGATTTGATAGTTACTTTGCAATTTGTATACATAACCAAAAATACGAACTGTCGTAATAAATTGCACAATTATTTCCAAGCTGTATTGTAAAGATCCAGTAAATACATTACATCATATAAGATACACTATATAACAGATGAATAGGTAAGGAAAATAACCACACGTACATAGTAACAAAGTATAAAAATGAAATAAAAATTAATTTAAATGCTTTTGTAGCTTGTTATAGATAACATGACTGAGTTTCTAAGATACAAAAATAGGTACATAAAACAATGTTAAATAATTTAGCAGTTATACAAAGAAAATTTCTGATAGGTGAAAGAGTCTCACTTACAAAAACCGAATCAAAATGCTATACAGATGCTAAATATAAATAAAATGCCAGTTATTATATAAAATTGTTAAATGGACATAGGCCATGTAACAGTACCAAACACCGATATATAATAACAGATAAGATAGCTGCATGTTTCACGTATGGTGCACACTGGATTTTCAGTCATTGAGATAAATTAATTTCAAAGAGTATCTCTGGACAGTAGACTGAGAGTAAACTGAAGTCGTTATATTAGAAATATCTATACAATATGAAATATTCAATGGTTTAACTGTCACTACGATATCAACTGTGTTATAAAAGCTCATAGAATTGTAATAAAGCTCGTATTTCAATCTAATATGGAAAGAGCGCTCCTGAATAGTATGTAACCGAGAACAATATATTTATGTAGAAGCCATTCAACTAGCAGGTTTATTATCCACATTTAACCATTTTGCTTCAGTTAGTTCATGGCGTATAGGTTGAAAATATGATATTCGAAAAAGAAGGGCATGAATAATTGTTAAAAGGTTTGTATCATAAGCGTTCAATTGAAAACATATAAAACATCACAATAATTAAACTGCAATACACGAAAGAATTGCAGAGTGTAGTATTCCATTTAGATTTCAAGGGGCAAGCTGATGTAATTTTATTTTATATAGAATTGATCAATTAGATTATTTTTCATTACTCAAAGCTCAGGGTCAAAGGATTTTTGAATAATTTGATTTTATTATTTGAGTATTGTTCACTCGATAGGCGTCAGTTTGTTGAGTACAGAATATAGAGATACCTGTTATTCGCAGAGAACTTAAAAATGTGCATAAAATAAGCTCGCTGGAAGATTGTCTCCAATAACAAATGGAATATAAGAAAATTTTCTCTCATGGTCAGATAATGTTTTAAAAGTGTAGCTAAATGACAAGTTATGAGATATACTAGAAAATATACTCCTATTTTTTTCAGTTACAAAAACTTTGTACAGGTCTAGAAATCAATTTTTGCAGAAAACCTTCATCATGTATCATAGTAATGATTTTTTTTCAAATACTGATATTACTAAACTATTTTGTGTCATTTATTAGAAGTAAAATGAAATGTACACCCCTTATTTAACCTTCCATACACTGAGCCTGTCTTACCGCCAGGCAGACAAGGTGATTGCCTAGAGCGGCAAATTTTAAGTTTATTATTTTTTTTTTTGTTTCATAATAATTGACTGATCTATAAATTATATCAGATTAAAACGTAAAAAACATTGTATTAGTTATTGTATATACTTAGTAGACATTAAATTAATATGGTCAAATATGACTTTAATTCGTTCATTCCTTAAGCAAGTGGTCAAAACGTGTTGATAAGAGACAACTATCTTATACCTACATCGAAGTTTATAAAATCGAGGGTTATCCGCCAAAGTAAATAGATGCTGAAATCTAAGAAGGGCAAATTGAATCAACTTAAGTGTAACAAATAATACGAAGTGAAAGCTGAATGTAAATTACAGTTAAATTGTGTCAAAAACTATTAAAGGGATAACTGGTATAATGCCAAGACCAATAAGCAATAAGGAACAAGAATACAAACAGTATTAAAATTGTATTGGTTTGTGAAATTACTACGGTTCAGTAGCGCCCGGCGGTGCTAATTGCTTTGTACTTGAGTTGGCTTTTTTGTCGCCTCGGGCTTCAAGAAAGACCATATGAATTATTTCTTGAAAGTAAAACGATACTGGAATTCCCCCGAATGCCGAATTAGTCGAATCACATTACGTGACGTGACGGATCTGGTACGTATTATCTTTCGAAATGGATTTCCGATAAATTTATAGAAGTTCTGAAAAAAGAATTGAAAACAGAGATTTTGAAAACAATTAGAGCTAATTGTTTTTAAGTAAACACTGCTCTTAGTTATATCAAATTACTTTGTTTAAAAGCTTAGAGCAGCTAAATACTTTTCAATAAGTGTCCATTCTACTCCTGACCTTGCCCATATTAACCAGTTAATCTTAATCATTAGGTATGTAAATAATACAGGAATACCCCAAGAAATATTTTTACCATTTATTCCAAATCCCGGTCATAAAAGTGAGGAAATAGAAGTTGCAGTAGTCAATTTCATAGAAGAAAATAGTTTAAACTTGAATAATTGTCGCGGTCAATCGTATAGCAATGCATCTAATATGTCGGGACAATATTCAGGTTTACAATCGAGATTAAAGGAAAGAAGTCCCTTCATGTGCTGCACATTCTCTAAATTTAATTGGTGCATCTGGTACACAAAGCTCTCTATTTATTGTATCCGCGATTACAAAATGATTTCTTCCAGATACAGAAATTAATGTGTCATCCGCAAAAAGGTTTACATATGAATCTTTTAGAACACGACTTTGTCATTCACATATATAATGAATAGAAGGCAACACACTACCCTGCGGCACCCCATATGAGCTAGAAACTTTAGTGAATGTTACTCCTTTTCATTGAATTAATACAAAATCACGGCAAGATCTGCTAGCTAGTAACAAATCTGAGTAACTCCGTTTCACTTGTTTAAAATTTATTTCAACCTTTATATTAATACGGAATACTTTAAATACTACAGTTTTTCATTTCAATATTTGACCTCAATGGTTTTATCCGGCGTTGATAATAGAGAAATCTGACAACATTTAGACAATGACTATATTAAAAGAGTTCTTATTGTTGTGTATTTACATGCTCTGTACTATAAATAAACACGTAATTATGTTTTTTAAATCAAGAACTTTATTGAAGAATCTCGACTAGACTATACAACCATTGTGGGCGCCCCAAGGAAGGCTTTCATCACTCACCCAATGCGTTGGCGCCGCTTTCTTGGTGTACAGCTTGTCTGTTTATATCTAAATGCATTTACTTTGGCTTCTTGGATCTTGCAATTGACTGCTTTAAGCGCGCTGCGAATGATTTGTGACAACTCGGGAATTTCTAAAACATGCACTTTCACAAAAATATTTACTTTACTGCGTTAATGTTTATGTTAAATGTAATAAATTTTAGCATTTAATGCACTTTCATTTTCTTATTATAGGCAATAAATGGACTTTTTATATACCTAGATACATTTGAGACATACGTTGATATTAATAATTATTATTTATAATGCTTAGACAAGTTCAACAAGTATCCGAGTAGAATCGTTGCTTAATAGTTTGCAATGTAATCTGAACCTTTTTTTCTTTATGTAACATTTTAGCTACAGATGCTACAATATACCGCGGCACAGTAGCTCAGTCCACTAGAGCGTGTTATGTTTCAAATTTTCTTCAGGCTGACTCTATTGTGTTCTGGATTCGATCTCCGTATAACACTATTTACACCTGGATAAGATTATATCTACACCTATAACAAAAAAACGATATATTTGGTTCTATTAAACTTTGTCTTCGTATGTTTACTTATCTTTGGTAATTATATAACCTAATTATAATATTATGGAAGGAAATTGCCATAGTTCTTTGGTGTCGTGCGAGTTAAGTATACACTTGCAGGTACACGGGTTTAATATTAATTTTTACAAAACGGTGCCACAATATTTCCGCTAAGGATGTTTCACATTCTGTTGTGGAAGCCGTTACTTTGTGATAGCAGGTAGGGGCTATGCCCCCCTAGATCGCAAAAAAATGAAATAATAATCAACATTAAAATGACCGATTTTTCTGGCGCCCAGCGTTGCACACATGGTTTTAAACGGCTAATCGGGTATCCTAAAAATTGTTTATTTACGCCGCGATACACAAAAATCTCGTAAGCTCACATACAATAGTCAATGGTGATCGGTGAGCCTACATAAAATGAGTAATTCAGGCTTCAACGTCCAGGGATATGGACGATACTAAATTTTTCCAGTGAAGTCAAGTATCTAGGAGTAATCCTGGATCAAAAACTTACCTGGAACTCACATTTGGAAAGGACTCTTACTACGGCAATATGGACGTGCCGTAGGTTGTTTGGTAAGACTTGGGGTCTAAGACCGAAAATGACACATTAGTCTTATCTTTCGATTGTCAGACCTATGGTAACCTACGCATCATGCGTATGGTGGCCAAAAACAGAAGAAAAAATAGCATAGGGAAAGTTGCAGAAACTGCAACGCCTTGCCTGTATAGGGACTACAGAAGCAATGCACTCGTGTCCCACAGCAGCTATGAAGGCTATGCTTGACCTACTTCCCTTGCACTTGCATGTAAGGAAGGAGGCAGCACTCAGTGCTTTAGGGCTGCACCAGGCACATAAATTTAAACCAGGCGATCTGGTTGGACTCTTAAGGATTCTGGAGTTATTCCATTAGAAGTCCATGACCAAACCCACTGACTCAATGCCAATCAAACAAGACTTTGACTGCCCGTTTGACGTGCTAATTGAAAGCCGTCAGACGAGTAAGATAGAGGCACTGCGATTGGAACAAGAGTCACTCATCTGGTATACAGATGGATCTATGGTGGCTGAAGGGGTAGGAATGGGCGTAGTATGGCCTAAATGTAGGCTATCCAAAGCCCTCGGTAACACCGAATAGGAATACCCGAATAAAGGCATCCGAAGGACAAAAATCTATATATTATCTGATAGCCAGGCAGCACTAAAAGCTCTAAGGTCCTATACCTTTGAGTCTAAAATTGCCTGAGAATGTAGACAATCCCTGAAGCAACTGGCCAACAATAACAAGGTTAGCTTGATGTGGGTGCCAGAGTATGAGGGAGTACAAAGAAATGAACTTGCTGACAGCCTTGCAAAAAAAGGTTCTAAAGCACGATCCATTGGACCCGAACGTTCTGTGGCCTGGCCAAGGGACACATAGTGGAGGAGATCCAAGAATGGGAAAAGGACAAGAAAGAGACCTAAAGACAAGCGAAAAAGTTTATAACTTATTCGACAAAAAATGCCACAAGGGTTTTCGAATTTGAAAAGTCCGAATTAAGGTTAATCACAGGCCTTCTAACTAGCCACTGCCCCTTGGGCAAGGCGGTAGACAACAAATGCAGATATTGCGATGCTGCAACTGAAACTGCGGAACATATACTTTGTGAATGCAAGGAGTTAGGTCTGGTGACCTAGCAGACCACCTAATAGTTCCATTAGTAGATATTACCCGGTTGTCAAACTTTGCACTAAGGTAATTTCCCACAAAACCAACATTATGTGGCGGTGCTCCATCCTGTTGGAAGTACATATTTCTGAGATCTTGCAAGGAGAGTTCATCCAGTTCGTTCTCTATTTCATTTTGCAAAAAGCTTAAGCAACGCGCGCCGAATCTATCTAGCCTGATGGTTATCTTCAAACATGTCGTGTAAACTCTCTATAGACCAATAATGTAGATTATGTCTATTGTATACGCCATTATTCGTAAAGCGAGATTCATCATTATATAAAATTCTATTGTTTAAGTATATGTGTTGAGTAAACCAATTACAAAATATTAATCTTCTGTTTCCTTCGTTTTTAAAAACATTTTTCTTCAATATGCGTCTTACTGTCTTACAAACAATATCTATCTTTTTTGCCAGCTCTCTTGTAGAAACAAAAGGTACACATGTGGGTAAGCTAATACATTTGTCTCAATTTCATCGCTTACTATAAATCTATCCTCTGCCACCTCAATATTTTCTGCACTTCGGAATGACTCTTCTAGAATTATAAAATACTGCCGGTATGGCTGACGACGATCGCGATATCATTTATAATATAGACGTGCGACCGCATGGGCATTTTTCTGACATTCGCCGTAAATTAAAAGTAAATCTACCTTTTCATATTGCATCGTAAATCGTATCTTATTTTGAATAAAGCACTTAATTATAAATTTACAAATAATAAATACGCCTCTATTTCACTCAATAATAACGTTTTGACAGATGCTGTGTGCAATCAATTTTTCATCTGTTTTTCATGGCTCACTGCAAGATATGGACACAATTCGAAAGGTTTCTACAGAAAGTTTAATATTTATTTTAATTTATATTCAATTTTCAATCGGGAAAACCAGTTTAAAGCAAATTACCACTCTATCTAATAAAAAAACTATTTGAAAAATTTGAGTTATGACATATTGGATTTCCATGAAATGGAAAAACATTTCTAAGTCCAAGCAAATGAACAAAATAGGCCAATTTTACATTTAATTTGTTGAAAAATACCCTTTTATTCAAATTCAGAGTCTCCTTCGAATTTTTTAAAATTTGTTCCTGAACTCCAAAGCCAACTAGAAATAGCAAATAAATGCCATTTCCAAGGTTATTTTTCATCCCATTTTAAATCTGAAATGAAAAAGGCGTTGGAAGAGAAATTACAGCTTTATGAGAAAAGCGACTTAAATATAGAAAGTTACCCTTGTAATACATATCTATGGTTTTTTTTGGTAGTATTTGAAGAAGAAGGTCGATGCTACTCAACCAGTCGCTTGATGATTTACAATAAAGGATTGTTCAAGAATGTCAAAACTTAACCCCACAAGTTTTTAGTAATGTTAGACAGGCGTTTGAATAATTGCAGGTCAATGGTAGTTAGCTTGAACACCTAATAAAGTAGTTTTTGGTATTGAATCGTTTATTACTGTAAACTTTTTAAATCTAAAATGATGTAAACTTTGTTTTAATTCTACATGTATATAAATAAAAGGCTATAAAGTAGTTAAATTCTACACAACTGTTGTGTCGATTTAGTTTATAGTGGTCCATTGTAAATTTAGTGACGCCATAATCTTTATTTCTTGTTTAACATGCTTTTAACAGCAAACAACAAACACCAGTAGGAAGAAATAATCTTACAAAATAAACTAATGGGCCCCTGAAAATATTGGATAGGAGTTTATAGTATATCTATAATGGTGAATTGAGATGCTTGAGGGCTTAAAATGGCCATTACTATGTTGAAATTAGCTATCCAGTTAATTACTGGTCGGCCAGTATGACCTATCCTCGCTGTCGACACTAAAACTTTATGGCAGTATTGACTGAACTACCGTACTCGTATATACCTCTTGGTTTTCAGCACTTCCGTGTGAGCGTAGATAAGAAACTTGAACATTAAATCTCATTTCAGGAACTAATTAAGGGTATAATTTAATTAAGGATCAAAATTCGACAGTCGCTCATGCTCAGGACTAAGCACATAATTTGGATAAGTAGTTAACAATACAATTTTATGTGAACTATGTACTCTATAGGATATTTTTTACAACTTGAAACAGCCAAATGGAATGAATTCAGTATCTCAATTATTGTACATATTTATAAAAACGTCGATTTTGGATTCTGAAATGACATCCTGCAACGTACAAATTTCACCACTAAGTTCAACCCCCTTCGGCAGTTGCAACCCCTAAATTTTTAAATGGGAAGTAGGGGCTTGTAATAAGCATTTGAAAGGTATTTTCATTCTCTATTTAATGGTTTTAATATATATTGCAAAAATTGGTGTTCTGCTAGACGAAATTCACTATAGCAAGCGAAAAACATAACTTACAGCGTTTTGTTCTTGCGTGCTAACAAAAATAATTTGAGTGTTCTATTTCAACATTATCAAATACAAAGAAGATATAAACATCAAAATTCTTCGTAGCTGGCATTGTCAGTTTTATCGAAAACTTAGCGATTGACAGTAATATACAGGCTGTCCATTTTATTCTAAGGCGAAAATTTTCTGCAAAACAGAGTGTTTCAACGAGGTTTTATCTAATTTTTTTCAAAACAGCTGTATTTTGAGATTTACTCTTCAGGCTGTTAAAAAAATTATTTTGAAACGGACGGGAAATGGCGTCATTAAATAGAGTATTTTCCTTCCTTTTCAATGATATATCACATGCCATATTTATTAATTGGTACTACATTAGTAATTATAAAAACATTTTTTTGAAACCAATAAATTGTTTTTAACAAGCATTATACTTGCCTTGGAGAAGTATGATTAAATGAAACGATAAAACAATGCAATAAGTTGTTCAAATTTTTGCTATAATAAAAAATTAACACAATTAAGAAGAATAAAGTAAATTCGGGTAACAAAAACAAATTAATAATAAAAAGAATATAGCACACAGAACATTAATGTTTATCTAATCCTCAAAATTATTTTTAAGATATCATATCAAGCGTTCAAATGTGTCAACCGCGATTACTTATGCGCAATAGAGGGCGGCGAGGCTCTGCATTTAAAACATTACTCAGCGCGCGCCAATATCCATTGGCTTGATGACGGTCTCGATAACTAGGGCCGAGTAGGACTACTACTCTTTGCTCCTAGATTATCTCTGTAGACCTGGACCGGCCTTCGTGATAGGTGGGCCCGCTTACTTCTACCAGACCCAGCCCGCAAATGCGAGATGTGTCGTGGTATTTTCTGCGGACCTCCCCTGGATTTCGGGGGTAACTGTAATACATGCCTGTTGAATTCGAGCTTTTAGGTCCTCTACATTTTGCCCATAGAAGAAATCCACTGGAGTTATATCTGGAGAACGAGGGGGGCATCGAATAAATCCATTGGTACCTATCCAATGTTGAGGCAAAATTTCGTCTAAATAATCTAGGCAAATCTGGGAATTGTGGGGAGGAGCTCCATCTTGCTGAAAATATTGAAAGTTGTGTCGATTCTCTAAAGGTAGTTCATCTAAGAATTCATTGAATTCATTTCTCTAAAAGTTTAGGTATCTTTGACCACTGAGGTAACCATCATAAAAATAAGGACCTATTAAATTTGTGCCTAAAATACCTATCCACACATTTACTGAAAAACGATTCTCGGTCTATGCCAGTGTATATTTTTAGAAGTCCATTTGTAATGAATATTGCGATTAAAAAATCCATTATTGGAAAAATTTGCCTCGTCGGACCAAAGTATTTTACTACATATTAATGGATCGGCACGCTACTTTACCAACAGCCACCTACAAAAAGTCATCCTCCTTGGTTTGTCCCCCGCTTGTAATTTAATGAATTAGTGAATTAATCTTAATGATGTTTCCAAATTTTCTGTATTTTTATTTCTTACATAATTAATAACTCGGTTTACCTTATTTACATTATCAGTAACACTGTTCAACCTTGTCTTCTTCTTTAAAAATGAACCATTATTTTTCAGTTTCGTAGCTAATTTTCTGAACAGAGTTTTATTCGGCTATAGTGCTTGTGGAAATCTGTTTCTATATTCTACTTGAGCTAATCCAGAGTTAAAATTGCATTGGCAATATGTAACGAACATATTATAACGACCAATTGAGTGAAAATCATTTTTGAAAATTCTAAATTCTTAAACGAGTGTGATTGAGTGAGAGTTTAAGTATTAACTGAGATGATCTGTCAAAAAATTAAATTGTCAAGTTTGTTCATAGCCAACTATTTTAAAATAATTGAAATAAAAGTGAAATCATGAAATACAAACAAATGGATATTATACTTAAATTAATTGGTAAAGACATTTTAACTTTCTCAGCAAGGAGTGACGCTTTTATGGAGGACCTCTATACATTGGCATAACTGCGAATACTCTTTCCATAATTGCTCCATGTTGCTTTCTTGATTGTTATTTTGTTTTTGTTACCTGAATTTACTTTATTCTTCTTAATTCTGTTAATGTTTTATTATAGCAAAGATTTGAACAACTTATTGAATTATTTTATCGTTTTATTTAATCATACTTCTTGACGGCAAGTATAATGTTTGTTAAAAACAAATTTATTGGTTTTAAAAAAATGTTTTTATAATTACTAACGTAGTACCACCAATGAATAAATATGGCATGTGATATATCGTTGAAAAGGGAGGAAAATACTCTGTTTAATGGCATCATTTCCCGCCCGTTTCAAAATAATTTTTTTAACAGCCTGAAGAGTAAATCTCAAAATACAGCGGTTTTGAAAAAAATTAGATAAAACCTCGTTGAAACACTCTGTTTTGCAAAGAATTTAAAAATTTTCGTATCTCTTCAAATAACGGAGATATTTGGCCTAGACGTTTTCTGCATTTTCGATATTTTCTGCCATAACTCTTAAAGTACGCTGTGGATTTCGCAGTGAGTAATGATGCCAAATTAGTTATACTGCTTGATTTTGAAGAAAACTCACATAATTCAAGTCGACTAGCAGTTTTAACATTGAATGTTTCCCATTCCTCAATTATTCGCGTATTGAAAGAAAATAAAATGCATCCCTATAAACTGACTCCAACTCAGGAGCTTAGTGAAGGGGACTTTGACAGAAGAACATATTTTTGTGAACAAATAATGCAAAAGTTAGATAATAATATTATACAACTGGAAAATGTTTTGTTTTCGAATGAAACCACTTTTCCTCTTCATGGCCATGTTAATCGTCAAAACTGTCGCTACTGGGCTAATGAAAATCCTCACTGGATTAGAGAATTACATACGCAAAATCCTAAAAAGGTTAATATTTGGGCGGGAATAATTGGAAATCATGTCATTCGCGCCTTTTTCATTCATGGCAATTTGAATAAATAAACGCCACAGAAATTATACAACTCCGAACTCCAGAAGCCAGGGCTTGTGCGGAAAGGGATTACACATTGAAAAAACGCGGACATACAACCATTTCCTCCGACAGTGACAGTGCCGGAGCCAGGATTCAAACCCGGTGGTGCGATGTCCGTGTGATCAATCGCGATTGCCACCTCGCGCCTTAACCCACTCGGCTATCGACCAGGCTAATGGAGATAATTATTTAACTCTGCTCCAAAATAGTGTTGTGCCAATTTTGGAAAACTTATATCGTGCTCAAACAAACCCACAAGTTCCTGCGGATGTAATATCGTTCCATCAGGATGGAACACCACCAAATTACCTAATTGATGTCCGGCAATACCTCGACCTAACATTTCAAAATCAGTGGATAGATAGGCGTGGATCGCTAGAGTGGCCAGCATGTTCTCCTTATCTTACACCCTTAGATTTTTTCTATGGGGATATGTGAAAAGCATGGTATACGAAACTAAGCCACGTGACATAGCTGGTTTAAGAAGAAGAATAACGGATGTGGTTAGATCGGTCACGCCTCATATGTTGGAAAACGTTAGAAGACATTTTTATTTACGATTAGGATTCTGCCAAGACGTTCAAGGAACTCATTTGATTATTTACTACATTGACATTAAGTTTCTTCTTAGTTTGCTATTGTGAATTACGTCAAGCCCATGAAAATGTCAAAAGTGAAGAATTTTTTAATAAAACTATAACTAATTGTTGTAAATATTGAACCTACATAAAAGGCGTTTACTGGAGATTGTAAAACACGTAACAATATGGACTGGCAACAATTTGAGGAAAATTTTACTTTGCAAAATTTAGAAGAAAATATTGATGACGATAATGAAGGAAGTCCATCTGGATTGTTATATAGAAATTATCTGGCTGCCCTATTTTTCAATGAATAATGTATAGAATGTAATGCCATGAATACATACTGAAAGATGTTGATGGATTTGCCTTTACAATCTTTTAAATACTTATATATAAAAGATATTCTTGTCAACTATATCTCTAGCTACTTTAGCACAAAGTTGTTAAAAAAATTTTAAGGAGTTCATATAAATATACAAAAAACATTTCTTATCTATACCTTCAGGCATTCCTTCTTTTTAAAGAAAAATAAGGAACTTAAATAATTATACAGTTTGTAGTTTTTTTATTCATTATCTCAAAATAAATTTTAATAAAATATTTATTTCAGTGCTAGTGTTACTATGTCAGTCGTATTTAAAATGTTCTTCTGCCGGACTTATTGCAGTCCATTTTTGTTTTGTTTGTGCTTTATTGAAATAATATCCATTATTTATTAATATATTTATTTTGAGATAATGAATTATTATTTAAATGTGTTCTTAAACAACTACAAACTGGAGTTAAGTTCCTTATTTTTCTTTAATGATAAGGAGAACCTGAGGGTATAAACGAAATTATTTTTTTGTGTATTTATATGCGACCCTCGAGAAATTTTCAACAATTTTCTGTTCAAGGAACTAGGGATAAACTTAATAATCAGTGTTTTATATGTAACGTTAAAAACCATAACTTTAAAAATAAAAATTAAATTACATACAACTTTTTTATTTATCAAACATACATAAATAGTAATAATATAATAACGAGAATATCTATTCTCATAGTAACTCGTAACTCACGACTGTTCCCCTAATTGTTCCTCCAATAATTTAGTTTTTTCTTTCTGTCTTCCATTATCTCCCTCCTTAATTGCAGCCGATCTAATCTTAATTTTTCGTCATAATTATTTTTCAAATCATTTTTAACATCTGTTAGCATATAATTTCTTTTTTTATACGCTTCGCTTGGCCTTTTCTTTTTAACCTCTCCACAATAAAATTGTGAGAGGTTACTAAAATTGGTTCAAAAACGAAAATTGAGATAACATCAAATCTTTACGTTTTGAAGTCCTAGGAACCCAAAAAAGTGGTTATTGAAAAATGTCTGTGTGTGTGTATGTGTGTATGTATGTATATGTGTTAGCACGATAGCGCCGAAACTACTGAACGGATCCGAATGAAACTTTGCGTGTGCGTTTCTTTAGTGTCCCAGAAGATCTGAAAAGGTTTTGGTTGAGATCGGATTACGTTTAGTGCCATTTTGACGCAACAAGTTGTTTATTTTATATTTACTTTCAATTTGCAATGGAACCATTCAAAAGCAGCTAAAATTCTGATTTCAACGATATATCACACTTCCACCCTTTCGATTTGGTTTCCGTGAAAAAAATTAAAGACAAAGCAAATATGGCATAGATCGCATTTCGCATGACATGATCGATGCGCGTAGCGGTTACATCGTGAAACTCGTCACATCACGTGTCAATTCACGTGTGAGGGTTTCTTCACTGCTCTAGAAGTAGAGCGGATTACGTTTAGTGCCGTTTTTAAATATATATATATACAGACAAATCGAAGAATTAAACTACAAATATTCCTCTAAAATCTAGTAAAATTACTGAAATGCTAATGTTTCATTTAACAAAGACAGCCGCGAGCGATCGGATTGCAATGAGCAAATTTTGATGATTGTCATTGTCATCGTTTGTCATCCGATAACGTTGGTGTCATGTCATGTTAATAAGATTTCGGCACATTTGTAACTTTTAGTGGATTGTCACAAACTTTAAAGGTAGATGTAACAATATCAATATCATATGCTTTCTGTACCTTCGTTGGTGAATTTATTATAGATTATCACTTTACCAATTTTCAGTTTGTTGCTTTACAAATCTATAGTATTTAGGATAACTAGACTTTCTTAGTCGTTCAAGTGATGTTAAAGTTGTTAATATCCTAATAGTATATTATTCAACGAGCGATAATGTAAGTAAAAACTCGCATAGATGATTGTAAATTCATTAAGTTGAGGGCTTTTTAGTGCCCCAGAAGATCTGAAAAGGTTTTGGATGAGATCGGATTACGTTTAGTGCCGTTTTGTTACACAATTTAATGCTCTTTTCGGCTTCAAAGATCCACCGAGTGAGGAGGTTCCAGCCGCTTCCAGTAGCTGCCGATTTTTTCTCGAAGGGTTTGTTTTCCTACACATTCGTCTGGAATGCTTAAAATTACCTCTGAATTGTTTTCATTTAGATCAGTTGATGCTAATGTGCTGCTTAGAAGTGGATGGTATATCAGTGATGGATATTTTAATTTTTCCGGACTTTCTTGGTTCTATGGTTTCATCAGAACTAAGTAAAATTTTTGGCATAATAACTTTTTCATTAAACTCAGTCTCATATTCAAAGTCTTTCCTTTCTAGAACTTTAAATTTGTTTTCACATTTTGCAGGTGAAAATGTAATTTTGAATACGTTTGAAATTTCACCTGCAATGATCTTTCACAGCCTCTTCATATTCCTTATTTCTCCTGTCGCCAGTTTATGTTTATACCGGGTGACACAGGAGACATGTAACACCCCGTAGCATGTTTATTTAAAAAAATATTATTTTGAAATTTGGTACACTTATATAATGCGTGATTGTCCCTTTTTAAGTACAAACATTTTTTGTCCATCACTTCCGGTTTCACCGGAAGTGATATCTACTCTGTTATTTTAAATGGCACCCTGTATACTTTTTTTACCTATCTGATTCGTCTCTAGATTCTCTTTTCAACCATGTAGCAGAACACGGCATTTGTTTTTAAAATTACAGTTAATATCAATTTTAGTTTGTTAAGTCTAGGTGGCCCTGATATGAACCTTGGCAGATATTGATGCGTAGTGTGCCGTGATATCGAAAGACCTCTGGTATGCGACTTTGTACCTCATATTTTTTTGGGAATAACCAGTAGCTGAACAGACTAATAAGATCTAACTTATTTAAAAAAAATATCTTTAAACAACCCACGATATCATAAAAACCAAGATAGGAACCCAATTTTTTTATTTCACCTAGTTAAAAAATACTTATTTATCTTTTATTTTTGTCCAATACAATTGCTGTGCCTATCCTATTTTACTTTCTTCATTAAAGTTAGTATCGAATGTTATTGCATAGTAATGAATATTGTACTGCAACAAAAATAGTAAGCAGACGGTGGAAACAAAAGAAGGTAAAACGAGGCGCCATTTTGATTTGACAATTAAGAATTGTTTACTTGGTGGTATTTTTCATTAAATTATATCTAAGTTATCACGTTTTTAACTCTGTTTTGCCATGCATTCACGAAATGAAAAAGTAGAGATTCTATTAACCTATGGCGAATGGAAGAAATATTACAGGCGGGCTGTTGACTTATATCAAGAAAGATTTCCCGAAAGAATTCATCCACCAAACATTTTGTAAGAGTTGAACAGCAATAAAGAAGTGAACCAGATGTACCGGAAAATAATTTCATTATCGATGAAGAGTCGGAAATGTACTTGCAATTGTCGAGGCAGATCCCACGATTTCGATAAGACAGATTGAGGACCAAACCGGTGTAAATCGGGAATCAGCTCGACGCATTTTGAAAAAACACAAATTTAAATCATATATAAAGTACCAAATACACCAGCATTTATACGAACTATTGCAATTGGTTTCTGAACAGACACAATTTGGACAATAATTTACATGAACAAATTTTATTTTCCGACAAGTCCAGGTTCACTAATTTGGGATTATTTAATCGTAACAATACCCGTTATTGGGCACAAGAAAATCCCAGAAATATGAGAGAAAGTGCATATCAGGAGCGATTTAGTTTTAATGTATGGTTAGGAGTAATTGGCAGAAGAATTATTGGGCCAATAATTTTTGATGGTCCATTAAATGGAGAAAGATATTTGGGATTTTTGCAAAACCAGATACAAGATTTTTTGGAAGAACTGCCACCTAATGTTAACCCAATAATTTTTCAACAGGATGGGGCTCCACCACATAACAGCAGAGTTGTGGTGAATTATTTAAATGAAAGGTTTGGAGAAAACTGGATGGGAACAAATGGGCCTGCAAGGTCACCAGACCTACGCCGCTTGATTTTTTTGTATGGGGCCACCTCAAGGAAAACGTTTATAGAACTCCACCAACAAACAGAGAAGACACGGAAATAAGAATCAGAAGAGCAATCGATGGGATTAGTGAATTACAGTTAGATAACGTGCTTAGGGCTACCGTCACAAAAACACGATTGTGCAGAGATAATAACGGACAACATTTTGAGCATCTGCAGTAAAAAATGCTTTTGTATGTAGTACTTCAGTAAATATTTCATTTTAATTTCATTCATTCGTTGTAAAAATGTATTACCTAGTGTAATGGTTTTTCATCAATTTTGTTCAAATGTGTTTTACTGATATTTCTTATTTATTAAAAAAATCGTTTTAGCTACTTTTATTTTGTTTCCACCACCTGCTTACTAAATATTTTTGTTAAAGTACAATATTCATTACTATACAATAAACAGTTCAGAATTAGAGAATCCGAACAAACCTTCTGTTGGCGAGTATCTTGTGACATAAATTATTGATATTGAGACTGGTTAAAGATACGTTTAGTTTGGTTTCGTTATTTGTTCATTTTTCCACAAATTTCGCCATTGATATTAGGTACCAAGGTCGAAGTAATTGGACGAAAAACAAACTTACATGCATGCGCATTGAATAGAGAATCTTTTTTTTGATGTCGATTAAAAAAACAGGCATCGTAGGGTGTGTTTAATGAACATCTTGTAATATATAATGGCATGCCTAATAGCCGTTGCAACTTATTACAAGTATTTGCATATGGCTCGTAATCAATTTCACTTATCTAAAAGCTCTTATAAATTTAATGCGCTTTTTATTGGACAATAAAACTAGCGTTTAGATTTTAGATTCCATCATGCTTATGGCGTTTATTTGTGTATTGACTTTGGAGCTTACAACTGTATAATCGTATAAGGCTCATGTATATTTTTCATTTAGGACTAATTGTGCAATTAACGATTCTAACAGAGTTCAATTACCATGAAACCATTGTGGCTAGGATAGTCCTCATGCCCTTAGTGGGCAGACGAGCGTAATGACATGCTTCATGAACCTTATAAATAATCACAACTTTAACAAACTCATAATTAACATTTTTATTGTTTTGTTAATTAATTATGCAATATATTATACTGGTTTGAAATCGATAGAATTATTGTACATATTTAGAAATTTGTATACAGTGTGTTTAATTTCAAAGATATACATCGCCCTATTTCTGTTAATAATTGAAGCAACAATTTAAAATTTAGACCAGCGATAAATACTCTTAAGATGATTGCAATGACATAGTAAAATTTGATATTCACCATAGGCGTGCGTAGCTCGGGGTAAAAATAGGGTTCAATGGTTAATTTAGCGATTTTTAAATAAAAATCCACTATTTTAAAATGCATCCATTAGAATGCACGTACTAAAAACTACATCTAGAACTTCACACTTCCCGCATTGGTATACAAGAGATTTAGTACAAAGAATAAAATTAAAAGGTCATTATTTGAAGATGTATAAAAAGAAAAATATCCTCGAATATATAGATAAGGTGAAAAAAGTAAGATTAAAAATGACTCGAACCAGGTCTGGAATTTTGTGAATGCTAAGAAGGATTAGTCGAGAATACCTGGTACTATGATTTATTATGATCGTCCACTAACAACTCCTCAAGATATTGTTGATGGTTTTGCAAGACATTTCGGTAGTGTATTTTTAAATGACAACTCCATTAGTAGCGATTCCTTCTGTGATGATACGTTTGTTGATGCCAATGTCCTGCACAGTTTTACCATTGATATTAGTGATATCAGAAGAGCAAGAGTAGAGACTGTATTAGCTGCTTACCGTTACATAAGATTTTTAACTTAATTATTGATAAATGTGTATTTCCAAAGTGCTGGAGAATTTCGAAAATTTGTCCGTTTTAAAATAGGACAATAGGTTAAAAATTGACGTAATCTTCACTGATTTCACTAAAGCGTTTGATCAAGTGCATCATGGTACGATCATAAAAAAACTTAAACAATACGGATTGTGTGAAGATTTGATTGAACTATTTTATTCACTATTAACAGATAGGAAAAACCATGTAGAATATAAAGGCTTTAAAACCAGTGCTTACTGTGCAACAAGTGGTGTAACTCAGGGATCCAATTTGGGTCCTCTTTTGTTTTTAATGTTTGTCAATGACATTGAGAAATCTCGAGATTCCTTTATTTTTCTCTGTGCAGATGATTTAAAAATTGCAAGAATAATAAGCAATGAGCAAGATTGCCATAATTCACAGAATTATGTCGATTCCTTATGCGCATGGTGTTTAGATAATAAATAAAATTAAAATATTAAGAAATGTGAGGCAATAACGTTCTCGAGAAAAGTAAATGTAATTGGGCATGATTACAAAATAGGTAACATTCGTTTGGAACGACGCATAGGAAAAAAGACCTAAGTATTATTTTAGATCCTACTTTATCATTTATTCCTCATTACGAGTATATTAATGATCAATGTTTAAGAATGCTAGGATTTATAATTCGAAATACATAACAATTTACAATTGTTGAATGCCTAAAAATATTATATTTTGCATATGTTAGAAGTAGTTTGGGTACTGTGGCATCGCTTGGTGCCCGTGCTATAATGATCATATTAAAATGCTCGAGCGTATCAACGTAAATTTTGCAGATATCTGTATTTCATAAGGCATAAGAGATACCCCAAGCAGAATTATAGTTATAGTGGCCTGCTAAAAAAGTTTGATATTGAGCCGTTATTCGTACGGGGTAGAGTAATGAATATCACATATTATTCATGGTCATGTTGACAATCCTCAACTCTTAGAGCAGGTGCAATGGAATACACCCAGATTTGGAGCTAGGCAGTCGTTAATATTTAAATACGATACACTACACACCATTCAGCACATGAATTCACCCTTACTCACTATGTCTAGACAATATAATGAATTGCACCACTTTGTTAATATATTATGTGATAATTTTTCTAGTTGTTTTCGTTCGCTTAAAATGGCTGTCTTAACTAATTCCATATTTTAGTGTGTATATGTGTATTTTTGTACATATGTGTGTATCGGATTAAATTTTTACAATGTTTCTTCGATTCAGCTTTGTCTGCAGCATCCTTACTATCTGTTATTGTTCTTTATATACATTTTTACTTTAGTTGTACTTTTTTGTATAGTATGTAATATTTAAAATTGCTATGTTTTAGTATCCTATTTATGAACAGTCTTGTCTATTGGATTTTATCTTGATAAATAAATAAGTAAATAAATATAAATAAATCCATCACTTCCGATTTCCCCGAAAATGACCCCAACTTTGAAATTTTAAATGGAAAATCCTGTATATTCTTACATTTTTTTATTGTGGAGACGACTTTAAGTACAATCGCACAGTTTTAAAAAAACTTTTCCAAATGGCAACATCTTTTAGACACCCATTAAGTAGTTAAATACTAATTTTCACGACAAATTTATTGATATTTTCATACCGAAAATCGGTTTGATGTTACGCAAATATACATGATTTTTTATGAATAATAATTTAAAAAATCAAAAAAGCGTGTCATAAAAATTGAATAAAACTAGATTATAAGCATGCATTTTGTCAACAAAACAACACTGCAAAAATAAATAGTGTGCTATGGAAACAAAAAGAAGTTTGACAAATATTAATAATTCAAATGTGCTTTTAGAGGGCGGAATATTAAAACATAATATTTTTAGTCGCAAACTCCTCTATCAAATCCTTATTTTACTATAAGGAACGTAACCAGACTGCAACCAACAGCTACTCTCCGGGCTATGTGCCCCGCCGAACGCTGAATTACAAGTTACAAGTCTGCACTTTAGAGCTGTTGGCTCTCGTCAGTGCAAGGTAGGCACGTGACGACCGACACGAGTATCACTTGACTATTTGAACTATGCTAAGCCCAATCAGGCTATTCATTTTCCGATTGCAACAGACACTGGACCGCTAGATGGCGCCTGCTGACTATTTTACATGTCGCTATCGCAAAGATACCGAAATGTACTAAATAGTCAAGTGATCCTCGTGTCGGTCGTCACATGCCTACCTTGCACTGACGAGAGCCAACAGCTCGAAAGTATAGTCTGCAAGTGGTGTGTGACGACTGGCACGAGAGCTCCTTTAAGTAGGATCAGTCTTTCGGCCGGTGTTTGTTGCAATCGAAGCATTAGCGTTTTGATGGTAATATTCAATTATTACACTTAATGCGCCAGGATTGTAACTTGTAATTCAGCGCTCGGTGGGACACATAGCCCGGAGAGTAGCTATTGGTTGCAGTCTGGTTACGTTTTTTATAGTAAAATAAGGATTTTATAGAGGAGTTTGCGACTAAAAATATTATGTTTTAAATATTAATAAGTATAATCGGGTGTATATTTGCTGGGCAGTCAAAAAACGCAACAAAAACTTTACGACCTCATTAAAATACCATCACTCTCTGTACTATCCCTCATATCAAATTCTGGAAGATACACCTCCCTCAGAGACCTCTACGAACGCTGCAGCGACATAACCCCTATAGCCGACTACGTCCAGCATATCTCTCAAAACTTCTATTCGTTCAAGCTGGGCGACAGTCCTCTAACAAGACACATTACACAAATTAGACAGCATAATGCCCCATTTCGTATTAAACACCCTATACCTTACCAGACGTTGCCAATCTTCCGGCAACCACTCTAGCCAAACTTTCACCAACTATACCTTCCCTGATACTGTCCACCTTTCACTGATATTTCATACCTTTCACCCGCTTTAAATCTTTCCTGTCCCCCTCTTCTTTTGTTTTTGTGTATGTTTGTGTCGCGTTTGTTGTTCCTTCGTTTCTGTTTGTACATTTTTGTCTGTAAATTCTTTCTTCTGTCACTAATATTGTAACAGTGTCCAAATTTCTTATACCAGAACAATCAAAATTTAGAATCACAGTTTAGGCCTGCCTTGTGCAACCCGTAGTTGAAGCAACTCGCCCGCACTTCGTACGAGTCATGGTGCCGGCGTCAGGGCAAAAATTTAAAAAGTTCAGTGCTCCAGCGGTAATACCATGTTTAAGTGCCCAGTTTTTATGTTAAGCTTTCTTTTTTAAGCACCTTTTATCATATTACTTGTTTTAATTTGCCCATTTGCAAAAGGAGTTCAGGTTGTTTTATTTTCTGTATTGTTCAATTTTTACTTTCGCCAAACCAGTCCCGTCTCGGCCCGGCCTTGCGATGCACCACCGCGTTGACGCGGTGGTCGCAGGGTCGGTCCCGGGATGGGTACTGGAGAGGCAGTGTTTATACCATTTTTACCTTGAATAAAGACTTTTTGAATTGAATATACACACATATAGCTACTTTTTTTTGTCATAATATATCTCTAAAATTTTGTCTGTATATAATAATTTCAATAAAATTTTAGGTGGTATATCGTTTATCGATTCTTCACTGGAATCACTCATTTTAAATTATTTTCTAGCTCAAACTGCGCGAATACACACTGACAATTACTTTGACAGCTTACGCACTAACTTGAATTTTTTAAAACGAATAGTTGCCTATGTACTTAATACACGAACTGTGATTGGTCGATTTCATATCCATTCTAGAACGTATATGAAATATATCCGTTCAGTTAACTGGAATGGCCCACTTATCCATTCTACAGACTGTACAGAAAACAGCAAATTTACATAAGGGAGTAGAACAAATTATTTCTTGTTAAAAATTAACTTATACAAAAATGTCGACTCAAAAATATTCAAATTTTAGTATCATGAATAAACAGAATAACAGACATTTTAATAGCGTAATAAATAAAATGCCATTTGTCATCACAAACGATACCAAATTTATTATGTAATTAGACAAAATTTAGTCAGTCGAGGGTAAAATGGATTTTGAGAAGGTTACATTTTTACAAAATGGATATGATAATCCGTTGAATTTTTCCATGATCAGTTATTATAAAAAAAAATTAAGAAACTGTTTAAAAAAATAAAATGCATACGTGAAAAATAAACGACATAATATGCGTACAATGTAAAAAAAGTCCACACAAAAGCAAAGGCAATAATTTTTCATAATAAATCAGATTTTATTCTCCCGTGACACAATAGAGAACTACAAAAATTTTATTGATGGTTCGCCAAAGCTCTCGGCGTCTAGACATGACAAACATTAATGGTTATAATACAATAATTATAAGGATCGTCTAAAGTGTGAGTTTGAGTTTTAAAATAACCAACAAAGAAATTCCTCGAGGTATATTGATCAGGTTATCTCACCATCGACGTTCAACAATCATCAATACGATTTCTTCTTATGCCATGTTGGTAACCGCTTTTATTCACCTATCACTCACGGATACTGACTCATTTCATAAAGTCTGACACACATTGTGTATTTCTATGCCTGGCAACTAGGATATCTTCAGTATTACTTGTCTTGTTGTACGCTAAACTGTTTATACAAGGAATTACTGTTGAAGTTATTAATTGAGTATGAAATCGCTGCTACAGAAAATGTCTATGAAATATTTTTTTTTGTTTACAATGCTTGTTGCGATTAAAATTGCCACAAACGTAAAAAATAGGCTATTTAAATAAATAATAATAATTAATAAATAAACACCATAAAAATTAAACAACTCCCAATTTCAGAAGCCAGAATCATGTGCGGAAGGGGGTTACACATTAAAAAACGCGGACACACAACCATATTCTCCGATAGTGACAGTGCCGGAGCCAGAGCTCGAACCCGGTAGCGCGATATCCGGTCGATTACAAGCAAAACATAAAGAATTGTGTTCAGTGTCATTTTTTTTTCTAACATGTTAGTTTCATCGAATACTATACGAAATGGGCATTTTCTACCTCTAGCAACCGCCGCTACGCAAGTTATCGGCCATTTTGCAAAAAAACGACCATTTTGGTCGTACTTTCTAAATACAGATGAATATATCTCGGTATGTGTAGATTCAAAAAGAGCTAAAAAAATTGAGGCTATTCGTTATGATGTAGGTTATCAGCGGTTATAATATGAAATTTTTATCTGCACACGTTACCTCAAAAAAAAAAAAAAAAACTGAAAAAACTGCTAAATTTTGGTGTTTTGGTTATAACTTCGAATGTTTTAAGTGAAATTTGATGCAATTTTCAGAAATTATACTTTATAATGTGATTATAATCGGTCAAAATATCTAACACAAGTCTCAGAAATTGACTTCAAATTTTAAAATTGATTGGCCAATAACTTTTGTGCATCGCATCGTATGAGGTTCTATTTTTAATGTAGGTTTTTCATGCACTTTATGATGGTGAACAAGAAAAAAAATATAAACTTGAAAAAAATCAAAAGGATCGATTTTCTGTATTTTTTCGTCAATTTTTTCGAAAAATATCACTTTTTTTGATAAAACTCAATTTTTTTGTATTATTAATTAATGTATGACATATTTTGATCTATTTTTTTGAAAGAGCATTAAAAAATATAAAACATCAATTATTTATAAAAAATTATACGTACATGTTTATATTTAGGTATAGATCAATAAAAGCACTATTTGTTATGCAAATGTATATTTATTGTATTTAAATACTGTATACAAAAATGGAAACATTTTACTCGAAATTGAAAAAAAATATACGTGAGCAATTATTTTTCTGTAAATATGGAAAACTCGCTGTTTTCTCATGAGGTTACAAAATCAGAATTAATTGAAATTGTCAAGAAGCTAAAAAAACAAAAGGTCATCTGGTCTGGACGGGTTAACTGCACATGTAGTAAAAAATATAATATTAAATATAATTGACCCCTTATTATACTGTATTAATAAAGCTATTATAAATGGATACTTTCCAGATGTACTTAAAATTTCATCAGTTAGTCCAATATTTAAAAAAGGTTGTGAAACTGACATAGATAACTACCGACAAATTTCTGTATTGACTGTAATATCAAAAATTATAGAACAAATAATGAGTAACCGTATAATACTATTTTTAGAAAAATATAAATTATTAACAAATTCTCAGCATGGTTTTAGAAAGGGTATATCGAGAGTGCATCTGCTAAAATGTTTGAGTTTGTTTACAGGGAACTGGATAACGGGAGGTATGTTGTATCTATCTTTTTTGACCTTTCTAAAGCCTTTGATTCGGTTAATAAAGACATTTTAATTAGTAAGTTAGAGGCAATTGGCATAAGAGGTCATATACTAAATTGTTTAATTTCTTATATGCAAGACAGGAGTCTAAATGTAAAATATAATGAAATGCAATCTGACCGATTCGATATTATTTTAGGTGTCCCTCAAGGATCTGTATTAGGTCCGTTACTATTTCTGATATATATCAACGAACTTCCTATGTCTATTAAAAACGGATATATCATCATGTACGTGGATGACGGTAACGGTATCGGCTAGGAATCCGGAGGAACTTTATAATAAAGTTGAAATTGTCATGAAGGAAATGAGTACCTAGTGTGATCGTAACAAGCTAATGTCTTACCTGGAATTTCACTAAGTGACTGTTCAAAGTTTTTAGGCACTTTATTTGATAGTAACTTATCGTGGGAAGAACATATTAATTATGTATGTAGTAAGTTGAATCAGGCTTATTTTGCCTTATTACAAGTTAAGGAAAATTTAAACGAAACAGGACTTGTAAATGTGTATTACGCTCTGGCGTATTCACATTTATCTCTTAACATATTTATTTGGGGTCGATCTTCCTATATTAACAGAGTATTTATCTTGCAGAAAAGATTAATAAGGTTATTGTTTAACTTAAATTTCAGGGAGAGCTGTAAGACCACATTTATAAATAAAAAAATTCTTACAGTGCCTAGTATTTATATATACAAATGCTTGCTTTATGTCAAGAACAATTTAGAAACATTTGAAGGTTTATCGGACCATCACCTATATAATACATGGAACAAAAATATATTATCCATCCCCTTACATAGGACCTCAATATATAAAGATTCACTCCAGTATAATTGCATTGTATTATATAACAAGTTACCAAGTAACGTACAAAATATGACAGTACCAAAATACAAAAGTACTATTAAAAATATATTATTGAAAAATGGTTACTACAATATTGACGAATATCTAACACATGAACTATTATAAAAGTTGTTTTATTTATACTGAATGTTGTTTGTTTAACTTTCTGTTATTACTAATTTGTTATTTTTATATATATTTTTATTTTTTATCTAGTCAAATGACTTTACATTTACATGATGCTTCAATGTTGTTTGTCATCTGTTTTTATGCATTGTTAGTGTTATATTTTTCTAATTGTTATTTATTGGTTTATTTCTTTTATTACTTTTATTATATTTATTGTACTGACTTACCATATATACTTAAATTCTAAATGAGGAAATAAATTATTATTAGTATTATTATTATTATATTAATCACTTTCGTTTTGTCTCACTTGATAAAGAATCGTCAGACTTAAAATGTTTTCTTTACCGCCTCTCAAGTTACCGAAGTAACTCCCCAGGAAGATCTCAACGATCTTGTGCTAGGCGAAGAGAGACGAGGCCTTACTCTTGGGGCAATTTTTTTAATTAAAAATTGTGTTCGAACCCGCTTTGCTAGCCAGACGTTTTAGCACACTGAGCCACCGTACCCCGACTGATTTTCAGTGTCGCTTGAAACATAATTATAAAATGCATCATCATTTTCATCTCTATCAATGTCTTCATCAATCGACCTATCAGTAAATGATAATGAAGGAGCTTCGCTAACACTGCCCTCTAGCTCTGTATCAGTCCCACATGTACTTAAACTTTCAGTTATAGAAAATATTTCAGAATTATTTTCCAATTCTTCATCCAACTCATTTATTTTTCTTCTGTTTCAGGTACCAAATCTTTATCTTCACAGTTAAAGCAATTTAAGCCTTCGCAGTACTTACATGCTACAGTGCATTTTAACACCAGTTTTTTACAAGAACATGCTCTAGTCTTACACTTACTACATATTGATTTGCAATTGATTGAGTGAATCTGGTAGCGGTTTAACGTTTCTCGGAAGGGTCACAGGTAATAAGCCACTGGACGTCATGTTCCATCCGTAGTTGCATGCAGGCTTACTATTTTCTGGGAATAACCATTTTTGGATTTGATAATACATTCTTAGTTATGCAGCTTTCTTTTCCTGGTGAATTGCGATTTTGTGTGGGTTAACAGACACCTGTTTCCACTCATACCAGGTATGCACTGCATCTAGTACGTTTTGAAGAGTATGAGAAAATACCTGTTCAGAATCTTGTCTAACCAAAATGGCCTCCCACAGAGTTAAAATGGCCAACAGGTCATCCACAAATAGTTACCACAAAAAGGGAGAAAAAACCTCGCCTTGTGGATACCTTCTTGTGGCCCTCAAGCAGACCATTTCCCCCTGTAAGGTTATTTTTATGATTCTGTTTCCCAGCATAGTTCGAATCCAAGCAGTTGCGGTTGACTCGATTCCCCAGCAGTTGCCGCAGTATATAACGAATTGAGCAATGCACTATTGAATGCTCCTTTAATGTCGAGAAAAGCGCCCACTACAATTTCTTTTCCTGAAAGGATTGAGTTATTTTTCCGACTAGATTACTATGTACTAGTTCTGTTGGCATATTGGTGAACGATATATCCAATTGAGTACTTTTTCCAAACCTTTCAACAGAAATGATGTCAGGCTAATGGTCCCTAGAGCTTTAGGTTCTGATTCTGTCTGAAATATTTTGATTGTTGGAATACGACAGGTTATGATTTAAGATATTTGACTATGGAATCCGACTTTTGTCGTATGTATGTAAAATATTGGGTATTCTCGAGAATTCTTTTTTATTTTGGATATATGGCAAGAAACTTTTGGGAAATACTCCTTTCCCTTTTGTCCAGTTAATAACCAGGCGCTGTTTCAATTTGCGTTTTAATAAGAAATCGCATTCTAGAAAATTCTATGTACTTAATAGTAATCATTGAAATTGTTTACTGCAGTACCATATTAAGTATAAGTTGCATATGATATCAGTGTATCAACCGGGTTAATTACTATTTCTATTTTATAAGGGAACATGCATATTCAAAATAGAGTACATTTTGTCTTGAAACCCATCACACATAATATTGGCATTAGTATAATCATTTTAAAATGTTCGGTCAGTAAGTATTAAGAAAAAAAATTGTATAGTCCATGAAAGTTTTCTGAAATTGTAGCTAATATTTTTAAAATTGGTTTAAAAATCATTCTCCTTCAGTACTACATGATTAAATTTAATTGAGTATCCCGGATGGTAACTATCTTTGGAATCATTTGGAGTGACATTAAAATCTCCCAAGATAAGTATATTTTTTTGATTAGCTATATACATATAACTCAAGATCCTCTAAAAATATTTCCAACTTATTGTATGTTACGTAAGGAGGAATGTACATAAGAAGTACATAAACACAAGTGAATAGTTGGTTATACATTTACAGCCTAAGACGTTAATAACGGAAATAACATGAGTAAGTTGAGATAGATCAATCGGGTCCACTATAGTTGATTTGGTATGCAAGTAGAACTTTACCACCTGGAAATGTGTTGGTTTCCAGAAAATTTATATCACACCGCACTACACCATAATTATTATCGCAAAATGGTTCCGAGTCTTTAACATTACTAGACGACCAGGTTTCTACGTTGTTAGTTAAATGGTAATATATACTTTTATTAAATATAAACGGTAATGGCTGGAAAACCTCACGATACAGCGCTGGAAAGAGGAAGGATGGCATTTTATGCGTATCGCGGATTGTACCAGCTAAATCTCAAAAAGAAGAATACGATTTCACTATTAGGTTAAAATCAAATATTTAAAATAAAGCCACAGCCGCCAGCTTTATCTTAAAGTGTATTTAACAGACTAAAGTAAATTTATGATTCACGTTGATGTATTTTAATTGTTAAAGTTCTTTTAAAACTGATTATGAAAATAAATGTTTCTCTAACAAAAATTTATTTATAATGATCAACTCATCTTACAGACATTACAAAAATAGTACATTGTTTTATTGAAGCAAACGTGCTTAGAGGAAGAGTCAGAAAAATGACAATATTAAGTTGACAAAACTTGTCGTTAAAGTCGTGTCCTTTTGACGTTCGAAGATAAGTATGTTTTTAATATATTAATATTAAACTCAAAATCCTAAATAATGTAACAAATTGTGTTTAACTACAAACTAATTTTTAATTAATTAGTTTAATAATTACTGACATTAACTCACAACCAGCTAGCCTGGATTGAACAGGATAACTTCATTTAGCAAATTGAATGCAAGATTAATACTAATCATCATCACATAAAGGCCTATCTGAAAAACATCCCCTTCTCTAGTTGCGTATTTATCTTATGTTGATGGCATGTTTCGGATAATGGAGAATAATAAATTAACACGAACGAAGCCATAGCGAGTTAGCTAATCGGAGTGCGAACCACTCTCAACATCTCTTACTCGACAGGTTTGCTGTACACATTATTTACTATTATAATTTATATCCCATCTTATATAGGTAGAAATGTTAAATAACTTTGTAGTTTATTAAATATTAAAATATTTGGAATATCTGCGAAACATGCTGTTTTGCCTTCATATTGAAAAGTAGCATTAACATTCCTTCCCAGTACAATTGGGTCAATCTTTATATATACAGTAAGTTCCATAGACCTCTGCAAAATTAAATTCTTCAGGTAAAGTATAATTTTAATGCAAAATATTATCACTGAATAAGCAATTTTAAAGCAGAAGGAAATTTTATAAAAACAGGAATTATGATACTCCAACCTATCTGCAAGTGCCTTACATATAATAAGGACTAAACAAATTAAACCAAAATAGCTACCCTCCCAGCTACACACCAACGACGAGCGCTGAATTAAATGGTGAAATTTGCCGTATTTTGTCTAACACAGTTAACACTAGAATACAATAACTTGGATATTCTTTCCTATTGTTTGGGTTTTCTACCACATGTATTATTATCCTCTTCAAAAACAAATCACCGACTGTACAAAATAATAGAATTATTGGGAAAAAAACCTCTGCGCCCGTGACGTTTACGCCAAAGGAATAGTCAGAGGTTATGTTTTGCAAATAATATAAATCGGAATAAACACAGAAATAATGTATTTTGCTGACGTTTCGGAAAGTAATCTCTTTCCGTTTTCAAAGCATTTTTTGGAAGAACTCTTATTTTGCTGTGTATGTCAACTGCAGACCGGTTCGATCTATTTTTGGGTCTCGTCAGTGCACTGCAAGTGAGCAAGCATACCTTAAATAAACCTGTGTCGCATCTGGGAGAATAGCTGTTTTGGTTTAATTTGTTTAGTCCTTATTATATATAAGTAAGGCACTTGCAGATAGGTTGGAAGATTATAATTCCTATTTTTATATTTTTACAAAATATTATGTGCAGGTTATAGTAGATAGTAATTAGGTGAAGGATTATGTTTACTAAGATTAATCAGTGAACATTTTAAATATGTCTAGTAAAATACTTGGAGTCCTACTCCATTAGATATATGTCTCAAATATGGAACAAAGCAATGCGAGGAGGTAGAAAACACTTCCAATGTTTCTAGATTCCAGAAAGTCTGGCAGAGGACAACCAGGTGAAAATAGGATGACTGCAACGAGTGTGGACCTACTCCTACAGCTATATTTATGAGGCAATATGACTACCTCACAATACAGTTCAGCTGAAGATATACCGATAGGAAGAGGTTGATGGTAAATTGGAAGCTTACTAAAGGTATAATCAATATAAAGGGGCTTAAACGGATAATCAACACCTTTGAACCACACAGGCCATCGGGCATTCAAATTCAAATTCTTTGTTGCCGTAAATCTTTCACAAAAAGACATTAGTATTGTCAAAAATACACACATTTTTTTACATTTTTAAAAACTACAATAAAACAGGAAATACACCAATATATATACAAATACAAATACAGTGAAAGCAAAGAAAAAACGAGGAAATTCAAACATAAATATACATATATAAATATTTTTTTGAAAGCGGTTATGTGTTTAGAAACTCACTGAAGGAATAGAACACATTTTCACCTAAATAAGACATAAGACTTGAGTCTTTTTTAAATAAATTAATATGTTGTATGGATTTTAGATATTCTGGCAGAGCATTGATGGATTTAATTGCATTATAATATGGCCCTCTTTCGTAAAAAGTATGATGGTGGATTGATACTCTTTGATCAGCCCCATGACGTGTTGACATTGATTGATATATTTCGTTGTTTCTGATAAAGATACTCTGATTCCTTTTAACAAATAAAACAAGTTTATAAATATACAAAGATGGGACAGTAAGTAAATTCAGTTTTTTAAAATACGGTCTACATGTTTCCCGACCGGAAATTCCTACCATACATCTAACGAGTCGTTTTTGAGTTAGAAATACTCTTTGCCAGTGTACGGAAGATAGCCAGAATATTATGGCGTATTCAAAAACATTTTGTACATACGAGAAATAAAATATTCGTAAACTATGTATCTACAGTTGATCTCTTAAAGGTCGTATTAAGTAACATGAGGAATTTAATCTTGATATTAAAATATTTGTATAATTTTCCCAATTTAATTTACTGTCTACCGTTACTCCAAGAAATTTCACATGGTCTACCTGTGTAATTGACATACGATTTAAAGGAAGATATAATGACTGATCAATTGTAATAGTTGGAGAGAACATGACTAGGGAAGTTTTACTTGCATTTAGATTCAAGCCATTTGTTTCACAAAATTGTGTCATATCAGAGATTATACTGGTAAGTTTGCTTACACAGCCTGTTAAAGTATAGTCGGTTGCCACACATGAATTGTCATAAGCGTATTTAATTAAATTATTTATTCTTAAAGCTTCCTGTAAATCGTTACAATAGAATACAAACAGTAGTGGCCCCAGTATAGACCCCCGAGGTACACCTTGCTGTATGGCCATTTTATCAGAAAAATAGGGTTGTAATTGATGTGACTTGAAATCGATCGGTATGATAAGATTCAATTAATTTTTTACATATTGCCCTAACACCGAAAAATTCTATTTTTTCCAGCAAAATTGAATGGTTGATAGTGTCAAAAGCTTTTGACGTATCAAAATAGAGACAAGCGACTTTATTATTTAGGTCAAGTGCTGCAATAATGTCAAAAAGTGAATGATAAATAGCTTGTCCAGTTGAACAGTTTGGTAAAAAACCAAACTGACATTTCTTAATAAGTTTGTGTTCTGTAAAGAACGACATCATTCTAACATAAATAATCCTTTCAATAACCTTAGAAAAATAGAGCGGAACTGATATACCTCTGTAATTTTCAATATTTTCTCTATCGCCCCTATTATGAATTGGTATTGTCTTGCTAGTTTTTAATTTTGAAGGAAATACACTTTGTAAAAGACAAGTATTTATTGTGTTAGAAAGTGGATCGACAATTTCAGAAACAACTTTTTTTACTATAGTTATAGGAATCTCATCTAAACCGGACGATTTCTTATTTGGCATTGTAACAATAATGCTTACAATTTCTTGAGTATTAGTAGGATAAAAAAATATGCTTTGCTGATTTTGAGAAATTGTATGATTTCTTTCTCCCGTAGGTTGTGACGGAGAGTGAGAAAATTTCTCACTAAATAAATTTACAAGTTCTTCAGGGTCCATTATATTATTGTTTTGATTATTACTAATAACTAACTGTTGTTGATTTTCAATATTTTTTTTGTTATATTAGTATATTTATTGAAAATGTCCCAAGTTGCTTTTGATTTATAGAATAGGTAGAATATTCCCAGCATTGCTTGGACAAAGAATGAAAATGTTTACAACATTCTCGTATCCACTGTTCAGCACTTTTTATCCCTTGGATATGTACCAATTTGGCTGGCGAAAGATAAAAATGATATTTACGCCAAAACCAGAATAGAACCTTTTTTAGCCTAATATCTTTTCTTTTGAAAACCTTGGACTAATTAATTGATAGGCATGGTACGATAATATGACTGTAAAACTTATACACTGAAACCAATACAGATAAATCATGTGAACTAATATGAACTTACTCAAAGAATATAAAGCGCATTAGGTAGTAAGTAAACCGTCATTCAAAATTTTCTAAACAAAAAACAAATAACAAAGGAGGTATACGTAATCAGAAGATGACCACGGCCATATTCGATAAACGAATTCCGGACACAGTTGAAATAGCAAAAAGTACACACCCAAGGACTTTACTGGGTTAATAGTGTCTAGTCAGAAGATCAGCGGCCAACCTGATATCTTCAAATCGAGGAATAATTCAACCTTGGAACTCTGGTAGCAGTAAAGTCATTGTGTCGCCTGCTGTGTGGCATGTCGTATTGTCCTGTTAAAACCACATGTCTGTCAAGTCAAAACCGCGCAATTTATACCGTAAAAACTTTATTCGATACCTATTGCTGTTGACTGTAGCCGCATCAAATAGTGACCCTTTGCGAATGCATAGGTTGTTCAACAATTTCATATGGATTTCTATTAGCAGTTTTCCTCACTGACGAATTCACAAGATAAAAAGTACCTCACCGCTAATTATGACTTCTCTCGAAAATAGGTTACTTTTTATTGCTCCATTATTCAAATGGCAAGTATACGGTACTGCAAATGGTTCCTGGGTATCAGTTTCTACCTTTTGTACATGTTTCCTTAAAATGTTACGTATCATTGAACCACGAATGTCTAATTCCTGTGCATAATGACAATATGAGATTTTCTGAACCTCGGTTACACTGTGGCATACAGCAACGTTTCCAATAGAACAGCGACACCGTCTGCATCTCGGGGTTAGTATATAAAATGCACCACTATATCTTTTCGACTTAATCCATCAAGCTTATTCATTCGTTCCTGACGGGCAGATTCCTGCAGGTTTGAGTGAATAATAAACTGTCAACACGGGATATTCGCGCGGGAGTTCCACAAGGATTGTGCCTGTCACCGAAGTTGTACAACTTGTACGTCTCCGACTTCCCAGAGTTCCCGAATACATAGCTGACCAAATGTGCCGATGACTGCCATGTACGCACATTCTCATAATGCACGAGCAGTGAATATGCTGTTCTGTTGAAGGCACACATGACTCGTGCTACGGCCTATTACGACCAGTGGAAGATTCGGTTGAACGCTGAGAAGTCTTCACGCGTCGGTTCAGTGAGAACAAAATCATAACACTAATTTTGATCAGGGGAAACAAAGTTCCAACCAAGAGATGCTTGAAGTACTTGGGGGTGAGACTTGACCGAAGACTGACGTTCAATACCCACATCAACGAGACCGTACGGACCGTCTACTCCATGTCCAGGAGTCTGTATCCGCACATGGTAAGGGGTAGCGGTCTTAATCGTCAAAATAAAAAATTATTGTACACAATGGTAGTCAGGGCGTCCATCACATACGCGGTGCCGGTGTGGTACAGCATACTGGTCACGACAATGAAAAAATTTCAATTGCTCAAGCACAAATTTATGCGCCTCATCTTTAATTCTGGAAGGTACACCTCCCCCACAGATCTATACGCATATCCTGGCTAGGCAACTGTTCTCTCTGTATCATTTAATTTTTGATAAATCTATTTTGAATTTTGAATAGAACAGCCTGCACGTATATGCACAGGTATTTTTAAGTTCTTTACCAAACCAGTGTTCTGCCAAATTCTTCACGCTGTCTCTGCAAAACTTTCCCCGTCATTTTCAACAACTTTTCTTTGTCGTTGTTTTTGTCTTCTTCAACGAACGTCTCTTTTTCTATTGAAAGCCCCTGTTTTGGACAACGATAACCGTCTATCCATAATATATATTTAAAAAAATTAGGGTGTTTGGAGCATTTGTTGACAGTATTTGGAAATTTTACACGTCTAAAATAATGTTTGTACCAATTTTCGGTTGGTCTGTCACTGTCTTTTGCTGTTAGTTTAGTTACAATGGTTATGCATTAAATAATAATTATTTGTTAATAAATTAAATGAAATATTACTAATTCAAAACTCCTTTAACTTGAATAAACCGCTAATGAATTTTCGATATATAAGGGCGACAGTTATGACAATATATGAGAACCAGAGATATTCACTGTCATCGCGAATTCCATCAATCGACACATATCTGGCAACGGTTTCAGAATAAATCATAAAAACCCTAGAAGCTTGCAATACAAACGACACAATGTCCAGATATCATTGAAAGATATTTTCCTGTCGCCATAAATCTGGATTTTATTATTTTGGATGCCAGACGGATATAAATTGTATTTAATTGAGAACAGAGGATACACTAGGTGACACTAGGTGACACTACCTAATTTCTTTCGTCCTGAACAAACTGAATACAATCATCGAACAGCCAATTAAATCGAGATATTTTTCAAATGCTTGATTTCTATTGGCTGCTTACTGATTGCATTCATCACTTTCTTCAGGACGAAAGAAAATAGCTACTATTATGGAATGTGTTGGAATGACATTTATTTCAACATAATTTTTCTTATAAAACTATTGTATAAATAAGCAACTTTTTTTGTATGATTTCTAAAATCTTGTTAGAGAAAGTATAGTCTGAAACACTTTTGGAACGGCTTATTCCACATTCACGAACCGTAGTCCTCATCTTCGGCTTAGATTACAAACTTTTCGCTCATGTGAAATAAGGGCCACTTTACAACTTGTTGTAGAATATACTATTATAACTTCCAAATCTATTGTTAGAAAATGTAAATATACAGGCTGTCCATTTTATCAGGGCACTCGAGAATATCTCACTTAATATCGGTCGTACAAAAAAAATTATTTTTACGAAAATTGTGCCGATCTATATAACCTACAAAATAGTTTAAAGACATTTTAAATCCATGGCCTACGTTAAGAGTTATGGCGGAAAATATCGAAAATGCGGAAAATGTCTAGGCCAAATATCTCCGTTATTTAAAGAGATACGAGAAAAATTTTAAGGCGAAAATATTTTGCAAAACAGAGTGTTTCAACGAGGATTTATCTATTTTTTTCAAAACCGCTGTATTTTTAAATTTACTCTTCAGGCTGTTAAAAAAATTATTTTGAAACGGGCGGGAAATGGCGCTATTAAATATAGTATTTTCGTCCCTTTTCAACGATATATCACATGCCATATTTATTCATTAGTACTACGTTAGTAATTATAAAAACATTTTTTTAAAACCAATAAAATTTTTTTAACAAGCATTATACTTGCCGTGGGGAAGTATTGTTTAAATCTTTGCTATAATAAAACATTAACACAATTAAGAAAAATAAAGTAAATTCGGGTAACAAAGACAAAATAATAATCAAAGAAGCAACATGGAGCAATTATGGAAAGAGTATTCGCAGTTATGTCAATGTATAGAGGTCCTCCATAAAGCGTCACTTCTTGCTCAGAAAGTTAAAATGTCTTTACCAATTAATTTAAGTATAATATCCATTTGTTTTTTATTTCATGATTTCACTATTATTTCAATTATTTAAAATAGTTGGCTATGAACAAACTTGACAATTTAATTTTTTGACAGATCATCTTAATGCTTAAACTCTCACTCAATCACACTCGTTCAAGAATTTAGAATTTTCAAAAATGATTATCACTCACATTGATTGTTATAATATGTTCGTTACATATTGCCAATGCAATTTTAACTCTGGATTAGCTCAAGTAGAATATAGAAACAGATTTCCACAAGCACTACAGCCGAATAAAACTGTTCAGAAAATTAGCTAAGAAATTGAAAAATAACGGTTCATTTTTAAAGAAGAAGACAAGGTTGAACAGTGTTACTGATAATGCAAATAAGGTAAACCGAGTTATTAATTATGTAAGAAATAAAAATACAGAAAATTTGGAAACATGATTAAGAGAAATTCAAATTGCTTGTTATATATATAAAACAAGTGCTAGAAAAATTTTAAAGAAAAATGGTTACCGGTGTTATAAAGCCAAAAATGTTCAAAATTTACAAGCGGGGGACAAACCAAGGAGGACGACTTTTTGTAGGTGGCTGTTGGAAAAGAAGCGTGCCGATCCATTAATATGTAGTAAAATACTTTGGTCCGACCGATTTTTCCAATAATGGATTTTTTAATCGCAATATTCATTACAAATGGACTTCTGAAAATACACACTGGCATAGATCGACTGGGTTTCAAAATCGTTTTTCAATAAATGTGTGGATAGGTATTTTAGGTACCAATTTAATAGGTCCTTATTTTTATGATGGTCACCTCAATGGTCAAAGGTGCCTAAACTTTTTGAGAAACGAATTTAGTGAATTCTTAGATGACCTGCCTTTAGAGAATCGACACAAGTTTCAATATTTTCAACAAGATGGAGCTCCTCCCCACAATTCCCATATTTTCCTAGATTATTTAGACGAAATTTTGCCTCAACATTGGACATGTACCAATGGATTTATTCGATGTTCCCCTCGTTCTCCAGATATAACCCCAATGGATTTTTTTCTATGGGGGTATATTAAAGATAAGGTGTTTTCGACGACACTGCAAAATGTAGAGAACCTAAAAGCTCGAATTCAACAGGTATGTATTACAGTTACCCCCGAAATGCTGAGTAATGTTTTAAATGCAGTGCCTCGCCGCGCTCGATTGTGCCTAAAAAATCGCTGTGGACACTTTGAACACTTGATATGATATCTTAAAAAATATTTTGAGGATTAGGTAAATATTAATGTTCTGTGTGCTATATTCTTTTTATTATTAATTTGTTTTTGTTACCTGAATTTGCTTTATTCTTTTTAATTGTGTTAATGTTTTATTATAGCAAAGATTTGAACAACTTATTGAATTATTTTATCGTTTTATTTAATCATACTTCTCCACGGCAAATATAATGCTTGTTAAACAAAATTAATTGGTTTTAAAAAAATATTTTTATAATTACTAACGTAGTACCAATGAATAAATATGGCATATGATATATCGTTGACAAGGAAGGAAAATACCCTATTTAATGGCGCCATTTCCCGCCCGTTTCAAAATAATTTTTTTAACAGCCTGAAGAGTGAATTTTTCTCGTATCTCTTCAAATAACAGAGATATTTGGCCTACACGTTTTCCGCATTTTCGAAATTTTCCGCCATAACTCTTAAAGTAGGCCATGGATTTCAAATGTCTTTAAACCATTTTGTAGGTTATATAAATCGGTACAATTTTCGTAAAAACAATTTTTTTTGTACGACCGATATTAAGTGAAATATTCTCGAGGGCCTTGATAAAATGGACAGCCTGTATAGCTCAAGGTATACAAAATAAAAAAGAAATATTTAACCAATTGGGCAATGAGTTCTATCACCAGGATTTTGGTATGGCTATGGGGTCTCCATTATCACCAATTTTAAGCAACATATTTATGGAGAACTTTGAGAACACACATGTTCAAAATTGTATAAACAAACCGGTTGTCTGGTGGAGATATGTTGACGACATATTTGTAATTTGGCCTCATGGTGTCGATTTACTAGATAGTTTTTTGGAAAATATAAATTAGTAAGGAACCGTCTATTAAATTCACATTAGAAGTAGAAAGTAGCAATGAACTACCGTTTTTAGATGTTTTAATTAAAAGGGTAAATAACACAATTGAAACAAGCGTTTATAGAAAACCAACACATACTAATAGATATCTAAATTTTAACTCAAATCAATCAATAAATGTTAAAAGGGGCATTGTAAAATGTTCATACGATAGGGCCAAAATAATTTCATCTAATAATGAAATATTTTTTTTTTTTTATACATTTATTTAACGTCGGCCTATTTCCGCTACTGAGGCCTAACACCGACGCCTGTAGACGAGCTACCCCCAACCAGGAATTTTGCCGAACCTCTTCCCTTAAGAAGAGTAGGGATCTTTTACTTGCCTAACATTTAATAGACAAGGGACCGACGGCTTTACATCCCCTCCGAAGGATGGTATATCTCCTATTCAACCCTCGCCTAAAGTTGTATAGCTTCCGCGCATACACTGATATACAAGCCGCTGGAAGATGTGTGAGGCGAGAACGCGGTTTCCGTTAGAATGGTCACCAATCCAAGTACTAACTGCGCCTGTCGTTGCTTTACATCGCATACCGAAGTATGTACATAGTAAAGACGCACCTATGCTCGCCCCTCTAATGAAATATTCAATAACGAGAAAAAATTTATCAAAGAGGTTCTAGCACAAAATCAATACCCTGAAGCCTTTGTTGATAGAGTTTTCATAAATGTTGAAAATAGGGACAATCAGGTACGACAAAAACCTGAACGTCATTATATAGCAATAATTCCTTATGTATACGGACTATCGGAGAAGCTACGCCGTATAGGTGACAAATTTGATGTTAGGACGATATTTCAAACGGGGAACACTTTAAGATCTATTTTAACAAAAACAAAACCGATAAACAGGGAGCAAAATTTAAAAAAAACTGTATTTACACTATCCCGTGCGAATGTGATAAATGTTATGTGGGTGAGTCGTCCAGACCTTTCAGTGTGAAGTTGGATGAGCACAAGAATTACATTAGAGAGAATGAAATTCAGAAATCAAAGATTTGTAAACATGCTTGGGAAAACGAACATAGAATAAACTGGTACTCAGAAAAATTTTAACAAAAGAAGCAGATACCACAAAAAGAAAAATTAAAGATTCAGCAATAATATTATTAAATGAAGATAAGTGCGTATCCAATTGTTCTGTAGATATTTGTACAACGTGGCTGCCAATGTTAAAAGAAGAACTTAACAAACTCAACATTGTCTAAAAGGAAATATCATCAGTTCTGTGTTCTGTGTAAGTAGTCTCTAACAATTATTGTTGACAACAAACTGACAGTCAGAGGAATAGGTCTCAGATACCGTTTTGATGGCGGTCTCTTTAACATAGGGCGCTTTAGAGCTTTCACGAAGACACGCACACGATTCATTTGTGATCTCCAGTATGCGGATGACTGTGCACTTTTAGCCTCTACGCCGGAAGAGCTTCAAGAACTTTTAGATGTGTATGCCCAAAGCTATGATTCTTTGGGACTTAAAATCAACATTGGAAAGACTAAGATTATGTCAACTCCTCATCAAGTGAACCAAATAGACATTACACTTAACGGAAATTGTTTTGAAGTGGTGGATCAGTTCAATTACTTAGGCAACGTTGTTAATGACAAAGCAAACATGAACAGCGAGATTCGCAATAGAATTAACGCTGCATCTAGAGCATTCTGGGGACTTAGAGAGAGAGTATTTGACAACCACGACCTTGCTTTGTCAACGAAAATGGCTGTCTACAGAGCAGTTGTCATTCCAACACTGCTATATGGATGTGAAAGCTGGGTCACTTACCGTCGTCATGTGAAAGAATTAGAACGTTTTCAGCAAAGACACCTCAGAAGTATGATGAAAATCCGTTGGTTCCATCACATATCAAACGTGGAAGTACTCAAGAGAGCAAACAGCCTTCCAATTGAGGTGCTTATTTCAAGAGCACGCCTAAGATGGGCAGGTCACGTTCATCGTATGCATGATAACCGCCTTCCTAAATGTACACTTTATGGTGAATTGCTAAGCGGTAGAAGAAAGCGTGGCGGTCAACGAAAGAGGTTCAAAGACGCTCTCCATGAAAGTTTAAAATCCTGCGGTATTGCAGACGAGCAATGGGAACAACTTGCAGCGGACAGAACCGAATGGCGAGGGGTTGTGGCCAGCTATCAAGGAAATGTTGCTGCAAGAAGGCCGAATCCAAGACCTAACCAGGTCTATGTTTGTCCTGATTGCGGTCGACATGTGCTCTCCCGAATTGGCCTCTATAGCCATAGTCGTGTGCACCGTAGATGAATGGGAATTACAATAGACTACACCTTTTACTTGTTTTTTATTGTACGCAATTTATCGACTGTAACATTTCTATACTCGGACTCGAGTAACGGCTAATAATAATAAATAATAATAAGTATCTATGGAAATAACATAAACAGAATCTTCAAGCTATGTATTTGACATACACAGCAGAATAAGAGTTCTTCCAAAAAAAGCTTTGAAAACAGAAAGAGACTACTTTCCGAAACGTCAGAAAAATGCATTATTTCTGTGTTTATTCCGATTTATATTATTTGCAAAACATAACCTCTGACTGTTGCTTTAACGTTAACGTCACGGGCGCAGAGGCTTTTTTCCAATAATTCTATTATTTTGTAGATTCGGTGATTTGTTTTTGAAGAGGATAATATACATGTGGTAGAAAGCCCAAATAAGAATATGCGTTATTTATTCTAGCTCGGAGGTTTTCAATTGTCTGGGGTCTCGATTTATGTACCTTTTCTAATAATACCCCAAAGAATAAAGTCCATTGATGTTAGATCCGGTGATTTTGAAAATGATTATTTAACCACTGTCTCACTATCACTGCATTATGTACAGGACACCTATCTAATAGAAATTTTAAATTAACTCGGTCACGAATGGTTAAACTGTCTAGTGCTTCCGAAAATTCATTCCTCAAAGAATACAAAAATCGGTACCTATTTGAATTTCCTTCGAAGAAGAAGGGGCCAATAATTTTATTATGGAGTATCCCGCACCGAACATTTACGTTTAGTGAATATTGTCTCTTACAATTGATAACCCAGTTTGGATTTTCTACCGACCAGTAGCGAGAATTTTGGGATGAAACTGTACCGTTGGTGGTGAAAGATGCTTTGTCGGTATATAATATTTCTTTAATGAAATTAGAATTATTGAGGTATTCTCCTTGAGCCCATAAACAAAATTCCAGTCTTTTATCTTCATCTCCGGGCTCTAAAGTATTCAAAAACTTTGGTTTGCATGGCTTCAAATGGTTCTTTACAAGACATCTTCTAATAGTTTTCTTGGAATATTTAAATCTAGTCTAGCACCTCTTAAGCTGGAATTAGGACTATTACGAAAATACTCTGAAATTTGACCATTATGTCTACCTACAAAATGTTCGTGATTTCTGCCTCTGATAATATGTTTTGGTATGGCACTTGTGTCATTTAAAACTTTATATTGTATGCATTGGTACTACTGACGATTGGTCCATTAGCATATCTAACATTAAATTTATCAGCTGCATTATCACACAAAACTTATTCACACCTTCAATGACAACAATATTTTTTTATTGTTTCTACAATTGCATTTTCACGACTTAAGGCATAATAAAGAAAATAATAACTTCGCTTGTAAGTCTAGAACAACAAATCAACAGAATTTTCTTTAAAAAAAAAGAGTTATTTGATACTCATTATCTACCGGTTTCATAATAAAGCTCAAAAAAATTATTTTCTGAAATCATTGAAGTTGTTATAAAGGATAAAAGACTGTTCATTATTCACGAAAATTGAACCTCAAATTAAATATACTTAATGGGGGAATTATTGTACGTCACTGTTATTAATCTTATTAATTTTAATTAATCAGTAATATTATTAGATTTAACTTTGTTATCTGACTTAGGTACTATGTCTGCAATAATATATGCGTACTACTTTCATTTTTAAATTTATCTGCAAAAATTTTATTAATTCGTATGTTTTTATGAAATTTGGTACATAGTCTAGTATACTTTAACTTGGCGTGTGTATGTATGAGTTAATATTTCCGTACGATTTCATTTTCTCCCATATTGTACACAAAGTTAAAGCAATAGTCCATAAACATTGTCTACGTGGACAATATTTCTGGATCTTTGTGTACAAGAGAAAATGAAATCGTACGGAAATATTAACTCATACAAACACACGCCAAGTTAAAGTATACTAGACTATATCCATTTAGGTGGGAGCTGAATACAGGGATGTATTCAGATTTTACGTAAAATAATCGCTAATACGGTTTCTTAAATTTTAGGTCTTAGAGAAATCGCGGTAGGCCATGATTTTTAAAAATAAGATATAGAAATTTTGTCTAAAATTGCAGTTTTGGTATTGTATTTAAAAGAAACGGTCAAAATCGATTAATAAATACAAATTTTATGAGGATGATAACTATTGAAATGGGTCAGACTGTATATTTCTCTGGCAAAAATGGAGTGGATATTCGAAACAAGATAAAAGAAAACTACAATTTAAACTACGATAATTTCTGGAAAGTTGATGAAAATTTCAATGTTCTCACATTATACTTTACATGCTATCAAATTTTATTTTTCCATCGCTAGAAATTGCGTTTGTTAATATAAAACTTGAGTTACTAAATTTTTATTTACTATGCATTTAAAAAAATTATAGGGGTGGCTTCGGGGATGAAGGGGTGGAGCTAAGCCTAGGTCTATTCATAGAATACACCTTTTAAATCGGTATTTCTCTAGGATCGGCGATGTAACAAATGGTGATACAAAAGGACGAAATTGCTTATTCTAGTTCGTTTAACATGAAGTAAATGAATTACATTGAATATTCGTAGAATGCCACAAATAACTTTCAGACAATATGAATTACATTGTTCAATGCGGAACAGGTTTCGATAACTTGAAGGCTAGACGCTCAGAGAGACTTTGCACGAGCCACCCCGTAAATATGTATGTTTACGACCTAGACAAATATCCAAAAACAAATTATAATAAATATAACTGGAACATAATTATGATAAATTGATCAATTGATGTTTTGCCAAAAATCCAAAAAATATATCAGGCGCCTATTTAAATTTAATAAAAACGTTGTCACATCGTAACATATCTCTAAAGAATCTCCCAACAGAAATAAATAAAATAATAAAAATTCTTGGTTAAATTTAAATATTTTTCACGAATGGGCCTCATGCATTGTGACTTGATCCTTTTATATTTTATGCCGTCTGCTTACCAATTTATAAATTGTGGCCGCCAGTCGTGTCTCGCCACGGATTATTTTCATATAATACACCCTTACTTCTCTTTTTTCTGGCAGGCATTACCATAAGACGTAAAAAGATCTAAAAAACCACAAACATTATTCCTTATACCTGACAAATAAAGCTTTTCAGAGCTGAATACAAAGTCGATCCTATTCACAACAGTTATTGTATGTGGAAAATATGGGGATTAGCCGACTCGGTAAATAAAATATACTTTAGCGGTTTAAAATTTATTTGGAAAGTATTAAAAACGTCGATTAAATTGCAGCGGTTAAGAATACCTGTATGCTTTATTAGCCCAAATATTTTGTTAACTTATGAACTAAATGATGTTAGGTCTGTCAGAAAATTTAATAACGCAGGGTTTGAACTTTATGAACATTTAACAAATTATTTATTTCTTAAAAAACGGATATAGTAATAGTACGGCAGCCCGCAACCAAAATTTCCGATTTAGCCCCTAATGGAAAATTCCCGCGCCAATGCTCATTTCTTTGAACAAGGATTAAAAATGTTCAGGGCAACGGAATTTTTTAGCGTCGCGAAAGGATTGGAATGTATCCTTCAACATGTAAAAAATAACGGGTCATTTGAATAATCGCCTAATGTCCGTTTACTATTTCTTGGTGTACATAAATATGCATGGTTTGGGGAAAAAATGAAAACGAAAATTTTTAGTGTTGAGCTAAGATGTAAGGGGTTAAATAATGAAAACTGGGAACAGATGGAAATTCCAGTCGTCGCATAATGTCCGTTCCGACAAATCTCGTCTATTTCTAAAGTTTTTCTGCGATGAAAAAATAAAAACGGACGTTTTAATCGTTGCATATAACAGTACTTGCATTTCAATTGTGGGTATTTTGTTACTCCCTAACATCTGTTCTCTAATGGAAATGATGTTTTATATCAAGAAACATGTATGAAAAATATGAACGGACAATTTTCAACTCTTTTTTATACATATATTTAACGTCGGCCTATTTCCGCTACTGAGGCCTAACACCGACACTTGTAGACGAGCTACTCCCAACCAGGAATTTTGCTCTTAAGAAAAGTAGGGATCTTTTACTTGCCCAACATTTAATAGACAAGGGACCGACGGCTTTACATCCCCTCCGAAGGATGGTATATCCCCTATACAACCCTCGCCTAAGGTTGTACATCTTTCGCGCATACACTGATATACAAACCGCTGGAAGATGTGTTAGGCGAGGACGTGGTCTTCGTTGTGAACACGAATTAGCCCTCGAGTTGGTGAAAATAAAATAATGTTTGGAGTGAAGAGTAAGAGCTGAGACCCTAGAGGGCGTTCGTGCACTTAATTTCGTTGAGAGAAGCCCTGGGGTTCAAATTCTGTAGTGGTGGTTTGGGTCAATTGCTGCACCCTGTTTGGAACTGTTGTAACACTTTGTTTTAAGATTTTAGTTTATTTAGCACTGATTAGTCTTGTTTAGTTCTGACAGGATCAACGGCTACACCCTGTATATGGTTTTCTTGAAATAACAACACTTGGCTTTAAAACGGAACGAACAAATTGTTTATTTAAATTTTAATAACAGAATTTAAAACGGTTTAGTATTTTATTTAACAAGTTTTTTTTCAGAATAGGTAACTATTCGACGGCAGAAATTCAGTCTTATTTTGTTTCACTAAGAATTTATTTTAAAAAAGTTTATCTGAAAAAACTCACTTCTTTGTGAGGCCGCGAAGGTGAAATGAAAAAATGTTGGGCCGCGAAGGCGAAATGAAAAATGTTGGGACCACTTAAGGCGAAAGGTTCTTCTTCAAAATTAATTGGGGCCACTTAAGGCGAAGACTTAAAACTAACTCTTTTTAACCAGGTTTCGGCCTTGGAAGCTAGAGCTCGACACAGCCAGTGACGATAAGTATGCTGGGGCAGAAAATAGGGAAGCCTAACTAGACGGCAGGAAGCTAGAACTTTAGTTAAATATAACCGAACCGTTTGCACTAGTAAATAAGCTTATTACACTTTATAATCACTTTTAAAACAACTAATTTGGTTACCACTCGCGCGAACTTAACATTGGAGTCACTGTCAACTCTGAACTTGCCTTGGGGTGACAATGTCTCGGTATTTATACTATCCGTGTGTTGCGTTTGTCGTACCCCGTGAGTCAAGCATGAACGTTTTTACCACCTATTTAAATCTGGATTTGGTACCGTCAAATCTGCGCAATAGTTTTGCAATAAGTTAATATATGGAAAATTGAACATTCAGCTTAAAATTCCACCTTGATGACCCGATTAAAACTATCCACCAAGTTTACGCTTATACTTATAAAGCGAATAATACATAACGCAGAACCTCAATACTAAGATATAAATTAGCTTCGCGAGATCACTTCCGTAATACAAGATATGTACAGGATTTAATGGTGCCTCAGCATAAAACTTCGAATTTTCATAGATCATTCTTCATCCCATCTTTGGAATTAACCTCTAAATGAATACAAACAATATAAAAGCAAATAAAAGTAGTCGAAAACAACATTTTAACCGGTCAGAGGCTGGCGTCTTGAGGTCGCAAGTGCCATATTTTTCTTTTTTTCGTTTTTCACATACATTGTTTTCGCTTCCTTGTCTGTTTGTATGTCTACTTTTTTTCTTTTGACTTCGAGCTTATGGAAAACTCACGCACCACAAACTGTTGATAGTATCAAAAGTAGCAGAATTAATTAACGTGGATTAACCCAGCACAGACAATGACAGGTCTAACCTAACACGATCACTATAGAAGTAAACATCAGGAAATGGAAAAGATATGAGACATTTTTCTCGCCCAATGGTCTTTCAGGGCATTTTTTCCACAGAGGGGTGGACCACGGATGGGGAAAACAGGAGGAAAAATATTTCAGGTATAGAAACAGAGGTGGAGCAAAGCTAAACCTACTTCACAATGATGATAGTGTTTTACATTGCATCACAATTCTAATTTTACATCTTTTAGAAAAGTTAAAATTTTGTTGAAAATTTGTAAGTTATTGTAATGCAATAAAGTCGTTATATTGGTAGGAAGTTGAACGTGCAATAGTGATAGTTTTTTAATGAGTTCGGTTGTAGCCTGAGTGTTTAGATTACAATTAAAAATAATATGGTTCATATCTAGATTTATTATCACAACTACACAAAGGACTTTCGAGGAGTCCAATTCGATTAAGGTGTTGTGGGAAACGGCCGTGGTTTAATTTTAATCTATTGACAGTAGTAGCAAATACATCTAGAAACTTTAGGCTATTTATATGGGATAAAGAAGTTGGTAACATAGGATGAATTTTTATGCAGTGATTTTTTCAGTTTGCCACGTACGCCTCCCAACTAGCTTGCCGTTTCTGTTTTTGTTCTAGTTTATAAAAATGAAAGAAATCTCTGACTGGGAAAAATAAATGAGTGATACCTTGTTCTTTAACTGATCGTTTGGCAAGGTAATACATTCTTTAAATAATTTAAAGGTAGCTAATATGCTCAAACTAGGGATGTAAAAGGCACATCCTGTAACGTTTGCAGTTTTGGACACGTCAGTGAAAATCTTGCATGTAGGACTATTTATTATTCAGGCTATTACTGAAAATTTTCGAATTTCACAATCTGAGTATTGTGGAAATAATACATTTGATTTTAGATATACAAAACGATACTCATTTTGAAAAATATAGTAGTTATATTATGGTATGACTGCTTTGTATAAGGATGATAAGCAAGGAACGATTTGGTTAAAGGTGGGCTGTTATGATGCGCCCAAAATTCTTTCGTCAAAACCTCTACAGCTAAAGAACAGACTTTATTGTACAACCCTCTATTATACATTTGTATTTTGGCAAAAAATTTGTTGGCCTGGTATTATTGCCTTCGTAAGTGTAGAGGCGGTTCTTGTGTTTCTGCCAAGACAACTTCATTTTGGAAAATATTGCATTTCTCCGATACATATACAAAACGTTATACTAGATTCAGTCTATAGTTTTTAAGTTAGAGACGGAGGCTGAATCGTATAAGGTATAGTAACGGAAAACAATAAATGAAAACAATCGCAGACGAAGTGTGGAATAGAGACGGTAGTGGCGATGCATAACGCATAGCTGTTTCTATCACATCACATCTTGCGTCTTTTATGTCGCGTGCATTAAAATGAGAGAGAGAAATTCATGCTCGTGTTGTTTGCCAACTAGCGCGAACGATAGGTGGAATATGGTACTTCAGTAACGGACTTAGTATGCGGTGAAGTAAAGTATAAATATAATTAATATATTAATACGTAATAGTTTATATTTGTCCATCAAAAATTCAACCAATTTAACGAAAGTCAGAGAGAGAATTGCGTGGTGCTTTAAAAACGTAAACAGACATACACAATATAATTAAGTCTGGGTCTGCCTTCTTAACGTCTCACGTCGCACCTCCCTTCTCGATTAAAGCTTTCCGCTACTATACTACCATAATCTAATATTGATAAGATGTACGACTTATATAGCATGAGTTCGGACAGATTTTAGAATATTTATACCTTTTTCAACTTTTGTTTTAATGTAATTTATGCGTTTAGTCCAAAGTAATTTTTTATCCAAAATAATACCATGTTATTTACATTCATCGGCAAGAGGAATAACATATGTGTTTAAATTGAAGGTTTTAATACCAGGATCAATTCTGTGATGACTATATGATGACAGCGGACTTGTTTTCAGATAAATCAAAATTGTGGTCAATAAGCCAGGATTTGAGGCAATAATAGGTGATGTTTCAGAACAGTAACACAGTCTCTGCATATTTTTTTAATGGAATAAATAACCAGATCGTGAGCGTGCTGTATGCAATTTATCGTTTCGTCAAATGTTTAATGTATGCTTGCGCTGTAAATATTAAAAAGCAGCGGGCTCAGACCAGAACCCTGTGGAAGTTCTTGACATGTAATTCAAGATTCATAGTAATTCTTTTATACATACTACTCTATTATTATAAAGTTCAGCAATATTTGTTGATGTGCTAGAGGAGATACCATAATGAATAAGCGTATTTTGAAGCAGAGATAAATCGACCAACTCATAAGCCCTTTTTATGTCAACAAATAAAGCTGCGAAATATGAATTTTCCGTAAAATGTCTACTTGTTATGTTATTAGTATTATCCTTATTATAAAATGCATTTTTGAAATTAGATTTAAAAACCATTTTGTAGTTTTATTAAAATCTTAGCTTGCATATTTTATTTATATATTTTTTTTTAGATTTAACTTAGTCATTACTGGGCAAATGGAAAAAAGACTCATTGCTTCAATTTGTACCATATTTACTTTTGAGTAAAATAAATATATATTATTATTTTTAATTCTACACCAACCTGTAATAATTTACCAATTTTATGCAAAAAGATTCTAGTAGTTAAAAAGTAACCATTAAGTAATAAAGACGGAAAATATGTTCATTTTTAATTATGGGTCAAGCACTAAAATATAATTCTATAAACCCATTAAGCCATTCCCTTCCAATACGTTCACAACAAGACATAAAGTTAAAAAATATGTAGAGGCGTAGGTGTTATAAACTATTAGTTGCAAATGAAATGAATGATAGGGGGATGATTTATGTCGGACTCGCGGTCGGCGGGTCTGCGTTGACCCCAGGGGGTTCTAGAGGTGTCCTGGCTGCCTTTGTATTCTTCCGAGAATGTCCAATCTAACACCATCCCGCCGCGATTATGCATGCTTATTTTTGTCATTAATAAAATGAAGGATAAGCTCGCCTTCTTTAATAGTGTTCGTATGGGTCACAGGAATGTAAAAAAAATAATATTCCAAGGACGGTGAAGAGACCTCGGGTTCGTTGTTTATGGTAAGATTTACAGGGTGGTTTAATTTAAACTTGTTCAAATAAATCAGTAAAGAATTCAACACAGACGTTATATGTTTAAAGTCTGAAATCATATTTCACAATCTTGTCTTTATATAAAAATAATTGCATAGTATATGTGCAATCACGTATCGCACTGTATTGCTGTTGAAACAGATTTATGAAAGGGCGTTCCTATTAATACGAATCTTTGTAATTTTACACAATATGTTTCTGGCGCTCCAGATGACGAAAAACGAGTTCATGTTATGTATACGGACATATCAAAAGCTTTTGATCAGGCAGATGATCCTACCTTACTTTGTAGGTGGTTACACTGTGTTGGATAATTAAATAACCATTTCTAACTCTTGTCTAACTGAAGGATTACAATATGTGGAATACATGGGACAAAGAAACGGTCAATCTTTCACCATTTGACAATTTCAAAGTTGGGGTCATTTTCGGGGAAACAGGAAATGATGGAAAAATCTCAAGTAATGAATAATTGGCATATATTATATATTCATTTATTGGTATATATTATTCCTGCCAAGTTTCAGTCCCATACCTTGAAAAATCTAGAAACTATGGCCTGCCAAATGGTTCCGTTGACACCCGGTATAGTAATGGTGCACCCAAGGAAGTAATTTGTAACCCGCTTCCGAACAGCTCTGGCTTTGAATTTGGGGTTTGTCTAATTTATGTGGTGTTTATATATTATATTATTAGGTTTCAAATATTGGACACTACAGTGCTAATAGGTAACTCCACGTATTTTATTCTTAAGAAGATTTTTTGTTGCAAGTATTATTTTAAGAATTTAAGTTTTTTTATTTTTTATACATTTATTTAACGTCGGCCTCTTTCTGCTACTGAGGCCTAACACCGATGCCTGTAGACGAGCTACCCCCAACCAGGAATTTTTGCCGAACCTCTTCCCTTAAGAAGAGTAGGGATCTTCTGCTTGTCTAACATTTACTAGACAAGGGACTGACGGCTTTACAATCCCTCCGAAGGATGGTATATCCCCTATACAACCTTCGCCTAAGGTTGTATAGCATCCGTGCATACACTGATATTCAAGTCGCTGGAAGATGTGTGAGGCGAGGACGCGGTCTTCGTTGGAACGATCACCCATCCAACTACTAACGGCGCCTTACGTTTCTTTACATTGCATTTCGAAGTATGTACATAGTAAAGACGCACCACCTATACTCGCCGTAAGAATTTAAGTTCATGGAATCTAAAACGTGAAAGAATTAATCAGTATCACCAACTTCAGATAAAAATCAAATTAATCATTTTATGACTTGTAACAGTTTTTGACAATTTAGATCAGAATAAAATTGAATCGATATTTTCATGGACTTGAGCAAGGCATTCATTTTCGGCCATCGACAAAAATGAGACTGGTTAACTTCGTATCTTTTCAAAAGGCCACAGCGCATTGAAGTGAATGGCATAAGGTCTGAATATAAACGTTGAAATTGGGGTACACCAGGGATCAATCTTGGGGCCCTTGCTATTTATTTTATTATGCAACAATTTACCGAAAGAATCACTGAAATTATATTAATTATTTAATAATACTTAATTATGTCTGCCAGCAGATGACTAACAAAGTATACTTGCCGGCCAGTTGATGTCCAAAAATTTCGAAATGGCTTGACCAGGAAACAGTCTCCGCAAAATTGTCATAGAATTCCTAGCAGTGTGGGAAGTGACTCCAGATTTTTCATTTAAAAATAGTTATTTGCTAAAAACAGTTAAATGCTCACTCTATTGAGCAAATTAAAACAATAAATATATTATTACGTGCTCATAATCTCCAGTAAACACCCTGTACGTAGGTTGAAATAATTGCAACAAAAACATTCATTAACCATTGATTTATTAACCCTTAAATTAAAATAAACACACTAATTACAAGTTTCATCTTACAGTCTCACTACTATAATTCACAAATTATTACACTGTTCTTATTCCATCACTTGCTCGTCTGATATAAAAGTACCCTCCGTGCGCGGGATCTATTCCTTGTATATCCGTGACGAACGTACTTGTATTCTCTATCTCATTCTAAACAATTCGGGCATTCCTCGATTTTTCGGGTAGCTATGGGAATTCGTCAGTTGGCCCAGAGATGGCGCCGCTTTACCAGTAGCCACCAGGCAGACCTTCCTTCACTCTGTTATCTGAGATTGATTCAACATCACTCCGTCGGAAGGCGGCACATAACAATATATTACTACTTGTAGTCTTCTATGGGGAGCGCATGTCACTACATTAGCGAATTCACTATCACCGATCTGTTATGCATTATATGAACTAAAAAATGTATTAAACATGTTCAATGTACCGTTTTATCACTATGAAAATTTCGTGTAAAGGCTTAAATATGACATCATGTTCTGAGAGAGCTTCTTCCCATTTTGACCAAGTATTGAAAATTCAAACTCAATCAATCAACCAATATAACTTTATTCATGTTACAACATAACAGGTACATCCCCAGAACTCATCCCGACACCGACCATGCATCCACCACTTTAATCACAGTGGCGGATTGCAAGGTCGGGCGAAACGGATCTAGTTTGGTTAAAAAACGAGTAAAACTTAAACTTAAACTCCTTCTGAGACAAACAGATTAAAAAAGGTACTAAAATTACTTATATCTAACATAAAAGACTTAACAAAATTTAACACTACAGATTTTTAAAAAACTGGTTCACTTTTCAATTTTTTTAAATTTCGCAGCTGACGCAGGTACCTCAATGCAAACGAGGAGTCCTCCGCGAGGTGTATAAAAGCCGAGCTGCGCAAAGGCTGGTCTAAACTTTGATTTTTAAATTGCGTTGAGAAATTGATTAGAGACAAAAATGTTAAAAACAAAACAAGAAGAGGGGCGAGCGTAGGTGCGTCTTTACTATGTACATATTTCGGTATGCGATGTAAAGCAACGACAGGCGCAGTTAGTACTTGGATGGGTGACCATTCCAACGGAAACCGCGTTCTCGCCTCACACATCTTCCAGCGGCTTGTATATCAGTGTATGCGCGGAAGCTATACAGCCTTAGGCGAGGGTTGTATAAGAGATATACCATCCTTCGGAGGGGATGTAAAGCCGTCGGTCCCTTGTCTATTAAATGTTAGGCAAGTAAAAGATCCCTACTCTTCTTAAGGGAAGAGGTTCGGCAAAATTCCTGGTTGGGGGTAGCTCGTCTACAGGCGTCGGTGGTAGGCCTCAGTAGCGGAAATAGGCCGACGTTAAATAAATGTATAAAAAAAAACAAGAAGAACAAACGCAAAAAAAATGTTAAAAACAGAAAGGAAGAGGGGGGTAGAATAGATTTAAAGCTATGAAAGGTATGAAATATCAGTAAAGGTGGATAGGGTGAACGGAAGTTATTGTTGGGGAACTTTGGCTACAGAGACTGCCGGAAAATCGGTGTTTTTGTAAATTTTTTTGTTGTTTTCGTTATTCGACAAGCAATAAAACCTCAGTTTGGTATAAATTGTCGTGTACAAAGGAGCGTTTATCACACTTATCGGTCGTTACAATTTGTATTGAATTTAAAATATTTGGAATTTCACAATATCAATTTTAATAAAGCGGAACTTGTGAACATGACTTTTGTTTTGGGCGAGTCAGACAGAAATTCTTTACTTGCAAATAGAATCTATCACCAGCGTTATCCTGAAAGAAGGATTCCTGATGTTAGCACATTCCAAAACCTTCTCGATAGATGCCTGGAAACTGGAATTGTCGAATATAAAAAAAGTGAAAGAATAAAACGTGTTGTGAACGAAGAAAATGAGATTTTCTGTGGTGCTGGCAACGGTTGAGAATCCCCATGTTTGTCAAAGAGAAGTGAGCTTATTAGTAGGAATAAGTAGACGGTCTGTGGGTCGAATCTTAAAAACAAATAAGTTGCATGCATCTCATATTGTAATGCATTAGGAATTATCTGATGACAATTTTCAAAAGCGATTACAATTTTGTAATTGGGCCAGAGGTGAAATGCAACATGTCAACTTCTTCAATACTGTTTTATTCAGTGATAAGGCAACTTTTCATAAAAATGGATTTGTTAATAGGCACAATTTCCATTATTAGGCTTCGGAGAAGCCTCACTTTTTTATGCAAGTTGATAACCAACACAGATGGTCTATAAAAGTTTGGGGAGGAATTATTGGAGAACATGTAATAGGGCCACATTTCTTTGATGGTACATTGACTGGAACTACTTATCTTAATTTTTTTGGAAAACTGTCTGCCACAATTATTGGTAAATCTCCCTGAAAAAAATCGAAATACGATGTAGTTTCAGCAAGATGGTGCTCCATCACATTATTTAAATGCAATTAGAGACCACTTAAATAATACCTACCCTAATCAATAGATTGGAAGAAATGTACCCACTAAATGGCCTACTAGATCCCCAGATCTCACAAAAATGGATTTCTTTTTATGGGAATACGTGAAGGAAATTGTTTATAGAGACACACCAACAACAGTACAAAATATGAAGGAAAGAATAATAACTGTCTTTACATCTATCACACCGGCAGTTTTAGAAACAGTGGGAATCTCATTTCAAAAGCACATAGAGATGTGTCAATCAAAATAGGCAATAAATGTTCCACCATTTATTATAATTTCTTCTACTGAGTTATTTGAAGAAACTTCTTTTTTTAAGTTCATTTTTGAATTTTGTAATTATTGCTCAATAAAATGAAATTGGTTGCAATTAGCCCTAGGGAAGTACTTACAAAAAATGTTCGTTTGTCATTTCTACATCACATCGTCGAAAAATATACAGGGTGTTCCATTTGAAAAAATTGAGGAAATTCAATTTAAAATGTTTTTAACCTGCTACAAATAGTTTTTAATGTGTATTGTTATATTTTATATATTTTTTATCTAGTTATGTTTCTTATGTTAAGTATTTTTTGTATAAGAAATTATTAGTTGTAAAGTGTCTATGACACTATTTCGATTACGTCTGTCACTTGGACAAGATTAATTAACTACTCTTGGTCTTAAAGTCAATAAATATTATTATTATTACTTAACAAGACACTAACTATTAATATTTCCTTATTGCACCATTTCTATTTATAACTTCTATAAGTCTGTTTGGCATAGAATTAAATAACCTTATACAATAATCATTAGTAATAATATTTTTCCATGCATTATTTACTATTTCCAATAATTCTTCGGTATTCCATGGTCTCACATTTCGTTTTTGCATACTTCTCACGAGTAGCCCCCATACTTCTTCCACAGGGTTAAGGTCTTGACTATGACTGGGTCAGATAAGAACATTGATATTGTTATCTTGAAACCAGTTAGTTACGGTATGAGCAGTATGAACGGAACAATTGTCTTGTTGAAATATGAACTCATTATTAGGAAATAGTTGTGACACAGAAGGGAGCATAATATTGTCTAAAATCCTAATATACGTTTCACTATTAAATCGTTCCTCAATATGCCACAAAGCACCAGGACCACGTGCCGATATCCAAGCCCACATATTGACGGAAAATCTACCACTTTTATCATTGTTAGATATATATTTCTCATCTAATCGAGTATTCGGAGGGCGGTAAACACGAATAGATACGACCGCTGTGTGTTGACTGGAAAGTTTTTTCGTCTGTAAAGATTACATTGTTCCAAAAATTTACATCATGTGCTAAAAATTCAAGCGCAAATCCTACTCGAGATTCTTTATATTCAGCTTTAAGTGTTTCTGTGCTGCTGCATGACAGCGTAGCTCCGATTCTCTTACTCGCCGGTGACCAGTACTACTCGATCCAGGAAAATTCGTTTTATCAGCAGCCTGAATAACTGAGTAAAATTAATTTTCTACTAAAGCATTTACCAATTGCAAATCTTGTTGTTGAGTTGATATCCTTCGTCGCCCTGGTCCAGGATTTCTGCTAATCGTACCGTTTATTCTCCACTTTCTTAAAATGTTACACACCGAATTTTTGTCAATATTATAACGCAGTGCAATTTGTCTCATTGACCATCCATTTTCTACTTTAGCAATAACTCCAGATTTAGCTAAATCGCTTATATGAGGCATATTAGTTTTTTGCACATTCACAATAAATTATGACAATTAACTGACAATGTCACAAAAATTAAAGTTAGATATACACAACTAGATTTTAGCAAAATACCGTTATAAGACTATTTTTTTTGCTCACGACCGTACAATAAATATTATTATTCCGTCTAAGATGTAGTCACTCAATTTAGCATTAAATCTCTCAAATTTTAAAAGTTACTATTTGAAAGTGCCAAATAATTGTTCGGTCAAGCTGGGCTTGGCACGAGTAAAATTTATGTTCAAATCCTCCCAAAAATACAATACTTTCTAATTAATTATTTTTAAAGTCTCCGGAAACTGAAACTTACATGTATTATTTTCAATTTTGAAGTATAAAATGACAACTGATTAAATTGCATTAACATCTTAATTAAAAACCAATTATTATCGTGTAGTACATTTAATTTATTTGTAATCTGCAAGTCTCAAATTTACGATCCATTACAGAGATTTTTGCGTTAGTGGTGAAATATATGCAGTTAATTTTATTAATTTAATGTAAGGCATAGGCTTTGCGGTTACTAAAAAGACATTAATGTCTCTAGATCTGATTTATATTTAGAGATGTTGTAAACTTTGAATTGGGATTAATTATTTTATTTGAACGGATCGAATTGAGTCATATATAAATGACATAGCATTTTCTTACAAGATCAACTTTAGTTCAACCGTTTTTAAATATTCCAAGAAACTGTTATTGTGTTCTTGAATAAATCGTAATTGTAAATAATGTACAATTGGTTTATGTGCAGAGAAAGGGGAAACACAGTGTGACATAATTATTGTCATCCTTGACTTTGGAATGAGTGTAGCAAGTGAAGTGAAATTAAATGGTGGAGCTGCAAATTTAATTAATGGGTACAAAATTAGCGTTGGACTGGGGCCCAGAAGGTCTACCGTGCATACTTCTTAGAGGCCACATATATAGTTTTTTAGTTTAGTTTTTAACTTATTTCGGTCTCCTAAAATATACTGTAAAAATAAGTTAGGGCTATGTGTGTACCCTACAAGGTCAGAAGATATTGTTCATATTACTTTTAAAATAAAAAATAGTGTAATAGATTCACCATCATCGTCATCACCCAGCCTCTCTAGTCCAGTGTTGGACATAGACCTCTTCTAATGCTTTCCAACGATTGCTTTGATTTCCCGTAGCAATCCAATTGGGAACTATGCTTTTTAAGTCATTCGCTCATCGGCTGCCTCTATTCCATCTGCTTTGTCTGGGACGCCATTCCACTATTCGTGTCGTCCATTTATTGTCTGTAAATCGAGCGACATGTCCGGTCCATCTCCACTTTAGTTCCGTGATATGCTCTCTGGGTCCTGTTCTTTGACGTATGGTTATATTTGGTATGCTATCACATCTTGTGATACCTAACATGGATCTCTCCATGGCGAACTGGGCTACTCCTATTTTCTGTATCGTCTTTTAGTGTTAGCGTTTCGGTTCCGTAGGTGATCACAGGTGGCACACATTGTTAGAACATTCGCCGTTTCAAACCTAAGAGTATTGCACAGGTCTGCTTATCCCCAGTCTGAACTCGTGTTCCAGATACTTGTAGTTATAAATCTATTCTATAATTTGTCCCGAGATACTAAATTCTCCGTCCAGCACAAGATTGGTCATAAGTTTGGTTTTGCTCATATTTATTTCTACACCAGTTTTTTCACAGCTTCCTTCATTTCTCAAATCATCGGCATCACCGATATTGTAAGGTAGCTGTAAATAGTTTAGGGGAGATAGTGTCCTCTTTTTTTAAATGTGTTGGTTAGTTCATGAAGTTTTGCTGACGCTGTAGTATTGTTCTATATATATACATTGTATGAGCTTGGCATATCTGTGGTCAATTGCTTTTAGTATTGCTGTAAGTTCGGTGGTGCCAAATGCCTTTTTGAAATCTATGAATACTAATATAACAGGTTTGTTGTATTCAAGGCTCTTTACAATCAATATCTTCAACAGTAGCAAGTGGTCATTAGGACCGAAACCTCTTCGAAAATCAGCCTATTCACGCGCCTTATAAAAGTCAAATTTATTGTTCAACCGTTTGGCTATTATATTAATAAATAACACCAAAGATAATTACAACCACCTTTGTCTCTAGAAGAGCCTTGTGTGGCAGGGGGCTTCACATTTAGAGACAAGAGACAAACGAGTATTTACCACTGCCACGACTGGAAATCGAACCCGGAACTTTTGGGTCAGAGGCAAGTGCACTTACCTCTCGACCACCAGTCATTATTTTCTTAAATAAGTTATACAAGTGAGAAAGTAAACTTATTGGTCTGTAATTTGTGATGTCTGATATATCTCCTTTTTTATGAATGATGATCATAATAGCGTTATTCCACGTTTCAGGAGTGATGGTGTTATGCAAGCATAGATTGAAAAGCTGAAATATTCCCTCCCGTCCTTAGTGAATTGGATGCATCGAAGGTTGTAAAAAAGAGAAAACTCGTGCAATCAGGTCAGCAAAAAACAAGAGCAGTAACAAGAAATTATACATTAGGGACAAACAAAGCTTCTCCAAGGAACATAGTTGTAGGAAAAAATCATAAATAATATTCTAACTCGTATTTTAATTTTAGTAAGTAAAAAATCGGCAGCTACTGGAAGCGGCTGGAACCTCCCCACTCAGTGGATTTTTGAAACCGAAAAGAGCATTAAATTGTGTGACAAATCGGCACTAAACGTAATCCGATCTCATCCAAAACCTTTTCAGATCTTCTGGGGCACTAAAAAAACCCTCAACTTAATGAATTCACAATCATCTATGCGAGTTATTACCTACATTATCGCTCGTTGAATAATATACTATTAGAATATTAACAACTTTAACATCACTTGAATGATTAAGAAATTCTAGTTATCCTAAATACTACAAATTTGTAAAGCAACAAACTGAAAATTGGTAAAGTGATAATCTATAATAAATTCACCAACGAAGGTACAGAAAGCATATGATATTGATATTGTTACATCTAGGTACCTTTAAAGTTTGTGACAATCCACTAAAAGTTACAAATATGCCGAAATCTTATTAACATGACATGACACCAACGTTATCGGATGACAAACAATGACAGTAACCTCTCACAATTTTATTGTGGAGAGGTTAAAACACAAAAGACATCATTGCTTATAGTTATGATACACAACATAGGCAAAAATCTATTGCAGTACCTAAAATGGTTAAGACGCTTGGACAACGCTGCAACGCTGTCACATTTACTTGGCTTCTAAAATATATAATGAAGTACCGATATCTCTAAAAAGTGTTAATTCGTTTAAAATTTTTAAGAAAAAACTTAAAAAATGGGTATTAGAAATTCCAAAATTGTCAGTTCACCTTATGATTGATGAAAAAAATAATCCTGCTCAGCCAAAAAAAATTCATATAATGTATGAGATCGCCCATAATTTGGGGGTTGTCGATGAAGTATTGACATCATGTTTAGCGCTCTCGAAAACGGGAAGACAACATTTTCTATTTTGTATTTTTCGGTGGATTTCAATGTTAGGGGTGGTGGTAGTTTCAACTTCGGGGTTGATAGCATGTCTCGTCACTCAACTCCCTTTACAATGTCGAAATTCCCTTAAAAGCCCCGATGCAACGAGCCCCCACGTGCCCAGTATCAATGAATATAAAAAGGGGGTAATTTTAGATTGGTGAAGAGTGGAGGAAAAATGAATATTATCATCGTGTTGAGCACCCTCTAAACCAGGAATATACAAATTTTCATGGATTTTGATTTTGTTGGGGATATTTTAGTATTAGTGGAGAGGGTACTTTCAACCCCGGGGGTGGATAAGATGTTGTACGGTTAAATATTATATGACCTACCTGAATCCTGCCCAAAACCGATACGCATGCCTACGATGGAAGGGTGAGAACCTTAAAAATACTACAACCGTGTTCAGAGCCCTTCGAAAACGGGGAGGTACCCATGTTTCATCTCTCTTACAGAACTTTTGTATTTTAACCCTTTTTTTGCAATTTTTTTATGGTGTAATGTGTTACCAACAGAATTCAAGAATATCAATAGTCTATGTTCATTTAAATCTTAAATTAAAAAGTGGTTCCAAGACACCACAAGAAATGTATTTCATAATATAATAAACCCAAGGATTTGTTAATGAATTAATATATGATTTGATATTTAACTGTTATTTTGAAGAAGAAAAGTTAAATAATGTCGACCATAGTTGGTTAATAATTACACGTAATCCTCCCACTATGAAAATAATACATATACTTTACGTTTTAATTTAATTATTTGTAGATCAGGCACAAGCAGTACAGTAAACTACTTATTCATGTTTATTATAAACATATTTTGTTTTGTCATTATATTGTTATTAGTGTAAATATTATACATCTTTTTAGACAAACTTTATTATTATTATTATTATTAACTACAAACATACAAATAAGTATAAACAAAATAGACATCACACAACACATATCTCAACATTCTCAGGATGATGAAAATCAAACTGAAAATTAGAGGGTATCATTTGTATAAAGCGCTGGCTCTAGTAGAAAACGAGGAAAACATAACAATTTCAGAAAATCTCTTCAAGTGCAACATCCCAAAATCAGATTTCTAGATCCAGGACTGTGTGTTGATGAGTCAGTGAGTGAATTAGTAAGGACAAACTACTTTATGTGTATAAGTTTTCGTAGAGTTTAAAATTTACGATCTTGGTTCAATAATTTTAATCTCCAATTTGTTTCACGTCGGTTTTATCTCTGTAGGAATTGAATTTTAAAAAATTTTAAGTGAATTATGCAGATTATAAAAAGTCCTACATGACAAAAAGGATGGTCTAAGTTAAAAAACGCAGGACATTATGAAGGTTTAAATAATTTAGCCAAATCCATATTTGCTCTTTAGGAGCAGTATAGAGCAAAATTCTAAGGATAGTTTTTAAGCATTTGTATGGCCAACTTTTAGAAGTGAAGTCATTATCTCTTGAAGATTGAGAAATATTAAAATATCCACGAAATCACATTTTACCGCTTTTCAAATGCTTCGATTTTCGAAAAATCCCCTCCTAAGAGGTACTTACCATATGCAAGGAATATGTTCCTCGAATTTTATACTTCTAGATCAGTCAGTCAAAACATTTGTTATTATATTTATTTAGGTTTTATTCTTAAAGAGACAATTCAAATATTTTTGTACAAAATCTAGCACGTCTGACGTCGTATTTTGCTGCTATCATCTTAACTTGCAGATGTGATTTTTACAAAGTATTTTTATTAATGATACCGTTCTCGGTATCAAACATATTCGCTGTGAATGAAACATATGAAAGATCAGGAAATTCTTAATATTTTTATTACATCTTTTCAGAAAAATAATATAATTAGACGCCACGCATGACCTTGCGCATTTAATGATCTCTAACACTGTCATTCATGAGAAAAATTAGATAATTTTTTATGTCTTTGTGTAGCGTCCATGGATCAGCAGTCGGTCTAACAACAACGGCTACGAAATAGTGGTATTTATTGTGTTAGTTCTGGTAATATAAAAAGGCCACAGAAATGATTAGGAAGCTTATTTATTAAATTCTCAGTATGCCAGTATATAAATCAAGATTATGTATAAAATAAATTCAGTGAGGCAAAACGGCGGCTTCTGGAATTTTAACTCGGCGCCTCCAAAACCATTAAATCTCGATTTAATTGTAAAATATAACGTGGCCCAAAAATATGATGAGTATCCATTGGCACATTTGGTTATTAGGTTGGTTTTAATTGATAGTAAATTTTACGATTATAAAATGTTTATGTGTGATATTATTACGATCTGAATCGCCAATAACCTTGAAGACCCAGATCCTACAAATCTGTAAAGTGTGACAAAAATAAGAGAATATGTCACAAATTATTAAGCAAATCTATTGTTCAACAAAGGATACTATTGATAAAGCTGCTTATACAGGGTGTTTCATTGAATTCGGACCAACCGGCGCAGGGTGATAAGAGATCTCACTACGCATCGCTTTGATTCCCATGCATGGTATACAAAATTTGTTAGATTAGATTTCCGTCTATTCTTGCTAAATTTGAAAAAATGGAACAACAATATCTTAGATTAAAAGCAATGCAGCCCCTCTTCTTTACGCCACTGGTTGAATGGCATTCTGGTTAGTACCGGCTCAGTGGCTCAACTCTTAGGCTTGTAACCAAGGAGTTCCGGATTCGAATCCTGGCTAGGGTATGGATGTTTAGTGGTGTTTTTCATATGTTATTGAGTTGATAGCAGTTGACTGGACGAGGTTGTGTGAGGGACAACACGGCTAGTTGCTGTATCACTCCTGATGTCGAGTCTCAGCTGCGACAGGTCGCAATGTCGTAGGGAATGGTCGTTGTATAAAAATTGTCTATGTGTATTTTCTGGCCGATAGCCGTGTTGGTTAAGGCGCGAGATGGCAATCGCGATTAATCACATGGGTATCGCGCTACTGGGTTCGACTCCCTGCTCCGACACTGGCACTCTCTGAGGAAATGGTTGTATATCCGCGTTTTTTCAATGTGTAACCCCCTTTCGCACAAGTCTCTGGCTTCTGGAATTATAGGTTATCTAATTTCTGTAGTGTTTATTTATATTTATTTATGTGTCCTGGGTGAGTGGTGGAATAGCTGCTTCCGTTGTGTATCGCCAGCCGCAGACTAGTATCGAGCTTGTTGGCTCTCATCAGTACAACATAGGCATTTTTTACTTGACGAAAAAAATGCATAGTTTTCAATCTAATTATTTTTTATTTTTGGCGCCCCTCAGGCCAGCTGGCTTGCCTTATGGGCCAGCTCTGTTGACAATGATTTTGAATAACTTTCATTAAATCCAATTCATTTCTTAAACCAATACTGCAACACCGACCTATTTTTATTTATAAAAATGATGCAGAATGATTAGGTATTTTATTACAATAATTTTAAAGTAGGTATCTATAGATATACTTGAGTAGAATGTTCTTCTAGTAATCTAGACGCTACTGACGTACATGCATGCAATTACATATATTTACGTTTAATAATGCACGTAGCTTGAAGTGTTTACGTTTCATCTATTTCTCAGTTCCAGGTAAAATATGCTTTTTACGAGAATGAAATCACGTTTACGACATACTTCCTCCTACTAAAAATGATTTTAAAAATTGTCTATTATTCTAAATTTATAAATAAAATAGTAACTAAACAAGTATTCCACAATTGTTCATTCGTTTGATAATTATTTTTTATTTTTGATAATATTGATATCAAAAATCGATAATGCGCGCTCTGTACCACAAACATTTTCTGGATCCAAGTAACGGCGGTGGGGCATTTTCGTACGATGACTACTTTTCACAAATCAATGCCTTTGGTGTTTAAAAACCATTTTCGTAAGCCGCCAAAACATATGTACACGACTCTCGAATACACTACTAGACGCGCGTTTCGCTGACCATGCCAACATCATTAGGAGACGATTTCAGTTTTAATCATCTTCTGATGATGCTAACGTGATTAGTGAAATGTAATGTAATTATTATTATTTAGGCAATCATATATGGCTATTCTGTATATTTACTTGCAAACCTAGGGTTCTACAATGTATCCCCGGATTGAGTTTGCGATAGGTGTAATATAGCAAAAAATAAATAGTACGGCTTTCACTTTCTACAGTCCCGGTCTGTTTGACCTACAATGGATTTCTGCTAAATTACAGTTCAAGTGGGATCTATATAACTCGCGGAGTTAACCTAAGAAGAAAATAAATCATTGTAGGTAAACTGGCCTTTCTGTTAAGTTTACGGAAAAATTCTATTTGAATAAAATATTTTGCATTGAAGGTTAGATGCATATGCCAACTTTCGCATTTGGACAAAAAGAATTACTGATGTGATCAGAGAAATCAGAAGAAGTTACAAAGAATCTAGAAGAAGGATGAAATTATGTAGTAATTTAGGTGGGGCACTATTACCACCGCCACCCTCGTCTGTCTTATCGATGATATACGAAACAACACAGATAATGAAAATGTTGATTGTCTAATTCTAGACTTCAGTAAAGCCTTTGATTTGCTGAATCGATTTTGATTGCAAAACTATATTATTTCGGATTCTCAGAAAGCTGTATACATTTTTTTAAAATCATATCTGTCTGGTAGGCGTCGATGTGTATCCCTAAATAGAAAAGGAGAAAATCTGAAGTCGGACTTTATATCTATAAAAAAAGATGTTCCGCAGAGATCTATTTTGGCTCCCCTGTTATTCTCCATATATGTGGCAGACATGGGTGACAACATCCACAATGCAAAATTGTATCAATACGCCGAAGACCCACAGCTACAGTTTTCCTTTTTGCTGACTTAAACCTATAGCTCACCAGGAAATTAATGAAAATCTAGACAGGCTATATAACTTCTACACACTAAAAGACTACACTTTAAAAATAAACACGTCCAAATCATTCGGGTTAATTTTCGGTAAAAAGTAAATAGAGCGAAATTGATTCGTGAAAATATTACTTTTAAAATAAATAACGAAAAAATACATATAGTATATGAGGTAAAGAATTTAGGAATACACATTTACTGCGATCTCAACTTTTAAACACATATAACCAACAGGACAAGTTTAGCATATTCTCGTCTGAAGGGGTTGTATCCTTACAAGAATTGTTTACCTTCAAACTTACTCTTACCTTTCCGACGATCCGGGGTAGGATATCAATTTATGTCCTACGTACCGGCAGTCAGTCCCAGCCAAAACTTCCTAAACCCAACTCGACCGTTGACTACCCCCGGGGGTGACAAGCTGGCGAAAAAAGAAAATATCAAGACAAGAAGAGCGCCAGAAGAGACCTCAGCCAGCGAGGTTCAACAGCCAGGACCAGGGGAGGTCCGCAGAAAATACAACGACACATCTCACATTTGTGAGCTGGGTCTGGTAGAAGTACGCGGGCCCACCTATCACGAAGGCCGGTCCAGGTCTACAGAGATAATCTAGGTGCAAAGAGTAATAGTCCTACTCGGCCCTAGTTATCGAGACCGACATCCAGCCAATGGATATTGGCGCGTACCTTCAAATGTAAAATATTAACTATGTGAAAGCCTTCCTTCTTCCTGTCACTTTTCGATTATGGTGATGTGGTATACAATAGTTCGTTAAGTCACATGTCCTGTCATTTCACTCAAAAATTCAAAATTCACGTATGAGATTTTCATTTAATATTCCTTATAGAAATCACATTACTCTTTATTTGAACATTCACTCTATTCTCAACATGAAACATCGTAGGTTGGCTCACATGTGTTCATTCATATATAGAATTATGCAATCAGATGAACCCAAATATCTCAGGAATAAATTTGTTAACTTCAATCATCCTCACAACAAACGTTTTATACATAATTTTAAAGTTCATCCTCACAACAAACGTTTTATACATAATTTTAGAGTTCCTCCTCACAGGACCACCAGACCAACCAATTGGCCGTTGTCAATGTTTCAAACCTTTGTTAACGCATTATACGCCGAATTCATGTAACTATAACATTTTATTGTAGGTAAAATGGTCAACAATCAGACAACCTTGCGATTACAGTAGGAAAATATTCCCAGTGTACTTTAAACATAAAGCATTCTTGAAAAACCTTGCGTGATATGCGGTGGATACGAGAGTCAACTATTTGTTTTATAAAAACTGCAGAATGATTATTAACATGAAGTTTGACTAGTCTCTAAATAGCTCTAAATATATAGTTCTTGAATATAAACTTGTTATTTGGCAAGCGCAAATTTCCCTAGTAAAATATTCAGAATGTGAACCTTTTTAATTAAACTCGTGAATTAATTCATAACTAAATAAATTGTAATATAACCTTATCATGTTTTCTTGTTAAAAATCAAACCTAATATTTCATTAAAAAAACTAATGTTCTTTTGGTACCACAAATGCGACAATTTAAACCCTTTTTCCCGTGCATAACCAGAATGCAGATTCAATAATAAGCTGAGAATTAATCAAGTAAAAGTACTTATCAAATTATGTTGGCGTTGTGCAAATTGCGTATTAAGCAATCAGATAAGTTGGTGTAGGAGTAGAGTGCCTTGTGTGTGAAATTACTTGGCAAAAATGACCACAAAATAATCTAGTGAGACCGGCGAACAGTCTGAAGTGTTCTGCAACATAATCCAACTCTCTCCCAGCTCAAAGGTGATTAACTTCCTCATAGGGAATGGTTGAGTCGTTAAGACTGCACTGTATAAAAAATTATTTAAGCTTGGAACTTTCCTTTGGTAAGTGATGTCTACGGCTGTGATGAATTTGTTAAAAATAATATATATTTCGAAATATCGTTTAATTAGTAGTTAGGCAAATAACCACACAATAATACCGTGGCCCAGCGGACAGACAAGTTCTGCGATGTAATTCGGGTGTGATTACCATTGCATCTCCTCCAGATGAACAGTTTGGTTTTCTTTTTATATTGTAAATGACGTCACAATTTCTATGGAAATCTCTGGACTTTTGGTCACATACTTGGAAATGTTTACATTACAAATTCCAATACTGGCTTCGTACGTCGTAGTTTGCGGCGTCCGTCCTTTGCATGCCTTAAGATAGAAAGAGGTAGGCGATTTCACCCCATGTGAAGCAACAGAAGTACTTGAAGTTAATCGTGTCCATTGTAAACGAATATTATGCCTTGGCTTATTTTAGTTGAATTCTTTCGTAACAATGTATCGTTTATGTTGCTTTAAAAGAATGTAAATTTAATATGCATTTCTGGTAACTTTACTGTGTTCAATAAATTAATGAAAAATGAAATGTATTAAATGTACCAATGATTTGAATTTGGAAAATAAATAAGAAAAAAATAAATTTGTATATGGGCTATATACAGGGTACTTCACAAGGGCACGCTTTGGATCTTCAACTTCAAAACAACTCATACCATAGTAATCTATTGGCAGTAGAGAATAAAAAAAAATAGAAGTTAACCAAATAAACAAAAAGTGGCTAAGTGCTCTAGCGCATGGTGGTGTGGAAACGAGCGCATAATAATAGTAACAATAATAATAATAATAATGTTTATTCATTCCAGTAAACTATGTACATAGTATAGGAAAAGTCAGAGAAAAGAAAATACAGGGACAATAAGTTCACAATTTGTACATTCCACAATATAGCGAACATATGAATCATAAATGACAAACAAACAAATAAAATTAAAATATTCAATAGTGACAAAGTAATAACCCAAAATAAATATAAAATACAACAAGAAGCACACTATATAGTGTTACATAAGTTAAAAATAAAATGTATGAGGTAGGAGTATTAGTAATTAAGATGTTCAAAATATTATAGAAAACATATCTCACAAAACTATTTTCAATTTTGCCGTCAAAGCAAGCTCATTATAATAATAGAAAACAGCAAGAAAGAGGCATTATGAAATTGTTAAATAAAAAATATGAAATAGGTATATCAGTTATTAAGATACTCAGAAATACTATAAAAAACATTCTCCTGTAAAAATATTTGCAGTGCAACTTGTTATATAATTTAATACCTACATAACTAGGACTTTTTTCGTACAATGACAAGTTATGACCTGGAATTGACAATAAGGATCCCGATCTTGTTTCATAGTTGTGGAAATTACTGTTCAGTGCGAATTCATCTAGATTACTCTTTACATAAATCAATATTTCATAGATAAATATAGACGGCAGAGTTAGAAGTTTTAACTTTTTAAAAAATGGTTTACATGACATTCTCTGGGATATACCGACCAAAATTCTAAGTGCTCTTTTCTGTATTTTAAAAACTCTGTTTAAATGACTAGATGCGCCCCAAAACAATAAACCATACCGTAAACGTGATACGAATTGAGCATGATAAAATGACAACAAAGTTGACTCATTGCTAATATCTTTTAGCCTAAGAAGTGCATAACATAAGGATGAAAATTTACTGCAAAGATTTTCGATATGTATATCCCAATTTAACATGTTATCTATGTGTAATCCAAGAAATTTAGTGTTTTGCACTTGAGCTATCGACTTATTGCCAATACGTAACCAATGACTTTCATTAATTGTATATGTTCCAGATGTAAAATATATAAAGACTGTTTTTGAAGTATTAAGACACAATTTATTTTTAGTAAACCAGTTATTAAACATAATAATCATACTTTGCAACTCAGTGACTGCGTCTATAATTCAATGCTCAAATAGGTGTTATCGTCAGCGAACATGGTTAGGTTACTTGCACAGTTCCCTATATCCGGGAGATCGTTCACAAATATCAAAAACAACAGATGCCCTAAAATGAATCCTTGGGGAACACCAATACTACTTTTAGTTTCTTTAGACTGCACGCCATTTATCACTGCAACCTGCTTCCTATCATAAAGATAAGAAGTTAACCAATCATATACCCTTCCCCTCAGGCCATAGTTCTGAAGTTTTTCCTTAAGCAAGTCATGGTTGACTAAGTCAAATGCCTTGCTCAAGTCCATAAATAATCCTATGCATTTTTTATTATCATCTAAAAATGAATATAATTTTTCGATGAACCGTGTTATAGCTGTCTGCGTATTTCTGCTTTTCCTAAAGCCGTGTTGCGCGTTATGTAATATATTATTATATGTTAAAAAATGTACTATTTGGTCAGACATAATTTTTTCCAATACCTTGGAGATGGAACTAAGCAGCGAAACAGGACGATAATTTTCAATATTGGCCTTATTTATGCAGCTGAACAATTCGTGCTGTTTTAAATATTTGTGGAAAAAAAATACCTTTTTCAAAGGATAAATTAATAAGAAAAGTCAAAGGATACGTAATGTAGTTCACAGCAACGTTTAAAAGATTAGAGGAAATCATATCTGTCCCAGTTGAATTTGATGTTTTTAAATTCATTATTGCGTTAAATACAATGTTTTCAGATACGGGACCTAAGAACATCGTATTATTTGTCTGTTTCAGCGGAGAAGTTGTATTACTTTTAATTTCACCCTGTTCTACACCTATTTTGAATGGAATATCAGTAAAATAATCAACAAATGAGTTCGCTATTATTGTTTGACAAGTTATTCTACGGTTATTTAAAATAATGTGTGATATTTCGGAGGAATTATTACTTCTGTTGATGTTATTATTTATTATTTTTCAAACAGTCTTACTTTTGTTGTTGGATTCCAGGTATAGTCTATCATTGTGCAATTTTTTAGCAGCTATCACGACCTTTTTATAAATTTTCTTATATTTTTTATAGTATTCTGCATCATACTGGCTATTTGATAAACGCATTTTTTTGTGCAATTCTTTCAGCTTTTCTGCCGAAATTTTGATGCCTCTAGTTAACCATATTTTGGATTTAGAATTATTTCGCTTTATTTTCGTAAGTGGAAATGATATGTCTACATAATATTTTAGCATATTAACAAAAGTTTCGAACCCTACATTAACATCATTAGATTGATAAATTTCGAACCATGACTCTCTACTTAAGTTACTAAGATAAGTAGCATAATTAGCTTCATTATAAATTCTTGCATAAATATTTTTTTCTGTATTCATTTCCAGATTACAATGTAATTTCAGAACTTGCGCAGAATGGTCTGATATACCATTAAAGATTACGTGTGTGGAAAAATTTAAAACATCTTGATGGAAATTGGTACACAAATAATCTATTGCACTAGACGAAATAGATGTACATCTTGTAGGGCTGTCAATACAGTTATTAAAACAGTAAGATTGAAGGATATCCTTCAATTCATTTTTATGTACAGAGTAACTACCGATATATTTGCAAAAAAATGATTTTTAACCGATGTTGTCCCAAAATTGGGGGTGTTCCGGAAGGCGGACGAGGGGCAAAAATTAATATGTCTAAAAGAGGCCTATAATGAACTGGTTCCAACAATAAAATCTTTTGTCCGATTTAAAATCTACTTGACGCCTGGCCTATAAAAAAAGGCAAAGAAATATTCCGTAAAAAACAGGGATTTGTTTGTTTTTGTAATGTCATTACATGTTTTAGGCCCCTTAAAAGTGTAAATCAATTTTGTCGTAATGAGATTTGGGAGGCCGAATAGCCCTTTATTAAGAACAACAATACATCTCAAACATTTTAGGTAGTAAACATTTAATTTTATGGGTGCTCGAAAAAAATAAATATGAGACAAATACCATTTTGCTATTCTTTCCATGTACGTATAAGGCCCCTTAACTATACAACGATGAAAAAGAAACCACGAAATTCGCATAAGATGCTATTAACTTCTGGCAGTGAAGACAAACCTGTCATTTTATTGCAACCTGTGTGATAGTATCTTAAACGAATTCTTTTTCACACTTAATTTATGTAATGCCGTAAAAAGCATTGACGTAAACTTTGTTATGGGGATGTCTGGAGTTTCTGCCACGGTCAGAATGTCAGAATATATAAATACATTTTATCTTTCCAAGTTTTTGAAAGAAAGCTAACGTACAATTTCTTTCTCTTGATAATAAAAATATAAACACCAACGGTATAAAAATATATCTGTTGTATTTAAATTATATTAATTTTTTTATGATGAATTGATGTTGGAGCGTTATATTCTTGAAACATTCTTTAACGGTTTAGATTAAATATAATACATGGTTTCCACCTGTATGGTAGCTCAGCCGGTTGTAGTGTGTTTTGTGGCTATCACGCTTGATCAGACTGTCTGTCATGTCCCGGGTTCAATCCCTAGTTCTGACTCTCGTAGTGTCGGTGAGTAATGGGCAGCTTATATGCCTTAAATTTCAAATTTCGAAATTTATCCTTAATACGATTTGATAATTGTTACTAATAGTTAATTAATATATTACAGAAAAAATATAGAATATTGATTAAAAACTCAAGAAAAGGTAATTTTAACTCCAAAATGTAATGACGGTATTTTGTCCAAAGTTGCCTTTTTGAACATCGAGAATGGTGTAAATTATCTATTATTATTTCTGTCACCAAAAACTATTTATTTTAGGCATTAGAGTAATATATTTAATACAACAAAATTCTCTCGAAATATTAACTAAAAGCACAAAACACATTCCATATGTAATAAAAGAAAATAGCACTACTCATCTTTTCCACGTACAAACAATTTCAAAGAATTTCCTTTACATACAGAAATACATATATATTGTAATACATGTACAGTCTAGTGCGATAATGCCTGGTACTTTCCATATATTCCGTCCTTTTCTGTCATACGAACCTTATGCCAGAAGAGGAAAAAAATATCGAAAGTACCAGGAAACAATAAACTAACGGAGCACTTTCGAATCGAGAGTGCGTAAGTATCGAGTATCGACACCGAAGATTCGATGTGGAACACTATATCGAGGCGACAGCACTTCACTACCGACACGCAACACTAACGAAATACAGTGTTTCAGTTCCGAAATCAACTGTAAATTACTCTTATTTGACGTTTTTTTTTTTTTTCGGAACTGCAGCACTGTTTTGTCAGCAGTGTTTCGACTCAACAGTGTTTCAGTTGCAAATGACAATTGGATTTTTTTTGCAGGGCCGCTACATTTATGCCCGCTTCACAGGCATAAAAAGTTGAGTTTTTGTGCCTGTTAAATCAAAAGTATCTGTTCGTTGCTAGGAGTTTTGAACCTGCTCCGAGTCATATCGTCGTCGGCCTGAAATCCGATACCTTCAGCTCGTGCATCAGGTCTACAATGAACCCTTACCAATACACGTGTTGCAAGAAATATAAACATAAGCATATGACCTATACTCATAAATGTGGGTTAATTAAAAGTATATAAATAGAATTTATTACAAATAAAAATAATGCTTTAATCCAGTCAACAAGTACAGTGAAAAAATGAGTAGCGCTAATTTTTTCTATTACATATGGAATGTGTTTTGCGCTGCTGCTTTTCTTACATAATTCAATGGGTATCCCAGCCAGCGAACAAGGTACCCCTACTACGGTAGTACTACTAGAAGTAAAGACAAAATAGAAATTCAAGTAATTAATTATTTACCTACGTTTGGAAAATAAAGTTTTTCTCCAACAAGTCCCATCTTAGATTCCAACTGTGAAATCCAGGTTCAGATTTTTGGTTGTATTGTAAACATTGTACGAAGTACAGAAATATTTATTAATAAATTAAAGCAATACATTCTAGATAGTACGAAAACAATTAAATTAAAAAATAAAGATCAGAAAAGAAAGCCATGGATAACAAAGGGCCTAGTAAATTCTGTTAACAGAAAAGATGAATTGAGTAAAAAACTGCGCAAAATTCCACCCATAGAAAATATAACAGCATTTAAAACATATAGAAACAAACTAAATGAACTAATAAAAAAGACTAAACAAAATTATTTCCAAAAGATTATCTTTCAAAATAAATATAATTCGGCAAATTTATGGAAAGCTGTAAAAAATATAAATAGTTTTCCTCCAAAAAAGGAAGATATTCATGAAATGGTTACGCAGAATAGGGATCTAGCCAAAGACAATAAGATAATAGCTGATGGATTTTGCAAATTTTTCACCGAAATAGGGAAAAAACTAGCAAATAAATTAAATAAAAATATTATACGGCATTTTGATAAATTAAATGTACCCAATTCTATCTTTCTCCCTGATACCAGTGAAGATGAAATTATTAATACCATAAATTCCTTAAAAAATAAGAAATCTTCTGGTATCGATAATCTGAGAGCTGAGACTTTAAAAAGTATAAGTACCTACATAGCAGCACCTCTAATGTTTTTAATAAATAGGTCATTTCAAGCTGGAGTATGTCCTGCAGCTTTTAAAGTAGCTGTAGTCAAACCTATTTATAAAAACGGAAATAAGCTAGAGATGTCTAACTATCGCCCAATATCGCTTATTTCAAATGTGGCGAAGGTCTTTGAGATAATCCTAAAAAAGCGAATTGTAAGCTACTTAAACAAATTTAAAATTCTATCTGAAAAACAATTCGGATTTAGAGAGAACAGGTCCACACAAGATGCAATTGCACACGTAGTCTCAAAAATAAAAAAGACCTGCAATAAGTGTTTTTGTGGACCTCACAAAGGCCTTCGATACAGTCAGCCATTGCCAGCTTTTGGAAGTTTTGGAAAATATTGGATTTCGGGGCACACCGTATGAATTAATGCAGAGTTATCTCACAAATAGAAAGCAGTGCGTAAGCATAGACAATACCTTAAGTGATTATAAAACCGTGGAATACGGTGTCCCCCAAGGTACTGTGCTGGGGCCAATTTTGTTTAATATGTATTTGAATGACTTGTTTTTGCTAGAAACTGAAGGGGATATAACCAGTTTTGCAGACGATACTGTCATATTCTATGATGATAATGATTGGCAGACATTAAAAAAAAATAGATAATGACTTACCTGTGATTTTTGAGTGGTATAACAGCAAATTACTGACGATAAATTATAATAAAACTTATTATATGCCATTTACTTCATATTCAAGATATCTGCCCACCTACAATATATTAACTATAAATAATAACTATGAGCTACCAATAGAGATTTCATCCGTTCAGAACTTGATGTACTTGGGAATATATCTTGATAATAACCTTAAATGGGATATTCATATAAACTATGTAAGTAAGAAAATAAGAAGCTTGATATATAGATTTAAGTATTACTCTGAGGTGCTTCAAGCTGAACAGATGAAAATCCTCTATTACGCTTTATGCGAAACACATATTAGGTATGGAATAATAGTTTGGGGTGGAGCAGCAAATAGCCACCTAATTAATCTACAAATTTTACAAAAATTAATCTTAAAACGGGTATTTAAACTGCATTGGACTTACCCAACAGAAAATTTGCTTAGAGAAACAAAAATGTTTGATATCCGCCAACTATTTTGCCAATCCATCCTTGTCAGACAATATCAAAATAAACATGAATTAGTAAATATTGATCATGAATATAATACTCGATTCAAAATATCATCTTCAGTAGTACCTAAAACACAAAAAACAAAATCCCAAAAATGTTTTACCTATTTAGGACCAAAGCTTTTCAGTCTTAAGTTCATTAAGATTATTTAAAAAACGTGTGTGTATGTGGTATATATGTGTACATATGTGTACGTGTATGTATATATGTGTATATGTATGTGTGTATATGTGCTGCATATAAATATAGTAAAATTTTACTAGTTTTCTTTTCCTTGCCTGTAGATGCCTACGTTTTTATTATTATATATGTATTTTTATCATTTTCTGTATGTCTATAATAATTAGTTTTTATTAATATGTATATGTAAAAAGTACTTACAATATGTATATATCCATATAATTACAATACTACATTGTTCTTTTCGCTCTAAATTGAAGGGAATAAATATAAAATGCTTAACGCTACTTCTATATTACCTTAAATGATTCTTACACTTTAGTGCAAGTCTTTGACTTATGTTTTGTGTCGTATTGTTTGAGGTTCTAGTAATCATATGCATATCAGCAAATAAAGGCTAAAATTGCATTTTATGTTTATTTGTTTTTAATTTTGAAGTAATATAATAAATGTAATTCTTTACACAACTACTAACAAGCGTTAGCTTTATGTAGTATCTATGTATTTATTTCAAGCAAATTTATTGTCGTATTATTATACAATTAATGTGAATTGTGTATATTATTTTGAAATAAATATTATTATTATTATTATTATTATTATTATTATTATTATTATTATTGTTATGAAAACAATGTTGAAACATAAGCTGCACATAATTTCAATAATTTATAACCTGCAATACTTTGCTTTTGGCTATTATTATGTATTAATAAAATATATTTCACAATAAATCAGGTTTAAAATGAGCTCTGCACGATCGGTAATATTTTATTTCTTACCATCTATCAGTGTATATTAATAGAAAAAAATAGAAAAAAAACATAGTCTGTCAAAATGAATAAGGGTAAAAATCAGCTCTACACGATTTCATAAATTTGTGTAAATGTGAATTATATAATTATGATTTAGATTGTTGTTGAACAAGATACGAAAGAGATGAAGAAAAAAGTACTTTTTTAAAGACTGCATATTAATAAATTAGCTAATTAATACTAGCTGGTTTCCGTTTCTACTGGTGTCTTTGGATCGTATTTTTCCTTTGCAGTTTCTTCTCAAGCACCCTTTATCATACTCTAGGTAGTTAGAAGTGTTTGATTGTATTATCTCTCTAATTCTGTAGTTTTAAGTTAATGATTAAGACCGTGTCGCTTTTGAAGGTCATTTTATGTCTGGAAGTATCTAAAATTTGCTACCTATTGTTTTTGTTTCTGGGCTTTTGCAGCGTCGTGCTTCACGTCGCCAGATTACATGTCGGTTATTCTGTGGTTGTCTCAAGCATAACACAGCTTAGCCCATTGCTGCACCAATAACTTGAACTATAATTCCTTGAGACTACTAATCTAGCAAGTACAACAAGCATCTTGCCAGAACAACAACATGCTTAGATATGAAACTACTGGATTTTCCCAAAGATGTGCAGTGCTCTTTTGAAGCCATAGTTATTCACTGACCGTTTGTCTTTTCCCGGGTCTGACTCAAAGTGGTTTTCATCCCAAAAGCAGGACGTATTTCTTGCGATACGTCCAACAATCAGCAATCAGCCTTACATACTTCCTTTTTAAAGCATTAGACAGGTTGGTCGAAAGGTACGTTAAAGACGGAGCACTGGTCTTGGAGCCTCTGCATCCGTCACAACAAGCTTACCAGGCTAGGAAGTTGGCGGAGACGGCCCTACATCCGATTGTTTCTAGGATTGAGAAGGCGCTGCATCGCAAGCAACTCGCAGCCAGACCTTTTCTCGGCGTCGAGGGGGCGTTTGACAACAACTCCTTCGACTCTATTTGTGCCGCGGCTGCTTAACATGGCTTCGAAGAAGATGGATGAGACCCATACTGGCGGACAGGAAAATTATCGCTGCTAACGGAGACACGGGGGTGAAAGTAGCAGTAAAGAAGGGCTGTTCACAAGGAGGCGTCCTCTTCCCTCTATTATGGCGCCTGGTCCTTAATAGTCTACTTAAGGAACTTGAGGACGAAGGTCTTTACACGCAAGGTTATGCTGATGATTTAGCCATTGTCATATCAGGAAAATTTCCTAATATGGTTAGCGGGCTCATGCAAAGGGACCTGCGAATCGTACAGCAGTGGTGCAATGACCAGGGCCTTAAAGTTAATACATATAAAGTAGAATTGGTCGTTTTTACTAGGAAACGTGCGCCGGATGGTTTCGCCGAACCCGTTCTCTGCGACACTACACTAAGGGTCTCCAGAACGGTGAAGTATCTAGGTATTATCCTGGACTTTAAGCTACCCTGGAAAAATCATGTATAGAGACAAATACAAAGAGCTACCACTACCCTCTAGGTATGTAGAATGACTTTTGGCAAAACTTAGGGATTGAAACCCATACTAGCAATGTGGTACTACACTGTTATAGTGAGACCCATGATAACGAACGCTTCCGTTGTCTGGCAGCCTGCAGTTGCTAAACTATTCAACGGAAGCTAGAGTAACTCTAAAGACTCGCCAGTTTGGGAGTCACGGGGGTCATACGCACCACTCCTACTGCAGCACTGGAGGCTCTTCTGGATCTTGTAGCACCTCACGTGTTAGTCGAGGCTGAGGCTCGGAAAGTGACCTACAGGCTGAAGTGCGGTGGTCAGTGAAAAGAAGAGTGAGAACGGTTAGGGCATACAAGGGCCTTAACCGACGCGGTGAGAACAGTCTCACTTCTGGACGCCAGGAGTGACAGTATAATGCCCATGTTCTCCTTCTCAGTGCCTTTTAAGGTCATCATCCCGAAAAGGAAGGATTGGAACCCACTCGGGAATATACCTCGTATCTGCCGATATCATCTGGTATACAGACGGATCTAGATCTGAGAGCGGTTCCGGAGCGGGAATATACGGCGAGAAACCCAGGGCAAAATTTTCCTATACCTTGGATAAATTCGCAACGGTATTCCAGAGTGAGATATTCGCTATTTTGGTCTGCGTACAGGAGAATATCCGTAGGAGATATTCTAACAAACACATGTATATATGTAGTGACAGCCAAGCAGCCTTTAAAACCAAATCTTCTTTGGTCAACAGCTGTAAACAGGCACTCTGCGAACTTGGCTTGTACAACTGGGTCATACTTCTCTGGGTGCCTGGGCACAGTAACATTGAGGGTAATGAGCAGGCAGGTGTTCTTGCCAGAGAAGGCCTCAGCAGCCCTTGAGAGGCCCAGAACCATCTCTGGCTTACCCTAAAGCAACCGCCAGAGGACTGGTCTCATTTTCAGTTTGTTGATCTCAGGATCTCCCACCCACGATTTCGGCAAGCGAAGGTCCTCATTTCAGGACCCTCGCCAAAGAGTAGGAAGAACGATTGTTGTGTTTAAGCAGAAAGCAAGTTAGAGTCGTGATAAGTCTCTTGACTGGGCACGGCCCTATCAGGAAACACCTGCACACCATCGGAGTGGTTAACAACCCCGACTGCAGGTTCTGTGGAGAAGTAGAGGAAACTGTCATCCACCTCTTAACCTCCTGCCCCAGTCTCATGAACTTGAGGTATTGACTTCCCTATTCCATACCAGAGATAATAGGTATGCTCCGCTGGAAGCTCTAACCTTTGGTTTGGAGTCTGGCGTGGATGGGGACATCCATTAAGCAGCTAGCGGAGGCCACAAGGCCTGAGTGCTGCGATTTATTATTGCGCCGCTATGAAGAAGAAGATTGAAACTCGTTGAGGCCGTGAATAATCACAAATCAGTTACCGGAAACACGGTTTTAGTCACTGATATTGACATTAAAAAAATCATCTTTTTTCAGACAATAGTCACCACATTTGCAACTCGATCGGATTATTGGCAAATAACAACATAAGAGCTTGCTCGATCAGTTCAATATCAATATATTTAACATTTATTAATATATGGACGGCTACATGAATAAACATTTCTAAAAAATGATGGTGGTGAAGGGAAACCATAAATTAACATTTCTAATGAAAGAGTATCGTGCATAGTTCAGGGATTTTTTCCGCACTTAATTTATGTTAACTATAAAACGCATTGACACGGCGTCAACTAATAAACCGTCAGTTGTGTATGCCTCGCATTACCGCATCCCATAAACTTCTGACCATTACCTGAGCTGACCGCAAAAATGCATCACATTAAACACTGTGGCTTCAATCTAACGTGTGACCGGCAGCTCCTACGCTGGACCTGTGGGCAGCAGACTGCGGCATAGGCGGGCATATAAAAAAGTTCGTTTATTACGTTCTTAACGTAATTAAGCGGACTTGGTTCTAATTATAATAAAAGAAACCTATTTATACTATTTAAGAGTATAAGAAAGTTACCTGATTTAAATAAGTTTTAGTAAAGGTGTAGGCAATTATTTATGGTAGATTAATTAGAATCTTCCTAGACTTGCGCGATGTGTAATGGCTACTGACTTTAATTATGTGTTTATGACTTCCCGAAATGGCGACTTTCAAAAAGTATATTAGTAATTTATTTGCTTATTTTAGGTTAATCATAAAAATTATAAAATAAGAGCGACTAATTCAAAAGCTTTACACAAACCGAGGTAAAAGTACCTCATATGTCTAGTATACTTTAACTTGGCGTGTGTACGTATGAGTTAATATTTCCGTACGATTTCATTTTCTCTTGTACACAAAGATCCAGAAATATTGTCCACGTAGACAATGTTTCTGGATTATCGCTTTAACTTTGTGTACAATATGGGAGAAAATGAAATCGTACGGAAATATTAACTCATACATACACACGCCAAGTTAAAGTATACTAGACCTAGGTACAATTATGAATCCGTTTAGAAACCGGGCGCAATGTTCTCTGGCGTAATACTGTCGAATGTGTCATGCGCCAAGCCAGGGCTGGCAAACATCGCTCAGAAATCGTGAATTCAATCATAATAATACGTCTACGTGCATGTTGGATATTCACGTCGATCTTACGCCTGTAATGCATATCAAAACGAGGCGTACGTCTTGCATGCTTAGGCTATTTACAATCTAGAGTGGGCATGCCACCCCTGAGCAAAACTTGTAATAAACAATATGAATATTGAATAGAATATGTTCACAATTGAAAAGATAGCAAACAGGAAAAATAACTAATGTGTTAAAATTGATTAATCAATCTTTTACGAATATCAAATTTGATAGCAATTTCTAATTTGACAAATAGGGACAAAAAGAATTTTTTTTTTATACATTTATTTAACGTCGGCCTATTTCCGCTACCGAGGCCTAACACTGATGCTTCTATATTATCCAAAAAGTACTAAAATAATGTTTAGTTTTATTTTAGCAGTTTTAGATGTAATATTAATATATGTAAATGAAATAAAATTATAATATTCAAATATGGGACTTCGCGCTCTGTGGGATGTGGACACTGCCACCCTCATCCCTTCCCTTTTCTTTTACAGTGTCGTTATGTTTCGCCGAGAATCGTTTCATTTTCGGACGTGTGAAGTCGTCAGTATTCGCGAATCTCAAACGTTGGAAATTGTTGCTGCTGTTTTAGAATTGGAAGGTTTTGGTTTTTGGTTAGGTTTGTGTAATGTTTAATTCTCTCAATTTTATGTTTTTTAAATTTGTAATCTGTGATCTTTGTTGGTATTTAGTAAATAGTAAGTGTCTATTTTAGTACAAAAATGTGTGGTGAATGGACAACTGACAAATTATTAATATTAAAATATTTGCCATTGTCAACGTAAGACAAACGGTAAGAGATAATTCTGATATTATACATTTTTTATTAGAAAACAGTTTTGCGGGACTAACATAAGGTGACAAAATTTTTGTAACTAAATTAGAACGACTTTGCCCCACTATGGGAAATCTCATTAATGTAAATTCAAATTCGTCCATCCAATGTCACAGGGCATCAAAAATGTTTATGGTTTTCTGGAAGTGAAATAAAAATAAACTTTATTGCTGGCCTTGCATGTTAATCAGTAAAAATAATAAATGTTCATGAAATTTCACAGGGATAGATAATTTAAAAACATACAAGGCGATTGAAATGGCCAGATGCATCATTAAATGTTTTTTGCGTGATGTTTACACCCACTAAATTTCTGTGGAGAAGTGTCATTATTATTCGGTTCTATCCCCCATCCTGCCCACCCAGAGCTAAACGCCACGGGCCGCCACTGCTATTTATAATCTTCTTCTCAGGGTGAGTTTCAAGTTACTCTATATTTATTTTAAAAATTTATATTTAGTCGGCAAAGAAAAACTACTTATCAGGCTTTATAATAGAAAAATACGTTTCTTTTGATGAAACTAAGAATATCCTGTGTTTTCTACTTCGAGTAGGTGGGAGAACCTTTTTTTTCGAGGAAAAGGGGTAAATTGGTTATTTTTAAGGGTAGTTTTTCAGTTTTGATTTATTTTCGATCCTTTCAAATGCTAGTTAAGAAACTAGAACGGGTACCCTTTTATTGTAGATGCTCAAGGAACCTCGGATGAGCTAATAACGTTGTTTTAACTCTTCAACAGAACTTTATTTAACTGAAAATGCAGTATGTTGAGTACATGGGACTAAGGTCATTGCCCTATAAAGTAACGAGTTTCCTAAGGAAGTAATTTAGGCTCGCCATCATTTTTCATCTTCATTAACGATCTCATTATGGCCATTCAATCACCTAAATTATTACATGCAGATCACCTCAAAAATTTTAATATCATGGTTAACTTCCGAAGTTGTCTGCCACTGCAAAATTATTTTAGTAAAGTAGTTAAGAAGTATGAGAGGAGGTCCAACAGAGACCTTTGAGGTAGCCCGTGTTTCATGCTTTCGTAACTAGAATTCATATTGTTTGCTGATACGTACTGTAATCTGTTGGATAAATATGAAATAAGTGAAACAAGATTAATTCGGTTTATTCCATAGAATTGATGTTTATACTCTAGAATCAAATGTGACACACAGTCAAAAGCCCTGCTGGCCTTGCAAGGCAATCGACTATGTGACCAATGATTCCAGAGACAGCTTGAGTTGTTTAGTGGTTAACTCTGCAACCAAATTGTGCCTCATTTAGTAAGCAGTTCGACTAAAAATAATTAGATAGTCTAAATTTTAATAAAGCTTCTAGAACATTCCCAAAAATGGGTATAATGGATATAGGACGACAGTTATTAATATCGCCTGTGCCACCTTTCTTAAAAACAGGTACAATTTTAGCTATTTTGAATACATCTGGGATTAAAATATTAAGAAGATTACATGGATGTTTTAGTAATATTACGTTCAAAGTTCACAACAGACCAGCTTGCTTTGACTTTATTGTTTGAATTCGTAATAAACCGATTGTGGGATGCTTTTTGGCATTGCTAATCGCTTTTTTAACCCTAGTGTACAATATGGTATTTGTGTCATTTGGATGTTTTGTAACGTTACAGATCATTTTTAAATTGGACAGTTCATCTCTCATTAGACTTAGCCCATCATTAAACCATTTGATGGGTGGATCACGGGAAGCTGTACATTTAATAAGCGGAAAGATATCCTCAATTCAGATTTTATATGTCTCAACTACTTTTTTTGCGGGGGGTTCTATTGTCGGAAGGTATAGGTAATATCATATTCACTATTTGTCAATTTACTGATACTACCAGAATTAAATTTACTTATATATGTAGATACAGTGGCATGGTCTTCATTTTTATTTGAGTTTTTGAATCAGATGTATTGGCCATAATGGTCAGACAGTTAGACGGGGATCAATTGCTTTGATGTATAATAATGAATCATTAATGTTTGTGATCATTGTTGTCAATGCAGGATGACTTTGTACTAGATACTCTGGTATAATCTGAGATGGTTATATCTACACTGTAAGAGGTAAAAAGACAAATAAGATCTGTAAGATTAGATCCAAATCCTCTAAAGTCAACGTTAAAGTCCCCTACTAATAGTGTTTGTATGGTTCTATTACACTTTGGAATTATGATATTTTCGCCACAGATCTAGTCTCATGTAAATGCCTAAGCAAACTGAATTTGGATAAGTTTATTAATTTTATTTGATAAACATAGAACATTTTAACATATATAACTGTTTTAAATTTAGACAATTAGATTCTCTGAACAACTGATCACTAGAGTAGGTAGCGTCTTTTTTTAGTATTACTTTTAAAATTGTTTTTTGTATCACTTTAATCAGATTTAGAGCATTATCCTAGGAACCATCTCATATGATTATGCCATAGAGTATTCAACTACGGAATTATATACATTCAATATAGTTTTTGTACATAAAATATCTCTAAGTTGGTAGAAATTATATATCAGCTTTCTAACTTTGATATTTATATGACTGCTCCAACCACCTTAAGTTTTCATTAAAACCAAGTATTTTATCGTACTAGTGGATTGAATTTTCTCATTACTAATAGTCATATCATTGAAATCAAATTTATTTGAGTTATACAGGGTGGTTCTTTTAAGGCGGCCATTAGAATATTTCCCACTTGTAAATGAGATAGACATTTGAGATTTAGTACCCTACAGTAGCCGACCATTGCAAGTCCGAAAATATTAATTTCAAAATGGCGGCACTTCCGGAAATACCGAAAGTCGATACCAACTTGCTTATTTTAACACCCCACATATTTTCGACTTTTCGAAATTAACATAAAATTCTGAGTCGAGACATGTAGCACAACCACCCATACCTAAAACGAGCAAGAGATTTGACATTTTATAGAAAATTTGAAGGTGCAACGGTTTGCAAGAACCTTTATAATTTTCTTCGTGCAGGACATCCTCATTTGCTCTCTGGCACGTAGCAAGAACACAAGATGAGCTATTCTCTACAATAAAAATAAATTCCATAATAGTATACCAAGTGTTTTATCTTTCACGTTACATTTTGTCAAATTCAAACCTCAAAAACTTTTTTATTTCAAATGGAACACTATGTATTTTTTTACATCAAATTATGTAAAATTTTATTTTTTTTTTTCTAGTATAAGTATTATGGGGGTTAAAGTTACAATTTTTTTAAATATTGGCGATTTTCTTAAATGTCAAAGAATTTTTTGTAAAAATTGCCATCAACTTACCCATGATTAAAAACACTCAATGATGTCAACCATTCTCTTATATTAAAAAATGCCAGCATATTTAAATTACACCCACGAAGACTTTTAGATTTGTTTTTTATTTATGGAGAATGTGACAAAGTCAACAGATAAAGTAATACCAAGAGCATGTAACACATTTGTTTTGCTAATCGATACCCACAAGAACAGAAACCATTTGCCTTACACTTTTTGAATTATTCACAGGTTTTTATTGAAAATTATAATTTATGAAAAAAAAATAATAGTAGCCTATGAGACAATAATAATAAATAAATATAAATAAACACCACATAAATTAGACAACCCTCAATTCCAGAAGTCAGGGGCTTGTGTGGAAGGGGTTTACACAATGAAAAAATGCGGACATACAACCATTTCCTACGACAGTGCCAGTGCCGGAGCCAGGATTCGAACCCGGTTGTGTGATGTCCGTGTGATTAATCGCGATTGCCACCTCGCGCCTTAACCCACTCGGCTATCGACCAGATCAATAGAAACAATAGAAACAAAAGAACACACAATAACAACTAAACTTAGATAAATGTTTAGTAAAAACATATAGACCAGGGCCAATCCTGTTTAAGGCAATAAAAATTCTTAGCAGTATACGAATAGTTGGAAAATGTAGTTAATGGTGTAAATAATTAAGGAAATATCGTCCAGACTGAGTAAAAGTTCGGGAAGGGGGGTTGGGGTGGTAATATATACATTTTTAGGGGTTGGTACTCGTTTTTTGCGATTTGCGGCTAAACTATGCATCCTATCGAAAAATGTTGAATATAAAAGTTGTAGATAATGAAAAAATCTAAAACTTTCTAATCGATCATTATTGACCATAACCTCAAAATTATCGAGAAAAATGCAAAAAACCGTTTTTTCGGTTTTTAATTTATAACTATCGCAAAAATGTTTATATTTTCATGAAAATTGGTGAAAATGTTCTATTTTGTGTTTCAAACAAGCCCAAAGCGAAATATTTAATTTTCGATGTTTTATGTTTCGATGTTTTATGTTTCGATGTTTTTAATATTGCTCGAAGTTGGTAACGAATCGATGGTCGCAAATTCTGTATATAAATGTGACTTAACATTTTTTCTGAAGCCATTCTCTGTGAACAACAACACAGGAAATAGAGCAAGCTCGTACTGTAAATAATTTTTCATATCATCTGTGCTGCTGATATTTCGCGAAATTCTCTGAAATAATAGTAATGGATCAATTGTAACAGTCTCGCCTCAATTAGGTACATGTACATTACTTGTATAACAGTATTGTATGAGAATTAACACTTTTTATGAATGTAAACGTCTATTTACAATAAAGAAAAAAAAATTCATGATTTTCACCGAAAACTCGATTTTTAAAAAGTAATTTTTCAGTTTTTCGCTTTTTTAACGATATTTTTGTATATAAACAATATTATATTTTAATTCTATATTAAAGTTGAGATTTCAACGAAAAAAATGAGCATTAGTAAAGTTCATTAATCGAAAATTTGCTAACCAAATTTTTCGATTGAAAATTAGGTCTTTTTTCTTTATTTTCCTCATAAAACATTTGGGCTTGTTTGAAACACAAAAGAGAACATTTTCACCAATTTTCATGAAAATATAAACTTTTTGCGATAGTTATAAATTAAAAACCAAAAAAACGATGTTTTGCATTTTTCTCGATAATTTTGAGGTTATGGTCAATAATGATCATTATCTACAACTTTCACATTCAACATTTTTCGATAGGATGCATAGTTTAGCCACAAATCGCAAAAAACGAGTACCAACCCCTAAAAATGTATATATTACCACCCCAACCCCCCTTCCCGAACTTTTACTCAGTTTGGACGATTTTTCCATAATTATTTACACCATTAACTGCATTTTCCGACCATTCGTATACTGCTAAGAATTTATCATCTATTACGATATTTTAAACGGTTTGGCCCTGGTCTAATATTATAGACTAGGAATATTTTTGAGTAAAAGCGTTTTTAAGCTTGCGAGAAGCACTTTATATAACAATTTGGCAAGCGGTGCTTTTAGGGGTTCTTGACCCCCCTGAATCAGAAAATTCCTGTTGCCAGATCGAAAAATGGGTCGGAAGCCTGTTATTCAAGATGGTGGCTATTTTTGAAATATTTTAAAAAGTTGTAACTTTAAACCCCACAATGCTTTTACTAGAAAAAGGAAATTTAATTTTACATAACTTGATGTAAAAAAATACAGGGTATTCCATTTGAAATAAAAAAGGTTGTAAGGTTTCAATTTGACAAAATGTAACGTGAAAAATAAAACACTTGGTATACTACCGCAGAGAGTAGCCCATCTTGTGCTCTTTCTACTTGCCAGAGAGCAAATGAGGATATCCTACACGAAGAAAATTATAACTGTTCTTGCAAACCGTTGCACCTGGCAAATTTTCTATAAAATGTCAAATATCTCCGAAACTGCTCGTTTTAGCTATGAGTTGTGCGACATGTCTCGATTTCCGGTATTTCCGGAAGTGCCGCCATTTTGAAATTATTTTTTTCAGACTCGCAATGGTCGATCAAATCTCAAATGTCTATCTCATCTACAAGTTTGAAATGTTCTAATGACCGCCTTAAAAGAATCACCCTGTATATAGAGAATGCTATATATTTGGTTTTAGATATATTAAGAGATAGCCGATTTAGGTCGAGCCATAATCTGATTTTTTTATATCTTGCGCAACAGCATTTTTCACATCATGCCAATCATCGCCTTTACAAGTAGTAGTTGTATCATCTGCATATGAAATAATTTGGCCAGATAAATTTGGATTACATAAATTGTTTATAAAGATTAAAAACAGTATTGGTACCAATACATTACCTTGAGGAACTCCCATAGTTATAAGTTTTGCATCACTTATTTTATCTCAGATTTTTACATACTGTTTTGTGCCTTCCAGGTAACTAGCGAATATCCTCAACACTGTGCCTCGGATATCAATTTTTTCTAGTTTTTGCAATAGTATTACATGACATACAGTGTCAAAGGCCTTCACCCAATTCAAGAAGACAGAAATACATTTTTTATTTTCTTGTAGATTGTTATTGATTATGTTGGCTAATCCATAAATTGCATCCGTGGTAAAATAAGAACGTTTAAAACCGGATTGATACTTCGAAATAAGTTTATTCTTTTCTAGGAATTCCGCAAGTCGACTTTTTAGTGTTAACTCAAATATTTTTGCCAAGTTGGTGATTATTGTCTTAAAAATAGATTATTGAGTGGACGTGGTGTTATAGGCTCTATATTGTTTATATTTATTGGAGTAAAAATTGAATTAGTTATCTCCTAACCAATATTATAAAAAAAGAAAATGTTAAGTTCGTTAGCTTTTTTCACATTACAGATAATTACCTTGTTATGTTATTTTATTATGTTGGTATTTACTAAAACAGTACTGCAACAATTCTTCAAGTTTGAAATACAAATTAATGAACTCGCCCAGTCATGGTGATCGCTTTCAGTAGATGCATCCTGTATTACTAGGTGTTTATACTGTTTATATAGTATATTAGTACTTATAAATTGGTTGTGTGTTCGAACATTGCAACTAAATAAATAAACAATGCAGAAATTGTAAGTCAGATGTTATTTAATGCAGACATGAGCCTCAAGCCTCAAGATTGTACCTTTACCTAGATTTTATACTTTCATTATTAACGGTTAAAACAATAATTCCTTTCGTGTATTGTACTCGTTCCAGTACCGACCCTGGGCAGTAGGCACGGCCGTCGATTTGCAATTCGCAAATGGCGCCACCGGCAACTCGTCAGGCGCCACTGTATGATCAGTACATCCACAAACAACTAGCTGACGTCATGGCGCCCCAACTAAATATTTCCGCTATTTGGCGCGTCCACACCGGAACAAACATCTACTCCTGCCCTGTGAAAGGCTTGTAGGAGACAGCAGCAGACACCGTACTGCATAATCTAGCAGGAATTGATAAATAAACGGATTAGTGACTTGTGGGAAAGTTTATTAGTGCGGAACGTCAGACGGATAATTTGGCAGGTTTTCGATTAGGTTGCGCAGCTCAAGATGCATTGGCAGATGGATTACTTCGAGAACGGAGAACTATTTCTTGGAAGTGCGTTCTGAATTATAAAATAACATTTTTTTCATGTAACATACATTTATATATAACTTGTTTGATTGTTGATATTTTTTAATGTGCATTTACAGGAAAGTAAGTAAGTAAATTTTATTCTTTAGCAAAAAAGCTATCACAAATATATGTAAATAAAGACAATACAAAAAGTATAGTAAATGATTACAAACAATAACAACGATTGAATCCTTTACAATTTCTTAAAGAGGCTAGGGTGGCGTATTCAAGATCAATATTGTAATGGTTATGGGGTACCCTGTTTAATTACTAAAAGAAAGTACTGGTAATTATGTCACCAGTTAACTTCATTGCTATTTATTTATCTGAAGGATAAACAAATAAGATTGGCCATTTACGTGATTGTCTAGTTTTGTTAGTGTAGGACCCAATTTCGTTGTGTGTGTGTAGTAACCCTTTTTAATTTACCCAGGTTTTTTATATAAAGTTTAATATTACTTGTTTCTGTCTGATGCTATATACCTTGAAACTTAATCACTCTATTAATTTAAATACCTGGTAAACTTGAACACCCTGTCTATTAATTGAGATACTTAGTTAATTATAGATGCTATTTATGTAGTATCTTATTACTCAAGATTGCACTGTACATTTATAGTTGCAGTTGTTTTCTATTTTGCTTTTGAAATTAAAACATTTATTTAGTTTATTATTTATATGATGAAAAGGTAAAGGTGAAAGAATAAGACAATAATTGATGGGAAAAAATAGTAAAAAACCCGTTTTATTTTGTATAAATTGATGCAACAATAGTCGAACATGAAATCAAAAGTAATCCAAATATTTGAGACAATTGTCTAAATATTATAATAGGAAAATCGGCGCTGCTATAGTAATGACCATACTATAGATATGCTGAGTGTTTTGATGCAATAACAAGAACTTGTACAAAAATATGCTGTGTTATTTTAATAGTAATTAGAGTTGTGGCAAATGCCTGAATAAACATATCGCATGTCTACATTGAGAAATTAATATAGACAAGAATAAGAGCAGTGACAATAGTCTATGTACGTAATAATTAATAATTAAACTACACAGAAATTAGACAACCATTTCCTCCGACGGTGCCAAGGCCGGAGCCGGGATTCGAACCCAGTGGCGCGATACTCGTGTGATTAATAGCGATTGCCACCTCGCATCTCAAACAACACGGCTATCGGCCAGACAATACTTATTTTAAACAGTGTGACAATAGTCTGGGAATGATAATAACATGAGTGAACAAACGTCAAAGATGTTACTTTGAAACAAAGAGAACGCAACTGCAGTGTCAAAGTTTACGAACATAACAGAGAATAAGTGTTTCAACCTAACAAAAGTTTATTTGATATTTTCTGTAGTAGTTGGCTACGGCGCCAGGTTTCAGTGAAAACACTCACCAGCTGTGGGAAATAAAACTCCCTTTTGCAAGTAATTAATGGTTGTGAAAATTTCCAGTTTTATTATAGTTGTGCTCTCGTCTACTGATAAGAAAGATAGCAGGATACAGTATATGGCAATTACCGACTGCACCTAACTAATCGGTTTCAATAGTATTAGAAAGAACAATCTAAACAACGCTGGAAATTTAATTTTGCGTCAATTGACTGATAAACTAAACAGCAGTAGTAAGTGTTTAGCACTGAACAGATGTTAATATGGGGTGGCCGAAAAGATCGACGACCTTACAGATTGGTGTAGACAAGTGTCCTTAAAACAGCGGACTGTTAATTTTAAATTTAGATGGAACTCCGATAGTCCATAAGGCACCCATTTTACTGTTATGTTGTGCAAACATAGCTCACAAACGGTTACGTTCTCGTAGCCACGAGAACTTTACATCGTTGACAATTTAGTAGTTAAATAAATAAAATTGTTTGAAGTCGACAAAGACTCTTATAACAGCTCTTATATCAGCGTAAAGCGCCTAAGTCTATTTGTAAACTTGATCAAAAGCTATAGTTCTTGAATATAAACTTGTTATTTCGCAAACGCAAACTTCCCTAGTAAAACATTCAGAAAATGAAATTTTATGAACCAAAATTGTGAATAAAATCATAACTGAATAACCGGTAATATAATATTATGATAGTTAAAAATCAAAGCTAATATTCCATTTAAAAAAATCTAATATTCTTTTAGTGCCACAGATGCGTCAATTAAACCTTTTTTAAACACCCCGTAACCAGAATATGAATGCAATTACAAATAATAAAGTAGAGTCTCGAAATAAGAAAGTAATCACCTTTAGAAATCCATGTCAGCTGAACTTTTGTACGCTATGTAAAGCGTTACATCGCCCGTGAATGCTCTCCCCCAGGTTCCACATGCCTAGTGTACTTGCCGAGTATAACAGAGAGGTTAAATTGGTACTTCATAAAGAGTACGCCAAAGAATGGTTGTCTGCGGCGTCAGTACAGCGAACTCAATGTCCAGCGATGTACCCAAGGAGTGGTGCAATTGTAATCTCCAGGGAGCAACAGCGAACCCAATGTCCTGCGATGTAGCTCGAGTCTGATTACCCCTTTTCTTGTGCCCTGCAGTTTCTTTTATATTGTAATTGACGTCACAGTTTAAGCGTCCCCCAAGTCGGACGTGGGAATTGTTTACATTAACAACTTCAATATTTGATACGGCGTAGTTTTGTGCAGCGTTTCAGATTTAAAACTCCACTCTCTATCTCCTCCTATAGTTAAGATAGAAAAGGGTAGGTGATTTCACACTATGGGAATACACGAAGTACTTGACGTTTATCTGAATATACGATAAACAAACCCTGCGACTCGACTAGATTTTATGTAAATTCTGTCTCAAAATTGTAGCGTTTAACTTTGCTTTAAAAATATAATTTTAAAATGCATTCTGGTTACTTTATTTTGTCCAATATTAAATGACTAAATAAATGTAAAAATGAAATGAATTAAGTGCAATGATTACTTGAATTTGGAAACATAAATAGGAAAAAATTAAATTTATATATGGGGTATATACAGGGTACTTCAATATCTTTCGGATTTATCAAATTTGTATACAAGTTCTTCAAGACATTCACCTTATGCAGAGGAGTAGAAGAATTGGAGGTTATTTATTGAAATGTAAACAAACTGAAGATGCGTATGCAAAACCTCAGACTAAGAACTAAGATAAATAAACATTGAGGGATTGTGTGGCTTGTACACAACTTGTGTATTGTTTTTATTTGAATGTCGATTTCACTGGCCTTTGTAGTTTGTTTATTTTCTTCTGCCGCCGTATTTGTTAGTACTGTGTATTGGTATTTTACGTTTGTTATAAACTATTTTATGCTTGTTGTGAATTTGATCATCTGCAAAAATGATCAAAGGTTAATTAGTTTGTTTAAGTATTAACTAACAACTTGATAAAAAAAGCAAAAAAAGAATATTACAGTGATAAAATTATGGAAAACAAAAATAATATAAAAAAGATCTGGGATGTAGTAAATGAATATTCAAATGAACACAAATATAACAATAAAATTATAGTTAGACAAGATGAAAAAACCATAACTGATGGCGGTGAGGTAAGCGAAACCTTTAATAATTTTTTTAAACGTAGGGAAATCTATGGCATAGAAAATTAAAGTTAACAAACAATTAGAACGCCGACGATTAAGTTATTATAATTTTTTTTTCTCAAACCAACTACAGAGGCAGGGGTAATGAAAAATATAATAAAACTAAAGAATTGCAGTGCATTAGGATATGACAATCTTTCCAGCAAAATACTCAAAACAATAAAATCCGAAATTCCAAAGCCACTATATATGCCATATTATTAATTTGAGCTTTGTAGAAGGGATGTTACCATCTGCACTAAAAATCTCAATTTTTACTCCAATATATAGGACGTTCCAGATTAAAGTGACATAGACTAATGAGAGATAGAACATACTTTGCTGAGTTCAAAATATTCTCACACTTACCCTTGAATCCTGACTGTTTTCAAGATACTTGTTGTCTTATGAATTTTGACTGACACTAAAATTCACCATATATTCGGTATGGGTGGAGGTATTTGGATAAAAGTTGGTATACATCTAGTGCACTCCTAGTCCAATCAATAGCATAATTTAGTTCGGAAAAATTCTAGGGCAGGACACAATTTTTATTATTTTACATATAGGGCCAATTACATCGCCCTGTATATCAGTTTTTTTGTAAATGGCGGATAACTATTGAAATGTCTATGGGTCATTGTGCAAAATACTGCCATAATATTTGATGGCACGTTTATGGTTATTTCTTAACAAATTTTCGAAAATAATGATGAATGATATTTAAATTCTACAAAATACGCAAACAACTAGTTAACGTCGCTATTTTATTAATTTTATTTAAACACTTGTTTAATAATTATTTAATGTATTATTGTTACTTAAAAAGAAAAACGAAAAAACAGAGAAACGGGAAAAAATAAAGAACAACAATTTGCTGGATCATGATTTACAGCGCAAATATTAAAAAGACTCTAATTATTTTATACACTGGTACAATTAATTAAAATTATAATACATTTTCGAAATAAACACCCCCAGCGTCAACACATTTTTGTGAACGTTTAAAAAGGGTTTTCACCGATCTATGGATCATAGCCGCGTTGTGTTTAATATTGTCACATACATTAAAATTTTGTTGTTGTAGTTGTCCTGTACCGGTAAGGGAGCATCCTAATCAACGTCATACCAACAGATGGATTGGTAGAGGGATCCAGTTAACTGGCCACCGAGATCTCCGATTTCACCAAATTGATTATTTTTTATGGGGCCACCTGATGTCACAGTGAAAATATTAAAACCCATGAACAATTACATGCCCTAGCGGAATCTATATTAAAGTATGGCATCTCGATACGGGGTGCATATCCTACAAACTTGAAACCTCTGAAAATATCACAAAAATATCTTATTATAAAGTTATATTCCATACAAGCCGTCGATACTCAACCGAGTTACTTTTTCAAGATTTTAATGTTCTGAATGTCGGTCTGCTTTATGCAAAATCTGTACTTGTATTAAATTAAATTAAATATTAATATTCCTCAATATACACATTCAACAGCACAAAGATTTATTGCTTATTATGGCCCGAAATTTTATAACCTCTTACCAATAGGTTTTAAGAAAATAAATAGCACTCTTTTCCAATGAAAATCACAATATATATAACTAACAATTTTTAAACATTTTATCAAGTTAAAATCACAAACCCTCTTCACATATTTATAGTTTAATTTTTAGTATGTTAATAATATTTTTAATTTGTTTATTAAAATGTCATATTTTGCTGCTGTTATTGGTCATGTAACGTCTAGGCACTAATATAAGAAAAATTGTAAAAAATAAATACAATCGGCATGTACTCACACATTAGACTTAGGAGTACATAAAAACATGGAATCGTTATTGAAATATTAATGTACTTAGAACATTTTTAATAACATTTACTTACTATTCTACCTACAAAAGGAAGAATTTCGCTCATTTCACATATAAGTTTGTTTATATAGTTCAAGTAATAAGTTCCCGAGACAGAAAAATTGCAACAAAAACTTTACGACGTAATTATATCGCCGCGGGCCATGGCGCCAAGCCTGACATTAAACATTCCAGACGCACATTAAAAACCTATAAAGGAAACCGAGTCAATTTGCAAACAGCACTAAAAAGAGTACCGGTATTTTAATGTGGTCGTAAAGTTTTTGTTGAGTTTTTTATATCTCGGTTTATTCCTACTTGGACTATACATAGACGTAGATATTAGGGTTGTGATGTTTGTGTTTTGAGAATAGTTTTCCATTGTGCAGCGACGCATTTAGGCTATTTGGGGCCTTGTACAGGGCATATGTGGAGTCTATTCAATAGCACAATTTTATTATAATTGTTACAAACAAATTTTTTGACATTTAGTAATAAAAAATATTTATCATTTTATTTTTAAATTTATAACCCTTTCGTCTATCTACGCCCTCTGATTGCAGTGGTTATCAAAACATTCCCCTTCCTCCCCACTCTTCCCCTTATCCATCATCTCAACATGCTCAATGACTTACTTTTCTTCAATGTATTTTAAATGGAATTACTTATTTATGTTTCTTTCTCAATCTAAGTTAAAAACGGACTGACTATGTATCGCACAGTACCTATGAATTCAATGTGCTTAAAAAAACTAAATACTAAAAAGGTCAAAATTTAGCAATAAACTGAAAATTTATACAAATAATTAATGATTTACCAACAATACTATATAGCAAATATTAAAATTGAAAATTTGCAATTATCTATAAAAAAATATATCATTCATAATGTGGACAGAGATCAGAAGGTCTCTGGAGTTACAGAATAACATAAAACGTTCTGTGGGAATATACAGTACAATATAGAATATGTCGCAAATGCAAATATCGACGTTTGTATGCCGATTACTTTCCGAAATTTCCGTCTTTTTCCCGGATTTCCCGGTTGGTAGACGCCCTGTCTAAGGAAGAACCCTACTGAATGTTAGTGAAATCGCGTACCAGGAGCGGCTCTAGGCAGGACAAACAATACTTTTTGTTGAATCTAACAATGTTTCAAATAAAAATTGTTTAAGATGGAAAATTGTATCGTGAATTTTTCTTCAGGCGGACAGGGACGGCTCCAGGGAATACCTAATAACAAATTTACGTCGAATCAAAAAACTATTCAATTAGAGATCGTTCAGGATGGTAAATTGTTTCGAAATATATTTCTTTCTTTCATTTTTCTCTTAAGAGTATCAGGGACGACTTCATTTGGAGCTTTCGTTTAATCAATGCGCTTTTATAGTTAAAATTGTTTAGAATGGAAAATTACATCGAAGAGGATTTTAAAAAATTTCTCGTCAGGGACCAAGGATAATTCCAGAGACGGCGCAAAATAAGTTTTTGCAAAATCAATAAAATGTTCAAAGAAAATCATATAAAGTGAGAAATTGTGTTGACTATTTCACTCATCAACCTGGTAGTGGAAACTCATTTTTTCAAGTCCTTGCACCAATCAATGTCATTATCAGTAGTATAACGAGTAGACTGGCTTTTTGTCAGTACCAATTTGCAATACACTATATACAGTTTTGTCGCTAAAGAACGCCATGGTCATATATTTTATTTTATGAAATTATCCAAGTAGACAAATCAATTATTAGATACATATGTAGGCACAAATGACATAAAACTACACGTATGTAGAGAGGAGTTAAACACACTAACGGTAAGATAAAAGGTAAAAATTACTTACATAAGGTAATTCATTACGAAATAACAAAACGTTAATAATTCGGAAAATCTAAACTATACACAACAGATTACAATTAGTAGAACTTATTGAACCTTCCACATAGTTCTCTTTGCTTAACCAAAATTGACAGGATTTTGGAGGGCAGCAAATAACAGATAATGGACTGATGCCGATAAGGACTGATAAAACTCCTCTTCCTAATGAATTACTCAATATAATTGCTTGTGATTGTAAGGTCGGTTGCAAAACTAAACGTTGCTTATGCAAAACCATTGGCATCACATGCAGCAATTTATGAAACAGTAAAAGGAATACTTTGTGTCAAAATGCACATAATATTGTTGACGAAGCTAGGTTGATGAAGAGGGTGAGTAATTAGAAATTAGTCCTGATATTTATGATATTGAAGAATTCGAGGAAGATGATAATTATTATGAAGAAGTTTATACTTCAGAGAATATCTCAGATGTACACGATTTTAGCGATGACGGGGGTGAAGAAATATTCCAAACTCCAGTTACCGATTTGGAAGTATACACTTCTTGTAGTAGCACATCTAGTACAACTACTAGAAAACGAAAACATATCAATATATTTTTCGACAATAAAAATTATATCTCACCTTCGAGAGTTTTTTTTATCTAAATATTTAAAACCTGCTCAGAATCACTTTTTATTAGTAATATTGAATTTTTTACAATAATTATACTTATGCGCGCATACGTAGCAAACAAACATATTTTTCTATGTCGCGTTACTTCATGTAAAATTTTATCTATCGCCTTATTTTCGGGCTAATTTTACTCCATTATTTCTCTAAAGGGTTATTTTCAAAATTTGAAGTCGGACTATTTGTAAAACGAAAAAGTAGAAAAAGTACATGGATGGAGAAAAATACTGCAGGAATATTCTCTGTAATAGGAGACGTACAAATTAGGCACTTATATATTTTTGTCTGTAGCATTATAAACAACCATGCAAAGATATCTAACTCTATTAGACATAAGTACTTACAAGAAACCTTTGCGTTCCTAGTATTTCAACTAAATTCTTCAAATTAATTTCTGCTACGTTTACTTCCTTCAAGTTGTACCGCGTCTCATATTTAGATTAGGTTCTAATCATGAAATCAGTAAAGTCGCCGCTGTCTATCCATATTTTGTCCGCTTATTTCCATATTTCCCTAATTAAATTCAAGTTAGATGTAAATCACACAAGAACTTATCAATATGTAAAATTAATTGAATTTGAATAATTTTAATTAATGATTATTAGTGCTAAAGTGAGACTGATTTGAATATCTATTAATATTACTTTGTAGCAAAATAGTTAATTTTGGCCATAAAATTAATAAATTGTGTTATCTAATATTGAATTCGTTCTAACAAGTTAGTTCCTGATTGTTAGATAGGTTGGTCAACGCGAAAATGGAGTCGACTAAATTCGAACGTTTTAACGGACTTTGGACTGGTGTTCGAATCTGATGTTGAATTAAACCGGATCAACAGTTCACGTTCTTCATTCAGAAAAATGTGGGCTCCATTCATTTTTCACCGAAGCTTTTATGTTGTTACTTTCCTACTAGTAGTTTTATTTTAAATCCATAATAATTAACTGTCTAATATTAACTATCTATTTACTTGCAATTGTGAAAACACTATACAGGGTCCTAACTAATTAACAGGTACAGTATTGGTATTTCGTGAAATATAGAAGACACAGCAAAGGTTAAATAGGGAAAAAATTGTGCAATTTCGGGACAATTAAAACGATCTCGTGACATTCCTAATATCTTTTATGGTTTTCGAGATATCTTAAAAAATAGAAAATTTAGGATTTTCATTGTTTTACTTTTTTATCCTTATTTAACAAAATATCAAAAACATCCATTTATGTTTCTTATTAGGTGTTAATGCAGCAATAACTCTGTGTAATCATATATTAATTAAAAAGTTTCGTTTAAACTGAGAAACCAGCAACTTTTTTTTAAAATACGGCCCTGTATTTTTGTATGATTTATCATTGTCAATACGGCTGCCATCAAAAATATTGAAAATATAGCGTTGTGATAAGAGCCCTTATCTCTGGGCTTCAGCATAGTTTCAACTAACTGAGTCCATTTTGTAAATTATTTTAAATGAAATTTTAATCATATTTTATCAATATGTGTAATTAAACTTTAGTTAATTTTTTATTATTAACAATAGCAGTGTAGCTATGTGTGTAGGATCGACCACTAGTAACGTATTAAGTTATTTTCCTGCCATGTGTTTCGCCGCAGGTTTATCAAATTAACTTCAAGTTAATGTCTTGAGAAAGCTAAACTAACGCTAAAATAAACATTAGCGAAAGCTTGACAATAAAAAAGAGTTTTCTTTTTACTGGCCAAAATACCTTATCACTGACTGCAACCTTAATAAAATTTTATGTTTGTATATATATATATATATATATATATATATATATATATATATATATATATATATCGGGATTTTTTGGGGGTTTCCCTTTTTTTGCCAGACAGCCAATTTAGAGATCCCCCGTTTTCGAGGTCGCTGAACATGATGGTGGGGGTCCCGCACTTTTTTTCTCGGCAACCCCTTAAAATTGGACAAAAACCACCCCCATACCCCCGCTTACAAATGTTTTTGGAATCCCTTTTTTTGGCCTGATTAAGACTTCCTCGAGTACAGAGGTTCAGTCATCTACGCAGATGAGCCAAACCACCCCCACCCCCAGATTTCCATCCCGTCCGGAGGGGTGGAAAATGTATTTTTTCAGGAAAAAACCTTTTCGCTAGTAATTATTACGTAAACCATCTACATGGACAACTTCGAAACCCAAGCCCTGAATTCATCCGAACTGAAGCCTACTTGCTGGCTAAGATACGTAGATGACATCTTCGTTATCTGGCCACATGATAGAGATTCTCTAAACAACTTCCTGTCTCACATTAATCATATACACCCTCAGATCCAGTTCGCTATTGAAATCGAAAACAATTGTTCTCTCCCTTTCCTAGACGTCCTCATTACAAAACAAAACAACAATCAACTCTCCTACTCTGTGTATAGAAAACCAACCCACATCAACCGTTACCTTAACTCAAAATCACACCACCATCCATCACAAATAAATTCCGTTGTCAACACTCTTGTAACCAGATCCCTCAGACTAACAGACAATCACAACAGACAATCCGAACTACAAACATTACAAGAAGCACTTCTACAAAACGATTACGACAAAGGACATATAACGCGATCCATATACAAAGCACAAAATGCTTCCCAAATTCAACAGACAGAAACTCTTCCTCAGCAAAAAGCTTTCCTACCCTACATCAAAGGTGTCACAGACAAAATTTCAAAAGTCCTGAAATCCAATAATATAAAAACCATATTCACAACACACCAAACAATTTCCAATTTAATCAGAACCCCAAAAGACCAAATACCTAATGATTCCCACGGTGTATACGAAATACTTTGCTCAAACTGTCCCCAAACCTACATTGACAGGATTAACAATAGAATATATGAACATGGTCTTGCAGTTAGAAAATCCGATCCCACATCATCACATGCCCAACACCGCCTTCTGACAGGCCATAATATAAACTTCGATAACATCAAAACCATAGCACCATCATTTTTCCAGAAACCGCGAATCATCCGCTAAGCAATTGAGATTGAAAAACGTCCCAATTGTCTAAACAAAAGGGATGACGGTCATCGTCTTCCAGTCGCTTGGAAATCATTGATCTCCAGGCTAGCCCCACAATATTCATCCACACCTCATAATCCTGATAGCAGCCGTTCTGCTCTGATGCCTCCATCAACAGACCCTCAACCCCCCACCACTCTCCCACCCCCAGACAGCTTTCGTATAAATAACACTTCGTCCGATACTGCCAGCGAGTTCGCTCTAAGGAGTAGGCAGGTTGAGGCCTTAGAGACGGATCGTGGTGAGATCTGGGGAGTAGGGAGATTGAGACCCCGAAATCGAACTAGTTCCACGAACTCCTATTTGACAATTTTTACTTGACCCACTTTTTCTCTTGAAAATGGCTCCAAAACGGGAGCCGAAACGTCGAGACATTAACAATCTCAGACGCGGTTCAACCCGAGAACCTAGTATTTTTCATACCAACGACCGCGGAAGCTTCTCGGAATATATATATATATATATATATATATATATATAAGAACTTTTTTTTTAAGAAAATATACCTTGCGAAGGACTTATGCTATTGCATCACTTTCATATGTATGGAAGCTAATGAAAATGGGTTAAAACCACTTTTAAAAAAATTGTTATGCACAGTTTTTGGAGGAAAATCTTAACATATAATAAAAAAGAAATTTTTGCTCATAGCTTTAAACAGCTGTAACTCGTGAACCATTCGTCGTATGAAGATCACTTGAAAATGCCAATTTTTCATGTTTTTTTCCTTTTATCACCATTCACTCGTTATCAAAACGATTTTGTACATACACCAATATAATCAAAATTTGATTCTCTTTAACTTTCATTGGATACACTATATGCGTACGATAGTTTTTATCGATTTTATCATGAAACAAGTGTTCTGATAGCGCGCCATAAAGATGTTTAAAAATTCATATCTCTGCCAATCTTGATCGAATGGAAATGAAAAATAAAGAGAAATTGTTCGTAATCGAATTCTCTACAACTTTCATTTGAAACATTTTACAGTAAAATTGATACTTTCCGAGTTCTTTGCGAAAGACCGATTTTTTTAAACTACTTTCTCCCCCTTCCCTCCGCCGGCGTCTACTGGTGGGGACTTTTGATATGTTAAAAAGTACCACAAAATAAGCCTGTTCTCAAAATTTCAGCCCGCTCTCAATTATTTCATCCAAATTTTCCCATTTTATTGGGCTAGTAGTGTTTAGATTTCAAATAATAATTTAATTGAAAAAATCGTATTCAATGACAGGCCCAAAGTTAGTTTCTTACACGAACTTTTCATTATCGAGAAATGCAGTTTCTTTCAATGAACGATAGTCGTCTGTCTAAACACGAACTATGAATACAAAAATATGTTTATTCAGCTCTGAGGCTATGTTATCCTAAATTTCAGGTGATATATGAGCAGCTGTCGATTACTATTTGTATTTTATTATTATTTTCAGTCATCTGCGACTTCGTGCTTTCAAAATAAACGACACTGAACTTTCTTGTTTGTAATAATAATAATAATAGGGATTATGTAGGTAGGTTATATTTCATTGCGTTGTGATAAAAAATTACATTTTAAATAATTTACCCCACGACAAAAACGCCGAACATCAAAAAAGATTAATCAGGTTTATATTTTGTGACGAATTGGCTTACAAAAATACAGGAAAATACACTAATTATGATATTACGTCAAGGCTCTATAAAAAATTGTCATTAATTTTAATGTATTGAAAGAATTAACTATTAAAAGTTATATTTATTTGTTTATTAATTTATAAACATGTAAAACAGGATTGGCAGAGGTTCAATTTGGGGTCTTTTCAAATTTTTAAATAAATTAGCATTTTACTGTAATTTTCATCATGTTAACAATATTATATTAAACGGTTTTTTAAAGTTTAACAAAAAACCAGGGTGTGGACCGTGGATAGTATCGATTTAATATTTGTGAATGATGTTATAATTCAACAAGTTGGACCTTGCCTTGTTTTAAATGAGACAAGTGTAAGCTAGATTGTAGATAATTATAATTTATGACAAGAAATCCAACCGATATTTTCATATATTTGAATATAAAACTAAGACATGTACAGAACTGAACGTTTCTAAACCGTCCTATTTTGAGCAGGCCCGGGCCATGCTAAATTAGAAGCCGCTATAGATGAACCAAAACAATTTAGTACAACGGTGAGAGGCGACTACTATAAAGTGTGAAATTCATTTATTTATTTTTTTATTTATTAAGAACACTCTTCAACAAGTAGATAACCCAATTATAAAAGAGAAGGGTAAGCAAAAATAGGAAAGATAACTATAGATACATAAGATATGGAAAATGTATAAAAACGTTAAATATATGAAAATATGCAAAAATACCAGTGAGGTCGATAAGTAATATTTCTGAATACAGAATTAAAAACCCTTTCAGATGAGGTATCATACGCACCATCACTCCGTTTAACCTGGAAGCCAATTTCTCGAAGAAGACGATAATCTTTTGTAGGACGAACTTTTCTTCAACAGAATGGGACATCTCCATATTTTACTGTAACTGTCCGCCAGTGTTTGATTAAACAATTTCCTGGGAGATGGATTGGAGGAAAAGGTCCTAAGAAATAGCCAGCTAGGTCACCCGATCTTGCCCCCTTCTCTCTCCTGGTTAATTTCATATCGAAGGATTTCACAACCAAATTCGAACCCCTTGAAGATTTACGAGAGAAAATTTTCCGCGCCGTTCATTGGCGCCAGATGAGTATGACAAAAGTAAAAGGAAGTTACTGTAGGTATTTTTTGTGATCTGTCAAAGGCCTTTGACTGCGTGGACCATACTATTTTACTTGAAAAACTTAATTGCTCCTCTATAACAGGGATACCACTGCAGTGGTTTGAGTCTTACTTGACGGGTTGCAAAATTCTTGTAGAAATTGGACATCAGAACAATGATTTTATTAGTAAAGTGAATGCCGCGAAAAATATAATAAAATGCGGTGTTACACAAAGCTCCATATTGGGCCCAATTCTCTTTCTGGTTTACATTTTTCTTCATTTGCTGACGATACAAGTTTCATCTTAAATAATAAAAATTAGGAGGATTTAAAGAGACTTAATCAAATATCAATGAACAAAATTATTGATTGGTTTTATGCAAATAAATTGTTGTTGAATGTAGAAAAAACTTTCGACATGACATTTCAAACTTCAATAGAAAGGAACACAGACATAAGAACTACAAATGATATCATGAGCTCTACAAATGATATAAAAAATTTTGGGAGTTCATATTGGCAAGCAACTGAAAAGACTTTTCGTTTCAATAAAAGTTTATCTAAAGCTATTTACGCTATATTCAAAATAAAAATCGAATTAGGTTAACAATGTACACTTAATGTTTACTATGCATATTTCTAGATCTTATTACAGTATGGTCTGGAGTTTTGGGGTTGGAGTAACTTATCACAAAAATTTTAATCAAAGCCAAAAAAGGGCTATTCGTATTTTTATGGGACTAAAACCACAAGATTCTTGCAGGCCATCCTTTAATAGTCTCGGTATACTCACCATTGTAGACCAGTACATCTATAAATTAGCAATTATGACATTTCAAAAACGCACACAATTTAAATGTCACTTAGACTTCCCTGGATATGACACCAGAAATAGATCTCTTTTCGTTACGCCAGATTTCACTTACAATATTACTAGGCCTTTGTACGCCGGTATAAGGATTTTTAATAACCTACCATCTACGATAAAAAATATTGATAACCTAGTAACTTTTAAAAGAAACTAAAAATTTTATTGAAACAAAATGTATACTATAATTTACAAGATTTTTTCTCAGAACACTGCTGTAACTAGTTTATATTTTACAACTAAGCCACTTTCTGAACGCCTCAGTTGAGGCGCTACAGCATTTTCGAGGTCATTTTTTTTTAATGAAACACCCTATATATTTTTACATTTATGAATTCAGAGTAAAATTATCTTTCCAACGACCTCCAGATTTTTGGTTTTTGACTTGGCGTTGCCGAGTTATTCGAGAAAATATGAAAATTTTCGTCGGAACAAGGTTTAGCAAATTTATTCGCTGTGTGTGTATTACAATTAATTAAGAAGATTTATTTTGCAATTAACAAATTTTGTCATAATATATGAAACCTGGTTAAATCCAAATTTGACAGATGATGTCATCGCACTGGATGGGTATTACCTATACAGACAAGATGCAGGGGTCGAAAAGGTGGGGGAATTGCTGTATACATAAAGCACAGGTTCAAGGTGACATTAATAGAAAATTTACAACATCAAAATAGTGAGCAATTATGGCTGTCAATCATTCACAATAATCAAAGTTATGCATTGGGGGTTCTTTACAGACCTCCAGATCTCCCCTCAAATAATTTTCTTACAGAACTTGAAGGCGTGCTAAGTATTATTTCCCCAAAAATTGATTATACAACTTGCGCCAAACTAATTGTCATATGCTGCTCACATAATGTTTCAATCAAGGACATTCATGTTTCAGCTGCCTCCACTAGTTTTTCCGATCATTGTCTTGTATCCTGTACTGTGGGCAGTGACAAACATCAATATCAACCTTTTGAATACACCTCTTGTAATTACAAATATTTCAATCATGCCAGTTTTACCTATGATTTAAAGAATATTTATTTTGATCAGATATTCTATCTTAACGATATTAGTGATAAAGTTAATTGTTTCAATAAGCTTCTCGATTTATTTGATCTCTACACTACAGTTAAAACTGTTATAATCCGAGCCCCATGGTTAACTGACAATATGTCAGAGTCATGATGACTCTTAGGGACAAGGCCCTTGCTAAACATACAAAAAGTAAATTGGTGCGAGACTGGAATTATTATAAAGATCTTAAAATGCAAACTAATTATGCAATAGTGTGGGAAAATGAGACGTACTTGGAATTCAATTTAAATAAAAAAAGGTATATAGTCTCAAAAATTTAGATATTCATACCAAACAAAAAAATCGATGTATCCCTAGCCATTTAAGTGACGTTGAATTAATAAATAAATATTTTATAGCTTCATCGAACAGCGATACACCGGTAGACGCTGATACACTAAGTGATTACTTAACTAATACTAAAGAAAACATAGCGGACTTCTCATTTAAAGAAACTGACGATACTGAAATATATAAAACTATTTTATCCTTTAAGTCCAAAGCTGTAGGTGTAGACAAAATTAGTTTAAGCATGCTACTATATGCCTGTTTTGTCATATATAAGCTATATTTTTAATAACGCATTAAAGAACGGAGTTTATCCTGTTATCTGGAAACCATCTCGAGTAATTCCTTTACCGAAGGTTACCAATCCAGAAGAATTAAAAGATTTACGTCCCATTAGTATCCTTTGTTGTCTCTCAAAAGTTAGTTGCACTACCGCGTTGCTTAAAGTAACTGATGAGATATTTACCACCATAGACCAAAATGAGTTATGCTTACTTGTTTTACTAGAGTACTCCAAAGCCTTCGACAGAATAAAACATCGGTTACTTTTGGCCATCTTTCATTATATAGATTTCACAGAGAAAGCATGTTTCTGATTAAGAATTATCTAATTCAACGTTCTCAATCTGTAATTTTGGGAGGATTGGAGTCAGAACTTGTCACTATTGAAAATGAAGTCCCACAAGGCTCTATTTTGGCCCCCCCTAATGTTTACTTTGTATACTTTTCAATTTTATCAACATCTAAAATATTCTATTGCTCATTTCTATGCGGACAACACACAAATATATCTGTCCGTCCCCGAAAGGAATATACAAATTGCATGTAGTAATCTAAATAATGATACTGATTCATTAGTATCAATTTCCAATAAATTCTGTATCTTAATAAACCCTGCTAAATATAAGGTGATTCTATTTGGAAGAGACGCTCCTCGGAAAAGATGTTCAGATTTGATTAATATCAGGGTAAACAATGAAGTACTATCACAATCAATCCATGAAAAAAATTTGGGATTAGTTCTAGACAATCGGCATGTTACAATGGTTACAAAAAGAGCATTTTGTAATCTCAAATTAATTTACAGTAATAGGGATATTTTCAATAAAAAGTTTAAGACAGTCTTATGCGATTCATTACTACTGTCACATCTCAACTATACTGATAGCATGTATGGCCCTGGCCTTAGTAAAGCTGACTCTCAATGGCTTCAATTACTTCAAATTTCATGTATCCGATTAATCTGTGGTTTAAGGAGACGTGACCATGTTACGAAACACTTAAAAGAGATTGTGAATGGATCAACATCGAAAACAGAAGACTACTGCATAGCAGTGTCCTCTTCCACAAAATTGTAACTCAATAAAAGCCATCTTATCTATATAACAAAATCAAGTATCGGACAGACGTCCGTAACATAAACGTATGTCGTAAAAATCACCTTACAATCCCCCAGCATAACACAGCTTTTTACCAAGCGTCATATATCCACATTGCTAAATTATACAACAAGTTACCAGATAACATGAAAAGTCTACCCATATATTCCTTTGATATCCTGCCTTACAACTCTGTCTTCGTTCTGGATCTCATAACTTTCCTATTTTGTATATTGTGTGTATATTAATTAAGTTTATTTCCCACCCTGGTGAATGGTATCGAATATGTTCGTTTTATTTTCCTAATTTTTCAAAAGATTTTAATTGTTCTGTACCATTCACTATCGGTGGGCGTTGCGGTTGAGTGGAAGAATAGCATTTTTGAAAATTCCAATCCATAAAAGGTTTGTATATTGACATATACAACTTTTTTGACTTTTGGGACAATAAATTCAAAGAGGTAATTTCTGGCGGTGTTTAAGACATTTCATTTTGACTATTAGTATTCATATTTTTAGTTATTAATTAAAATAATCAACAAAAGTACATAATGAATGTGATTTGATGTTTCAAATCGATGACAAAATTATACATTGACAGACAAAATAACAAGCACATAGATAAACTTTAAAAATAATGGAATAATGACATCATTATTCACTGCAGTGAATAGCATTACGCTTGAGAAAACACATACATAATGGATACATTATATAGTAGTCGTGGACAAAAATTGTTTGCTATCAACTCGAATTTATAAGGAGCGATATCCGGAAAGAAGACAGCCCTCTAAAAAGTTATTTGAGAGGTCAAGGGAACGATTTGACAATACGGGGAAAGTGGAGTATGAGAAAAAGGAACGATCAAAAAACGTAGTAAATGAAGAAAATGAAACAGTCATACTTTTGAGCGTGATTGAAGATCATCATCGCAGTATAAGAGAATTGGCAAAAGAAAACGATATAAGCCGATCTTCAGTCCTACAAAAAACAAATTTCATCCCTACCACGTTCAACTAACGCAGGAACTGATCGATAGGGATTATGAAAGTCGAATACAATTTTGTCAATGGGCAAAACAAAAAATAGGACAACAAAGCGATTTTTTTTACTTTGTTTTATTTGCCGATGAAGCAATTTTTCATAAAAATGGACATGTTAATCGTCATAATTTTCATTATTACAATGCAAACAATCCTTACATCTTACGAACAAATAGCCAAACAAGATGGTCGTTGAATCTTTGGGGAGGAATTGTTGGGGATTATGTGATTGGACCACATTTTTTTGTGTGTGAATGGTCAAATTTATTTGGAATTTTTGCAAGACAGCTTGGAAGAATTACTGGAGGATGTTCGCAGGGATATTGGGGAGATAATATGGTACCTCCATGATAGAGCACCTGAGCACCACAATGCACCCATTAACGAACATTTAAATGACACTTTTCCAAACGGATAGATAGGAAGAAGAGGGCCCCATAGTTGGCCTGTCAGAAGCCCTGGCTTGACCAAACTAGACTATATTTTAAGAAATGTCAGTAGATTTTCTACCTTAACCATAGACAAAGATAGAGAGTTGGGTGTCATCCTAAAAGTCGGTGCAGAAGAACGTCGTATCCAACGTTATTAATTGTGTTAATGTAAATAGTTCCCACACGAAGCGTGAGATTCGAGGAGAAGGGTGATGTCGCGTATCATATAAAAGACACCACAGCATTCAAAAGGGGGTCATTTTGATGAACCACACCTGAGCCCGTGACAGAATTTAACTATTCGCCGGCTTTGCTCTTTGCAAGTTACTTTGAAATACTCATTAATCCTTGGTAGAATTTCACTATTCGCCAGGCTTGCTTTCTTGCAAATTACTCTTTAAATCCGTGGCAGAATTTAACTATTCGCCGGGAATAGACTTTGTATTATTTTGAGCTACGTTGAAGCACTTCACGATTCATTGTACCCTCGATATTATTTCGTGGCTATTTGGCTAACTTCGCATCTAACGCCATCAAGAAAATAACTTGACACTTGTTCCGTACCAGTCATAATCAAACAGTCTTTAATAAACTCCGTAAGAAGTGCCGTTTCAACGTCTCTACGATGTCCTACGAGGACGTTAACCATGTGGAACCTAGGGGAGAGCATTCACGGGCGATATGACGCTATACAGAGCGCACAGAAATTCTAAAGGCATAAATTTGTAAAAGGTGATTGCTTTCTTATTTCGAGACTCTGCTTTATTATTTGCAATTGCATTCATATTCTGGTTTCGACGGGGTGTAATTGGGTAAATTGACGCATTTGTGGTACTAAAAGAATATTAGATTTTTCTTTAAATATTAGCTTTGATCTTCAAAAGAAAATATAATATTATATTACCAGTTATTCAGTTATGATTTCATTCACGATTTTAATTCACAAAATTTCACTTTCTAAATATCTTACTAGGGAAATTGGCGTTTGCAAAGTAACAAGTTTATATTCAAGAACTATATATTTAGAGTTATGCAATAACAAGTACTTTATCACAGACTAGCCAAACTTCATGTCTATCATTATTCTGCAGTTTTTATAAAACCAATAGTGGACTTGCGTTTCCACCACATTTCATGTAAGGTTTTCAAGAATGCTTTATATTTAAAGTACACTAGGAATGTTTTCCTACTGTAACTACAAGGTTTTCTGATTGTTGGACATTTACCTACAATAAAATATTATAGTTATATGAATTCGGCGTACTTGTCGTTAACAAGGTTTGAAACATTGACTACGGCTAATTGGCTGGTTCTGTTCTCCAATTGGGTTCAGTTACAACGAGGGATATGTCAATATTTCAGGCAGTTGTCTGGTCACTTGTTTCGATTGAAGGGTGATGCAACCGCACTTTCTTACCTTCGCGGATTCGCGGCTTCGTATGTTTGACAGCCATAGGCAATCTTCTGGTTGTTTTTCTATTTAATTACTATAGGGAGATTTCCCCAGCAGCATTCTAAAAGATTTTACGTGAGTGTAAATTCTCACCTCAGCAAGATTAATATGATTATCTGAACGATTGTTCCTACTCTAATTTCAATCAATAAACAATGTATAATTAAAGGATATTTCCTCAACATTCTATGATCTTTTACATGAGTATTCAATTCTCATTTCTCAACTTAATTTTGATAATGTATAAACATGACATGATTCTTGTCCTCTGTTATGCATTCGATTCATTATTTGGCTATTGCTAAAAACTATAATTATAAATTATTATTATATAGCGATTGCTAACAACTTTCTTTAATTATAAACCATTATTACCTGGCGATTGCTAACAGCTCTATTATAGATTATCATTATCAGGCCATTGCTACAACTCTAATTACTATTAAAATAACACAGCATACTTTTGTATCTCAGTTCTTGTTATTGCATCAGAACACTCAGTATTTTTATAGTATGGTCATTACTATAGCGACGCAGATATTCCTATTATAGTATTTAGACAATTGTCTCAAATATTTGGATTATTTTGATTTCATGTTCGACTATTGTTGCATCAATTTATATAAAATAAAATTGATTTTTTGTTCTATATTTTCCCACCAATTATTGTCTTATTCTTTCACCTTTACCTTTTTCGTCATATAAGTAATAAACTAAATAAATGGTTTTGTTTCAAAGCAAACTAGAAGACAAATTTCAAATATAAATGTACAGTGCAATCTTGAGTAATAAGATACTACATAAATAACATATATAATTAACTAGGTCTCTCAATTAATAGACAGTGTGTTCAAGTCTACCAGGTATTCAATTAACAGTGATTAATTTTCTAAGGTATACAGTATCAGACAGAAACAAGTAATATTAAACTTTATATAAAAGAACTTGGGTATATTAAAAAGGGTTACTACAGACACAACAAAATTTGGGTCCTACACTAACAAAACTAGACGATCACGCAAATGGCCAATTTTATTTGTTTATCCTTAAGATAAATAAATAGCAATGAATTTACTGGTGACATAATTACCAGTACTTTCTTTTAGTAATTAAACAGGGTACGCCATAACCATTACAATACACTTTGTATAATTATAATAAATATTTGGTGATAGTATCGTTGTAGTATATCCTTTGTCGACATAATTGCAAAATAAATCTTCTTAATTATTAGCAATACACACACAGCAAATTAATTAGTTAAACTTTGTTCCGACCAAAATTTTCATATTTTTTTGAATAACTCGGTAAAAACAAAAATCTGGAGATCGTTGGAAAGGTAATTTTACGCTGAATTCATAAATGTAAAAATATATAGGGTGTTTCATTAAAAAAAAATGACCTCGAAGATGCTCCGCTGTAGCAAGTCACCCTGTATATTTCAAAATATTTTTAAAACGTGCGCCTTTTGAGACTATACCACTTCCATAAAAATAATGTTCCAAAGTCTTTTAATAAGGCCGATTATTGGACTTTGACGCACTATCGGGACACCTTGTATGTACACAAAAATAGAGAGAATTAAATGTTAAATGTTCTCTTTTATACTTTACACCAAAGGTTAGGAGGAGTATGTTCATTGTAACTGATTTTTATGTCTAACACCTCTTTCATTTTGTGTACAGAAAAAAATCCCCCCCCCCCCCTCAAATAAAATTCCTAGATATACTTTATACGAGGACAATTGAAACTGGTCAGTGTTAAAGCACAGGACCGTGCGCACTGAACTTGATATTTTGTCCTACATATTTAGCAATGGTATCGAGATTGTTGAAACTGTGCAGGCGGGTCCGAGACTGGCAATGTAATCAGACTGAATGTACCATCTACGACTGCACTGGTTTAAAGATAATAAGACGGACAGGCCTACTAGCATAAAAAAACTCGTAAATCGTTTCTCAGTAGTCAACGGTGGACTTATGAGATGTGCTGTCAATGTGCCAGTGCAGTGCATAAATACCTGTTATAATATCAAGCGTAGGAGATTAATTAGTTATTGTTCATATTTATAAATATTTACTACTATATAAAAGGTAAAAAGGTAAAATATTTTAATTATTTACTAATTTACCATGGCTTCCTGGAGACCATTTGAAACAGAAGATAATATAATAACGCCCGAAAATCTTATCATTTTCTTATGACAAGCATTTCTATTTACCTCGGCCCATGTACAATAAAGAAATGCCGACTGTTTTTGCCGACTTTTAGTTTTTATACGGTTTCAATTAAGTTCGTATAAACTTTACGCTCTTGCATCAACTATTTCTGTGGCTCGTTTAGTAAGGAATCATTTCGGGTCATAATAATGGAAATGCTGGATACATTCTAGTGTTTGTTTAGAAATTACCAGAAGTGATTTAATGTTTCAATAGTAAAAACAAATACATAAAAAACTAATTAATTTAATAATTTGGAATATAATAAATTTGTAATAGCTCATGGACATATGGCAAATATAAACATAATATTATTCGCGTTCAGATTAGAGAAAATATAGTTTCTACCATTTTAACAGTTTTATAGAATCCACTTCGCAGAAGTAATAGAATCGAGAGTTATGTGTTTCTTGACTCCTCGGTAACGGATATCAATCGGAATAGTTGAAGATGAAACTGTTCAGAAATAAATTCGTTAATAGATTCCAATCTCTTCGTTTCAACTTTTAAGTAAAAGAAAAATAAAAAAATTATAAAATCTAATATCCTAGCTATTACAAATACGAATACATTATTCTTTAAACCAGCTCCTAATGATGAAATAGATTGAATTTTCACAAAGAAAAATTACTACAGCAATTGTTTTGTTTTAATTTTATGTAATAACATTTAACAATCATATTTTACTTGTCATTATGATCTAAGGGATTTCCCAACATATGAAAACTTTATAAAATATACTCTATTTAGAAAAATAATGAGAGATATGAATTGCAATGTTCCAAATTGTATCTACTTTTTAAATGGTGCTATGTGACATAATTCTCTTCAAGTCAAACCTCTGATTTGCCCTGATAAACATACTACATACGCAGAAGGAATTTATGGTAGAAATTAGATAAAGGTTGTTTATAGGAACTACTCTAAACCTTTTGGTCGTCCTTGGTTGGCCTCCTTATGAAAAAATTTAATTTATTTGGTTTTAGTGATTCCCTTGCTAGGTTTCTTTTCCAATATTTGAATACCAACAGACAATAATATGTCGCATATCTTAGCGAAATATTGTGTTACCTTGAGATTCCAACCTGGACTCTTTCTATGTACAATAATATTCTTTGTTATCTTCAATGAGCGTCCCTTATGTTCGCAGTTGATTTAAAAGTATTCAGATTTATCGAGGCTATTATTCTCCTTTCGAGTATAATAGAAGCTTGATGTAATCAGAATAAGTTGGTACTAGATATTGGAAAACATAACATGGCACCTTATACTATAAAAAATATACCAATAGTTAAGTAAACTATTGATAAGGAGATGTGATCAATTCAAAAGTCTTAAAGCATACTTGATAGCAAATTAACATTTGCCAATTTTATGCCTCATGTTATTAGAACATGTTAGAGAACCTTCGATATCCGAAATACCAAAAAATTCAAAAGTAATAGTACCTGCTGATACCTCCTTTCCCGGATCATATATTTTTGGGAAAGAATTAATACAACATATGCGGACGACTAGCTGGTTTAAGCCGGAGCAAAGAGTCGTAGATTCGGAATAATTGTAAGAGATGTGAAACTTACCCTCTTTGAATGTATAACATAAAAGACAAATTTTTGTTTTGTTCGAGAAAAGGAGACAACAAGAAATTTGTATTTTTTGGGGACCATCTATAGTTGTTGATGATTAGTTGAATTTTACCTTTTTCTCGTAAAACCAGTCTCCTACAGACGAGACTGAAATTAATGGTAAGGGGAATTAAAAGAATTGTATAAAATAAATGATAAGATATATTATACCAATCTTCTGGATTTCCAGATTAAATATGATTGAAGGTGGAAAGCTCTGGTACTGCAATTCAGGCCCCAATTTTCTCTTGGAACATCCACTCTAAATATCTTTGGCAATTTATTCTTGCAAGACTGCGTTTCTCAAGGAAATTTTATGTGTGAAGATTGTAGAACTGATACAAAATCGAAGGCTTAAATGATTTAACCAAAAGCAGGGAAATATTATCCAACCATGCGGCTTGGAAAAAGTAATAATATCAAAAGTAAATGCGAAATTACGTACAATTAAACGTGAATGATAAAGGTAAAAGTAATTAATATGTATTATTGCTTAATACATAAAAGTAAATGTAGAAGCAGAATTAAAATAAATTTAGTGTAGAATAAATGTAAATTTAGAAGTAGAACAAATTTGCAAACTATAAATTGCCAAAAATGAAAAAAAAAAATATTTTATTGCCATGTGGTAACATGTAGTAATTTAATTACTTATTGAATTTTAAAAAATGAATTTAATAAATTGAAATTATAATAAGGACAAAATTGAAAATCATTGAAATTTAAATTACTAATAAATGAAATTTGCCTGGTTGTGTTAATTAAACACACGAAATGTGGATTTGATTGTAATGTAAATTACAGGGGATCTCACAAAATGTTTGAAAGTCTAAATCAAATCAAAATCGGCAGGCAAATGATATTTTCGTGATTTTAACTAATAAGGTAAACTTTTTTATATTACCTTCTACAATATAGTACCAATATCTGACCCTCGGAGAACGTCACAACTGAAAAAGGTCAATAACATAAAATATTGTCATATGCTTGTGTATTGTGGGCAGTGGAGAATAAAAATTCTTCAAATCTTTACAATATAATATCAGTCCAGATAAATGGATTTACCAATAAATTTGCAAAATTACTGTGGTTTTATTTAAATTAATAAATAATTTCCATCCAAAATGATGTTTTGGTTTGATTCACGACCTATCCCAATTTATTTCCAACAAACTAGTTTTACAACTCATCAATTAGTGAATAATAAATGTCACATATAGTGCTTATGAGCAATAACATAACGCAGAATCTATTCGTGATACTTGTATTATATGTAATTTTTTTTTCTGTTTTCACCATATCTGCCGCGGCAGACACAAGACACACATATGTGTTAGATACCTGTTTTGGATATTTAAAATTTAAATTCATTTTTTGTTAAACAAAACACGTTAGCTGATCCTGGAATATATTCAAGTTACAGATTGTTACTGTTAGCTTAGTTAACATTCATTATAATTTATTGTTCCGTTGTTAGTTTTTATTTTTGAAATTGTCTAGTGAAATAACGAAATTGATAATGATTTTTGCTTTGGCATTTTTTTTCAGTTCGATTTATTTATGCACGGTGCTATGAAATTCTCTCCCGATATTCCTGTGACCAGTAGCACAATAGGAAATAAAAGTACTTTTTAATACAAAATTATTTCAAAAAATTGATAAGAGATATATCTGTCAACCGTCTTAAAATATATTTATATGCTCAGACTGACACAAGCGTAGCAGTTGGATTCTTTTACACCACCATTAACTATTACTATGAAATATTATTCTCTAAAATCATAATAAATTCAGTCCCAAATTGAAATATATATAGGGAAATCTACGTTAAATCAAAAGTAATATTTGCAAAAAAGCCTTGCAGATCTGAATAACATTTGCCTAACAATTACCTAATCAAGCAAGAATTCAAACAAAAGGGAGTATGAACAGCTTTTGATTAAACTTAAAAATCGGTCTGCGACAAAATTTCCTATTTAGGAGTAAACCGGACCACAACTTCCCTCTCTGCATTTTCTAGGAGCAACTGCTCATGTCATTTCACACCGGTATATTAGGGGAGTGTCCATATACCAAATTTAATAATAATAATAATAATTTATTCACAAGAGGTAAGTACACATGGTACATATAAATAAGGACATAAATATATAAATAAATAACACTAACAAAGTACATAAATATGAACTAGAGAATTTTGCATAATACAAATAAATATAGTGCTTATACATAATATAATAAATAATAGTAAATAAATAAAGTTACTCGATAACTGTATAGAACACTTATTTCGAGAAAAGCAAATTAATAAATAGATACACTCACATTTTAAATATAATTCAGCACAAACATAAAATAGAACAACACTAAGTAATTAAAAATTTCTAAAAAATTATTTATGAATCATAGTAACACATAAGTATAATAATATATTACATTCAATAAATGGTGGATAAATGGAAGCAAAAACATATTTATTAAGATGTTGAGATTATGGAGAATACTTAATAAGATTATCAAACTTTTATCATATATAGCATATATTACAACATAATGACATGTAACCATAATAACATATATACATATTGCTATGTATTCGCATATTGGACGATTACGAAGATTGCATGTTTTATGTTATTTGCTGAATCAGGGTTTGAATTTGTTTGTTTCCTTTAGATGGTTTTCAAAATTTATTTAAATTAGCTAAAGATCCGAAAGGTATGTGTTTTAGAATGTTAATACTTGTTTAGAGTTGTTTTAATAGTTTTTAAGTTTTTATTTGATGTCAACAGTAAGTTTGATACTGACATCTATGTTAGTTGTTATTAAGTTGTAGTTGAAATAATTTCTGACATTTAAGTCATTATGACATTTCTTTTAAGTAGGAAATTTTATTTTTATAGTTGGTAAATGTTTTCCTGGAGAAAGACAAGGAGGTTTAAGTTAGGTTATGTTTGGAATGAAATTAATCAAAATTCATATGGTGTTTTGTTTTGTTTATTTTGGGTACTTTGATATTTAGTGATATAGGACAACAAACAACAGATAAAAGAGAGGTTGTAAAATTGGAAAAACAAATTTAAGAAAAAAAAGAACAAGTGTAAATTAGGGAGTGAAGAGGAAAATAATAAACAAGGATTAATAATTTGAAATTGAATTAAAAAGCCAGAAATTGTGGAGATCAGCGAAGAAGAGTAAAAATAGATGTAAATAAGAAGGAAGAGGTGTTATTGTGGATAGGAATTGCAGAGGAGATAAGGACGAGATAAGGTGAAGAATTAATGAAAGGAAAATTGTTGGATTTGGAAAGAGAAGGGTGTAGCTACGAAGAAGGAAGATTTTTGTGTGTTTAATTTTGGACAAGGTTGTATATTAAAATTTTAATAGTGTATTAGAATTTCGAACCTATTATAAAACTGCTAAATTATCTAAATATCAAGGAAAATAAATTACTTATATCAGATTAAAAATTTTACTTTAATAAAATTTCATTTTAAAATAGGAACTGAATTTGAACCTGCTCCTGAAGGAAAAGATAAGCTAGCCGGCCCATTAAATAAATTTGAATACTTTCGGATCAAAAGGTAAGAGATTTTAATTTGATCTTTTTGGTTTATCTATTGGAAATAAACAAGTTAAAGTTTGATTAGTACTGCAAATTATTAAGTTCAATAATAGTAGAACAATACAATATATACACATACAAACATACATACATACATATATATATATATATATATATATATACACACATATCATTTTAATGGATTAACTATTTTTTGGGGGCGAGCGTAGATGCGTCTTTACTACATAGATACTTTGATATGCGATGTAAAGCAACGTTAGGCACGGTTAGGGCTAGTTAGGGCGACCTTTCCAAGTGTAATAGGGTATTTCCCCTAAAAGTCATAAAACAAAAACAAAAAAATGTAAAATTAACAAAAAAAGCTTATCGATTCATGCATCATGGCAAACCATATAAAAAAAGTCAACCAGACCCAGTTTACATCGAAAAACCGCATCCAAGGTCACACAAATCAGAAAAAATTCACAAACACTCGATAATTCTAAAGTAATATAAATTCATCGATAACACACTTCCAACATTCATTCTAGTAATTTTAGAAAGGAAACTTTACAAAAACCACCCCTTAAAAATACAGCCCACTCATAGTCATCAAATAGATCAAAGCCACTATCCGTACCTATAGTCACAATATTTTATATCGTTTCGTTAACTTTTTACAAACCACTTTACGTTTCAAATCTTGTTACTTTTTGACAACCCCTCATATACGTCAACTTACCTTAAAACTCATTCTTTTTCATTTCATTCATTTCTTGCAACCGTTTCATATTTTAAATCTTATTACTTTTTGACAACCCCCTGTATACACTACGTTCCATACCTCGAGTCTTAATATTCAATTTAGTTTCATCAAATTTCTAGCGAGTCAATTAATATTTCAAATTTCATTATTTTCCAACCATCCCTCATATACATCAGAACTTACTTATCTTAAACCTCACGTTTTGAGTCGGTTCATAAGTTAATTTCCATCCGCTTACTAAATTTCAAGTCTCAGTAATTTTTAATCACCCCTCGTAAAACTCCATACAATATCTCGATTACCCTTTCACCCGATATCTCCGCTCAAACTCGATTCGTACCTGTTAGGAGCATTATCATATCTTGCTTCCAGCCACCTCGCACCTATCAGGAACATTTTCATATCATTTCAACTGTTAAACGCCTGACCTTCGTGACAAGTATACGGGGTTCTTTCAGATCATTAAAATTTCCGTCAATCAAACTTCAACATTTCCAAAACCCGAATCGATTCAAACTTCTTTTTCATATAAAAAAATTCTTGTTTTCGTTGCCGATTTTTCCATATAATTTTCATTTCAAAATTTCAACTTTTTGCAAACTATTGCGCAATATTGTGAAAGATTTCGCAATCGCGCCGATCCAGACTCGATGGTGTCAAATTCAGCTCTAAATAAGGGGTAAAGACGTTCGTGCTAGGTTCATGGGGCACGAAAAACGCAACAAACTAACAGTATAAATACCGGTACACAGCAAGCTCAAACCAAGTTCAGTTTTGACAGTAACTCCTGTGTTAAGTACTCGCGAAGTGGTCTATTGGAAAATATAAGTTATAAAAAGTGATTTTTTGTGTAATAAGCTGATTATGCTAATGCATTGGTCCGGTTACTATTTAACTTATGTTGTAGATACCTCCCTAGCTAGGCTTTCTTATTCCCTATCCTTGCATACTTTTCGTGACTAACTGTTCAATTCTAGCTTCCCAGGCCGAAACCTGGTTAAAAAGAGTTAGTTTTAAGTCTTCGTCTTAAGTGGTTCCAATTAGTTTTAAGGAAACACTTCTCCTTAAGTGGCCCCTTTCTATTTTCCTTCGCCTACGAGGCTCAACATTCTAAATGAATTTTTTTCGATTTATTTATTTTTAACCATTTTTTCAAATATTTTTCCACAGCAGTTTTAAGACAGAATTTCTGTTGTCGATTAGTTTCTTATTTCCGAAAAGGAAACTTGTTAAATAAAATACTTCCCTTTCTAACTCCGTTCAGTAAAACTGAATAAATAATTTTGTACTGCCGTTTAAACAAAAGTGTTTTAATTTCAAGAAAAACCATACACAGGGTGTAGTCGTTGACCCTGCACAAGTTGTAAAAGACAAAACAGTGTTAATTAAAGCAGGCTTTAATTATAGTGCAAAATCGAATATACAGGGTGTAGCAATTGAGCCTAACAGCACTACCAGAAATCGAACCCTGAGACTCTACCAATTCAAAATTAAGTGCACGAAAGACTCGCGGAGTCTCAACCAAAATCTAAGCTCTGCCGCCGATTTTTTATTTCCCGAAAATAGGAAGTCCGTTCGTGTTCACAAGAAGACCGTGTCTTCGCCTCACATATCTTCCTACTAGTGTATATGCAACCTTAGGCGAGGGTTGTGTAGATGACATACCATCCTTCGGAGGGGATGTAAAGCCGTCGGTCCCTTGTCTATTAAATGTTAGGCAAGTAAAAGATCCCTACTCTTCTTAATTCTTGGTTGGGGGTAGCTCGTCTACATACGTCGGTGATGGGCCTCAGTAGCGGAAATAGACCGATGTTCAATAAATGTTGAAAGAAACAACTATTTTTCATTTGATTAGTATTATTTCTCTCAGTGTGGATAGAATAAAAGATTTCAATTTGGTTTTAAAAGAAGAGATTATTTATTACTTCAGGAACAGTGTTATATGGGTTTGGGTCTAAGAATGCAAAAGATCATGTCATAAATGGGGATACATGCTGATGTTTATTACACGTGCTGTATTCATGACGATTTAACAAGGATGGTTTTATACATTTATGATATTTAACATTGCCGTAAATAAAATAGTTGTCTTATGTCAAACACACTTGCATCACTGTATTCGAGGTGGCTTGGATATGTAAGTTTTTCATGTAACAGTAGTTTTATAAACCATTTTTGTAAAGTTTCAAGTGGTTTTATGTGATTTTTAGCCGCTCCTCCCCACGCTAAAATACCATAAGTCAAGTGAGTCTCAATTAAGGCATAATATATAGATTTCATATTTTTCTGATCAAGGACATTACATAAATATCTAAATTTGTACAAAATGAATTGAAGCTTTTTTATTACAAGTTGTACATGCGTTTCATCTTAAGTGCTGATCAATGACTATACCTAGATATTTCACTGTTATTTCAGGCTTTATACTATATTTTTTTCCTTGCATTTCAACATTCAGAGATTTAAAGGGTGGTAAATTTGATCTAGTACAGCTGAAAAGCAGGTAGGTTGTTTTTTCTAGGTTTAACGTTAGTAGTTTGTTATCAAACTAACTTTTGTCATTATCTGCTATTATCTGTAATTCGTCCCAAGTTTCAGCTTTGTAAATGATTGCGGTATCATCCGTAAAACCTATTATACTAGGTAAGAAGAATAAGTCATTTATGTATATAAGGAATAGCACAGGCCCTAAAACTGTACCTTGAAGTACACCATATTCTATTTTTAAGTTATTGCTACAAACGTCACCAATTCTTACCCATTGGTCTCTGTTGGACAATTAATTTTTTAATAATTTTAATCATACCAATACCGTATTCCAATATCCTCCAATGTTTGTAAAAGCAGAGAGTAGCTGACTGTATCGAAAGCTTTGGAGAGATCGATAAAAGCACATAGACATGGTGCACCTTTGTCTAGAGAGGTCTGAATATTCCATGTTAGGCCTAAAATAGCATCTTGAGTAGACTTTTTTCTTTAAAACCGTATTGTTTATTGGAGAGTATTTCATACTTATTTAAATAAGACATTAATCTAATTTTTATAACTTTTTCGAAAATTTTACTAAAATTTGTTATTACAGAAATGGGCTCATTTGACATCTGTTTGAAATCTGTTAATATTAGTCCCCTCTCGTTTTTTATAGACGATATTTCACTGTTTCGATTTTTTGATTTATTGATATTTTGTACCACATTCCACAATGTTTTTGAATTATGTTTATTAACATTTATGACATTTTGATAATAGTTTTGTTTAGATTTGTTAATTAATTTAGTTAACGTATTTTTGTAATTTTTGTATTAAGATTTTAGTTCAAGATTATATGGTTCATTTTTTAAGTTTTTAGCCATTTCATTTTTCTTATTTACAGATTTTAATATTGCAGTTGTTATCTATCCACTTAGCTTGCTTAGTGTTTTTCCTTACATATTTTTTTGTTTTGGTACATTCATTTATTATTTGGGTTATAGTTTCAATAAATTTATTTGTTGCAGAATCGATGTTTGGTGCAGAATATACGTCGTCCCAGATTGTGGTGCTTAATTTTGCCTTTAGTTTTTTATTATTAATAATTTTAATACTTGATTTTGGGTTCTCATTTTGAGTATTTTTTAAAATAATTTATAATACTGTTGTGCAGTGATTAGTAATGTCGGTTTCTATTATTATAGGTATCAAGAAATCAGTGTTTTGTTGTTTAGTTTTAATCAAAATGTGATCAATGCATGACTTATAGTTTTTATCGATCCTGGTTGCATTATTTATTGTAGAAATAAAACCGAATTCACTTCGCACATTAATATATCCTCATGTATACTAATTTATTTGCAAAATGTCTATATTTATATCGCCGGCAAATATATAGTAGTCATTTTGTTTAAAACTTATGGACTGAAAATAGTTTTGTAAATGAATATTGAACTCATATGGATCTGTTGATCGAGATCGGTAAAATGACATTATGTTGAAGTTTGTATTTTTGTTAATTTTGATTACAATTTGTAACAGCTTCATACTGTTTAATTGTTTTATTTCATAGCTATAATTTAAATTAGATCTGGTGTATGCCACTGTTCCATCATTTTGATTTAGATCACCATGGTTATATATCATATCATAGCCATGTATGTTAAATAAATTTGGGTCTTGTACTTTCCATGTTTCCGTTAAAATTAAACAATCAAAGTTTATTTCTAAATTTTTAGCAATATTTATTTAGATTCCGTATATTATTATGTAGTATTTTAAAATTGCTCATATTACCATCTACATTTAATAGTAGTTTGTGCAACAAGAGTGCCTCAATCTTTCGAGTGCGATATGGATAATCCACTCGAGTTGTACAGTATGCTTTTTCTACGACCGGATTAAGAAAAAACTACAAATAATGGTTTTAATCAAATTTTAATATACAAACTTAGCTACTGCTTAATCTTATGCTCTAGGTGAAAACATTTTACAAAAGTGGCAGTAGCCTAGTGGTTATATCGACGTCTCGAAAAAGATATCATAGGTTCAATCCCCCCATATAGCTACTTTTTTTTTGTCATAATACACGTCTAAAATTTTGTCTGTATATAATAATTTCAATAAAATTTTAGGTGGTATACCGTTTATCGATTCTTCACTGGAATCACTCATTTTAAATTATTTTCTAGCCCAAACTGCACGAATATACACACTGACAACTACTGACAATTACTTTGACAGCTTACGCACCAACTTGAATTTTTTAAAACGAATAGTTGCCTATGTACTTAATACACGAACTGTGATTGGTCGATTTCATATCCATCCTAGAACGTATATGAAATATATCCGTTCAGTTAACTGGAATGGCCAACTTATCCATTCTACAGACTGTACGGCAAATTTACATAAGGGAGTAGAAAAAATTGTTTTTGCTTCAGTACAACTTGATAAAGTATATGTTTCAACAGTGTTTAGGTTAAAGTCCCTAATATATTGATCCATAATATTAATAAAATAGTAAATTATATTCAGATATACATAAAGAAAGTATTTAAAATGGTTAGAACCGTTTTAGAGGAAAAATTATTTAATTCCTTGCCCCTTGCAATGTCCCTCTTTGCACTTCTTAGGTACAACTGGTCATGTTATCTTATACTACTGCTAAGTCAGTAAAATTATGAAATTATTTAAAACTCCTACGTTAACACATATAGAATACCTACAAAAACTTACATCCAAAATACGTCCATAATTATGTATCAAACTTTAAGACAGAGGTGCAACAAGTAATTAAATCCATCAAAAACTCGAATGCTACAGATATAAACGACCACTTTGTTCAAGCGTACAAAGAAAATGTTCTATCTATTAGTGCACCAATAACTTTCATTGTAAACCATACTGACATCTATCGTGTTCCCCGATAAATTAAAAATAGCTAAGATCATACCCATTTTCAAATCTGGCAATATTGGTGAAGTCTCAAACTATTGCCCAATAGCCGCGCTCCCTTTCTTAGCCAAGATAACTGAAAAAATCATTTCCATTAGAATTATACATTTTTTTGGCACTAACAAATTATTTTGTAATGAATAATTAGACTTCAGAAAAGATATAAGACATCAGATGCTATATTTGTTACATTGATGAAGGATTTGGAAATAAATTAGCGACTCTCGTTGTTTCTTTAGATTTAGGTAATAGTCAATAATTAATAACTCGGGAGCGGTTAGGGCGCTAGCTAATTACTTTGGGGCGCAAAGGGGGGTAATCTTCTGAGAGAAAAAACATTTCAGAAAACAAGTGGAGAGGACAACTGAACCGATTTGACAAAGTTGAGCATAATTCGAGCCTTATCAATGACTTCTTCTATTGCATTTCCGCAACAAATGTATCCTCAGCAAATATCACCAAGTTATGAGATTATCTATACCGGGTAAGAACAACAACGGTCCTAAAACTGAGCCTTGTGGTACTCCACACAAAATTTCAAGTGTCTCCGATTTAATTCTTTTAATTTAGACAAGTTGTTGATTTTTTGTTTTTGTTGATTGATTTTTAATAGGAAGGAATAATCAATAAAGTCAAAGGCTTTACTTAAATCCATAAATATCCCAATGGTCTTTTTATTCTGATCTAAATTTTTATAGAGCACTTCCAAGAATTCATAAATAGCCCAAGTTGTCGATTTGCCATTTCTAAAAACCATGCTGTTTACAATTTAAAATATTAAAACTAATTCTTCGAGGAACTATTTTCTTTAAATAGTCGAAAAAAAAAACTATACGAAGAAAATTACAAAAATTTGTTAAGTTAGTAAGATATGAGATTATCCCTACGACTGTAAAAACACAAAAAATTAACTGACAATAAATCGCTTCACATGAAAATTGATTTCATTTAATCGATTTGAAATTAAAAACAAATTGAATTCCCAAATGCCGAATTTTTTGTATAGCATGTTTTCATTCATTATTTTATTGTGATAATTAATAAAATGTCCGTAAACTTAGTTCCACCGAGATTGTTTTGATAAGCACTTGATATATGGCGTGCGTCGATGCTTTCCGATCCAGACCCTCACACAAAGATATCCTAACTCACGTCTCCTCAATGCCCGAACATTTATATCCATTAATAAAGCAATTAGAACTTCTGCTACTATTCTCACTGCTGAAAATGTTTTGAACATTGTAGCAGAAAATTCAATCATAAGCACCAGAGGAGTTCAACAACTAAGGCTTGGCATTTCAATCAGTCAATTTAGTATTCTGTGAGCAGCTGTTACGCCCTTAATTGCCATCGAGAGCCAAATTGCAATAACTGACACATTTGAAAATTTGAATATTTGAACCTCATATTTACGATTTTAGGATAAATGCAATATTAGAACTGAAAACAAATTGCGATTTTCAAACATCATTTTAAATAAATAGCAAATGCAATGTGTAAAAAAGATATAGTCCCTTCAAATTAGTAAAAAAGACGCTGTTTTATGGACAATTTTCCCACAGTTATGGGACCTGTAAAAAGTTAAGTATTTGGGTTGTCTAAACATGATTTTCACCCCTCGCAGTTCCAAAAAGGGGTTGTGTTCGAGAAATATATACATATATTTGAATTTTAAAGTTTTTTCGCCTTTTTCTCTATTTTCAGGAAGAACTGTGCATTTTGGTGAAAAATATCAAGAGAGCAAAGTAATAGAGTATAAAATTTCCTACAAATTTTGTTTCTATTTTTTTTGCAGCTAGAGGGCGCCAAATATATATATATGAAAAATACTAGGTTCTCGGGTTGAACCGCGTCTGAGATTGTTAATGTCTCGACGTTTCGGCTCCCGTTTTGGAGCCATTTTCAAGAGAAAAAGTGGGTCAAGTAAAAATTGTCAAAGAAAATAATGCTAGGAGTTCGTGGAACTGTTTCGATTCCGGGGTCTCAATCTCCCTACTCCCCAGATCTCACCACGATCCGTCTAAATAAAAGGGATGACGGTCATCGTCTTCCAGTCGCTTGGAAATCATTGATCTCCAGGCTAGCCCCACAATATTCATCCACAGCTCATAATCCTGATAGCAGCCGTTCTGCTCTGATGCCTCCATCAACAGACCCTCAACCCCCCACCACTCTTCCACCCACAGACAGCTTTCGTATAAATAACACTTCGTCCGATACTGCCAGCGAGTTTGCTCTAAGGAGTAGGCAGATTGAGGCCTTAGAGACGGATCGCGGTGAGATCTGGGGAGTAGGCAGATTGAGACCCCGAAATCGAACTAGTTCCACGAACTCCTAGCATTATTTTCTTTGACAATTTTCACTTGACCCACTTTTTCTCTTGAAAATGGCTCCAAAACGGGAGCCGAAACGTCGAGACATTAACAATCTCAGACGCGGTTCAACCCGAGAACCTAGTATTTTTCATACCAACGACAGCGGAAGCTTCTCGGAACATATTATGATATTCACTTATACTTAATTACAAACATGAGGAATATGTTTTCTAGTGTGTGGAATTAGATGAATACTCTGTATTATACACAAATTATTATTATCTTTGAGTACTCTTGGTATTTTTTGTAGGAATTCGAGTCTGTAGATCGCAATACACTGAAAAGTGTTTTTAGTTTATACTTTCAATGGGGGTTTTTAGTTTTAAAAAACTTATCTTTATCAGTATTTTAATTTAAAGTATTTATACTTATTGCATGTTATCTATTATATTTTACTTACCTTTGATGGGATATTGGACTAAGTTTTATTATGGTAGATAGCAAGAAGGACTGGTATAGATAAAGAGAAAGGGACAAATTCATATTTTATAAGCAATGAAATGAATTCGAATAAATTCTATAGTATATTGTGTTTGTCATGCAAACCATTTTAATTAGGGAATCTGTATGGATAGTTATTGGGTTTTATTGCTATTTTAAAGCAAATTTTAATATTTGGTATTGACATAAGTCAAATAATTTCCTATTTTCCATACAATTTCTTAATTTAGCCAATATAAGCAATTAGAGATTATATAAACTGTTCAAGAAGAGTTGAATTATGATATGAATAGTTTTTATACATCTGGGTATCTGTATCGGACAGTCATAAAACTGAGATTACTCAAAATCATCGTTAGTGATCATAATTCTACTTCTAAATCATCTCTAATTGTTTATTGCATTTTTATTGTTCTATTACTTTTAAATTTGTAAATTAATTTGTGCGTGAGTGCGAATTTTGACACAGAAAGGATCTAAGCTGTGCCAGGAAATAAATACTCACAGAATAAGATTAAAATTAGCTCAAAAGATATGTAAGACTCTCTGTCACACATTTTTGTTAGAACTGTAAAATTTGCGTTGCTATGGCAATATTAAACGTCAAACCGACCCTATATAAAGAGCTGTAATAGCTGAAAAAAATGTTTTTTCAATTAGACCACGAATCTGAAAACATGTAACAACGTAACCTGAAAATTGGAGATTTGACAAGAGTTGTCAAAAATATAATTTTGAAGAAAAGTCTAAACATTTTGAAATTGGTATCATAGAAATTTAATATTGGAGTGGAAACGAAATAGAGTTGGAGTTTTTTTTAATTAATAATTTTGGAAAGCCAGGAGAGAGTACATAGACGTTTGGAATTTATTTTGAAATCTAATATCCTTTTAAAACATTCGTGAGTTTTATTAATTTTAATACTGAACTTTTATCAATTTGTTGTCATTTTTATATTTTATATTTTAAGTTAGATCAGGCAGATTAAGTTAATATTGTTGTTTTTATATTTTACATTTTTATAAAAATACAATATATTGTTAGATTTGAATTCGAATTTGTTTCTTTGTGTGTATGTCGAGTGTCAAATTTGAAGATCAGAATTCATGCTCTGAGCATTAGGAGTATTTTTGTTAATAATAATTTAGAGTGGGAATTTAATTCCAGCACATTAATAAAAGGGTTTGTTTGTTTTTTTTTTTGAAAGGGTTGTACAGGTGTAATTTGCATTTCAGATTGACCAGGGGGGGGGGTGTACACGGCAATACATACTAAAATAATTACAAGCAGCTGGCATTTCCGCTTATACCGGAAGTCGATACCAACTTGTTTATTTCAAATGGAACACCCTATATATTTTAGGGGTTTCGAAAAGAGCATAAAATTCTGAGTCGAAAACATATCCTATACCTAAACCTAGCCGTTTCAGAGATATTTGACATTTTATAGAAAATTTGCTTCTTGTCACGTAAAAAGAACACAAGGAGTACTACGTTCTATAACTGAAATAAATTCAGTAATATCATACCAAGTGTTCCGTTTTTCGCGTTACACTTTGTCAACTTCAAACCGCGAAAACTTGTTTAGGTCAAATCGAACACTCTGTATTTTTTTACGTCAAGTTGTGTAAAATTGAGTTCCCTTTTTTCTGATATTAGCATTGTGGGGGTTAAAGTTACAACTTTTTGAAATATTTGCGATTTTATTTTTTATTTCATCGAAATAATCATGATTAGAAGCAACCAGTCATTATCTTATGTCAAAAAATGCCAGCACATTTAAATTATACCAACGAAAACTTTTTAAATTTGTTTATTATTTATGAATAATGTGATAAAGTAATATCAAGAACTTGCAGCACATTTGCTACTCGATATCCAGAAAAACGGAAACCGTCACCAAACACTGTAAAACGCATACCGGAAAATTTTAAAAATTATGGCTCTGTCAAGGCAAAAATGCAAAGAAGAAAGCCTATTGTTGATGACGAAAACATTGAAATAGTTATTCTGGGATATTTTCATGCATTTCCAAGGATGTCATTAAGACAAGCTGCTCTGGAATCGGGTCTATGCAAGGATTCAATTCACAGAATCTTATTAAAACATAAGTTTCACCCGTTTTCATTCCATATGGTTCAAGGATTAAAAAAAACAGATTTCCTAAGAAGACAGAATTTTTGTGAGTTTATTCTAATAAGGTCTGAGGGTCACGATTCTTATTTGGGAAATATTATATGGACAGATGAAGTAAAATTTACTAAAAATGGACTTTTTAATAGACACAATTCGCATTATAGGAGTGACTCAAATCCTCATTATGTTCAGAGAGCGAAACTTTCAGGAAAGTTGGCAGTTCAATGTTTACTGTGCCATAAGAAACGATAGAGTGGTGGCATTACAATTTTATCAGGAAAATTTAAACGGTAAATTAAATTTTCTCTTCTGCTTATATGTATAGGTAAATTATTGTTTTTTTTTTTTTTTTAGGTGAAAGATATCTGAATATCTTACAAAATTTGAATAATAACTGTTTAGAAAATTTACCTCTCGCCGAACATAGAAACATTTTTTATCGGCACAACGGTGCTCCCCCACATAACGCATATTTAATTAATAATTATTTACAAGAACGGACCTTTCTTATGGCCTCCTCGCTCGCCCAATTTATCAGCTCTGGATTATTTCATTTGGGGAACTATTAAAAATAAAGTTTAAGAGAGCCCATTAACAACCATTGAAGATTGTATGCAAAGAGTAAGAAATGCATTTCAAAACATATCACAGGATTCAATTAGAAGAGCTACCCATGAGGAACTAATCCAAAGATCTATGTTCGTCGGATTTATTTCCTGATTCATTGCCACAATTTTGTTTCCAATGGATTTAGTGTAATTTTCCCTTATCGTTGGTTCCTGTAGCTATTTTATTTAGAATTTACTTGTTTCTTGTTTGCGTTCCTCTACTGTCATTGATATTCTCGATCGAATAGTTGCTATCACTAAGAAATGGTCCGAGTCTATGTTTGCACCTCTGTAGCTCCTATAATCCATGATGTCCGAACCATGTCTGTGTTTGGCTATCTAGAGATACCCCTCTATGTATGTTTTTATGTTGAAAGTAGGTGCTTATTTAAAAAGATGATTTCGTAAGTCAAAAATTTCTTCTACATCCCTCAACCGATTCGAAAGAAACTTTGATACGCGTTTGAAAACACTCGATATAATGCACTGGATCATTGAAAACCTCCCCAAAAAAATTGTTTTTCGCACAAGAAGAAACAGTCCAGCACTACTCTATCAAGTATTCTCTAATAACCTATTAAACATTTTTTGAATCTCTTCGGGGATGTACGAGAAATTGTCGAATTATGTCCAAGGCGCCCCACCCACTTTAAATTTCGTTGATAGTTTCAGAATTTGTATGAGGGACATGAACATGTAAATTGACTTCCGTTTTGAGTCATTCTAGATTTCTCCAACGAAATACATTGTTTATATAGAAGTATTGAAATTAAACAGAATAGCGTGTCAAGACGCACTGATTATTCCGAGAACGTTTCCTGAAAAGTCTAAGCATATTCCAAGAACGCTAACGAATTATCTACGCCGCTGCCTTGACTAATTTATCGTCCATAATGTTGTCGAGAGCACCTCGGGGCCTTCACGTTCTTTTGTTTCGGCGTTCTTTTTTCATGTTCGATTGTGTTTTATTTTTTAGCGGACATCTGTTGGATTGTAATATGAAGTGTGGCGCCGTCTTGCAGCGGGCGCAGTGCCTCACGCCTTCTACAACGAGAGGTGACTCGTGGGTGTTAACAGAACCAGAATTTCATTCAGGTTTCTCGGCGTTATTTATGTCGCTGTGCCCATCTTCATCACACTTACCTTTTGTAGTATTTAATTAAATCATGATTGATTGTGGTTTTTTAAAGGCAACTGTTAATGGAAAAAGCCGTCGAGAGTTTTTTATTTAAATTAGTTTTTTTAACTGAAATGGATTGAGGTGCATTTAGCCGAGACTTAACATTACGTTGCGGGACAAACCACAAGCAACTATTTATCTATGCTGCGAGCTGTTTGTTGGATTGAGCTCTGTAAATATTTAATGTGCGAACATGTGATTGTACTTTTGAGTATTTTGACCGGCAACGTGCTGTTATTCGTTTTCTTTCCCGAATTAAACAATGAACAGTTAATTATATGTTTAAAGTTCCATTATACAGTAGATCTCATTTCAAATGAAGACACCCGGATCTTTTCGTAATTTTTTGAAATCCGGATTTGAGCTTCGGCACAATGGACTCAATTAATGTGACGTCACGTATTAGGCAATCCAACATACTACTGTCATAACGCTAATGGCGTGAATTTGACTCTTAATGCTATTATTATTATTATTACTGTTGGACTATTATTAGCCCAGGCGGTATTTGTTATGGGTTGGGTGAATCGGGTAGTATTGAAGATTTTCAGCTTAATCTCTTCTAAAAATCATAAGAAATGATAATTTCACTATGCGTTAGTTTGAAAACGTGGGCATAATTTTTTATTAAACAAAATGTGAAAAAGTTCCTAAAAATTCCGTGTTTTCCTTCCTATTTTTTCATGTATCTCAGTAATTATTTCTATCAGAGAAAAGTTATAGAAATTAAAAAGCTTTGTAATTAATTCACGAGTTGCAGCTGTTTAAAGCTATGAGCAAAAATTTCTTTTTTGTTATAACAAGATTTTTCTGCAAGAACAGTGCATAACGATTTTTTAAAAATTGGTTTTGACCTATGTTTATTAGTTTATATACAAACAAAAGTAATGCAATAGCATAACTCGTTCGGAAGGTATATTTTCTTTAAAAAAAAAGGTTCTTGAAAACTGTTTTTGTTCAGAAAAATTAAATCAATATTATTTTTTAACGGGGCGAGCGTAGGTGCGTCTTTACTATGTACATACTTTGATATGCGATGTAAAGCAACGTCAGGCGCAGTTAGTAGTTGGATGGGTGACCATTTCAACGAAGACCGCGTCCTCGCCTCACACATCTTCCAGCGGCTTGTATATCAGTGTATGCGCGGAAACTATACAACCTTAGGCGAGGATTGTATAGGGGATATACCATCCTTCGGAGGGGATGTAAAGCCGTCGGTCCCTTGTCTATTAAATGTTAGGCAAGTAAAAGATCCCTACTCTTCTTAAGGGAAGAGGTTCGGCAAAATTCCTGGTTGGAGGTAGCTTATCTACAGGCGTCGGTGATTGGCCTCAGTAGCGGAAATAGGCCGACGTTAAACAAATGTATTAAAAAAAAAATATTTTTTAATTCCTTTTTTTGTATATATCATTGTTTCTTTTGACTTTACGACAATATTTCATAAGACCTAAATGAAAGCTTACAAAATTTCCTACAAAAAACACTCTTTCTTGTATGATTTTCAATAAGTAGCGACAAGGAACTGACGATTGAAAATGCGGATGATTTTTAATTTTTAGCAAACAGACAGCTTTCGTCACGCTTGAAGTACAAAAAAGTACATTTAATAATATTTTTTCATTTTTAAAGTATCACAAATTATTCTGTGGGAAAATCTTAATTTATAATAAAAAGAAATTTTTGCTCATAGCTTTAAACAGCTGTAACTCGTGAACCATTCATCGTATGAAGGTCACTTGAGCTCATTTTACAGATAATTTCATTCTCTTCAAAAAACCTTTAGTGTCATTAGTGTTTAAAGCCAATCAAAATGCATTTGACAATGACAATTTTTCATGTTTTTCTCTTTTATGTCTTCATTTACTTGTTATTAAAACGATTTTGTACACACCAACATATTCAAATTTGATTGTCTTTGCCTTTGATTGGTCAGCGCTCGACTCTGACTCTTCGTGATAGGTCCATTTCGTTCAGGTTGCTGTGTTTCTTCACTATTTGTCAATGCTTGAACTTACCTTCTCGTGATTGGTTCATCCATGGTGGATCGTCGTGTGTTTTCTGTTACGTATCTTCCTACAAGAGCGGGCTTCCAAGAACTGGGTAATCTCTGCGTATCATCATCTCGTTTATTAAGATTTTGTGGTCTTTTTTGGATCTCTATGGCCTCTCTGGTAATCCTTGACTTATAATGCTCGATATTGGCTACTATTCTCTGTTGTCGAAGTCTATTTTGTGTCCTGTGGATTTTACATGCTGTGCTAAGGACAATGTTCTCTTCTTTTCGTACTGCATTCATATGTTCTTCCTTTCTTACACTAATACGTCTATTGGTATGTCCTATGTATGATTTATTGCAATCTTGGCACGGGATTTCGTATACTCCTTGGTTCTCTAGGGTAGTTTTTGATTTTGGATTACGAGGGACTGCACTGATTTTTCGGTCTGTTTTAAATATTGTTTCTATGTTATGTTTACGTAGAAGTTTTCCAATTTTATCTCTCGTCCCTTTCACGTAAAGTAGATATGTTTTTGCCACTGGTATCTCGGATTCCTCCTGCCCTACAAAGAAGAACAAGTCTTAGGCACTATTTCTCGCCCACCAAAAAGAATGGATGATGTCAGGAAAAAAAACTAATCTGAATATAAGAAGATAAACTTACTAGGGGTTATTTATCGGCTTAAAGTAGCCTTCTCGTCCTAAGAGAGAAGTATATAAATGACGTCGCAAAACCTTAGCTGGAGGCGGCTCGGGGCGGCCGAAAGTGAGGAAGGAAAATCCAGCAAAACTTCTCCGGCGGCAAGAACAATAATACAAACACACCAAAGAAAATTATGTTCGTTGCCACTTTTAAAAAAACCTTTCCACCATAAATCCCCAAATTGGGTAAGCACAAAATAGCTGCAGAGGCAAAGGTCTCTTCCTTCTAGTTACGAATCGCCCAATCTGCGTACCCCTCTATCAGAAAAACGGGACTCCAACAAAAACCCCAGGCATTCAAAAAAACTTATCAAGCACTGTGCTGGACTCAACTTATTTCTATAGCCGTCAACTTCTCTGTAAATATTCACTTGTTAAAATTAGATAACCAATTAACTATATTTACGAAATCAAATGGTAATAGTATATTTCAATTATATTGCGGAGCCATAAAATGGACCGTAACAAAATCAAGAATCCAACATTGAGTCTACTAGATTTAGCGTCTCAACTGAACATCGATAAGGAAGAAAATTAGAAGATGTTTCAGACGTCATAATATCAAGGCATATGAAATAAAATTTCTAAATATTTTGAAAGAAGGTGATAGAAGTAAAAGGTTATAGTCCAGTGCATATAACCGATTTTAATGGGAACCCAGATACATAGAACAACATCTAAAACCCTGGAAAAACTTTTTCACCTGGAATTTTCCTGGAATGAGGATAAAAATTGAACAAATGATCGTAAAAGGTTCCAGAATTTTTTGAATACTATTTTTTATATTATAAAACAATTTGAAAGGTCGCTTGAGTCGGCATCCAGATGGTTATTAATACTTTTGTATATATCCCAAAAATTATATGGAAAACAGAATTTAAACGATTCTAACAAAAAAGGGCAATAGGAAACTGTAGTAAAAACAATAAGAATAAAGTGTGTCGGTAGCTATATCGTTAAAGAATTGAATATTGTGATGCCAGAATACACATACTTTTCCTACATGCCATAACTGGGTGTGATACTACCTCTGCAATTCATAAAGTGGGTAAGATAAGACCATTCCGCAAACTTAAAGGCGACAAATCACTACAGGAACGGTCGGGGTTTTTAATGACTTCGATGCATCGCCGGAGGAAATTGCAAGAGCTGAGGAAATGTTTATTTCTTCTTTATTCCCAGGACAGTCCACCGTTAGCCTCGACGAAGAAAGATCACAGATTTATTTCCAAACCATTGCTAAACAGCCAATAGCTTCATGTTTCCAGCTTGCAACATTCCCACCTACTTCAGCAGCTGTGCGTTAACACTCCTTTCGGGCCTATCTTCAAGTGCAGGAATGGCGAGGACTTAATTTACCCCCTACTGATTGGGGCTGGAAGGTTGATAATGGACAGTTTATTCCTTAACCAGTGAGAAGAAAGTAGCTCCAGGCGTCCTGCAACTGCTCCAAAGGCTGCGACACTGGAGGTTGCAGCTGTCGAAGGAATAGGCTATACTGCATTAACATGTGTGGGCAATGTGCGGGCATCGGCTCTAGCAATAGGGGTTTAGGAGAGGGTAACTTGCGCAACGAGGACGAGGGAGACGATGAAGATCACCCTGTAAACTTTTCAGAAAATGAGTAACACACCTTATAATATTAAATCGGATAACAATTGGGTACACATTTTTATTGAATAGAATAGAATAGAATAGAATAGAATAGAATAGAGTAGAGTGGAGTGGAGTGGAGTGGAATGGAATGGAATGGAATGGAATGGAATGGAATGGAATGGAATGGAATGGAATGGAATGGAATGGAATGGAATGGAATGGAATAGAATAGAATTAGAATAGAATTTATTGATGCATTTGATTTAAAAAAATCATTACATAAGTCGTTACAGAGATATACCTCTAAGAAGTATAAGAAATATAAATGCAAAAAATATAAGTAAATACACCAAATATATGGACGAACAACATTACACGTAACATATAACCTGATAAAATAATAAAATACTAACATTATAGAATAATAAAATAGTAAAATGGTAACATGATAAAATATTGAAATGGTAGAAAGATAACATAATAAAATTTAAAGTTTACAGATCATAATTTTGAAATTCGTCTAAAGCTGTAGAATGCCCTTAGAGATAAGAAATTTTTTTATTTTGAATTTAAACTGATTTAAAGGTAGTGCCCTAATTTGAGGAGGTAATTTATTATAGAAAAGAGGCCCATAATAATCTGTGGCATGCCTTGATTTCTTTAGTCTAAGATATTCAATAGATAAATTAGTATTGTTGCGTGTATTGTAGGTATGGATATCAAAAATATTTACATACTTGTGCATGTTATTTTTTACATAGAGTAGACAATTAAAATATATAAACTAGGAACAGTTAAGAAACCAACACTAATAAAATGATTTTTTACATCGTCTCTATAATTTAGATTGAGTAAAATTCTGACTGAATTTCTTTGCAAATTGAAAACTCTAGCACAATGAGTGGAGTGACCCCATATGAATATTCCATAGCTGATGATAGAATTAAAAATGGTATGATAGGCCATAACAGTTATTTGTTTTGATGTTGTTTGGATTAAGTTTTTTAGAAGATAAAGGTTTTTAGCTAACTTGCTGCATATGTAATTAACATATTCATTCCATTTTAGAGTTGGATCTAATATAATTCCTAGAAATTTTACTTTATTTGGGTTGTTAATTTCCTGGCGTCTTAAGGTGAAAATTATTTTCTCAGTTTTATCTTCATTTAATTTCAGGGAATTTGTTACGGACCAGTGAGAGGCTAGATTTTGAGAGATTTCCATATTCTGTGTGAGAGTTTCGAATGATTTCTCGACATCTATTATAGTTGTGTCATCAGCAAATAACACAAACCTACTACTCAGCCCAGCTGTTGGTATATCATTTATGTAAATTAAGAACAGGATTGGACCGAGTAGTGAACCCTGTGGCACCCCGTGATCAATCCTATCAAGTTTAGAATACTCATTATTATAATAAGTTTTTTGAAACCGGTCAGTAAGGTAATTATTTATTAGGTGGATGCTATCATGTAAGAAACCATAGTATATTAGCTTATCAGTTAACGTCTTATGGGAGATACAGTCAAAGGCCTTACTCAGGTCACAAAATGCTGCCGCAACAAAGTTCCCCGATTCAAAGCCCTCGACTATGTTTTCTGCCAAGTCATTCAAGGCATAGATGGCTGATTTGCCTTATTGGAAGTCAAATTGATGGGGATTTATTAAATTATTATGAATAAAGAAAGCAGTCATTTGATTTTTTTAAAAGATATTCAAGGTATTTTGATACTACTGGTATTAAAGAAATTGGCCTGTAATTATTAATGTCTTGGTAAGAACCTTTTTTAAACACGGGTATAACTTTAGATACTTTAAAGCAACTTGGATATATTCCATCCTTTATACAGAGGTTAAAAAGTTTAACTAAAGGAACAATTAGAGTATTTTTAAGAAATTTAATTAATTTAGTGTTCAGATCATAACAGTCGTTACTATTTTTTGGCTTAACGTTCTCTATAGCTTCACTTACATCCTCAGCACTTATTGGTCTAAAATCAAATCTCAAATCGTTTCCCATAATATTAGAGTTCATCAGGTATTTTACAGGTGATGTATTGTATTTTTTATTTTCAGCGGAATTTGTATGACCTACATATGCAAGAAAGAAGATTGATCGATCGATGGATAATTCAATTTTGTTTTTTAAAAAAAATATCTACAATTGATCGAGTAGACCTATACTATTCTTTTGTTCTATTTTCTAATTGGTTTCATTGTTATTGTACCAATGCCATATCATGAAACGGTATTCCTTACATTGTCTTCAGTGACTTTCTATTTTCTACTTGACTATAAAATTTAAAAAAAAAACGGGATTTTCTACGGCCACTGATTCCCTTTCTGTCCACTTTCCAGGAAATATCCAGGTAAAAACTGTTTTCCAGGATTCCAGGTATACCTCACTCCCGCCAGCTTGGGACTTTTCATATATCTTTCAGAAATCCTTTGTAATCATATCCTCAAAAAATCGGCTAATAATTTCATATGTCCAGGTCAAAACTTAACTGCACTGGACTATTAGATTATTGCTTTTGAGTCCAGGGAAATTTGTATGTTTTGCGTTATAATATTTGAATATCAAATCATTTTAATCTAAGGACCCAGCTTTGTGCATGGGCACTGATATGTTTTGTTTGAAATGTCTTTCCTCTGTCGCCCTGTCTAATTAAAGTAATTATGTGACACAGAGGTTAATAAAAATTTATTACCTTTAGACCATTTACAGAGTGTTGCCTAAATATGGAGAGCTTGTACTTTTTAATTATTTTCATTACATTATTACCTCTTCAAAGGTGCCAAAAATACTTAAATATTAATGTAGGTGTTCTTAAAACCTCTCATTTTTAATTTTGAAGAAGAATGCCAAAGAAAGGACAAATAATTTGTATTACAATATAAATACAGCGTATTCTGAAAAGCGGAAAACAATAAAGCGTTGGACAGATCAGGAATTATTGTCCTTGATAAACTTATATTTACAGACTATGTGTGTGGTTGTGGGCAACTTCTCATCTTTCTTTCAGTAAATTTATTTCTCGCCAATATACGTTTGCTATAAGTATGTATGTATAAAATAATACGAAGCGTGAATGTCGGGGATGCGGGTCTTCTTAGGGCTTGCTATTGTCTCGTACTATAAACAGGTCGTCTGTCGCAACTGTCGCCTAAATCTGCGGCAGTTGAGGGAGACTGGTCTCTTGCAACTGACGTCGAGTTTATTGGTTGATCTTCGACAGATGCAAGAGATCGGCTCTCGCAACCGATGGTTTCTCGCCAATATCTTCACCCTCGGTATACAAGAGACAGTTTAAAACAGTACTAGATTCTAGCCCCCTATAGGGGAATCGCCCATCCTCTTTTTTCACAAATTTATTTTGTATTCCATACTATTGTTACACTTTTTACTTCCACGTCCAGTGGAAGTGTAGTAACGTAAACAAAATTTTTCTTTTTGTAGAAATAGGCTTAAAATGTCATGAAACGTCGAGATTTTAAATTTGAGCGAAACAGCGTCTGTCTATCTGTCTATCGGTCTGTCTGTCTGTCGGTCGGTCTGTCGGTCTGTCTGTAACTGTTTTTGTGCGCACTCTGGAACCGTTTATGATATTGACTTGAAATTTAGTACACTTATGTATTGTAACGAGATCTGGAACTAGATTATATTTTGATCTAATTACGTTGAAAGGTTCGGGAGTAAATGGGTATATAGGCAAAACAAGCAAGTAAGAGTCCATAAAATTGCAATTTAGGGCATGTACGAAAAGTTAAAGTCTCAACATTTTTTTTTTTTGGCATTGTGATTTAGTGTGTATACAAGAACGAAACGTCTAAAAAAAATTTTTGGTGTTGGCTACCCCCTCTACCACCTACATTGGCCACTCCCACCCTGTTATTAAAGGGAATAAAAAATTAAATTGGGATTTGAACCAAGGGCCCCTAAAATTTATTTTGGCATTAGTTACCCCCTCTACCAACCCCATTTCCACCCCCATCCTATTATTTAAGGGAATACAAAATTAAATTGGGGTTTAGTGTGTATACGAGAACCAAGGACTTCTAATTTTTTTTTTACATTAACCACCCCCTCTACCACCTTCATTCTATTATTAAAGGGAATACAATATTACATTGGGATTTAGTGTGCATAAGACTTGGATACAAAATCTGGATGTGGAAGTAGTGATTCCTTGGGCAGCGGTTTTTATTATGAAGTCTCTAGAGTAGCTCTCGATAAAGTTTCAATTTTCCATCTCCGTTTAATTATAATGGAATTATACCAGAACTGGTAACTTGTGCCATTCATTACAATTCTAGGGACAATTATGTCTAGATCGTCATACATATTAATCTGATTTACCAGCGTACGGTAGGCATTGCTGTCACTCCCAGAAAACTCACCGCTGCACAGAGGGCGATTTTTAAGAACTAGGTGGACAAAATTAATGTTGGAATATTCATATGAAAATGACTTCAAATAGTAGCTAAAGAGTTTTTTTCAACTAACTGAGTCCATTTTGTAAATTATTTTAAATGAAATTTTAATAATTTTATCAATATGTGTAATTAAACTTAAGTTAAATGTTTTATTAATAACATGAGCAGTGTAGCTATGTGTGTGGGATCGACCACTAGAAACGTATTAAGTAATTTTCCTGCCATGTGTTTCGACGCCGTTTTATCAAATTAACCTCAAGTTAATGTCTTGAGAAAGCTAATAAACATTAGCGAGAGCTTGACAATAACAAAGAGTTTTCTTTTTATTGGCCAAAATAACTTATCACTGACTGCAACCTCAATAAATTGTATGTTTGTACCTTAATTAGCCAGTCAAGATTACCTTTCCATACCATATATGCCCGCAAGCCCGCACGTGTTTTGGACTTTTTGGTCCTTATCAGTGCGGTGTAGCTAAGTTGAAAGGATGGGATCAAACGACACAAATGGATCATAGGTAGGAAGCCAGTTGCACATTCGTGGCGCCGCTGGAAGACCCTGCATTCCAGAGCAACAAAACAACATGGCCACGGAGGGTAACTATAACAACCTGCGTGGATATCCATAGCCCAAGGATTATCACAAGATAAAAAGGATGGTAACACGGGAAACAAATTATCGGTAAAGAAAATTCATGGGCAAGCCCGCCAAGAAAAAAGTGCAAACCGCAGACACGTGTTTCGGACTTTTTGGTCCTCATCAGTGCGGTGTAGCTAAGTTGAAAGGATGGACTGAACTTAGGAATCAAACGACACAAATGTGCAACTGGCTTCCATTTGTGTCGTTAGTATCATATATTAAATCATTATTCCTCATTGATCTAATGGTGACGGAATCAGTTCATATTACAAGCAGTAGTTCGGTATCAAACCATAAATACTTTCTGGTACTATATTTTAATAAAATGTAACAATTCCACTGAGGGATGACTGGTGGTCGAGAGGTGAGCGCACTTGCCTCTCACCCAAAAGTTCCGGGTTCGATCCCCGGTCGTGGCAGTGGAAAATACTGTGAGAGGGATTTTTTCACTATACACGGATATTGAGTTTGTGTCCTTTGTCTCTAAATGTGTAGCCCCCTCCCACACAAGGCTCTTCTAGAGCCTTTCGGGATAAAGGGGGTCGTAATTACCTGTGGTGTTATCTGTGGTTGATAAATGTGAAATTATATAAAAAAATTACAGATATAATAGTTTAAACAAAACGATAAGAAATAAATGTTGAAATAATAGTTACTAATATTTTTATTAATAAAAGATTTACCTCTTTCTGATGTAAGCACACTATGAATTTACGACGCCAAAGATGTCGACTGCGATTTCATACATGAGTTCTCAAGCGGTCTTCCAATTTCAAAAGTCGAATAGAAAATGATTGTTCTATGCCACTATTTGAATAAAGAAAACTACTTCGTATACAAAAAATGAACCAGAAAAGAACTTTATAAATTGAAAGGAACTAAGTTAAAATAGCAGATTGGGAAATATAATAATTACAATTTCGGTATATTAGCGAAAGTAAAGAACCTATTTTAATAGCTAGTGTTTAAAAGTTTATTTTACAAAAGGTAACGCCATCTGGTATTGAAATATGTACGTTTTACTACTATACACATAAACCACTCTGTAAACACTAAATTATTAGTTTCTATACAGGTAGAGGTCAGTACTTTACATCAAGTTGATAATAAATGTCGATTTGTTATGATTTATTATTGGATAACCTATAAATCATAGAGGTAAGTCTAATATTTAACATTTAAACCTAAATATTAGGAATAATGGAAAGTATGAATTAACACATATATCTGTATAGTTTCACATTAACCATTAAGTGTTAACAGTAGTTAAACAAAGTTATGTTTTAGGATGAAGCCGTCTGAAAGAACTGGGAACTGTACAAACATAAAAATGATAAAATGAAATAAAATATAACTAAAGTATGATTACTATACAAGACTTACTAAAGTATGGTATTAACAATAAGGTAGAAAATAGTTATACACTATATTAACAAAGAGTTGTCATTTTCAGTGGATTTCAGCTACAAAAAATCCAGCTATACAGAGCGTGTTAAGCATAAAGAATATGGGGAAATTTGAAGAAATGGTAAATTTGATTATTCAAATGTTACAGTAATTGTTTAGGATATTGAATTGGAAAATTGATATTAATATAATACAGGAGACTACCCAAAAAATTCTCGAACCTTTAATTCAAATCTACAGCATTAAATGTGTTGGACCAATTTTCTTTGCTTACATGTTGTTGAAAAGTCTCAGAATTATTTCTAGGAAACAACATTATTTTCACGTTGACGATATTAGTGCAGTATGGTCAGATAACCCATCTCCCATATTGTTTCGATATTTAAGCATTAGATGTCTATTTTTTTTTCAAGTTCACGTAACGGATAAAGCCCTGTTTCAAGATTGTACTATCATCCTAGACATCGAAACGATTCATTAGATGCCCCATACACTATACCTTTAGTAGGAGAACTGGTGACAAATGGATGATGTGGAAACAGACTACCCCAATGAGTATTTTTAAAATATGAAAAAAAACATTTTTGAGTCACACTGAAATTTTTATAGCTTGTTAAGTACATTTTTTAAAATCATAATGCCGAAAAGCCATACGCGATAAAAAAACATTGGATGAGCTACAGTGAGAAAGACTACGGGAAAGAACGAATGTGAGAGAGTGCGTTTATCTGCAGCTTCTTAGGGTCCTGATGTGCTGGGTTTTCATTGGCTCTGAGCGTTCACGTGGTTTAACCAGATGTTCTAATCGCAATGACGTTCATCAGGACTGAAATATATTACCGTTTTAAGTTTGTCCACGTTATCCAGTTTAATAAATCAAAAATAATTTTTTTATGTCCGAGTGGGTTAAGGCGCGAGGTGGCAATCGCGATTAATCTCACACGGACATCGCACCACCGGGTTCGAATCCTGGCTCCGGTACTGGCACTGTCGGAGGAAATGGTTGTATGTCCGCGTTTTTTCAATGTGTAACCCCCTTCCGCACAAGCCCTGACTTCTGGAATTGGGGGTTGTCTAGTTTCTGTGGTGTTATTTATTTATTTATTATTTATGTTAATATTTAATGGATTATACACAAAAATATGAAAAAAAGTACCAAGTTCTTTAATAAAAAATCGGCAGCTACTGGAAGCGGCTGGAACCTCCCCAACTCGGTGGATCTTTGAAGCCGAAAAAAGCATTAAATTGTGTGACAAAACGACACTAAACGTGATCCGATCTCATCCAAAACCTTTTCAGATCTTCTGGAGCACTAAAAAACCCTCTACTTAATGAATTTACAATCATCTATAATATTAATAATAATAACAGTCCTTTATTTAGCACTTTGCTATACATGTTCACAATACGAGAAAAATATTTATTTATTTTTATTTACACATACATCATAAACAATACTTATTCACATATTATAAGTAAGCAGTTCCTCTCTTACCTATACATACCTATACTTATACATACCTATACATCTATCATAATATATCAATCAATATCGATCAAATGTGTCGGCTCAACTATTAGCTAAATTAACATATAAGAGGAAACTCATTTGTAATTATCTCTAACTATTCTTTTGAAAGAAGCTATGTTATTTGCCTGCTTAGCTTCCCTAGTAAGGCTATTATATGCAATTAGACCCCTGAAGAAAATCGACCTCTGTGCAGCTGTTGTGTATACTCGTTGCAGTACAAAATTTACTCCACCTCTAGTATTATAGTTGTGAAAATCCCCAAACGTTTGTACATTTTCTTGCAGATAGGGAGGTAACATATGCAGTTTAATTTTATGTATGAAAATCAGTACATTGAACTCGATATAATTGTACACATTCATCCATTCTAAAACTTCCAGCATGTCATTTACTCTAGTATAAATACTGCACTTTAATATAATCCTCATAGCTCTGTTCTGTAATTTTTGCAAACGTTCTATGTCACTCTGGTTAGAGAGATATAGAACAGTACACAATAGTTAAAATGTGGTAAAATAATAGTGTTGTATACTAGTTTTCTACTATTGATAGACAAATACCAACTAACTCTTTTTAAAACGCCAATCTTTTTAGCTACTTTTTTGCATATATAATTAACGTGATTACTGAATTTAAGTTTATCGTCTATGATTACACCCAGATATTTAATTTCTTTGACGACTTCAATTACTTCCCCACAAGCCTGTAATTCTAGTCTTAGCTGTTTTATTTCGTTTTTAAATTTCTGTTTTCCTATGATCATTCCTTTTGTTTTAGGCACATTTAGTTTCAGTTTGTTTACTTCTAACCATTCACTGACCTCTCTCAAAACTTCGTTCATTTTATTGACCAATAACACACTACTGTCCTCCGTTATATAGACAACTGTATCATCTGCAAACAAATGATAAGAACAGTTGCTAAACAGATCTAACATGTCGTTAATGTATAAAAGAACAGTAGAGGCCCCAAAATACTTCCTTGTGGTATTCCGACATTTATATTTTTTGTAGTCGATATATACTCGTTATATTTTACTCTTTGCATCCTACCATCCAAATAACTACTTAACCACATATGCACAACTCTATCTATCTATCTATGCGAGTTATTACCTACATTATCGCTCGTTGAATAATATACTGTTAGGATATTAACAACTTTAACATCACTTGAACGACTAAGAAAGTCTAGTTATCCTAAATACTACAGATTTGTAAAGCAACAAACTGAAAATTGGTAAAGTGATAATCTATAATAAATTCACCAACGAAGGTACGAAAGCATATGATATTGATATTGTTACATCTAGGTACCTTTAAAGTTTGTGACAATCCACTAAAAGTTACAAATATGCCGAAATCTTATTAACATGACATGACACCAACGTTATCGGATGACAATGACAATCGTCAAAATTTGCTCATTGCAATCCGATCGCTCGCGGCTGTCTTTGTTAAATGAAGCATTAGCATTTCAGTAATTTTACTAGATTTTAGAGGAATATTTGTATTTTAATTCTTCGATTTGTCTTATATATATTTAAAAACGGCGCTAAACGTAATCCGCTCTACTTCTAGAGCAGTGAAGAAACCCTCACACGTGAATTGACACGTTATGTGATCAGTTTCACGACGTAACAGCTACGCGCATCGATCATGTCATGCGAAATGCGATCTATGCCATATTTGCTTTGTTTTTAATTTTTTTCACGGAAACCAAATCGAAAGGGTGGAAGTGTGATATATCGTAGAAATCAAAATTTTAACTGCTTTTCAATGGTTCCATTGCAAATTGAAAGTAATTTTAAAATAAACAACTTGCTGCGCCAAAATGTCACTACTAAACGTAATCAGATCTGAACCAAAACCTTTTCAGATCTTCTGGGGCACTAAAGAAACGCACACGCAAAGTTTCATTCAAATCCGTTAGTAGTTTCGGCGCTATCGTGCTAACACACATACACACTTATACACACACACAGACATTTTTCAAAAACCACTTTTTTTGGTTCCTAGGACCTCAAAACGTAAAGATTTGATGTTATCTCAATTTTCGTTTTTGAACCAATTTTAGTAACCTCTCACAATTTTATTGTGGAGAGGTTAAAAATAAATTTCTCAATGAGTTAATGGAGTAAGATCTCAGAGCCGCCAGACCTACGTCATTTTAGCAAAGCTAAGATTTTCACAGTAAATGTGTAATACGTATGTGTAATACGTATGTGTAATATGTAGGTAAAAACGTATTGCGTACTTGCTAGCGGAAAGCGGGGCCCTTTTAGAGATAATAGGTACTGAAGGTACGTTCATATAGCATAAACTATGTAGTTTCTTTAAAAGCTGTCCGTGGTGTAGTAGTTGAGTTGCCCGATTCTTCCTCGTGAGATTGAGGGTTAGAATCAAGTCTTTATATATTTTTCTTTTTACATTTTATACGAGATGTACTTCGGCTCGATTAGCAAATAAAATACCTAATACGAACATTTCTTTATAGAGTAAGACTCCAGAGCCCCCAGTGCTACATGATTTCAGCAAAACTAAGATTTTCACAATAAATGTGTAATATGTAGGTAAAAATGCATACGTATTTACTTTTACGTTAAAGTAGTATAGCTGGTTTTTATATATGTTTTACACAATATTATTAAGAACGAACATTTATTCTTGTCATACGCTTTCCGTGGCCCTAACTTCCGCCAGACGCTGTAAAGCTGGAGAAAAAATTAGAGTACCTACGTTATAGTAGCAAGCTTGAATTTTATATATATTATTAGGGTGACTATTTTACCTTTTGTAAGCGGTCAGGCCAATACGAAGGGTTTAACATCCCCCAGGCATGTTGAAAAGTCCGCTATGAGTGTGAGCGTCAGGGCATTATGCATGCATATGAGTGTGAGTGAGAGTATTAGAGCGCTTTATTACTCAGTTTCTGGCGGAAGTTAGGGCCCATGGAAAGCGTCTGGCAATACTGCCCTCCTTAGTTAAATCATCCTTACTGACAAATTGTTAAAACTGAGATAACTGAGGTTTTGGAAAATTGATTATGCAGTCCATTTGTTTTAAAAAATTATTTATCTTTTTTTTTATGAACATTCCAAAGTTACATACATTTTTAACGAGATTAAAAAGAAATGTACAGAAATAAAATTTTATTATTAATTAGAAAAAAATGTAAGATAGGACATTTTATCGTCGTAGTAAATAATGTTTACTTAAATATACTTTACTTAAATAAATCTAATTTTTTAATAATAAAAAAAAATAAACAGTTGAACAAAAATAAAGTCAAAATAGATATAAATAATATTGACTTACCAATATAGATAGGAAAATGTAGGTAGGACGGTTTAACTAAGGAGGGCAGAATAATAAATGTTGGTTCTTAATAATATTGTGTAAAACATATATAAAAACCAGCTATGCTACTTTATATATTGAGACTTAACTTTATTCTTTCAATTAAATCAATATCAAATAATATCAAAAATATAAAAATTGATTTTGCATAAAAAAAATCTTATTTTTTTATTTAATAACCTTATCACTTATAAGCTATAAAAAAAACTATTATATCAATTTAACGTAATTGAAACATCGGTTCACGGTACCGCAGCAAATAATTTTGTTCAAAAACTTTCAGGCCTGATGAGCGTTCTTACGATTAGGACATCTGGTCAAACCACGTGAACGCTCAGAGCCAATGAAAACGCAGCACATCAGGACCCTAAGAAGCTACAGATAAACGTATTTTCTCACATTCGTTCTTTCCCGTAGTTTTTCTTACTGTAGCTCATCGAATGTTTTTTTATCGTGTCTGGCAGTTCTTTTAACACCACTGAAACGGTCTGGCTTTTTGGCATTATGATTTTAAAAAATGTATTTGAACCGCTATAAAAATTTCAGCGTGCATCAAAAATGTTTTTTTCATATTTCACCCCACTTAAATGGTCTGTGGTGAATATACTATGCTTACAATTGATTATGAATTATAATTTTTGTAATTTTATTATGAATCAATATTTTTTAACACATATTTTCTACCAAATTCTCACCGTGCGTAGTACCTGGCCCGCCTGCTAAAGCCAGCCAGACTGGCCATTCCCTATACAACTATCGTAGATGGTACCTTTATGCATTATGGCTAGTTGTAACAAACCCGTAGTCAAATTTGTCACCAGCTCTTGGACTATTCTATCATTTTGTCCGAATCTCTTAATAACACCATCTATTTTTTTTTACTCTATTTTACAGTCGCCTTTATTTATATTTTCTGTTTTGCCTTTTTTTACCTTGTGACATTTAAATACCAAATCATTTTAATGTAGGAGGCCTGCTTTGTGTATGGGTACTAATATGCTTTGTTTGAAATATATTGGTCCTGTCTAATTAAATTAATTATGCGACACAGAGGTTAATAAAAATTTATTATTTTTAGAGCATTTACGGAATGTTGTGTAAATTTGGAGAGCTTGTACTTTTTAAACCTGATCATTACATTATTACCTCTTCAAAGATGCCAAAAATACTTAAATATTAATATAGTGTGTTCTTAAAATCCGGAAATTAGACAAAAAGTTTCATTTTCAATTTTGAATAAGATACCAAAGGAAGGACAAATTGGCATTACAATATTAATACACTGCGTTTTGAAAAGTGGAAAACAATAAAGCGTTGGACTGTTCGGGAATAATTGTCCTTGTTGAACTTATCTTTACACACTGAATTTCTTGTAGTATCAAGCAGTTTATGTGTGTCGTTGTGGACAACCTGGAAACATTTTTCAGCTTTCGTTCGGTAAATTTATATCTCGCCGGTATACGTTTACTACAAGTATGTATGTATAAAATAATACGAAGCGTGAATGTCGGGGATGCGAGACTTCTAAGGAATCTACGTCTTGTGCGCTAAATATGGCGTTTTTCACAACTGTTAAATCTACAGCAGTTGAGGAAGACTGGTCTCTTGCAGCTGACGTTGTTGTGCCATCATCTTCGACAGATGCAAAAGATCTGCTCTCGCAATCGATGGTCGTCTTTCCAATTCAACCATCATATGCAAGAGACAGTTTAGAATAGTACTTGATATGGAATTCCTTTAGGAGGCTATCGTCCATCCCCTTTTTTCTATAAATTTATTTTATACTTTATACTATTGTGACACTTTTTTTTATTATGGTCTCTAGAGTAACTCTCGATGATGTTTCAATTTTCCTACTTTTAATAATAATGGAATTATACTAGAACTGGTTTTAGGAACAATCATGTCTAGAACGTCATATATCTGATCTGATTTACCAACGAACCGTAGGCACTCACAGAAAACATACTGCCGCAAACGATGATTTTTAAGAACTAGGTGGACAAAATTAATGTTGGAAAATCCATATGAAAATGATTAAAGAGTTGCTATTTACCCCCCGCAAAGGCTAAGAAAATGGATTGACATTAAATAGTGGCAACTTCCTGGACCTCTATTCTGTAAAAGCATTCCTGTGAGAAGTGGGCGGAGTTCACTTGAAAATGAATGAAAGTCTATTCTGTAACTACCGGAGTGATCACATCGTGTGAAAAATGCGTGAACTTAAAGTGTATACGACGGGAATTGAAACCGTATAAAAACTAAAAGCCGGCAAAAACAGTCGGCATCTCTTTATTGTACATGGGCGGAGGTAAATAGAAATGCTTGTCATAAGAAAATAATAAGATTTTCGGGCATTATTATATTATCCTCTGTTTCAAATGGTCTCCAGAAAGCCATGGTAAATTAGTAAATAATTAAAATATTTTACCTTTTATATAGTAGTAAATATTTATAAATATGAACAATAACTAAAGTCGAGGCAAGAATTCAAGCGATGCACGTCACAGATCGATTCTATAAATAATACAATACTGCTAAGAATCACGAAGCCCCATTAAACTGTACCTATTTCTGAAGAAAGCTTAATAACTGGGTGTCAGGAATTACTCTTTTTAACGTAATTAATGATTAAAAATTATGTTAGTATTAAAATGTATTTAATGAGATCACTCGTGACGTGCATCGCTTGAATTCTTGCCTCGACTATAACTAAACTCCTACGCTTGATGTTATAACAGGTAAATACCTGCGTAAATACGCACTGCACTGGCACATTAACAGCACAGCAGAAGTCCACCTTTGACTATTGAGAAGCGATTTACGAGTTTTTTTTATGCTAGTAGACCTGTCCGTTTTATTATCTTTAAACCAGTGCAGTCATAGATGGTTCATTCAGGCTGATTACATTGCCAGTCTCGGACTCGCCTACACAGTTTCAACTACCATTCGAATCTCGATAAGCATAGGACAAAATATTGTAAATTGTGCCTCATCCGTAAATAAGGTTCTGTAAATGACTGGGCGATGGTTAGACAACCAATGACAAAATGCCAGGCGGGGGATATCGTCGCCTTGTTGAAGACGCTGTACCTGCTGGATATGATATGGATGGTAACGTTCTCTTTTTAGGGTTCTCCATACTCGCCAATGAGGAATACCAGTTGCCACTGATTCGTCTAGTGCTCATATTTGGGTTTTCTTGAACTACGTTTATAATATTGTTTTGTTCCTGCACACCTTGTTGTAAAACACGCTCCACAACTGCAGAATTAGGAAACTTTCCGTGTTGTCTTGCATACTGGAACACCGTACTAAAGGTTTTATGATTAGGGCATCGACGACCAGGAAAACGCAGCCGATATTCTCTTTCCGCCGACCTACCATTTCCATTACAGAAACCATAGATGAATATTATGTCAGCATATTCCACGTTTGTAAATTTTACTGGCATAGTTAAACTATTTTCACAAGTTTTCACCAACTAAATGCGGATTATTGACACATTAAATTACTAACAAACAATTATTCAACTGTTTAGGAGATTTCTTTTTATTATCTGTCACTTTGAACAAGCCTACTGTGATTGATTAAAAATTTTGTTATTTCATACCCGATTACTTATTAGGACCACAGTTTTTTACCAAAATGGACCTTTAAAACGTGCCGGAATTAGGATTCACCCAGACCACCTAGGCTCAATAGAATTTTTGCAAATTTATTTCACGTGCCTCTCGTTTAATAGGGTTCTGTAATCCATTTTCTTGCACATTTAACAACGTATTTAAATAACCACGAAGGTGTAACAAAAAAATTAAATATGCCATTTTGTTTGTTTTTTCTTGTTCTTTTCGAATATCGTATCGAAATTTCAAAAAAATATATACAGGGTGATGTTTTATTGATGCGAAGAAGAAACATAAATTATAGTGAGTCCGGACATGGATATATTTTTTTTTATACATGTACCTCTTGGGGCTCGTTAGTACATTAGCCGTACCAAATATGAATCCGTTATTTCATTCCCTGTCAAAGTTATGACAAAAAACAGGTTTGGCCAAAAATTATTTAACACCCTGTAACTTCGTAATGAAGGCCCAATGAGACATTTCTATGGGAGGTTCCGGTTACCACTGATGTTCTCTACCTCTTATTAAGCTATGTCCCTCTCATGATGCAACACCCTGTATGTTTACGTATAAGATTTTCAAAGATCTGTTTCGTCGTTTGGGAGAAAAGGGTTCATTTCCCCAAAAAACGATGTAGGACGACCGAAACGAATTACTCCAGATCACGAACTACAAATTTTAGTTTGTGTGGATTAAGATCCTTAAGTCAGCTCAAGTGGTTTAGCAGCGGCAACAGTGTCAATTTGTTCTAAATAAACACAACTGGGATCGAAATTTTGTTAAGAACACTTTATTTACCGACGAAGCAACTTTTACTCGCCGAGGCGTTTTTAACTGGAGAAATGTCCATTACTGGGAAGTAGAAAATCGTCATGCCGTTAAAGAAAGGCATTTTCAGCAAGAATTTAAGATTAATGTTTGGTGTGGAATCATCGGCGATTATTGGAACCATTTGTCCTTCCTCCAAATTTAAATGGACAGTCTTATCTGTTTTTTCTTCAAAATACTCTTGTTGATATATTACATGCTTTCATGCTAGACGTACGGAACAGAATGTCGTTTATGCAAGATGGAGCTCCCCCTCATTTTTCCATTAAAGTCAGGAATTATCTTTATGGGACTTTCCCACACAGATGGAACGGTCGTGGAAAAATCAGCCGCACCATTTAAATACTGATAATGCTCTAGGTAAATTTTCCATCCAACAAGATTTTTTCCAAATCCTCCAAGTTGGCTAGTAGTGTCACAGCCTATGAGGGCGTGAAAAGTGGGCAAATTCTTGGAAAGTTTATCATTTAAATTTATTTCGTGAATAGAAATGTATCTTATAGTCTGATTTTCCTACTTTCATCCACAATTCCGAGGTAAAATGTTTCTTAAATAAATACGTCAGTGATCTAATTAAAATTTGTTTAAAAATCGGTTACAGTTGTAAAACCCCACTGGTAGCAAACTGGATACTTATTTATTTTAAAAATATTTTCAAGTAATTGTTTGGATAGAAAATTCGTCAGTCGTTTCTTATTTTGAAGAGAATGAATAAATAAATGCTATTGTTGTGAAAGTGGTGTGTCTGTTGTTTTTATTGTTCTAAGAATATCAGTTTTTCTTTTTACCTAGTTACATTTTTTATAGAGTTCTCCTTATTATGATCAAATACTACATCAATCCTTTAAGCTTCGTGTTTATTTTTAAATATATAACATTAGAGAAAATATGAACATATTCATCAATCAAACATACCATCAAACATGTGACAAGTATAGTAAATACGGCCAAAATTGAAACTGGTCAGTTTTAAAGCACAGGACCGTGCGCACTGAACTTGATATTTTATCCTATATATTTGGCAATGGTATCGAGATTCGAACGGTAGTTGAAACTGTGCAGGAGAGTCCGAGACTGGCAATGTAATCAGCCTGAATGAACCATCTACGACTGCACTGGTTTAAAGGTAATAAAACGGACAGGCCCACTAGCACAAAAAAACTCGTAAATCGTTTCTTATCAGGCAACGTGGAAGTCTAACAACGTACTGTCTATGTGCCAGTGCAGTGCATAAATACCTATTATAATATCAAGCGTAAGAGTTTAGTTAGTTACTGTTTATATTTATAAATATTTACTACTGTATAAAAGGTAAAATATTTTAGTTATTTACCAATTTACCATGGCTTTCTGGAGACCATTTGGAACAGAGGATAATATAATAACGCCCGAAAATCCCGAAATAGTTGAAACGGTTATTGTCGAAAAAGCCGAAATAAATTTAGAGTTTAAAAACCAAGATTTACACGTATAACGTCAACGTATTATTTTAAATATACATGAATGTTTGAAAAGCGAAAATCGATGTTATAGATCACAGCGGAAAGAGGAAACCGAAAAATACGAAATTAAAAAATATTTATGATGCCACTAGAGATGTAATACGGCGTATAATTTATAGTATGTATGAAGAAAATATAGTTCCTACGTTAAAAATTATTCAAAAAAAATTGAGCGATTATCCTGATTATAATTATAGGTCTTTAGATACACTACGAAATGTCTTATTAGAATGCGGTTTTAAACATAAAAAACTTGACAGTCGTGTGGTAATTATGGAATCGCGACGTATAGTTTCACTTCGAGTAGATTATTTGGAAAAAATTAGAGAATATCGTAAACTAAACAGGCATATAGTGTATCTAGACGAGACGTGGTTTGACACGCATGATGTTGTTCAGTATGGTTGGGTAGATAGTTCGCACAATTGTGTTTTAAATACTCCGCGTTCTAGAGGAAAACGCGTTATCATACTTCATGCGGGAAGTGAAAATGGGTTTGTACCCAATGCGTTGTTTTTGTCGGCCAAGAAAATATCGCAGTCTTCTGCAGACTATCACGAAGACATGACAGCCGATCTATTCGAAAAATGGTTTTCTCAACAGCTTCTACCAAATATTCCGCCAAATTCAGTAATTGTATTAGATAATGCTTCTTATCACTCGCGTATATTAAATAAAATACCAAATAACAGCACAAACAAGGAAGACATTTTAAAAATCATGAGAAAAAAAATATGGAAATTCCTGTAAAAGTTCCAATAAAACGCGAATTACTGAAAAGAATAAAAGAATAGAATTTCAAAAAGGAATATGTTATTGATAACTTATCCAATATATACGGTCATACACTTTTGCGGTTACCTCCATACTATTGCATATTTAATCCTATCGGGATGGTTTGGGGAACACTAAAAGTACGTTTACGAAAATGTAATAACTCTCCAACGTTAAGCGCGATAGTAGTTGATCATATAAGAGAAGTAATAAATGACATTGACAATAATATTGGTTTATGGAAAAATTGCGTTAGGCATGTAATTGGAGAAGAAAATCGATATCCAACGCTACCCCCTAGTGCGCCGATTTTAATTCAACTGGATAATGATTCCTCCTCAGAAAGTGAAGATTCGGACGCGTCAATTAACATTTAACTTTTCTTCATTTTTTTAATCACTTTTTTATTGTTACATTTCGTGGAATATATTTTATTTAGTTGACAAGAAATTTTAATTTAAGTTACTTCATTCTAGAGAAATATTTTAATTTTGTTTTATATATACAAATATTTATTTTTGTTTTCATATAATAATTCTTTGCTTTGTTCAAGAAACTTACGTTTTTATTTTAGAAGAAACTTAAATTTTTATTTTATTTTTGACTAAAATCGTTGCCTCTCGTTAATCTAACCTGTCCCATCCCCTCCTGGCAAGATATGTTCATACCTTCTCGTTGGTCCTTGCTGAGCAATAACATATTTCAGTATAATATGGGTTAACTTTAAAACTAAAACTAATAAATTTAAATATTTAGACTTTATATCTAAAACTGATATACTTAATACCTCAAAAATATGTTATTGGCGAAATGAACCTAATAAACAAAAAATAATAAAAATGAATACAATTTTAACATTTTATTATGACAATCATTTCGATTTACCTCCGCCCATGTACAATAAAGAGATACCGACTGTTTTTGCCGGCTTTTAGTTTTTATACGGTTTCAATTCCCGTCGTATACACTTTACAAGTATTAACGTGTTCTGTATAGTTCAAGTAGAAAAATCCTGAGACATAAGAAACTCAAGAAAAACTTTACGACCTCATTAAAATTCCGGTACTCTTTTTTAGTGCTGTTCGCAAATTGACTCGCTTACATTTTGTAAGTTTTTAATGTGCGCCGGGTCTCGGGGTTGTTATTTGAAGTTAAGCTTGGCGCCATGGCCCGCGGCGATATAATTATGTTCTAAAGTTTTTGTTGCATTTTTTATTTACTGGGATCTATTTATTTCAATTTAGCGCCATGGCCCGCGGCGATAATAATTATGTCGTAAAGTTTTTGTTTAGTTTTTTTGTCTCAGGAAGTCCTTACTTGGACTATACCTGGGATGGTCCTATTAACAGACTGTGTGTAACTTTCAATTATGTGACCTAATGCACTTTTATTTGATGGAGTGTTTAATTGTCCATTCATGATTAAAGACATAGGGAAGGGTGTCAACACATGTTGAAAAATTTCGTGATAATTCACATTTTGTCCCATTTATTTTGCAATTCTCTGCAAAAAATGTTATCCTATGCAAGTGTTCCTGACTTATTTACTTTTTTAGTAGTTTGTACGATTCCATCGTATTCATAACTCCAGCAAACCTTAAGTGTAGCCTCATCCTTTTGTTTTTCACAGAGCCGTGATATTTCTGATTCCCTAAAAATTATCTATTTTGAAGAGATATAAATTAAATGTTCGGCATTTTGAGTAAACACTCCATAGCTAACAAATTAATTTTGTAAATTTAAAACTCGTTTGCTCGTCAACTATAATTAATACCTACTACTAGTAATACTATCAAGTGTTTATTTTTTCAACTTTTAACTTGAAACAAAAACAGACATACACGTATCAATATCCCTTTAACAGGAAACAGAGCTATAAGTAGAAGCGAAATGCAAGATACGTTGCTGGAGTAGGGACCCGGACGGACGCCTGGCACACGACTTCACTGTGATTATAGCAAATCTGCATCACCTTGAATTTAGATATATATCTTATTTATTGTTAGTAGTAAAATTATAAGTCCTACGCCGTTACGTTTGAAAAGGATACATTAAACTTTTCTTAAGAATATAAAATTTTGATTTAGGCTTTCATTTCGGAGATGGGATCGCAAAAAGTGTGTAAATTGAATTGAATTTTGAGGCATTTCAAACCGAGATATTGACGTTTTAAGTTTCGTTGTCCCTTAAGGTCCAATGTATAACATAATATTTGGAAATTATAAATAAATATTTACTCTACAAAACTTTTTATGAAAAATATGTCAAAAAATCTCAATTTATCTCTTCTTTGCCACCATATGAATAACTCGTTTTTTAAATTTAACGCTCTTTTGCAGTAAACGTCTTTTGACAGCCTCGGGATTTTGAAATATCAGTACATAAGCAATCATTTTATATAAAATTCAGCTTGCAACAACGAAACCCCCACAAAATTTATTTTTATACGTATATTTCTGAGCACTCTACTAATTGATCCTTCATACTCGGTGATAAAAATGCACTTATGGCCCCTTGGTATAATTGTAGTACACTTACACTTAGTAATGGTATAACCGTTTATTTCAAAGAAACATTTAATAGCAGTGTTACTAACAGATAGTTACTGAATATGTATGAACGCAAATAAATTAGAACTATTTTGCAGACATCAGTTTTACTAAATTACATAATTTATAACCTTAATTCCTTGAAATATTTAATATATTATTCACATATTAATCCAGGAATTATGCAGTAGATTTGAATGAAATTGTAGTGTTCTAATATAATGAATACAACTGGTGCGTCTTTTGCAATTTCTTTATTATAAAATATTTTAATCATAAAAATATAATAACTACCTACTTTTCTTCAGAGAAACAGGGAAAAAGTAAAAAGGATATACAGGGTATCCGGAAACAAAGTAGAAAATATAACTGTAGGTTCCTTAGCCCAAATTAATTGGGGTTCTTCATATAACATTTTTCAAAATACCCCTTCGTTTTCAAGTTATAGCCCCTTTAAAGGTGTACGTTAGAAACTATTTTAATTTTTTTATTCACAAAATAAAATTCCAAAAAACAAAATATTTGACATATCAAGGGGTGGAATGGGCAAGCCCTAATAAATTTTTAAATTGTTTCACTGCTTAAATATTATTATTTGTATTTAATAAATTATTCCATTAATAAATATAATATTTTTCAATTTGGTTACAAAAATATGTACGTTTATTATTGCATAGAAGTTGTTAATGAATATTTAGATTATTCGATTATAGGAGCCCACTAAAACTTTCAAAACATTCGAACCGTTGCACCTGTCAAATTTTCTATAAAATGTCAAATATCTCTGAAACGGCTAGGTTTAGGTATAGGATATACATATTTTCGACTCAGAATTTTATGCTCTTTTCAAAAACCCTAAAATATATAGGGTGTTCTATTTGAAATAAGCAAGTTGGTATCGACTTCCGGTATAAGCGGAAGTGCCAGCTGCTTGTAATTATTTTAGTTGGATTGGCCACACCGACATTAGTAATTATCTAATTTTTCAAAATTTTCTGATGCGTACTTTTCTCTATATCGATCGATTCAGTTCCGGTGAGACACCCTGTAATATAAGTAATATTGTATTGTACATTAATGCCAAAAAAAAAAACTTTTATAAAATAAATTTCTTTCGACTCGAAGCAAACTTTACTCTAATAGTATTACAGAGACAACGTTTAATGTTCTTTCTATTCCAGATGGTAGTAGAGTGATCGATAATACCAATAATTAAATTACCTAATTTTACATCAAGTTGATTTGGATAGAATTATTTTTTCTTTCCTTTATTCGAAAAGCCTTGTTTGGACTTCCTTTCTGATTGCATTTGTTTTAACTTCATATTCAATTTTGTTTGGGCCTGTGAATGTTTGTCTTGTGACAATTTTGTATCTGGGTGTAAAAATTTCCTCTTCTCATCCCTTTTAACAGCTTCACCACATCCATGAATTTCCGGCAACCCGTGGGTAGAACAATATCTTTTATTGCAATATTTGCATTGGATAGCGAAATCTTTGGTATTATTCTTACATTTTGTAAATGAACATGTGTTGTCCTCTGTTGTCACATTTTTTAAAAGAACATCACTACTTTCCGAATTACTAGCTTTGTCTAGATTCCGTTCTTTCGTTTTCTCCATCAAGCTACCCACTGTGAAAGACATTTTTCAGTTTTCAGTTTCAGTAATGAGGTAGTATCAGTGACGTCATCATTTGACAGCCTGAAAACGGTTAAGTGGATTGTTGAAGAATTTGACATAAGAGCAAGTCTTAGTTTGTGATCAATTCTAAAATTAGTGGTGCATAATTTTAATAACAAATTTGTGTGGAGACATTTATTAAGGTTTTTTTAAAAGCCTAGTGTGAAAGAAATTTCGATACATATCGTATCAGTGCTATTATTGGAAAAGAAAAATTTGTTGTCAGGTATGTTAACATCCCTGTTAAATCGTAAATTGTAAATATAAGCATTAATAACGCTAGTAATTTAGTTTTTCGGTTTTTTTTTTTAAGTAGGTATATTGTATGACTTATTTGCTTAAATATTCATTTAATGTATGTATTCATAGATTTGGTATAAGCCAATATTGACCTAAGATATAATAGGTTAGGTAGTAGTAATTTCTATTTACTAATATTGATGGTTTTATAAAAGATTAATATCCATTGCTGTGAAATTTATATTTTCTGACAATATTATTAATTCCCTGCCAAAATGGCATATAGAAATATCTCCAAAGTAATTTAAAATATATACTTTATGGAGAGGATCTATGTAGATGATGAAACAGTTTTACATATGAGTTTCTATGTCATTCTATTGCACAACGACTTCCCGTCATACTGAGGAAGAATATCTCTTGGGATTTTTATGGTTATTAATATGACTGTATGTGAAATCGACTAATTTCGTTCAAAAAATGTTATCGGTCTCATAGAACCTTATAGCTTTATTTTTATCTGTTTCTATGAGCATTTTTGGCAGGGTTGTACTTCAAGTTCAAAAGTTTCTAATGAGTTTGAATTTGTTACCATTTTAGAAACAGAATGTCGACGACGGCTGTTGTTGTGTGTACTAATCGATGGAATCGAAAAAGAACAGTTAGATTTTTGGGATTTCCATCTGCTCAAACCAGACGACAAGTAGAGCTTGCAAGAATAGAACTACGTACTCAGCCCAGCAGTATTCTGTAAAGATGATTTTCTCGAATCGAAAATAAAAAATGCAAGAATATGTTCCAAACATTTTGTCATGGGTACCTATACGATAGTTTTTACATCATTTATAAGATATTGCAATGTTGACAGTGAATTTGCCTATTTAGTCAAAATAGGATGCATAAATGTTCTTAAGATTTCACTTAAAGTGTAGATTGTTCTTAAGGTGATATGTAACGTTTTTTTAGTATGCTCTACACATTATTTTAACATGTATTCTATTATATTGACTTGTGTAAAAACTTGTTAATAACACAAATAAAACTGATTGAATATGTAGTTATATGGTTATTAATTACATCCTCCTCCAGTAACGTGCGAATAGACATAGCTTTGGGTTGATAAATCAAGGTGGGTTTTAAGATCAAATCAGATTTTAAACTGAGTGTACTAAACAATGCAAAATACATGGAAGAATGAAAAATAAAACCCTAACTTTTTGAAAAACTTCGTTGGATTTTCAATGTATCTGAACATTTTTAAATTCAGGAAGAAAAAACGATGAATATATTAAATGTTGATAGAGCAGCATAGAGCAAAATACTTTACTTTGTAGCAATACATTGTAGTTTTGTTGTTTTTATTAACATATTCTACATGTATACTTAGGAAACATACATCTGTATATACATTATATAAAGCCATTAACTTTTTAAATATCATAACTGCATAATTCACAAATGTATAGATTACATAAAAATCTTTGTGAAATGCCAAAGCGCACTGCATACTCTAAGCATCTGGCCTTGTTTTTTAATACTACAGCCATATCAATGTTCTTGTTACCGAGTTCTATTCAATAAGCCAATACATCCGTCACAGACATATCCTCATACAACAATCCAAGGCTTAAGTGTTGCTTCTGACACTCTCTGAGAATGCCGAACCTAAAACAAAAATTATATTCATCCTTAACCCATTTTAATAATATTCTAATGCTTGAAAAACAGTAATTTGTGATTAAACATTGCAGACAAAAGTAATATACTTTGATAATAAACGTTAAATTTCATACAGATTTACACTTACTTTACCAACAATGAGATATCGTTTGCTAATTTTTTTCTGCCCCCAGAGATTCTATCCATTTACAGGCAAGCTGGGCAAAGGCATCTAAACTTTTACATGCTCTAATTTCATCATTGGTCATAGGGCTCGTTCGAAATAATAAATAATCCATCACCACACTTTTAGAAATCTTTGGGATATCATCTAAAGATGCTGTCAAATCTGCCACTTTTAAACTATATGGATCAACGCCATTAATATACTCTAACTTAAAAATATAATTTGGTGACTCCTGATATGAAGTGTATAGATCAAATTTCAATGAATTTAACAATCCTAATTGCTAAAATTAACTCACCATTTCGAAAATAAAAACCTGTTGACAGTACGGAAAAAAAGTCGGTTAAAAAACACAAATAAAACACAAAATTAAAGTCAGTTCAACAAATCACCAAACGTATTAGTAAAAGGAAACACTAACTCTTAATTTTACATAAAAAACGCTCTGAAATTCTTTAAAATTTGGGACAACTAAATGACCGTAAATGTCGCAAAAACTTATCTATCCACTGAACTGAAGTTGCAGCTCGGTTGTGACGTCAGCTGATACTACCTCATTGAAAGCCTATAAGTCAAACCCCTCTGTATCCACTGGGGCAGCTCAATATTGTGCAGTAAAAACATATAGCTAATATAAAATACATACATTGTAAGAATTCCATTTAAAACTAATCACACAATGAAAATTGCACATTACTTAATATGTAGAAGTGCAATCCCCTCATTTACCTCATTCAGATTATATGGTTCTAATTGTATCAATATATTTTTAATTGTTCTCTTAAAGTGCTGTAGAGTGTTTATTTCTTTTATACGTTGAGGTAAAAGGTTTTACCATTTTAAACACATGTATTAACAGCCCTTTTCCAGCAGGTTACTTGTATGTAATAGATAACAAAAATTATTTCTATGTTTAGTATTATGTTGGTGGTTTGTCATGACTTCCCTAAATGTGTCTGTATTTTTGTATACAAAGCAGAGACATATATATAAACTCCAGGTACAGTTAAGATATTGTATTCTCTGAATAGACCTCGGCATGATTCAAGTACACGGCTATTATCCTGATAACCCTTTTTTGGATTATAAAGACCTCTTGACTGTCTAAGCCACACCAAAACAGAATCCCGTAACTCATTAATGAATAAAAATTAGCATAATAAGCCGTACTCTCATCTACAACATTTTTCAATTCTTTTATGGAGCAGCAAACTTTACTTAGTTTCCCACAAAGCACCTGTACGTGGTTCGCCCAACTCATATGCTGATCGATAGTGATCCCCAGGAATTTTGTTGAATTTGTAAGCGCTACATCTACATTATTAACTTTGATTTGTGCTGGATAACTCTTGTTGTTTCTACTATGTCTAAATAGAATGCAGTTGGTTTTAGCCGCATTTAACAATAAAGAATTATTACGAAACCAGTCGGAGATCTGTGACATGTTTACTCGAGTTTTATCTTCTATTTCAGAGAAGATATTTCCAGCGACTAAGACGTTTGTATCATCTGCGTAGTTTTTTAACATAGTAGCTTCACCTGGGATTACTCTGGGGAGGTCATTTGTGTACAGAATGAACAGGCTCGGACCAAGTATGCTGCCCTGTGGGACTCTTGTGGTTATTAATTTTGGTTCGGAGTAGTAATCTACAAAGTTGTCCTTAGTGCTGATCTTCTGGATACGTCCTTTAAGGTATGATTGAAACCAATCGTATGCTGGGCCGCGTATACTCATTTTTTCCTGTTTATTTAAAAGTATGTCATGATTCACATAGTCAAAAGCTTTGGAGAGATCTATAAAAACACCAAGTGCCAGATCACCCTCATCCAGAGGTTCTAAGATTTTCTGAACAAAACTGAAAGTTACAGTCGTCGTTGATCTGCCTTTCTGAAAACCAAGGATAGTGTGTCGGTCAAGAAAGGATATTAACCTTGTACTCATGCTAATCTCAAATACTTTTGATAAGCTTGAAAGCTACTTATTGGTCGATGATTTTCCATTTGAAGGGGATCGCCCTTCTATAAATGGGTTTAACGATTGCAACTTTCAATCTCTCCGGAAAGACACCTTTTAATAGGGAATCAGTAATAATGTAAGTCAATGGTTCAGTTATAAGATTGCTAATCTTTTTCAATAACATATTAGAAATATTGTCCCCTCCGGCCGAGTATTTATTTTTCAAGTTGTCTATAATTTGTATCACTTCATTTTGTGTTACTTCCGACAGGTAAATAGAGTCTTTATTTGGCGTTATAAAAGAGCCATATTAGGATTTGTTGGTTGGTTGCTAGATATGCTAAATATTCTGTTTTTTGGAATTTTATTTTTTGGGTAAAAAAATTAAGGCGGGTTTTAACGTACCCCTTTAAAGGGGCTGTAACTTGAAAACGAAGGGGTATTTTGAAAAATGTTATATGAAGAATCTCAATTAATTTGGGCTTAGGAATCTAGAGTTATTTTTTTTTCTACTTTGTTTCCGGACACTCTGTATACATAGCCATTACTTCAATTGGACAGATTTTTTCATATCGTGATAGAGATCAATGTACTGTCAATCTTAAAAAATAAAAATTAATTAATTCCAAAAATATATAACCAACAATAATTTTAATGACAGTATCATTTCTTAACATTAATATGAGGAAATAAGTAAACCAAGTTTTAAGCGCTATTTCAAACACTAAAAATGAAAAATTATGAACTCGACCTTGCTGTGACACACGTCTAGCAATGTCATCGTTATAATGTCGCCCCCAGTAGCAAAACGCCCAATTATTTTACACGAAATTTCAAATTCGTATTCGACATTAAACTTGTATGGAGACTTTTAATTTTTTTTTTTTCATGCCATTTTATTTTATACTACACCGTATTATATTTTATTTGAATATTTAAGTCCCTTTGTAGAAAATAAAACAATTTATGGCGATTCGGGACGAATGACACAACGTTTGCGTTGAATAATCCAGAAGGGGAAAATTTTGGAAACTTAATATTACCTAGGATTACAATATAAAATTTAATAGGTCCTTGTCTTAAGTTTGCTAGTTTACAAAATGAAATCAATTCTGAATTCTGTTGGCTCGTTTTTAAGAAGAGTGTAAAATAAGAATGAGAATATTCGACGCACTATTTGATCTAGGTAACGCACCCTTAACAGCCTATTAATAGTTTTTGGCCTTAAGCAGTCTATGTATGCAGTTGTGGAAAACCTGCGGAAAATTTTTCAGCTTTAGTATTTTTAAGTAAATTTATATCTCACCGGTATACGTTTACTACAAGTATGTATGTATAGAATAATGCAAAGCGTGAATGTCGGGGATGCGAGCGCTTCTAAGGATGCCCCTAACAATGGTACTATGGTAAACGTATGATCTGCCGCAACCGTGGTTTTCTCCGAATCCTTGGATAACCTGAACAGTTGCGGAAGACTCATCTCGTGCAATTGCAGTGAAGAATAGTGCCGCAGCTGCATAAGATTGTCCTCGATACCGACGGTATATATCATGATGGCAACCGTCGGGATTAAGAGACACTTTATAATAGTAACCGTTAGGTACCCCATCCTTTGGGAACAACTGTCATCCCCTTTTTCATAGATTTTTTATTATAATTACTTACGCAGTCCCAATAGTGCATCAAAGTCAAATATCGGCCCGAAGTGGTATGGTATCATAAGGCGCACATTTTAAAAATATTTTGAAATATACAGGGTGAATCGTTACAGGGGAGCATTTTCGAGGTAATTTTTTTTTAAATCGAACAAACTATATATTTTTACATTATGAATTCAGTGTAAAATTACCTCTCCAACGACCTCTAGGTTTTTGGTTTTTGACGTGGCGTTGCCGAATGACTCGAAAAAATATTAAAATTTTGACCGGAACAAGGTTTAACAAATTAACTGGATGTGTGTATATTACTATTAATTAAGAAGATTTACTTCACAATTATGTAGACAAGGAATGTGCGGTCGTGAACAAAAAAAAATAGGACAAGTTTTATAAGGGTTTTTTGCGAAAATCTAGTTGTGTACATCTAACTTTAATTTTTGTGACATTGTCAGCTAGTTCTCATAATTTATTGCAAGTGTGCAAAAAACTAATATGCCTCATATAAGCGATTCAGTTAAATCTGGAGTTATTGCTAAAGCAGAAGATGGATGGTCAATGAGACAAATTGCACTGCGTTATAATATTGACAAAAATTCGGTGTGTAACACTTTAAGAAAGTGGAGAATAAACGGTACGATTGGATCAGGGCGGCGAAGGATATCAACTCAACAACAAGATTTACAATTGGTAAATGCTTTAGTAGAAAATCCATTTTACTCAGTTAGTCAGGCTGCTGAAGAAACGAATTTTCTTAGATCGAGTATTACTGGTCGCCGACGAGTAAGAGAATCGGAGGTACGCTGTCATGCAGCAGCACAGAAATACTTACTTAAAGCTGAACATAAAGAAGCTCGAGTAGGATTGCGCTTGAATTTTTAGCGCATGATGTAAATTTTCGATTCGATGAGAAATATATATCTAACAATAATTAAAAGTGGTAGATTTTCGGTCAATATGCGGGCTTGGATATCGGCACGTGGTCCTGGTGTTTTGTGGCATATTGAGGAACGATTTAATAGTGAAACGTATATTAGGATTTTAGACAATATTATGCTCCCTTCTGTGTCACAATTATTTCCTAACAATGAGTTCATATTTAAACAAGACAATTGTTCCGTTCATATTGCTCATACCGTAACTATGTTACCTCCTTTCTCTTATTATTTATTTTTGAGAAAGAATTGAGGCAACATGTGCGGACGACTAGCTGGTTTAAGCCGGAGCAGAGAGCCGTGGGTCCAGAGCATTCGTAAGAGTGGAGAAACTTACCCTTTCTGAGATGTACAGCATAAGCGACAGATTTCTGTTTATTTCGAGAAAAGGAGACAAAGAAAAATTGATGTTAAATTGGGCACCATCTATAGTGAAATAAGCAAAATAGTCTCTTTTTCTCGAATAACCAGTCTGCTATAGATCAGACTGAAATTGTTGGTAAGAGAAATAAAAAAATAGTTTAAAATGAATGACAAAATATATTACATAAAAAAATTAGACAAATCGGTTTTGAGACAAATTGAAATGTGAAAAAATATATATATATAAAAGACAAATTGATACCAGTATCTTAGGTGGTTTATGGTTCAAGTGGCTGGTTCTGGGACAGCAATCCAGGCCCACAATTGTCTTTTGTTGCAAGAATTCTAAATTTTCCTTGGCAATTTACGTCTCTCAATGAATGGGGTGAAAATTGTAGGAAGTTTAACCAAATATAAGCACATACAAAATTTATGCAAGTTAGTTATGCAAAATTTAAGCAATATTAGCTATGCAAATATAAGCTAGTTAGCTGTACAAAATATATTTAAATTAGCTGCACGAAATATTAAGCTATCTGTACAAAAGCTGCAGGAAATTAATTTAAGCTATACAAAAGTAAGCTGATTAGCAGTACAAAAGTAAGTTTTAGCTATGCAATAGTAATTATTAGCTATGCACGAGTTATTATTAGCTATGCACGAGTATTATTAGCTATGCACGAGTTAGCTGATTTCTTAGACTATAAATTGCCAAAAAAATGAAAAGGAAAGAGTAAAATATTTTTAAAACCATGTGGTACATATATTATATATTAACTACTTATTAAATTAAGAAGAATTGACTTTGAATTTATTTTATTTTAAAAATAATTGAAATTATATCAAAGGCAAAATTTGAAGATTAATTAAAATATTTTAATGAGTATAATGAAATGAAATTACCTGTATGTTCAACACTTTGTAACTGGGATATAAAAATTGTAATATCAATTACTGAAGTCCACAGTTAAAAATTATAATGTTTGAATCAGTACAAAGGCTGCAAGCAAATGACTTCCTGGTGAGTTTTACTGATAAGGTAAACTTTTTTATCCTGTTTACTGGAAAACAACGCCACCAAAAAAATGTGAGAAATCTAATTCCCTATTGAAATTGAAAGCTATAAAATATAAAAATAGTACCAGTATGGCCATCTGTCAGTGGTTGCGTTAGGCGCACCAACTTGCCTTGTAGATTCCCATACTCAACTAAAGTAGTGGCATATAATCGATAAAAGGAATCTATAATAATAGTTTATTTTCCATGCCCGGTGATTTGCCTTTGCAATTTCTATTTTATACATAACAACAAATATTAACAGATGTAAATAAGTAGTAAAACGTATTGATATTATTGATAAATCAGTAACATATTACATGTTATAGGGTTTACTATATATAGAATGAGAGAAGGTAAGGAAAATAACCATATGTACTCCATAGTAAACAAAAATATAAAAATTGAAAAATAGATATCTGATGTAACTAAATTTTGTAGACAAATTGTTTCCTGGGATAATAATGCTGTATTACAACGGATATGAGATACATAATAGTGTTAATAGAAAAACAGGACTAAGTTCCTAAGATATAAAATTAAGTACATAAAACAGTGTGACATGGTTTAGCAGTTATACATGTAAAATTCTGTTAGTTGAAAACAGTTTCACCTGCAAAAACTGAATCCAAAAAATATACAGGTCGTGCTAACTATCCACAAAACACTAGTTTTTAAATAAAACTGTTAAATGGACATAGGCCATGTAACAACTAACTGGTTTCAAAATAACAACATCACTGTTCTTAACTGGCCCAGTCATAGTCCAGATCTTAATCCTGTGGAAGAATTATGTGGATTACTCGTAAGAAGTATCAAAGACGAAATGTGAAACCACGGAATGCCGAAGAATTACTGGAAATAGTAAATAATGCATGGGAAAATATTATTACTAATGATTATTGTATAAGGTTATTTAATTATATGCCAAACAGACTTATAGAAGTTGTAAATAGAAATGGTGCAATAACGAAATATTAATAGTTAGTTTCTTGTTAAGTAGAATATCCTTTATCCTTTGATCCAGGATTTCTATTAATCGTACCGTTTATTCTCCACTTTCTTAAAATGTTACACACCAAATTTTTGCTAATGTTATAGCGCAGTGCAATTTGTCTCATTAATCATCCATCATTTACTATAGCAATAATACAACTGTTTTATATGGTGCAAAGCAAGTAAGCAAATAAGCAAATAAAAGCAAATGTGTGTAACCTGCGATATTAGTTATCATTTGCAAAAATATAAGCTGCAATTGCGTTTGCGTAAGTATAATATTTATTCGAATTACTTTGTAATTCGACTCAATAATTCCACAAAAAATGGGTTTTACTGAGAGGCAAGAAACTGATCTAAAAAACGTGATAAATGAGCACTTCAGTGACAAGAATTTTTGGAGACTTTCGCTGTTAAAATTGCTGATAGTTTCGCAAAAAATGATGGCTCATATTGATAAACTTAATACCAAAATAACTGCGTTAGAAAAACAGATGAGCAATATACAGGATGAGAACGAAGACTTAAAAATCAAAGTTGACAATTTGGAACAGCAGTCGAAATGTAACCAGCTAAGAGTTTTTGGAGTGCCTGAAGCTAATAACGAAAAATTGGATGTAACAATAAAGGAAATATTTGAAAATAAAATGGATATTAATGGATGTCAATTGGACCACTGCTTTCGTTTGGGCCCATTTAGAAAGGGTGCCAAACATTCTAGACCAATTCTGGCAACGTTTTTAGATGTACAACAACGTAATATGGTTTTTAGTAACAAAAGCAAGCTGAAATGTTGCAAAGTGGCCATTACCGAAGAGCTAACTAGAATGAGATATGAATTATTGTTCTCATGTAAAGAAAAATTTGGCAAAGAAAAAGTATGGACAAGCAGCGGAAATATTTACACAAATATTAATGGGAAAAAATACCGTATGAGAAATAGTGAAGATATGAACCAAATAGAGTAAATATTCCGGAATGGTTAAAGCACGTCTAGCTATTCTGAATTTTGTATCCGATAACTGTTATACTATTATTCTATTTTTTTGTTTTAGAATGATTTTTTAAATTGTTTTTATACATTTAATATACTTTTTTTTCTTTCCATATATTTATTTACTTGTTTACTGAGTAAAAGCATGAAATATTTAAAATTTGCGTTTCTGAATGTAACACATAATTTTGCTGATTTTAAGGCTCTTGTAATAGAAAAGTATGACATCATTGGTATTTCTGAAATGTGGTTATCTCGTAATATACCTTGCAACCTGGTACATATTGATGGATAAAACTTTATAAGGAATGACAGAAAATCTAGGGGTGGAGGAGTGGCAATATATCTGAAATCAAGTTTAAGGTATGAGATAATTAATAATATATCCCATGATGCTCTAGAGCAGCTGTGGGTAAAAGTTAGTTTGTTTAATAAAATATACATTATTGGTGTATTGTATAGACCCCCAAATAAAAATGTGCTTGAATTTATTAATATTCTAGAAGACGTTATTTCGGACTTTTTACCTATTTGTAATGATATAATCTGTGAAGGAGACATTAATATTGATTTACTAGACTCTGAAAATCGAAAGGCTATAATGTTTAATGATTGTATAGATTCTCTTAATTTAAAGTAGATTATTAATACCCCTACGCGCACTACAAATATTTCTTCCACCTTATTAGATATTATTTTAATCTCAGTTGAAAAAGACGGCTACACGTGTGGTGCAAATGATGTGTATAATGTATCGGACCATTCGCTGGCATTTGGTCTTTTAATATACAGGGTGTTGCATCATGAGAGGGACATAGCTTAATAGGAGGTAGAGAACGTCAGTGGTAACCGGAACCTCCCATAGAAATGTCTCATTGGGCCTTCATTACGAAGTTACAGGGTGTTAAATAATTTTTGGCCAAACCTGTTTTTTGTCATAACTTTGACAGGGAATTAAATAACGGATTCATATTTGGTACGGCTAATGCACTAACGAGCCCCAAGAGGTACATGTATAAAAAAAATATATCCAGGTCCGGACTCACTATAATTTATGTTTCTTCTTTGCATCAATAAAACATCACCCTGTATATATTTTTTTGAAATTTCGATACGATATTCGAAAAGAGCAAGAAAAAACAAACAAAATGGCCTATTTCATTTTTTTGTTACACCTTCGTGGTTATTTAAATACGTTGTTAAATGTGCAAGAAAATGGATTACAGAACCCTATTAAATGAGAGGCACGTGAAATAAATAGTTTTATAACTAAAATTTGCAAAAATTCTATTGAGCCTAGGTGGTCTGGGTGAATCCTAATTCCGGCACGTTTTAAAGGTCCATTTTGGTAAAAAACTGTGGTCCTAATAAGTAATCGGGTATGAAATAACAAAATTTTTAATCAATCACAGTAGGCTTGTTCAAAGAATAAAAGTGACAGATAATTTAAACCATTTAGGCCTAAGCAACCAGTTGCTTTGATCAAGAAAATCATCAACATTTTATACTTAATAAAAATTGGAAAAGAGAACAAACTAAAATCTAAATAAATAAAATATTTTCCATTCAATTAACAATAAATAACAAAACAATAACTAAATGTGTTTAAAAATAAAACGTAATTGACACTAAAGTAAATTCTCAAAATGTCCTCCCCCACATTCTGTGCATTTTCTTGCGCGTTTAGAAAGGTCACCAATTGCTCGACATATCATTTCTGGATTATTCCGTATTTCGTCGCAGGTTGTAACGATGCGCTGGATTAAATGTTGTCTACTTTCAATTTCAATGCTATAAACCTCGTTTTTTAAGTGGCCCCATAAAAAAATAATCACAAGGGTTACAATCAGGAGATCTTGGTGGCCATTCATGTGGACCCCCGCGTCCAATCCATCTATTAGGATACACATTGTTTAAGTGTTCTCTTACTTGAAGGTTAAAATGTGGTGGGGCCCCATCATGCTGAAACAACATGCCTCTTATACCGATATTTTCTAACATATTCGGTAAAATGTTTTGAAGAAAATCAAAGTAAATTTCACCATTCAATCTTTCTTCAAAAAAATGTGGCCCTATCAAATGTCTATTCACAAGTCCAACCCAAACATTTACAGAAAACCTGTGTTGCGAACGGCGTTGGCGTACCGCATGTGGGTTTTCCTGTGCCCATTTATGATTATTTCGTGAATTGTTTACTCCATCCCTTGTAAATTGTGCCTCATCCGTAAATAAGGTTCTGTAAATGACTGGGTGATGGTTAGACAACCAATGACAAAATGCCAGGCGGGGGATATCGTCGCCTTGTTGAAGACGCTGTACCTGCTGGATATGATATGGATGGTAACGTTCTCTTTTTAGGGTTCTCCATACTCGCCAATGAGGAATACCAGTTGCTAAACTGATTCGTCTAGTGCTCATGTTTGGGTTTTCTTGAACTACCTTTATAATATTGTCTTGTTCCTGCACACCTTGTTGTAAAATACGCTCCACAACTGCAGAAGTAGGAAACTTTCCGTGTTGTCTTGCATACTGGAACACCGTACTAAAGGTTTTATGATTAGGGCATCGACGACCAGGAAAACGCAGCCGATATTCTCTTTCCTCCGACCTACCATTTCCATTACAGAAACCATAGATGAATATTATGTCAGCATATTCCACGTTTGTAAATTTTACTGGCATAGTTAAAATATTTTCACAAGTTTTCACTAACTAAATGCGGATTATTGACACATTAAATTACTAACAAACAATTATTCAACTGTTTAGGAGATTTCTTTTTATTATCTGTCACTTTGAACAAGCCTACTGTGATTAATTAAAAATTTTGTTATTTCATACCCGATTGCTTATTAGGACCACAGTTTTTTACCAAAATGGACCTTTAAAACGTGCCGGAATTAGGATTCACCCAGAACACCTAGGCTCAATAGAATTTTTGCAAATTTTAGTTATAAAACCATTTATTTCACGTGCCTCTCATTTAATAGGGTTCTTGCACATTTAACAACGTATTTAAATAACCACGAAGTTGTAACAAAAAAATGAAATAAGTCATTTTGTTTGTTTTTTCTTGCTCTTTTCGAATATCGTATCGAAATTTCAAAAAAATATATACAGGGTGATGTTTTATTGATGCAAAGAAGAAACATAAGTTATAGTGAGTCCGGACCTGGATATATATTTTTTTATACATGTACCTCTTGGGGCTCGTTAGTACATTAGCCGTACCAAATATGAATCCGTTATTTCATTCCCTGTCAAAGTTATGATAAAAACAAGTTTGGCCAAAAATTATTTAACACCCTGTAACTTCGTAATGAAGGCCCAATGAGACATTTCTATGGGAGGTTCCGGTTACCACTGATGTCCTCTACCTCCTATTAAGCTATGTCCCTCTCATGATGCAACACCCTGTATATGCTCCTAAATACAATCAACAAACTTTTAAAACTACAAATTTTAAACGGATTGATATAGACTTGCTACAAGAATGTTTAATGTCTGCAACTTTTGAGAATATAGTTTATATACATAACGTCAACGATAAAATTGCATATTTCAATGAGTTCATTTTAAATATCTTTGATACTATCGCCCCTGTCAAAAAAATTGTTATAAAAAAACCTAAACCGGCGTGGCTTACTGATAATATCCAAAAAATGATTTTATTAAAGGACAAAGCACTACGCAAATTTAATAGAACAAAAAACATTAACCACTGGAATTATTACAAAAGTATAAGAAATCAAACTAACATTGCCATAGTTAATGAAAAAAAGCCTATCTTGAATATTGTGTAAACAATGGCAATAATTCTAAAACATTTGGAAGAAATTAAAAGAACTAAGTATTTATAATAAAGTTAATACTTTTAGTTCTTTTAGACTGACCGCACTAAATCTAGAAAAAACGAGGAAAAAAAATTGCCTTGATAACATATTCGTTGACGTCGATCCAGGTACATGTATTGTGAGGGTAATTGACACTAAGCTATCAGACCACCTAGCTGTCAAGTTAGACTATAGCCAAGTAATTATTAAGAGCAGCAATACGAGAATAATCTATAAACCTATAACCGATACAGGGTTATTCGTCTTATATAATAATCTAAGCAACATTAGATGGGACTTTATTAAAGATCCAAATATGTGTGTGGAAAACAAATTCGAACTATTCCTACAAATTTTAACACAAGCAATCGAAATCTCATTCCCGGAAAAATCAAAGGTAGTAAACGAAAAGTCATCATTTAAATTAAATTGGTTTACTGAAGATCTCATACGAAAAAGGAGTACTCTACATTTTTTGTAATCCTACCGAAAATCTGCGTACTATTATAGAACAGCATAAATATAATTACCGCAATGAATTAACAAATGCAAAAAAAATTGCTCATGACAATTTTATCTCGAATTCTAATAATCCACAACGTGAGATGTGGAGAATAATAAATAATAATAACTTAAAAAACCAACATATGGAAATCAACATATCTCCCAATGAATTAAATAACTACTTCACAAACGTTGCAAATAACATAGTAGAAAAACTTCCCTCATGTAAGTTAAATCATAGTGACTTTTTAAACAATGTAAAACTGGATACTCCTGTAGAAAAATTCAATTTTTCTGAGGTAACTTAAAATGAAGTCGCCGAAATAATAAGCAGGCTTAAGAAAACTAATAGTAGAGACCCTTGTAATTTTAATATGAAAATTCTAACTACGGTTAAATACCTCATTTTAGTTCCGTTAACAAACCTTCTTAATCTCTGTATAAGAAGTAACATTTTTCCAGATGTTTTAAAAATTTCAAAAGTTATCCCCATTTATAAAAATAATTCTAAGGATAATCCGTCAAACTATCGCCCAATTGTTATTATTCCCTTTCTGGCAAAAATCTTGGAAGTTATACTAAAGGACCAAATTACTAACTACTTCGAACAAAATAATTTATTTAACTCATGTCAATTCGGTTTTAGGGCCAAACAGTCAACAACTCTAGCTATTAATTCTCTAACTAAGCTCATAAACCAAGGGTTCGAGGATGGTTTGTTCACATTTTCACAATTTTTAGACCTGACAAAAGCCTTCGACTGTGTGTCACATGGAATATTAATTGATAAATTAAAATTTTATGGTTTTAGTAATAATAGCTCCGACCTACTTAACTCGTACCTAAAAGATCGTTATCAATTTGTATCTTGTCGAAATATAAACTCAGATCTCTTGCCAATAAAATATGGAGTTCCTCAAGGATCAGTATTAGGTCCGACACTTTTCTTAATTTACGTAAATGACTTACCAAGTGTCACCTTGGACGCAAACTTTGTCTTATTTGCTGACGATACAACCGTGACAAAATCCTTCAAATATATTAAGGACTTAATTACCGAAATTAATTCAAAACAGGAAACAGTTCAAAATTGGTTTATAGCTAATCAACTGGCTCAAAATGAATCGAAAACTGAAACGTTTGTTTTTGCTCTGAGAAATACAGATAGTGTGGACGCCAACATCAGTAATGAAGTAAAATTTTTAGGAGTATACCTTGACAAGAAACTATCTTGGGAACCACACACAAATTATATCTGTAAAAAAGTCTCAAAAAATATATATCTGTTACGTAGTCTTTCTTATAATGTCTCACAAAGAATATTACTTAATGCCTATCATGGCTTAATTCATTCAAGTATCTCGATTTGGGGGCACTCATCCGCCAGTCGGTCTTTGCTATCCAAAGAAAAGCAGTCAGGATCATTGCTGGTCTTAATTATAGAGAGGACTGTAAAGCTGCATTTATTGGGTTAAGTATTCTCACATTACCATGTACCTATATCTTACAATCCCTGTTATATGTAAAAGAAAATGAGGAAAATTACACAGCGCACAGCCAAATACATAGCTATCCTACAAGAAACCGGGACAAAATAAACATAGATTTTTTAAGGCTAAGTAAGACACAGAATGGTACCAACTATTATGGTATAATATTTTATAATGCTTACCCACGCCTGTGAGGCTCTTGAATAGTAGCAAGTTCAAAATCTCGGTAAAGAAATTCTTACTCAGAAATGCATTTTATACATTTGACGAATATTTGGACGCTGATTTTACTGATTGGTGAATTGTTTACGTTACCGTGCATCATTGTATTCCCTTTTTAGCTGTATTGTATTTATTGTTAGCGTCATTTAATATTATCTATTTATTTAGTGTTAGTGTTATTACACATTTATATTATCTGACTTGTACATGCACTGCGAGTATGTCACCAATGAATTATTAAACATTATTCTGTATACTGCTTTGGTTGTATATATGTACATATTTTGCAATGTTTTATTGTGTACTGTATTCTATTTGACTTGTGTAAAACATTTATTGTTACATACACCAACAAATATTAAATAATTAAATAAATAAATAAATAAATACGAATACACTACCCGAAATATTAAATAAACCGAACGAAATCAATGAACACTTTTGCAACATTCTAAAAATTTATCTGCGCCTGATAATGAACTCTTACAATTTTATAGTTGAAATTTAAAAGCAAATTTTAAAGAATTATTTTTCTTTGTACCTGTATCTGAGACGATAATTCATAAATATTTATTGGATATAAAATCTAAACCTACAGGGTTAGATCAAATTAATATAGACATGTTACTTCTATGTTGTCCTTACATACTGCCTTTTCTACTAATTTTATAAATAGTTGCAAAAATGACATATCTGACTTTAATGAACTGCGGCCTATTAATATTTTGCCAGTATTGTCTAAAGTGGTAGAAAAAAATTATGAATTATCAAATTCGCGATCATATTAATATATACAATATCCTACCTCCTCATCAATCCGGGTTCCGCGCGGGTTATAGCTGTACAACTGCTTTGCTAGGTGTTATTGGCCATATTGTAATGATGTAATGGATATAGACTCCGGGAAAACAACAGCTTTAATACTATTAGATTACTCAAAGGCATTTGATACGATTAGCCATGCAATATTATTCTCTATTCTACATTATGTTGGATTTTCATGCAGCGCAATCAACTTTCTTAGAAGTTATTTAGACAACAGAATACAGTATGTGGAGACATGTAATGGTATATCAAATAAGGGAAATATAATGTGTGGTGTACCACAAGAATCAATCCTTGGCCCCTTGTTATTTTGTATTTATACATGTGACATAACAAATTGTTTAAACAGTTGTAAATCTCACTTATACGCAGACGATACGTAAATTTATTTTTCATTTTTTCATGATGATTGGAATCAGGCTAATGACATCATTAATACTGATCTAAAAAGACTAGTGAAAATGTCAGAGCGTCATAAACTAACTATAAACCCTACAAAATCATCTGTTCTTATATTTGGAAAGTACAAAGAGCGAGTTGAAGCAGGTATAAATATTACAGTAGGTGACAAGGGCTTAGTATGTACTAGAGTGGCAAGAAATCTTGGTGTTGAGCTGGATACTGATTTACGATTTAGAAAACACATAAGTAAAAGTACACAGAAGGCATACGCTAATCTAAAATATTTATACCCTCACCGTCATTTTCTATCTCAATCCCTTAAAATTAAAATTACTGATATGCTAGTGCTGAGTCATTTTAACTATTGTGATACCGTATATGGCCCTTGCTTGGATAAAGAAAACATTAACAAAATTGAAAAAATTGAAAAGGCCTGTTTAAGGTATATATATATGGTATTAAGAAATACGAACATGTTACACATAAATTAAAAGATACAAAATGGTTAAATATGGAAGCTCCACTATACTACACTATATCATAATATCGCTTTAAATAAGTCCCCCTCTATTTATGTAACAAAATTAAATACCGCAGTGACGTCCATACCTTAAACTTGAGATTCAGAAGGGTGATATCACCTCCACATTATAGAACTACTTTGTACCGTAGATGATTTTCATAAAGTCGAGGCAAGAATGCAAGCGATGCACGTCATGAGTGATCTCATTAGACATTTTAATACTAACATAATTTTTAATCATTAGTTACGTTAAAAAGAGTAATTCTTGACATCCAGTTATTAAGCTTTTTTCAGAAATAGGTACAGTTTAATGGGGCTTCATGATTCTTAGCAGTATTGTCTTATTTATAGAATCGATCTGTGACGTGCATCGCTTGAATTCTTGCCCCGACTATATAACATATTCTTATTATACAATAAAGTACCGTTTGATTACAAAAGTTTTAAATTTCCTAAGTTTAAAATCATGTACAAAAAATTTCTGTTAACCCCTTAAATGAAACTAAGTCATACATATATACTTTTAAATCGTTTCAGATGAAAATGGCCTCACCTGTTTATTTCAAGTTTAATTTTTAGTTTAAGATTTTCCGTAGTTCTCTCCTCTATTACACTTACTCAGCGAATAATTGAATATTTAGGTATTGTATTGTAAATTAATTTGTAGGACTCACATTTAATTATTTAATTAATGTCAGTGGATTGGGGCTGAAACTTAGATCAATTCTTATTGTTTTTCAGTTCTTTTGTAGCACTAAGTTAAAATGTCATTTTTTTCTTTGTAAAAAAATAATAATTGTGTTATGAACTTCAAATAAAAGTTATTATTATTATTATTATTGAGTGATATCTGTTTTATTTCGGCTACTCATTACATATTCAAATAGACAGATTTACATTAGAAAAAGAAAAGTTATCCTATTTTTTTCTACTCACGACAGTACTACAACGACAGAACCTCCAAATATTGATTATAATTATACAGGGTGTATTTTATACTAGCGCTAATGCAGGACATTTCAAAGTGAATTTTATCAATTTTTCAAATGGAACACTTAATATATTATTGTATTTTTGAATTGGCCTGTTAATTCTCTACGATTTTTGTGAATGATATCCTATACCTAAAATCGATATTTCAGTTTTTCATTTAAAACAGTTAAATTATAATACTTTTTATTTCGAACTGATCTATATATCGTTCACTGAAAAAGAGAGGGTTAAGCCACTCCCCATTAATTTTGACCAATGTATGCAACAGACCATTCCAGAACACGTGACTTTGACAGATTCGCCATTTTGCCTGGGTGGCACATAAAGCGATTATTTTCCGTGTGTTTACTTTCGTTTTTGGTGTTATGGATTGAGTTTATTGTGATTTTTTGCAAAATTTTTCACCAAGATGTCTCGAAGTGAATATTATGTAACCCTTAGAGGTGATATTAAGTGCAGATATTCTTTCTGAAGAGAGTAGACTTGTACTTTATAATATTGCCACGATGGACTTCGTGAATTATAGTTATTATACTGGTCAACAATTAAATCCTTATTAAAAGCTTGCAAGCCTTTAAGCTTTACGAATCTGTCTCTGTTCAAGGAATTTTGCCAAAACAAATCAGTGATGAGGCATTTATTGTCATTGGGAAGGTAAGAAATCAAAGTTAATGCGTAATTTTACATTACAATTAGATTCTATATGTTAATGTATATAATAGTGATATGCCACAGAAGTTTTAAACTTGATTAACATTTTTTAAATCTTTGTTGTAGGTTAAACTCTCAACGAAAGAGGGAAAAGTTATTTCAAGTTAGGATTATTATTTTAAAGGACACCGACATTTCCAGTGCCCACTGTACATGTATGGCTGGTTTATCAGAAGTATGTAGTCATATAGCCATTCTGTTTTACCTGCATGATCGTCCAAATGCCATCGAAGACAATGGTCCTGGCCCAGCATCCACTGAAAAACTTTCCGTTTGGCCAGTACATTCCATGAAAAATGTAGAAATGTTGCGAATACGAGATATGGATTGGCCAAAAAAGTAGAAACAAGAGGTTTGTCTCAGGAACATCCTCCTCTTGATAGATAAAAATGAGCTTACGCCTATTTATATCCGTATCTAATTTATGTTTCTTTTTGGCTTGACTGAACCTGAACTTGGATATTTTAAAAGAATAAAGTGAATATATTGAAATAAATAGGTATATATAATTAAAATTGTTTTTTTATTAATAAACACATAGACAGATAATTCATTATTTATATTATTTGGTATTTGAGAAGGCACATGTTTATGATTGCACTACATACCACGACAATTTTATCCAATGCACTCAATTTCCTCATTTTGACAACGTGCTTATGGGTATTGTTTCTTGAAAAATCTTAAATTTATTTTTGGGCAAACCTATAATTCTCTCTACATGAACCCGTGCAGTTGCAATGTTTCGTTGTTTTCCAAATTTATGGGATACAACCGAGTTTGGCCAATGCATTATCTCTTTCAGCACGCATTGAACATTTAACAGCAATATAGAAATGTGGCATTTTCTATCAATTAGACCAGGATTAATAAACAATTTAATGATGAAATACTCGCAATGTTTATATACGCAAATGGTTTGTATGCCACCCAGCAAAAATGGCCGAAGTGTCAATGACGTCATTCTGAAATGGTCAATGACCAGTTTTACATGCGTCAAACTAATAAAAGTATCAAAATTCAAAGATGTATTTTGATGTATCTAATAATTTTTTAGGAATTAAGGTTTTAAATAACTATAAAAAAATCTAAAATTCTTTGTTATTTCTAACAAAACACTAATATATATGGTTATACTCGATTTTTGAATTTCTATATATAGAAAATGATGTTTTATTTATTTATTTATTTATATAATTCATCCAACGGGTGAAACCCAATTACAGGACAAATAACAACAGATTTAAATAAAATATCGATAAATAGAACAATATGGTGTAAGTAAAAGGTACACAAATGACACAAATATAAAATGTAACAACTATAATCAAAATATATACTCTAGTAAAATAAATATATATACATACATACACATATATATACACACATATATACATACATACTGCTATGTATTTGCATATTGGACGATTACGAAGATTGCATGTTTGTGTTATTTGCTGAATCAAGGTTTGAATTTGTTTATTTCCTTTACATGGTTTTCAAAATTTATTTAAATTAGCTAAAGATCCGAAAGATATGTGTTTTAGAATGTTAATACTTATTTAGAGTTGTTTTAATAGTTTTAAAGTTTTCATTTGATGTCAACAGTAAGTTTGATACTGACATCTATGTTAGTGGTTATTAAGTTATTGTTGAAATAATTTCTGACATTTAAGTCATTATGACATTTCTTTTAAGTAGTAAATTTTATTTTTATAGTTGGTAAATGTTTTCCTGAGTTATTAAGTTGTTGTTGAAATAATTTCTGACATTTAAGTCATTATGACATTTCTTTTAAGTAGGAAATTTTATTTTATAGTTGGTAAATCTTTTCCTGGACAAAGACAAGGAGGTTTAAGTTAGGTTATGTTTGGAATGAAATTAATCAAAATTCATATGGTGTTTTGTTTTGTTTATTTTGGATACTTTGATATTTAGTGAGATAGAACAATAAACAACAGATAAAAGAGAGGTTGTAAAATTGGAAATACAAATTTAAGAAAAAAAAAGAACAAGTGAAAATTAGGGAGTGAAGAAGAAAAATAATAAACAAGGATTAAGAATTTTGAAATTGAATTGAAAGTCAGAAATTGCGGAGATCAGCGAAGAAGAGAAAAATAGACTGTAAATAAGAAGGTAGAGGTGTTATTGTGGTTTGGAGTTGCAGAGGAGATAAGGATGAGATAAGGTGAAGAATTAATGAAAGGAGAATTGTTGGATTTGGAAAGAGAAGTGTGTAGCTACGAAGAAGGAAGGTTTTTGTGTGTTTAATTTTGGACAAGGTCGTATATTAAAATTTAAATAGTGTACTTATTAGACTTTCGAACCTGTTATAAAGCTAAATTATCTAAATATCAAAGAAAATAAATTATTTATATCAGATTAAAAATTTTACTTTAATAAAAATTTCATTTTAAATTGGAACTGAATTTGAACCTGCTCCTGAAGGGAAAGATAAGCTAGCCGGCCCATTAAATATTTTGACATACTTTCGGATCAAAAGGTAAGAGATTTTAATTTGATCTTTTGGTTTTAAAGTTTTTTTTTTATCTATTGGAAATAAGCAAGTTAAGGTTTGATTAGTACTGCAAATTATTAAGTACAATAAAAAGTAGAACAGCACAATACACATATATACATACATACATATACATATATACACATACATATATATATAGATATATATATATATATATATATATATATATATATATATATATATATATATATATATATAATTTAATTACCTCTCACCACTATACCATTTACATTAGTCTGTATAAGACTAGCAGGTTGGCCACTGTCATTTGTCTGCTCCATGACCTATGGCATACTGAGGAGAACTAACTAATAAGTTCGAAACCGGTCTATGTCTGGTCAGGGAGTTGACAAATGACATTGGCTACCAATTTTTCATGATTTGTAAGGTGTAATTCAATGCAGGTCGGGGTATTTGCCCGCTGAGTAGTTGTTTCCTGCAAATCATGTATAATAACACCATATATATATATATATATATATATCACAAGTGTAACACAGAAATATAGACAAGAGAGTGTTTAAATGGGGTTTAAGTAAATGTTCTTTATGTCAGCAATATTACAGTTAAATATATCCAGGCTAGCCTCAATACTATTATAATTTAAACACATTTGATGTAGGGGAGATGATTCTAATATATTAGTGCGTGGAGTAGGAAGCATGAGTACATTATTTGTTCGAGAATTTAATCTCGGAATTCGATACCTAAGAAGTGGGGTGAGGCAGGTGCAGCTAATTTTATTATTGATAATTTTGTGTAAGAACATTATTGAATGCATTACACGTCTCCTTATTAAGCTACTCATACTAAATTTATTTAAAAAAAATTCTCGTTGTGTCCCTCTTATTGGATATGTGCCCTCCAGAATAAAAGTTGCGGACTTAAAAAATCTTCGTTGTACTTTTTCCAAGGACGCTATGTGAATGTTGTAACTAGGACTCCAAACAATGGACGCATATTCCAGTTTGGATCTGACAAATGTAACAAATAACATATGTAGAGTAGATAATTCAGAAAAATCTTTGCTGTTTCTCAAAACAAAACCTAAATTTCTAAATGCACTACTGGTGCATTCCTCGATATGTTTAGAAAAAGTTAATATAGTATCAAAAACAACGCCAAGATCTTTTATAAACTCAGGTCTATTTAGAGTACAGTCGTTTAATTTGTAGTTGAATGAAATTGTATTTACTTTACGTGTGAAAGACATGACATTACATTTAGCAGCATTAAGAGGAAGACGGTTATTAATGCACCAGGTATTAAGAAGATCCAGGTTACGCTGAACCCTCAGGCAGTCATAATCGGAATTTATAGGAAAGTATATTTTTAGGTCATCAGCATAAAGCAAATAGTGAACATCCAAGTCATCAACAATGTCATTGATAAACAGTACAAAAAGCAATGGTCCAAGTACCGAGCCCTGTGGTACTCCAGATGATTGGCTGTAATGATCAGAGCGATAACCACGATACTGAACATATTGAGACCGGTAGGACAAATAAGACATAAATAAATTTAGTAGCTAAGTACTGATTCCAAAGCTTTCTAATTTAGTCAATAAAATGCCATGGTATATGATATGATATAAGGTGGAACAATTTATATTTACATTTATTTTATCCAAAATATACTAATACAATTTCTACATAATATGTCATGTCATTACTCGGCAATCTACTTGTTGAAGCAGCGATTCGACACCCGTCTCAAAAAGAGGAAGTTAAACAATTGTCTGATGATAATAGTATAGATGTAGATAGTTTGAGGTCGCACGCCCCTTTTGTAGTGATTATTAACAGGCTGAATTTTAGTGAGTGGCTTCGTTTTGATGAATCTTACAACTTTTTCCTTTGGGAAAATTCTCGATAGAGATAGATAAAGTTCTATGCAGCCGCTAAACATACTGCTAGTGGAACTGACACTTTCATGGTGTAGGACTACAGTAACTTTTTATAATTTATACTTTAATTTAGTGTCTAATATAAATTTTTAATTTGACATAGTTTTTTCTTTTAATATTTATAATCATCATTATTACGAGTTATGTGAAGCTATCACACCAGATACTATAGAGTGGGAAAAGCATCTGTGCACTGAACTAATTTCTCGTTTAAACTTCACTATTTTTTGTTAACATGCGATGCGTAGAATGGTTCTACACTTGTCTTGACATTTATTATGTATTATGGGCCCCTGTACTATAGTACGTGTTATAAAAAATAAAATAAGAAAAATATATCACAGTATTTTCATTTATTATAAACTTGATAAAATTTTGTTCATATGTATGTTGTATTTGAAATTCTTGCTCACTTATTTGTATATAATTATGCATTACAGCACATGCTTTTATGATATATCATATATATCATAATGTCTGCAACTATTTTCGAAGTATGCACCACCTTTGAGCTAATATACTGAATATATTCTCAATACAACATCTTGCTCTACTTAGCCTATAGTTAAAGACTATTTTCTCCACAGTAATTCCATGCCTGTCACCAGGATAAGGATTCATTATTCTTTTATGTATAGGAAAAGCTTGATTCGCAACTATGCAATTTTCTTTCTTCAGGAATGTTTAGAGTATTAGTTTCCATTATGGCTTTGCCAAATGCAGAATTACGAAACACATTATTCTATCGTGTTACGATGCTCCGATATCCACCAAAATAAATCTGTAGAAAGCATCACACGTGGCCATTACAATTGTGCTAAATATAAAACTACTTTTTAACATCGAATATTATGTATATCATGTGGGCTATAAATTAACTGAAACGCTTTTTATAAGAAAAATAATCTGATCCACTGTGTCTTGGGTGATTGAATAGTAACATGTTTTCCATTCACTGCCACTACACAGTTGGGTATGTTCCATCTTTGTAAAAACCATTCATTATTTCATTCCACCCATTGTTTCCATTGGGAGTTTTCAAAATTATAGGTGAAAGAACCTTCCACAGGTAGGTATCTTGTCATAATGAACTGTAGATTTTCCTATATAAAATGCCTATGCAATTTCTTTAACTATAAAACTATAATAAATATACTGTATTGTTCTACTTTTATTGGACTTAATAATTTGCAGTACTAATCAAACTTTAACTTGTTTATTTCCAATAGATAAACCAAAAAGATCAAATTAAAACCTCTTACCTTTTGATTCGAAAGTATGTCAAATTTATTTAATGGGCCAGCTAGCTTATCTTTTCCTTCAGGAGCAGGTTCGAATTCAGTTCCTGTTTTAAAATGAAATTTTATTAAAGTAAAATTTTTAATCTGATATAAGTAATTAATTTTCCTTGATATTTAGATAATTTAGCAGTTTTATAACAGGTTCGAAAGTCTAATACACTATTTAAATTTTAATATACAACCTTGTCCAAAATTAAACACACAAAAACCTTTCTTCTTCGTAGCTACACTCTTCCCTTTCCAAATCCAACAATTCTCCTTTCATTAATTCTTCACCTTATCTCGTCCTTATCTCCTCTGCAATTCCTATCCACAACAACACCTCTTCCTTCTTATTTACAGTCTATTTTTACTCTTCTTCGCTGATCTCCACATTTTCTGACTTTTTAATTCAATTTCAAATTATTAATCTTTTTTGTTTTTTATTTTTCCTCTTCACTCCCTAATTTTTACTTGTTCTTTTTTTTTCCTTAAATTTGTTTTTCCAATTTTACAACCTCTCTTTTATCTGTTGTTTGTTGTTCTATATCACTAAATATCAAAGTACCCAAAATAAGCAAAACAAAACACCATATGAATTTTGATTAATTTCATTCCAAACATAACCCAACTTAAACTTCCTTGTCTTTCTCCAGGAAAACATTTACCAACTATAAAAATAAAATTTCCTACTTAAAAGAAATGTCATAATGATTTAAATGTCAGAAATTATTTCAACTACAACTTAATAACCACTAACGTAGATGTCAGTATCAAACTTACTGTTGACATCAAATAAAAAACTATTAAAACAACTCTAAACAAGTATTAACATTCTAAAACATACCTTTCGGATGTTTAGCTAATTTAAATAAATTTTGAAAACCATCTAAAGGAAACAAACAAATTCAAACCCTGATTCAGCAAATAACACAAACAAGCAATCTTCATAATCGTTCAATATGCGAATGCATAGCAATACATAGTTAAACTGAGAATGCCTCAGAGAAAAAGTACTTTGACGTACTAATTAGCATGCCTGTATAATACAAAAATTACCTGCACCTGCAGCATTTGCAGTAAACTCCACATTTTGGGTCTTAAGGTTATCCGGATTCTTTTCAACACAAGCCTTATAGATATTTAAAATGTGTTGCTTATCTTCAACTGAAAAATGACTGTCTCGCCGTTTTTTCAGTGGAGAAAGAGCCGCTGCTTGGTCCATAGTATGAATCGAAAGAATTTCTAACCTCAAAAAGAAAAGTGGTTCTGACATTTAATCTATATTATTTATTTTCATTGCATACCTTAATGTACGTATGTACACCAAAGTATTGGAAAACATTGGAAAATACTGTTTTATTAGATGAATGGGAATAACAGCAATTAAAGATAACGAATAACTCAACAGCAATTTTTAACAAATGTCAAAAACTAAACATCGAAAACATAAAATGATTGGTTGTGGTATTTGGTGGTTGTATTATGGGATTTAAAAAATCAACCAATAGAAAATTTCTATATAAATACGGCGCACTTTTTTGGGGAGTGGCTTAACTCTTTCTTTTCAGTGAATGATGTATAGTAACCATGATTGTGACATTAAGTGAGAATAATTGAAAGCTATCTTATTGACGTTTAATTATTAACTATTGTGACAAAGTATTTACATTTATTTTAAGTTATAAATTAGTTTAAAATTCGCACTTTCCAATAATGAATTTTTCGAGAGGGGAAATGTCGATATGGTTTATGTTCTGGGTGCGAGTGATAAAAATTGTTTGCTATCAATTCCAATTTATAAGAAGCGATATCCGAAAAGAAGATAGCCCTCTAAAAAATCATTTTAGAAGTTGATCGAACGATTTGACAATAGGGGGAAAGTGGAGTATGAGAAAAAGGAACGAACAAAAAATGTAGTAAATGAAGAAAGCGAAACAGTCACACTTTTGAGTGCGACTGAAGACCCTCATCGTAGTATAAGAAAATTGGTAAGAGAAAACGATATAAGTTGATCTTCAGTCCATCGAATCCTTCAAAAAAACAAATTTCATCCCTACCACGTTCAACTAATGCAGGAAATGATTGATAGGGATTATGAAAACCGAATACAATTTTGTTAATGGACAAAACAAAAAATAGGACAACAAAGAAATTTTTTTGACTTTGTTTTGTTTGCCGATGAAGCAGTCTTTCATAAAAAATGGATATGTTAATCGTTATGATTTTCATTATTACGGCACAACCAATCCTCACATCTGACGAACAAATAGCCAAACAATATGGTCGTTGAATGTTTGGGGACGAATTGTTAGGGATTATATGATAGGACCACATTTTTTTGATGGATGTGTGAATGGTCAAATTTATTTGGAATTTTTGCAAGACAGCTTGGAAGAATTACTGGAGGATGTCCCCAGGGACATTATGGAGAGAATGTGGTACCTCCATAATGGAGCACCCGTGCACCACATTGCAGCTATTTACGAACATTTAAACGACGCTTTTCCAAATGGTTGGATAAGAAGAGGAGGACCCCATAGTTGGCCTGCCAGAAGCCTTGATTTGACCAAAATAGACTTATTTTTGTGGCGCTATGTTAAGGAGCAAGTATACAAAGTTCCTATAACTACAAAAGAAAATATGAAAGAAAGAATAAGGAAAGTTTTTTAGGAAATTGCTGTAGATATTTTAAAAAATGTAGGTACATCTTCCACAGGTATGCATACACATACTGGGAGGCTACTTTGAACAATTCCTATAAACACCAGATATTATTTATTCCATTAAATTAGGTTCAAAATAACGTTGAATTTTTAACATAATGCAAATTTTTGTATTACCTAATACCATATTTTGTGTTCCTATTATTTCTGTCAGCTTTCTTGTAATAGTAAACGATTATTTATAAATTTTTAAGATAGACTCAAATGTGAAATTTAATACTACTTTCAATTATTCTCACTTTATGTCTAAATCGTGGCTACAAGATCAGTTTGAAATGAAAAATATAATTTAACGGTTTTTAATGAAAAAGTAAAAATATCTCTGGAAATATTGATTTTAGGTATAAGATATTATTCACAAAAATCGTAGAGAATTATCGTGCCAATTTCAAAATACAATAATATACAGAGTGTTCCATTTGGAAAAATTGAGAAAATTCAGTTTGAAATGGCCTGCATTAGCGCTAGTATAAAATGCACCCTGTATAATTATAATCAATATTTGGTGGTTGTGTCGTTGTAGTACGTCCCTTGTCTACAAAATAAATCTTCTTAATTAATAGTAATACACACAGCGAATTAATTTGTTAAACCTTATTCCGAACAAAATGTCCATATTTTTTCGAATAATTTGGCAACGTCACGTTAAAAATAAAAAATCTGGAGGTCGTTGGAACGGTAATTTTACGCTGAATTCATAAATATAAAAATATATAGGGTGTCCTATTTAAAAAATTTATCTCGAAGAGCGAGTCACTCTGTATATTTCAAAATATTTTTAAAATGTGCGCCTTTTGACACTATACCAAGTCTTCTAATAAGGCAGATATTGGACTTTGACCCTGTATAATACTTTTGTTTCATTTTTTTTATTATCAAGTCTCTAGAGTAGCTCTCGATGATGTTTTAATATTTCTTCTTCTCTTCATTATAATAGAATTATACCAAATTTTACATAGGTATGTGAATATTGTTTCGATATTTAATTTTAAATGTCTATTTTGTTTAAAGTTTCACGTCATCAAACCGAGTCTTGTTTCAAGATTGTATTATCATCCGAGACGTCGAGACACAATATTAATACAGTATGTTCTGAAAAGCGAAAAACAACAAAATATTGAACAGTTCAGGAGAGATTGTATCTCCTTGGCAAACTCATCTTTACACTTTGAATTTCTTGCAGTATCAAGCAGTCTGATGTATGCGTTTGTGGACAACTTGGACACTTTTTTTCAAGTTTCTTTCAGTAAATTTATATCTCACTGATATACGTTTACTATAAGTATGTATGTATAAAATAATGCAAAGCATGATGTCGGGGATATGAAGCTTCTAAGGACTTGAACCTTGAAGTGGGTCACTATGATAGATGGTCTCTTGGAACCGACGTTAGCGGTTCTCGCCGGTTGCAGAAGATAGTTTAGAATAGCACCAGTTCAAGGGTCCTATAGGTGCCACGTCAATCCCCTTTTCTCATAAACTTCTTTTGTTAAACATTTTTATTATCAAGTCCCTAGAGTCGCTGCTAATGATGTTTCAATTTGTTTCTAGTCTTAATTATATCATATTCTCAATGCACGGATTTGCTAGTAACGAATTTGAGGCATATTTTCTCGAAAAGGCCTTATATTTCGAAAATTTGGAGACTAGTGTTAGATACGCTATAGTTTTTTGAGTAAGTTTACAAAAATTCTTAATCGTTGCTCAAACCGTTATTTAATAGCGCGATGTATGTCTTAAAAAACACATTTTTCAAATTACTTATCACACATAAAAAGTTTGATTTTGCAAAAATCATTCGAAGTATTTTAGTCGCAAACTCCTCTATAAAATCCTTATTTTTTACTACAAGGAACGTAACCAGACTGCAACCAACAGCAACTCTCCGGGCTGAGCGCTGAATTACAAGTTACAAACCTGGCGCGTTAAGTGTAATAATTGCATATTACCATCAAAACGCTAATGCTTCGATTGCAACAAACACCAGCCGAAAGACTGATCCTACTTAAAGGAGCTCTCGTGCAAGTCGTCACACACCACTTGCAGACTGCAGTTTCGAGCTGTTGGCTCTCGTCGGCGCAAGGTAGGCATGTGTATTGTCTGAAAGTTATTTGTGGCATTCTACGAATATTCTTTCCTATTATTTGGGTTTTCTACCACATGTACTATTATCCTCTTCAAAACAAATCACCGAATCTACAAAATAATAGAATTATTGGAAAAAAAGCCTCTGCGCCCGTGACGTTTACGCCAAAGGAAAAGTCAGAGGTTATGTTTTGCAAATAATATAAATCGGAATAAACACAAAAATAATGTATTTTGCTGACGTTTCGGAAAGTAATCTCTTTCCGTTTTCAAAGCTATTTTTTGAAGAACTCTTATTTTGCTGTGCATGTCAAATACACAGCTTTAAGATTATGTTTATGTTATTTCCATAGATACTTACTACTTACACAGAACATAGAACTGATGATATTTTTTAGATAATGTTGAGTTTGTTAAGTTCTTCTTTTAACATTGGTAGTCAGGTTGTACAAATATCTACAGAACAATTCGATACGCACTTATCTTCATTTAATAAGATTATTGCTGATTCTTTAATTTTTCTTTTTTTGGTATCTGTTTCTTTTGTTAAAATTTTTACCGAGTCCCAGTTTATTCTATGTCCGTTTCCCAAGCATGTTCACAAATCTTTGATTTCTGAATTTCATTCTTTCTAATGTAATTCTTGTGCTCATCCAACCTCACACTGAAAGATCTGGATGACTCACCCACATAACATTTATCACATTCGCACGGGATATTGTAAATACAGTTTTTTGAATTCTGCACCCTGTTTATCGGTTTTGTTTTTGTTAAAATAGATCTTAAAGTGTTCCCCGTTTGAAATATCCTCCTAACATCAAATTTGTCACCTATACGGCGTAGCTTTTCCGATAGTCCGTATACATAAGGAATTATTGCTGTATAATGACGTTCAGGTTTTTGTCGTACCTGATTGTCCCTATTTTCAACATTTATGAAAACTCTATCAACAAAGGCTTCAGGATATTGATTTTGTACTAGAACCTCTTTGATAAATTTTTTCTCGTTATTTAATATTTCATTATTAGATGAAATTATTTTGGCCCTATCGTATAAACATTTTACAACACCCCTTTTAACATTTATTGACTGATTTGAGTTAAAATTTAGATATCTATTAGTATGTGTTGGTTTTCTATAAACGCTTGTTTCAATTGTATTATTTATCCTTCTAATTAAAACATCTAAAAACGGTAGTTCATTCCTACTTTCTACTTCTAATGTGAATTTAATAGACGGTTCCTTACTATTTATATTTTCTAAAAAACTATCTAGTAAATCAACACCATGAGGCCAAATTGCAAAGATGTCGTCAACATATCTCCACCAGACAACCGGTTTGTTTATACAATTTTGAACATGTGTTTTCTCAAAGTTCTCCATAAATATGTTGCTTAAAATTGGTGATAATGCAGACCCCATAGCCATACCAAAATCCTGCTGATAGAACTCATTGTCCAATTGAAAATAGGTTGTTTTTATACACAGTGTTAAGAGTTCCATTATGCTATTTACACTTAATTTAGTTCTAGTTTCCAAATTATTATCATTTAGCAACCTGTCTTTAACTATTTTTAATGTTTCATCTACCGGAACATTGGTAAAGAGGCTAACTACATCAAAACTAACCATCAGGTGTGATTCATGAATATCGGTTTCATAAATTTTTTATATGAAATGTTTACTATTTTTAATATATGAATCGGTATTTCCAGATAATGGATCAATAATTTTAAGTAAAAATTTTGCCAAATTATGACATGGTGAATTAATAGAACTAACAATTGGTCTTAAAGGAATATTTTGTTTATGTGTCTTTGGTAAGAAACAGATACCAAAAAAAGAAAAATTAAAGAATCAGCAATAATCTTATTAAATGAAGATAAGTGCGTATCGAATTGTTCTGTAGATATTTGTACAACCTGGCTACCAATGTTAAAAGAAGAACTTAACAAACTCAACATTATCTAAAAAATATCATCAGTTCTATGTTCTGTGTAAGTAGTAAGTATCTATGGAAATAACATAAACAGAATCTTAAAGCTGTGTATTTGACATACACAGCAAAATAAGAGTTCTTCAAAAAATAGCTTTGAAAACGGAAAGAGATTACTTTCCGAAACGTCAGCAAAATACATTATTTTTGTGTTTATTCCGATTTATATTATTTGCAAAACATAACCTCTGACTTTTCCTTTGGCGTAAACGTCACGAGCGCAGAGGCCTTTTTTTTCCAATAATTCTATTATTTTGTAGATTCGGTGATTTGTTTTGAAGAGGATAATAGTACATGTGGTAGAAAACCCAAATAATAGGAAAGAGTAGGCATGTGACGACCGATACGAGGATCACTTGACCATTTAGTACATTTCGGTATCTTTGGGACACGCTAGACCGCTAGATGGCGCCTGCTGACTATTTTACATGTTGCTATCCCAAACGAGAGAGCCAACAGCTTGTAATTCAGCGCTCGGCGGGGCACATAGCCCGGAAGTAGCTGTTGGCTGCAGTGTGGTTACGTTCCTTATAGTAAAATAAGGATTTTATAGAGGAGTTTGCGACTAAAATATTATGTTTTCATATTCCGCCCTCTAAAAGCACATTTGAACTATCATTCGAAGTATTTATTTTCTTTCATACAATAGGTCTGATTAACATTACTTATCCCCACCCTTCCCTTGACTGAACTCTACGCCACTGATGAAGTAATTGAAAATAACTGAGATATAAAATTTACAAGTAATGGTAATACTAATGACTAAGAGATATTACGTATTACAGTTCTATATATAATTTTTAAGATTTATTTCGGTATAACCCATTAATTTTTATAACTATTTATAAATGTAAGAGCGTCAATGTAGAAAATCTAAATAGCCCAAGTCTAGACTTAGACTGTTTGTATAAATAATTTAAACGTTTATTACTTATTCTATAACGCGGCGTAATTTTTAAATTCCTCCACTGTTCTTGGTATTTTATAGGTATTTACTATAAAACAACAATTAATAAATTATTTTAATTTATATATTATTCAGTTCTGTATGTAATGTAAATAGACTTTCGAAATGAAGGTCATATGAAATTTGCGTTCTTAAAAAAAAGGAGCATTGCAGAAATGTCACGCTCTTCTATCAAATTAAATTTAAAAGTATTTGTAGAAATATTTTGTACCGGCTAAAATAAAGTGACGATTTTCAAACAGAAATATTTTTATGATTTACTGTTTATGAAATACCTACCTGTCATGGTATCATGCGTACTTGCGGTTTCTATCGCCATGTCATAACGAATTTAAAAAAATATTATAGGTGACATTTAGTGCTTGGTGTAAAATATCTATTTTAAAGGTAGATATAAATAAATTTTGCGATTATTGCAACTTGGACCAGCCTTAGCTCCAACATTGGAGACGTTTTCAGGTTTTTTAATTCGCCGTTTTTTAATTCAGCGAGTGTGAGAAATTATTTTCGTCGTGTTAAAATTGCTTGAAAGACGTTTGCAAGAGGTGTTGAACGTTAAAAACAAATGCTGTCCTACTCAACGTTCAACGAAACTAAATGCGTAGGTAAGGTCACAAACTCTTAAGGGTGCGTCAAATAGTGCGTAAAATATTCTCATTCTTATTTTACACTCTTCCTAAAAACCAGCCAACAGAATTCAGAATTGATTTCATTATGTAAACTAGCAAACTTAAGACAAGGACCTATTATATTTTGTATTGTAATCCTAGGTAAAATTCAGTTTCCAAAAGTTTCTCCTCCTTGATTATTCAACGCGAACGTACCTGTTATTCGTCCCAAATCGCCATAAATTGTTTTATGTTCTACAAAGGGACTTAAATATTTAAATAAAATATAATACAGTGTATAGTATAAAATAAAATAACATGAAAAAAAGTGAAAGTCTGCATAATATTTGTTCCTAATAAAGTTTAACGTCGAATACGAATTTGTTAAATTTCGCGTAAAATAGTTGGGCGTTTTGCTACTAGAGGCAGCATCATAGCGATGACATTGGTCGCGTTCATCACGCGACGGTGCAAAAAGCGTAGTTTAATCATGTGATCCGTGACCGCTACCTGATCGCTCACCGTGATGAACACAACCATTGCTTACAAGTGTGTCAAAGCAGGGTCGGGGTCATAATTTTTCATTTTTAGTGTTTGAAATAGCGCTTAAAATTTGGTTTAATTATTTACTCATATTAATATTAAGAAATAGCATTCCCATTTAAGGCATTGCTGATTACATATTTTTGAGATTAATTACTTTTTATTTATTAGGATTGACGATACTTTGATCTCCACCACAATACGAAGAAAGCTGTCCAAAAGAAAATAATGGCTATTTATGGTTCTTTTCTCTGTTTCTTTGAAGAAAAGTAGGTAGTTACTATGTTTTTTCTGATTAAAAGATTTTATAATAAAAAAGATCTACCAGTTGTATTCGTTATTTTAGAACACTACAATTTCATTCAAATTTACTGCATAATTCCAGAGCGTAGGTGCGTCTTTACTATGTACATACTTCGGTATGCGATGTAAAGCAACGACAGGCGCAGTTAGTACTTGGATGGGTGACCATTCCAACGGAAACCGCGTTCTCGCCTCACACATCTTCCAGCGGCTGGTATATCAGTGTATGCGCGGAAGCTATACAACCTTAGGCGAGGGTTGTATAGGAAATATACCATCCTTCGGAGGGGAAGTAAAGCCGTCGGTCCCTTGTCTATTAAATGTTAGGCAAGTAAAAGATCCCTACTCTTCTTAAGGGAAGAGGTTCGGCAAAATTCCTGGTTGGGGGTAACTCGTCTACAGGCGTCGGTGTTAGGGCTCAGTAGCAGAAATAGACCGACGTTAAATAAATGTATAAAAAAAAAATCCCGAATTAATGTGTGTATAATACAGGGTGTGGCAATAGTGCGTCGGGCGTGTTTTCGTTATTCGACAAGCAATAAACCCTGGGGGGAGCTTAGCGATATCTTTATTTAGGATTAGGCGGAGCAATCAGCGCGTTCCGAGGAAGCGCGCGCGCTCGGACTCGACAGTGAACTTTGAACGCGCATATCTTTTTTTTATTTAAATATGAAAGGCTCAAAGTTTCTACAAAACTTCATAATGTATTATATTTTAATGTTAATGTTTCTAAAAATTTGCAGAACCTGGCAATGCTACTTTCACAGAATGAATAAATGTCGAGGGAATTTCGTACAGGTCTTATTTTCAAGCTCATACTTTGAGGAATAAGTGCATCAAATTTCAAAATGAAACAATTAAAATTAACGGAAATATAGCGAGTTAAATGTGAAAAAGCATGAAATTGTTTTGTTTTCATTTTTCACAAAAACATGATTTCATACATGGACGCCCCATTTTTTTTGCAAAATTAATTTTGAAAAAACTGGATTCAGCCATTAGGACTGCCATGGTCGCTATGGGCTCATTTTAGGGGTGTTTCCCGCTCGCCTAATTGTAATAATCATTTTCAAGTAGTAAAATGCAGATCTCTCTTCACACTTTAGTCCTCGAAAATGACAATTAAAATATCACTCTCAGATCACAGAATACTAATTGTTTTTGAGATGGCACACAAACATGAATAAAGTCTGTACATTTCCTGGTGTTCTAAATACCTACGTATTTATTATTCGAACTACACTTATATCAAATTATACCATAGCACTTATGTGTTCCTGATAGCTAAATTCGGTGATTTACTAATATTTCGTCTTTTATGCCAACTAAAAACGCGCAACCCACAATACCTCAAGATGTTCTGTGTGTCACCGAGGTTTTGCAAAAATTTGTTGTAGCTGGTACATATGTTTTGTGTTTACAAAATCGCGTTGCGATTACAGCTCGTACGGTCCTGTACGCCGCCTAGATTAGTGTGGCTTCTGTGTTATCGACAGGACGATGTAATTCAATTACTTACAAATTTACACTCGATTGGCTGGTGCGTGCAAACACAATCTTAAGTGAAAGTATGATAGTGAAAAGAAAAATAAAACTATTTCGAAATATACAACTGAAGAAGATATGCGAAGCTTTCTTGATCTCGTGACATATCAACCGTTTACTCTATAATAGATTGCATATTTGCATACCTTTCAATGTGCTGAAAACATTATAATGTTAGACAGAGCTCACGATATCGGTTGTTGGGTTGTTCCTTGTTCTCATGGAAATGCATACTGAGTTGCGCCTAAATTTGGAGATATTTGATCGACGATAAAAATTATGTCTTTATTTTCATAGGTCACACAAATACAATCATAAAACTTACCTCAATAAATTATAATAGAGAAGAAAATTCACCAACATGACGACTTTTTGACTTCATTCGTGACAGAACATAAATTAATTCAGTTAACAATAACATTGATGCCAAGAGCCATAATATTTCGTTTCTTTTAGGGGCATATTAAAACATGTCATTTCATTAAAATATGAATGACGATCATCAGTTGAGGAATATGCGTAAATTCGGCTACGTGATTACAACTGACCAAAGTTTATGATGTCATACTATTTCCGTTTGAACAGAGATAGTTGGGATTTTCTGTCTCTTATAACATAAGAATAGTTTTGCTAATGTAAGAGCAGTCCATTATAGCATAAACGGCACATTGAAGTGTCTAAGAGAAGAACATACTTTTAAGCGAGCTTTTTCATTATTATGTCAAAAATTATGCAACTTAAAATGAACAAAAGCGGTACATATCCTGCGAAAACCCCTAAATTTAAATCCATGGGTTGTCCAGAAGGGGGTTACACATTTGTAAAAACGCAGATAACATCTATTACCTACCGACATTTCCAGTGTCGATGCCGGAGATAGAACCCAAAACACAGCAGAATCTGACTAAAGCGAATTTGCCACATGACGCGGTCTAGCTGACTGAGCTACCGTACCGGTTAATCTGAAAATTATCACAAAATCTACAAAAATTAACAAAACTAACACTTATATTGGGAAAATAACCTCTTGCCTGAAACATTTATATCACAGGAACAGACAGAGGCTATAATTTTCCAACCATTACAAATTAATTATAACAAAAATAAGGAGAAAGAATTTCGGTGACGTTTCGAAATTAAAGTCTGTTTCATTTTTAAAGGTTGTTTTAAAGCAATTCTTGTTTGCTGTGTATGTTAAATATACAGTTTTAAGAATTTATTTACGTCATATCCGTCAGATTTTCAGACAATTTTTAGAAGATACATGTGGTAGAAATACCCATAAAATAAAGAATGGAATATAGAATAAGTAAAGGACCAAAAAGTTTATCTCTTTAAATTCTCTAAGAAGGATAAAGAAAAGTACAATACAGTTATAATATGGTGAGTGATTATAATTTGTCGTATGATGGGTGGGTATACTGAATAGGTCACGACCTCTTGTACTGTATGCATGACGATAAATTCTTTCTCTGAGTAAACAAATTAATATTTTCCTTAGTGTACATAAAATACTTTAACATAAATATACATGGAGTAGTTAATATTTCTTTAGTTTGAAATATATTTTTATAGCTCTCGTTTTTTTGGCTAATAAACATTCTATCTTTATCTCTTGCACTTTTTTTTTTATACATTTATTTAACGTCGGCCTATTTCCGCTACTGAGGCCTAACACCGACGCCTGTAGACGAGCTACCCCCAACCAGGAATTTTGCCGAACCTCTTCCCTTAAGAAGAGTAGGGATCTTTTACTTGCCTAACATTTAATAGACAAGGGACCGACGGCTTTACATCCCCTCCGAAGGATGGTATATCTCCTATACAACCCTCGCCTAAGGTTGTATAGCTTCCGCGCATACACTGATATACAAGCCGCTGGAAGATGTGTGAGGCGAGAACGCGGTTTCCGTTGGAATGGTCACCAATCCAAGTACTAACTGCGCCTGTCGTTGCTTTACATCGCATACCGCAGTATGTACATAGTAAAGACGCACCTACGCTCGCCCCATCTCTTGCACTTCCCCAGGCAATAATATGTATGTGATATACGAATAAGCAAGAGCATAATATATACTCAATAACCCCGCTTCATCCAGCGCACTTTGAATTTGCAATTTAGCGAAATAGGCCTTATTTAGCATTGAACATACATGTTCAATATGCCCATCCCACAACAGCTTATTGTCAAGGTAAGTACCGAGCAATTTCGTGTTATGAGACAATACAATATCGTCATGCAGCACCACATCGTGAGGCAATTGTCTCTGTAAACAAAAATTTATAATAACTGCATTATTCTCATTCATGATTAGTTTGTCTCTTTGCAACCAGGTAGTCACATCTTGAAATGTTTGGTTAATCAGTAAATGGAGTTGCTCAATTGTATCTGCTGCTAATGTTACTGTTATGTCGTCAGCAAACATCGTTGAGTGTCCAGTGCTTAAACAGTTTGGGAGATTATTTAAGTATAGTGGTCCTAAAACAGAACCTTAAGGAACTCCATACTTAAATTCTGTGTGTCTGATTGGATACTATTTAGTTGAACTTTTAATATTCTCCCTTCCATGTAACTAATTATCCATGACAGTAAGTTCCCCCTCATTCCCATGTATAGTTTTTGTTCAAGAGAAGAACTGTTTATAGTATCGAAATCTGTAGACAGATCAAACATTATTGAAACAATGTACTTGCCATCTTCTAAGCAGCTGTATACATAATTTAATAAATGAGTAGCCGCTGTTTCAGCTGGTTTTCCAGTTGTAAAGCCGTGTTGAAAAGCAGTGAGAATGTTATATTCCTTGCTAAAAGATATAATTCCTAGATAGCTTTGAAATTACACTTAATAGATAGAATAGAATGATTTCTTCAGGTGGCGCCTTTTTTAAGATAGGTACAATATTAACTAATTTAAGGATATCAGGAAAGCAACCCTGGTGTATTGACATATTGAATAAAAAGTCTAATTGGTGAAGTATGTTATTATTAATAATTTTTAATATGTTTGCTGTTATATCATCAAAACCAGTAGATGGTTTGGTTTTTAAGTTATTAATGACACCATTTATTTCCTCAACAGTAATCGGTCCAAGAAATATTGAATGATCACTGTATGCAGAAACAGTACATAGTAAGGATAGGTTTGAAACAAAGTGGTGATTCAATTTATTTTGGATATCTGTGGCGAAGTAGTTTGCAAACATATTAGCTATTTCATGTGCATCTGGTATCTTTTTATTATTGATATCATATAAACTTATGTAATCACTTTTAACATTCTTGCGGCCTAGCATGGTATTTACGATATCCCGCGTTTTTTTATTTATTTATTAGAGGCGTTGTTTATTTTATTTTTATAGAAATTTTGCTTAATTTCTCTTATATTATTTTTATTGGCAATTTCTTGGTTTTATATAGATTCTTTATTTCCGGACATTGAGTATTGATCATAATCCAGTATAGATTTTTAATGCAGCCACTTTTAAAATGTTTTCTTAAAATGTTTTCTTAACCGCCTCTCAAGTTACCGAAGTAACCCCCTGGAAGATCTCAAGGATCTTGTGCTAGGTAAAGAGAGACGAGGCCCTACAGTTTAATGTGGACTCCGAACCACTCTTGGGGCAATTTTTTTAATGAAAAATTGTTTCGCCTTGTGGGTATCGAACCCACTTCGCTAGGCAACTCAGTTTGCTAGCCAGACGCTTTAACCAACTGAGCTACCATTCCCCACTTTGTTCTATTAATTCATTTGTTAACTATTCTTTTTTTAGGTTTCTGTTTTTTTATATTGTTACTTTTTTAACCTCTCCACAATAAAATTGTGAGAGATTACTAAAATTAGTTCAAAAACGAAAATTGAGATAACATCAAATCTTTACGTTTTGAGGTCCCAGGAACCCAAAAAAGTGGTTTTTGAAAAATGTCTGTGTGTGTGTGTGTATGTGTGTTAGCACGCCGAAACTACTGAACAGATTTGAATGAAACTTTGCATGTGCGTTTCTTTGGTGTCCCAGAAGATCTGGTTTTGGTTGAGATCGGATTACGTTTAGTGCCATTTTGGCGCAACAAGTTGTTTATTTCATAATTACTTTCAATTTACAATGGAACCATTGAAAAGCAGTTAAAATTCTGATTTGAAAGATATATCACACTTCCACCCTTTCGATTTGGTTTCCGTGAAAGAAATTAAAAACAAAGCAAATATGAAGCATAGATCGCATTTCGCATGACATGATCGATGCGCGTAGCCGTTACGTCATGAAATTCGTCACATCACGTATCAGTTCACGTGTGAGAGTTTCTTCACTGCTCTAGAAGTAGAGCGGTTTACGTTTAGCGCCGTTTTTAAATATATATACAGACAAATCAAAGAATTTAACTACAAATATTCCTCTACAATCTAGTAAAATTACTGAAATACTAATGTTTCATTTTACAAAGACAGCCGCGAGTGATTGGATTGCAATGAGCAAATTTTGACGATTGTCATAGTCATCGCTTGTCATCCGATAACGTTGTTGTCATGTCATGTTAATAAAATTTCGACATATTTGTAACTTTTAGTGGATTGTCACAAGCTTTAAAAGTAGATGTAACAATATCAATATCATATGCTTTCTGTACCTTCGTTGGCGAATTTATTATAGATTATCACTTTACCAATTTTCAGTTTGTTGCTTTACAAATCTGTAGTATTTAGGATAACTAGACCTTCTTAGTCGTTCAACTGATGTTAAAGTTGTTAATATTCTAATAGTATATTATTCAACGAGCGATAATGTAGGTAATAACTCGCATAAATGATTGTAAATTCATTAAGTTGAGGGTTTTTTTAGTGCCCCAGAAGATCTGAAAAGGTTTTGGATGATCAGACTACGTTTAGTGCCGTTTTGTCACACAATTTAATGCTCTTTTTGGCTTCAAAGATCCACCGGGTGGGGAGGTTCCAGCCGCTTCCAATAGCTGCCGATTTTTCATTATCGACTTTATTGGGCAAGTGGTATTATAACACCATATAATAATTTCAATAAAGTAGTTAAACGCGTCATTTACACTGGCAATGTACATATTAGTCCTGTCGTGTTTGTTTAGTTCAATAATAAGGTTTTTTATATTGTTTCCATTTAGACTTTTTAAAAATATATTAAGGTGGAAGTATCTTTTTCAGCTTCGATAGTATTTATGGTTAAGATTTGTGCGAAGTAATCAGCAATATTAGGGTTGTATAATTTACGACTTAAATAGTAATAGGGACGTTAAAAACCATACAGTTAATATAACAGGAAGACATATGACCATGTATGTTTGTAAAAATACATAGGGATTATAGAAGTAAGATCCAACTGAAATGAATTAAAAACATCGAATAAAAAACATTTTATTTGTATTGTGACATTTTTTATTGCATCAATATTAAAATCTTATTTGCGATATTTAGTGCCTGGTTGAGGATTATTGAATTCGGACAAACTTTCCCATTTAGGAATAAATTTGAATTATTATAAGAATTTATTGTAAATTTGCATCCTCCGCTACGCAATAAATTTTTATTTCGTCAAAACTCCGCTATTTTTCAACAAATCTTGATAAAATCTTAACAAACACTTTTAAAAGGCATCTCGCTGAATTTTTGCATCCACTATAGTTATTTTATTAATGTTAGTTTTACTAACTTCCCTCGCAGATTCTCTCCCTGCCGTAGAAATTAGTCGTCAACTTATAGTGGTTCTAATGGAGGACATAATAATATGTATTACATTTATTTATACATCTAATGACCATTGTTGTATGCAGTTTTGGAGAAAATAATTATTCAATTCTTTTAACACAGCATCTCTGCATTTTTTAGAAAAAAAAACTCAATTCTTTAAACCATACCCCTTGCAATATTCATCCCTGAATTATTAGTCATGTCATCTTATTTATACTGATACTAATGAAGCGTCATACAGTAATGTGCACAATTTAATTTTTAAAATTGCGCTGGCGGTCAAAACCAACTTTCCCCAAATTTAATTAACAATGTCTTCCTGCTTTAATTCACTAAACTTTGGTATCAAATTTAATTAATTTGGGAACAAAAACTTCCAGTTTCAGGAAATTCAGAAAGCTGAATAATTTCTGTCGATCCGCTTTGAAGCGAAAAAACGCTTTCAAATGGAATGAGGTCTTAGTCAAAGGGAACGAATTCACAAAGAAGTTTTCATTTAAAAATATCCATTCACTAAAGTTTTAGCCTAATGACAAGGTGTCTCTCCACCCCTCTGAAGTTTTCAAAAGACTACTTTAATTTTAATATAACCTTCGCTTAGGGCAGTTGCATTCACTGTGCACAGACAAAGCTGGATGTTTGCTACTTGCTGGTTAACATTCTTTGGAATTTTAATTACTATCGACATTAATTTTCAGAATGGGGTAGAAACAATTAGCAGCGAGGAAATTTTAACGGTTCACTGAATAAAATTGTCTACAAGCAACACCGAACAATTATATTGAAATTTCTAGTAATTCTAAAAAAAGTGTATGCCGCTTTGTATTGAACGATTATAAATAGAGATCGGATAACAGGGATAACTTCCAAAGACCTAACATATTGTATCCATAATTATTGCTCAACTGTTATAAGCTGGAGAACTTAGGTCCAGGGCGACTTGGTGTTATTATCCAATAAAAGATATTTATTATTCATATTATTGTTGCAATTTTTAACCCAACATAGCGACGAAATATTCTTACTACGGAACAGATTGAAGAAATATTATTGCGCATGATATACAATATAAAATGTAGAGGGCGGATTATTAAAACATATTTTTAGTCGCAAACTCCTCTATAAAATTCTTATTTTACTATAAGGAACGTAATCAGACTGCAAACCAACAGCTACTCTCCGGGCTATGTGCCCCGCCGAGCGCTGAATTACAAGTTTCAAGCCTGACGCGTTAAGTGTAATAATTGCATATTACCATCAAAACGCTAATGCTTCGATTGCAGCAAACACCAGCCGAAAGACCGATGCTACTTAAAGGAGCTCTCGTGCCAGTCGTCACACACCACTTGCAGACTGCAGTTTCGAGCTGTTGGCTCTCGTCAGTGCAAGGTAGGCATGTGACGACCGACACGAGGATTACTTGACTATTTAGTACATTTCGGTATCTTTGGGATAGCGACATGTAAAATAGTCAGCAGGCGCCATCTAGCGGTCCAGTGTCTGTTGCAATCGAAAAATAAATAGCCTGACTGGGCTTGGCATAGTTCAAATGTGCTTGAATATTAAATTTTTAGTCGCAAACTCCTCTATAAAATCCTTATTTTACTGTAAGGAACGTAACCAGACTGCAACCAACATTATTATTATTATTATGTTGTGAGGGATGGAAGCGCAACGCTTTTAGGAACTTTGGGCCGGGCTCATTTTTAACAGCAGTCAATTCTCTTTCAGAATTGTTTTACCCCGAAGTTTTAATTACATTAGGGTCTACACAATCGCGTGATACATTTATAAAAATGATAGCAGCTGTTCAGCAGCCGTGCAGTGAGATGCAGGGGGAGGACCTAGTGCTCCCACCACTCTCCCTACTCTCTCACTAATACACGTCCAGCTTCGCTTGTCCGTGTGTCCCGGTGAGCGGGAACTCCCAGTGAACTTATTTTTGAATAGACCGATCGGACATAGCTCGATTCTTTTACTCCCAAACAAGAATGTAAAAACCTCGGTATTTATTTTGATGTGCGGCTCAGATTTACAAATCAAGTAAACTACTTAATTAAAACATCCTACGGTAAGATTAAAACTTTTTATATGTGTAAAGATGTACTAGATCCTGGGGTAAAACTCAAGCTCTGTGATTCCTTGATCTTGTCGATTCGTTCCTAATGTGACGTATTCTATTGGCCAGCACTAACCCAGAGAGATCGCTTAAGCCTACCAAAAATTCAGAATTCCTGTATTCATTACTGTCATAGTCTTAGGAAGTTTGATCAGATCTCCGTGAAAATTGCAGAGTCAGGTTGACTCCTATTATACGAAAGGTTCTTACTTCACTTATCGTGCTTAACATTCAAAATAAACTTACATCAGGAACCAACATATCTGTACAATAAGCTAGTGAGAGGCTCAAACATGCATAGTCGCAACACCCGACACCGCAATCAATACACTGTTCCTAAGCATAAACTTCGCAATTCCAAAATCTTTCTCCCATAATACTATGAAAGTCTATAATAAACTCCCCCCTAATATTGAAATATGCTCTAGCGTTGTTTCGTTTCGAGAAAATGTAAAAAAATATCTACTACTGCAAAGACCGTAAATCTTATTTTTTATTCTGTACCACTTTACACCTTTTGTTTGAGAACACAATATTGTGTGTTTTATTTTCAAATAATGTGAAAAATATTCTATTGATGGTTGCGTGGAAGAACGTTTAATCGAAAGTTGCCATCACAATAAATAATAACTTGTATTGTAAGAAAAACAAATAAAGACGTTCTTTTATTCTTGTGTGATTTCTGAAAAGGCTGAATTCTTAGTACCTTCCTCCATAAGAAAATATATAAGATTTTGATCCACAACACTCCTAGTGCATCTACTGATATACTCTGTCAATTTTCATCAACTACGTAGCGCTTTAACATGTTGCATATAAATTCACCACATTATTACTAATAAATTTTGCTTGGCAAGTACAATTCACTTTGAAATGGAATCTATTTTGATGGTAAAGTCTCCAATAACCTTCCTTAAATCCGCAATAGCCCCAGGGAAATCTGGACTATTAAAGAAGCATCTTTATAACGAATCCTCTAATAAAAGAAGATAATCACAGTCCTACATCTCGATAAATAACCATCAGAGATAAAACAACTCAAAGAAAAATAAAGAAATAAACCAATTTAACAGCGCGTCAACAAACCAATATGTGCTCGGTTGGTTGGCACATATTTATTTAAATGCAATTCAGAATGCAATTTACAATTTTTCAATTTGAAATCTTAGTGGTAAATCTCTTTCTTATATAATTTATGTTCTGCAAGAGTAATAAACTAAAACGCATACCACATTCCGTTTAATAAATGGCAATATGTATTTTTAATTGAATATTAAATGTTAATGTTTATTTACAACATGTAAATTCCATTTGCCGACCTGGACAATATTAATTGTATTTAATAAACTGTTTCCAACAATATTCTAATAGTAAATTACTATTTTAATAATAAAAATAAAATTATACTCATAATACGGATTCAAACGTAACAACTACGCATTAATTTGTAGATTATCAGCACCATATCCCTTAGCCTGGAAAAAATCTATTATTTTCCTTATAAATAAAGTTAATAAACCCAGTGAGTATTCAGATCTGAGATCAATAAATATACTGCCAGCTTTGCCGAAAGTTATAGAAAGGCTGATATACAGGGTGTCCCAGCTGTATTTAGACATGCATTATCTCGGAAACCGATAGAAGGCAGTGTGTGATTATAAATGACAACATATCAAATGATGAAAATGTGATATATGGTTCCCCCAAGGATCAGTTTTAGCCCCATTGTTATTTATAATGTACACTTCCGATTTTCATCGTAATTTAGAACACTTTACGCCACATTTTTATGCAGAGGATACTCAATTATACTAAACTTCTAACATTGAACATCTTCAGAATATAGTTGATCTAAAAAATTAAGAAATTGCTAATTTGATACGTATTTCAAAAAATCCCTACCTCTCTATTAACCCTAATAAATCGTCAGCATTTGGTAATGCCAAAGACCGCCAGAGGCCATAGACGACATTTCATTATTTGTGGGTGGACAAAAACTGGAAACAAGGAAGAAGTTAAATCTTTAGGCTTATATATTGATGTCCACCTTAGGTTTATTCTTTCCTATTATTTGGGTTTTCTACCACATGTACAATTATCCTCTTCAAAACAAATCACCGAATCTACAAAATAATAGAATTATTGGAAAAAAGACCTCTGCGCCCGTGACGTTTACGCCAAAGGAAAAGTCAGAGGTTATGTTTTGCAAATAATATAAATCGGAATAAACACAAAAATAATATATTTTGCTGACGTTTCGGAAAGTAATCTCTTTCCGTTTTCAAAGCTATTTTTTGAAGAACTCTTATCTTGCTGTGTATGTCAAATACACAGCTTTAAGATTCTGTTTATGTTATTTCCATAGATACTTACTACTTACACAGAACATAGAACTGATGATATTTTTTAGATAATGTTGAGTTTGTTAAGTTCTTCTTTTAACATTGGTAGCCAGGTTGTACAAATATCTACAGAACAATTCGATACGCACTTATCTTCATTTAATAAGATTATTGCTGATTCTTTAATTTTTCTTTTTTTGGTATCTGTTTCTTTTGTTAAAATTTTTGCCGAGTCCCAGTTTATTCTATGTCCGTTTTCCCAAGCATGTTCACAAATCTTTGATTTCTGAATTTCATTCTTTCTAATGTAATTCTTGTGCTCATCCAACCTCACTGAAAGGTCTGGATGACTCACCCACATAACATTTATCACATTCGCACGGGATATTGTAAATACAGTTTTTTGAATTCTGCTCCCTGTTTATCGGTTTTGTTTTTGTTAAAATAGATCTTAAAGTGTTCCCCGTTTGAAATATCGTCCTAACATCAAATTTGTCACCTATACGGCGTAGCTTTTCCGATAGTCCGTATACATAAGGAATTATTGCTGTATAATGACGTTCAGGTTTTTGTCGTACCTGATTGTCCCTATTTTCAACATTTATGAAAACTCTATCAACAAAGGCTTCAGGATATTGATTTTGTACTAGAACCTCTTTGATAAATTTTTTCTCGTTATTTAATATTTCATTATTAGATGAAATTATTTTGGCCCTATCGTATAAACATTTTACAACACCCCTTTTAACATTTATTGACTGATTTGAGTTAAAATTTAGATATCTATTAGCATGTGTTGGTTTTCTATAAACGCTTGTTTCAGTTGTATTATTTATCCTTCTAATTAAAACATCTAAAAACGGTAGTTCATTCCTACTTTCTACTTCTAATGTGAATTTAATAGACGGTTCCTTACTATTTATATTTTCTAAAAAACTATCTAGTAAATCAACACCATGAGGCCAAATTGCAAAGATGTCGTCAACATATCTCCACCAGACAACCGGTTTGTTTATGCAATTTTGAACATGTGTGTTCTCAAAGTTCTCCATAAATATGTTGCTTAACAATGGCGATAATGCAGACCCCATAGCCATACCAAAATCCTGCTGATAGAATTCATTGTCCAATTGAAAATAGGTTGTTTTTATACACAGTGTTAAGAGTTCCATTATGCTATTTACACTTAATTTAGTTCTAGTTTCCAAATTATTATCATTTAGCAACCTGTCTTTAACTATTTTTAATGTTTCATCTACCGGAACATTGGTAAAGAGGCTAACTACATCAAAACTAACCATCAGGAGTGATTCATGAATATCGGTTTCATAAATTTTTTCTATGAAATGTTTACTATTTTTAATATATGAATCGGTATTTCCAGATAATGGATCAATAATTTTAAGTAAGGTTTGTTAGCTATATAAATGTCCCGACTAGAAAATCGTATTGTTTACTTAAAAGTCTATATGCTAACAGGTACTGTCTCAATGAAAAAACTAAAATTATGTTATGTGATTCCATTATATTATCTTTGTTTAATTATTGTGACGTCATTTACGGCCCATGTCTAGATCTAAAATCTTCCACTAGAATACAACAAATACAAAATTCATGTATTAGATTTATTGTTGGTTTACGTCGTACAGATCATATAAGCAGGTATTTATCAGAAATAAGGTGGTTAAAAATACATAACCGTAGAGTTATCAAACTGTAGCCATTTTCTCTCTCAAATAATTTTAAAACCCCATCAAAATTAACCTTCAAGAAAGCAGTGAAGAAATTATTTCTTGTCGAACAGTGACCTTACATATTCATACACTATTTTTCTTGTTATGTTCATTTTTACAAACTTTTCTCAGCAGTGTATCAGTTAGTTATAGAGTACACTATCTAGATATTATGTATTTAAAAATTTGTTAAAATGTTTGTAAACTGACATGGTTAAATAGTAGAACAGCTTACTGAACTTCGCCAAGACGGAAATATAAATAAAGACGATTTCTTATTATTATTATATATATTGCCATTTCATTTTAATTATTATATAGACCGATATTTAACAAATTTGAGTGATCACAACTTCAAAACATGGCTTACTGCTGATGTATTGAATGAAACGATGACTCTCTGATATAAACTATCTAGAAAGGTTCCAGTAGTATGTGGGGGCGGAGTTGCTGTGTACGTTAAAGCATGTTTTAAAGTTGTTGGACAACATGTTGAACAAGGAAAATGGCAGTCCGCATATCGGACACTGTCCATTGAATAAAAATCTCACAATGTTCAAAATGAAAAACGATCCCGTCTGCAGAAAATATGAGGCGAAGAATAAAACTACTCTTCATTTATTATGTTACTATGGAAAGAAGATAGAAGTACTTTATCCAGAAATTTAACATTCAATTAGATAAACAAATTTCTTTAAGAAATTGTTAGACCTTTTATATGCCATATAGGAATACCGAAGGAAATATAAATATTAAACGGAAGCCAAATAATACTGCAAAGCAAAGTGACCACCAATTGAGATATTTTGGAGGTCTAAGGTCTAACATCAGTGATAATCTCTGAAGGAAATATAAACTTGTATTTAAAACCTATTTCCAATGAGACTGAACGTTGTTACAAACTAAAATCAAATATGTTTAATATCCCAAACTTAGAAAACTATGGAAATAATCATTTCAACTTAAAATTATAAACGTCCAGGTTTTCTAGACCCCATTGCTCTCCTCCACTGGAGATAGCAAATGAGCACCTTATATTTAATACCCCATACTTCACACCCAAGCGTATTATTGCTTTAAATATTTTATCAAAAATCTTCCACCATATACAAAGAATGTAGTGTTGTTAAATTTTTTACACCAAATAATTTATATACAACGATAGCATCAATGCCAGTTTAAATAAAACAAAATCAACACGTCACATCGTCAAATTCTTTTCAAAAAATATGTAGCGCCTTCCAGCCGCCTCTTGAAATTAATTTGAATTCTTGTAATAACGAATTCCACAAATATACTGGTAGATGTAATTTTATACAGGTAACCTTATTTACCTTGTTATTTTAAATGTTATTGAAATGTCATAATTCACCTAGAAGTTTGAGAATCTATACCCGCGACTTCGTAGTTAAGTTCAGGTTTAAGATATAATCAAATATAAACTCATTAATCTGCTATTTGAGTAGTGTGCTGATAATATATTCTCTAAATCTTTGACTTTATAATAGAAAAAAATTTCTTTTAACACAAACTTTCCATTTTCTATATTCTTCCATTTCATTAAAATACAGTGGTTTTAAGTTTGATGAAAATAACAGCAACATCTGACGTTCCGCGGGGTCATGTCCTTAGACTATTGTTTATAGAATGTCTAAGCGACATAGCTATGAACTAAAAAATAACACTTCGCTGTGCGTTGAATATCGCAAGCTGTATTTGAGCACTAATGAGTCAGTGTCTTTACTTACAAAGAGATTTTCAAGAAATTAATAAGCAATGAGACTTAAACAAGCTGCATCTAAAGAAAAAAAAAATCCTAAATAGGAACAATAGCTGATATCTATGACTGGTTTTGCTGTGACAACATGTTACAAGATAACAGACAACCTATAAAAATATTACGCGCCTCTGTATTTTTACTTAGTAGACCAACGTAAGGTTTTTGGACCTTGCGGAATGAGTCAAACACACCGACACGCGGTTCTTGTCATTTATCAACTATAAAAATAATTCTTCTTGCACTTTAAATCTACAGTTATGTCAAAAGCTGTTATTATCTTCTTTTCATACTTTAGGTTGTAGAATAGAGAAACTTCGTTTTAAAGACGCATAAAGATGTGTGTTAATCACAATGTGCAACATGTAGAGAACTTATTATAATTTTTTTGTGTTCAATTATTTGAAAAACCTCTAATTTATCAAGTTTATTCTTGAATTTTGTGCTTATTGTTAAATAAGTGAGACTTGGTTCACAGAAAGTGAATCAAAAACCTTGTAATAGAACCTTATAGAGTAGGATCATATTGTGCTGAGTTAACTATATACATGGTAGTGCTATGATAATAGTAAAAGGCAGTATAGAAAGTACTGAATTAATAAGTGCTAAAAGTCTTTCTGTTGACTTACACTGAAATATCAGCAATAAAATTGAACAATTTTATAATTTTTGTGTTAAGCCTATATAGGTCACCTATAGAAGATCTAAATATCTTCATTAATCTACTAGGTCAGGCATTAAAAATTGTTGGTAGTAAAAATAAAATTGTTTTAGGCGGTGAACTTAATGCCAAATTTGATACGGAGCATAAATATGCCATTTTTATATGCGATTTTTTAAAAACTTATGGGCTTAGTCCTATGATCAGTGGTAATACCAGAAACAAAAATTGTCTCGACATTTAAAAAAATCTTAGTATGGATTATTCAGAAGGTTATATTATAGATGCTGCCTTATGAGATCATCACGGTGTTGGTATTAAATCTGAAAAACAAGCCCAACTGATTAAAAATACCACAGAAAAAATAACTATTAGACCCATATCGGAAACTGACAAAATACAATTCTATAACTTAGTTGCCAAAATAAACTGGAATTTTTTATCAGAATGAAATTAATGCTGATAACAAATTTGAAATATTTTTGGATAAGCTAAGTAATGCATATCAACTATCATTTCCTCAAAAAATATATAAAATAAAGTTTCAACAACAAAAATGAACCATATAAAAAATGGTTTACAAATGAGCTGAAAGATATGCGTGAAACCTAAAACTATTGAATGAACTCTATGCAAATTTTAAACCTCTTAGACCTCTGTGGAGGAACACCTGGTGACGCCCCTAGCTGAGAAGACCGCATTGTAGCAAGGCTCACGAAGTAGCATTCAATTTCAACCAGACGCAGGGAATGAAGAAATTAATGTAAGTCATTTCAGAATCATCTCGTTAATATTTCTTTTATTATTCAATGCAAAAACGACATAATTCTTTATTATATTGTCAAATGCTTTATATTGCTACCCACAGTTCTAATATCTAAAGTAGTAATTTTATTTAACGTAATTAAAACTGGAACAGAAGTAACGTAATACTTCAATTACTATTTATGTGACCTATATAAATAACCATAATCACATACCATTTTTATCTTAGCATTCTTTATCGAAATATAATATTGTATATCATATAAAAAGCTAAGGTTAAGGCCGTAAAACAAAGCCGACGTTCTATGTACTGTTTCTACAAATTCCTCTACATTTCATATATAAAATTATCAGAGGCATACTATTTTTAAACTCAAAACACTTTTTCACGTCAAACGCATTTGCTGAACTAATCTAATTATTTTTATATAAATTTCAAACATTACAAAATAAACGATACATTCTTTTACATTTCATATATAAAAAATTACCAATTACCAGTAGCGTACTAGCTCAAACCGAAAAAGTGTTTTAAGTTAATCTAATTATTTTTATAACATAAATATTTCAAAATGGCAAACACAAGCAACGCCAACAATGATTCGGTTAACGAAAATGAAACTATAAATATTGAACCCTATAGGTTAAGCGAAATTTTTTTTATAGTACCCGAATTCGACGGCAATCCTATATTCTTGCAAACGTTTATCACTGCCTGTATTCACGCGCAGAGAATCGCAATCGATGATCAACGCATTTTATTAACGCTTCATATCGAAATACAAATTACGCGGAAAAGCCATAGAATTAACAAATTCCAGAAACCCTGCTACATGGACAGAAATCAATAGTTTACTTGAAGCTCATTTTGGGGATTCTCGCGACCTGACAGCACGGATTCAGGATTTACAGAGAATTCGACAGTTGCCGAACGAAACCGCTTTAACGTTCGTATCAAGACTACAAACGCACAACGCGAAAATGCATGCAGCAGTGCAAAAGCAGACTCTAACTTTAGAGCAGAAAACTGCTCAATGTAACCTCATCGAAAACATGACATTGACCACCTTACTGACCGGAGATGGGAAGAACTTCGTAATAAATACAGGAAACTCTATAGACAAATAATCAAATATGAAAAAATTAAATCAAATGACAAATTTATTGAAAAATTACAATCATCCAGTAAAGCCATGTGGAAAATTATAAATAAATTAAAGGAACGTCAATAATAACACAGGATGCAAAGTTGAGCCCAATATGGCAAATGAATATTTTATTAATGTTCCCCGTGACTTAATTACGGCAATTCAAACTAATAATACTTAAAAGGGCTACTTAAATAACATTAATGTAGAACATGGTTTCTTCATATTCCAAACCTGTGACATTTGTGGAAGTCGGAGACATAATTTGTTCTCTAAGAAATACTGACAGTAGAGATATTTACGGTTTTAATTCCGATTTGATTAAATATATTAAAGACCTTATCGTGGTTCCTCTGACTAAATTAATTAACTTAGCTATTAATGAAGGTGTTTTCCCAAATGTACTAAAAAAAGGATTGTACACCTATTTACAAAAAAGGAGATGCTAATGACATAGCAATCTTTAGGCCAATATCTCTTTTATCAATATTATCTAAAATTTACGAAAGCGTTTTAAAAATAAAAATTGCAACATATTTTGAACAAAATAATTTATTTGTTGCAACGCAGTTCGGTTTCAGGAAAAATAGAAGTTAGTGAAACTATATTGAATTTTGTGGAAAAGACTATAGCATATTTTGAAAAAGGAGAGCATCTGGTCACAACATTTTGCAAACATAGCAAGGCTTTTGACTGTTGTAGTGATATGTAGTTGGCAGCATTGCCAGATCAATTTTAGTGAAGTTTTGTTTAGGGCAGCTGGCAGCTCGGCAGATGTGAGACAGAAGTCAAGTTTGCATGTGATAGATGATGAGAATGTTTTTCCACATATTGTATTAGTTTTATTAGTTTTAATAAATAATTACTAGTAGTGAGTTACGGAAATTTATTTCACAAGTCTCCTAGATATAATTCTGGAGCAACAAACATAACAACTGTGTCCAACATAACTTATTAATATAAAAACTTAAAAGATACAAATCGAATAATACATTTTCTGAAGAAAAAACTATAAATATTGGAGTCCCTCAAAGATCAGTTGTAGGACCCTTGCTCTTCTTAATATATATCAATGATCTTGCGGTAAATGTAGACAAGACTGATTTCATATTTTTTGCTGATGACACGTCCTGTCAAATTTTTCTCAAAATCGTATTAATGCTATGAATGTAAGTCAAGAAGCCCAAATCAGAACTAAACTACGGTTCCAAAGTAATGTCTTAAATTTAAATATTAATAATACACAAAGAATGATTTTTTCATTAAGATAAATTGAATCCCCCAACAGGTCAAATTCTTGGGTGTAACTCTGGATCCAACCCTTAAATGGAACAAACATGTTTCGACAGTAACAAATAAGCTAAGTAGTAATATATATCTAGTACGCTTCTCTATCAGTATTGAAAACAGCATACTGTGTCAATCTCTCATGACGTATGCATTGCTAGCCTGGGGATATTCCGCATCTTGGCCTAGAATATTTAGCCTACAAAGAGGAGCAGTACGAATCGTAGATAATGTAAGCTACAGAGATGAGTGTCGTAATTCGTTTATTAAACACAATATATTGACTTTTCTATGTTTATTTATTCTAGAATGCCTCCTGTATGTAAAAAATAATAGCTCAAAGTTTAATAAACGCTGTGATATGCACCATTATGGGACAAGAAATAATACTAATATACTACCTAGATCATGTAGACTAACCAAATGTCAAGAAAATCCGAACTATATTGCAGCCAAATTTCATAACCTACTTCCAAGTCATTATAAAATATTACCATTGAGAAAATTTAAAAATAAAACCAAAGAATTTTTTAATAAAAAATGCTTTATATTCGTATGATGAATATTGCAATTTTAAACACTAATAAGATTTTGGGCACCTATGTGTTGTGGCTAGCTGCTGTTTATTTGTCAAACCTATTACTATGTGGTTTGTAAAACCTAATATTATGTGTGTTATTTACGAATTGTAGCTACTTACACTCCCTATTCTTCACATTTATATATATTTTCTATTTGACGTGTAAATTTTTGTATTACATTCCTAATTTTAAGTTTTATATATATTTTTATTTTTAATCTATTGTAGACTTGTATAAATACTTTGGGAGTGCATAAATGCCAAATAGATCTATCTATCTAAATAGAAAATGATTACAAATAGGCATAGAGATGTACGTACAAAAAAATGTTGTTTTATCGTTCCTACATCATATGGTCGAAAAGTATACAGAGTGTTCCATTTGAAAAAGTTGAGAAAAATGTATAGCATTCCATTTATAAAAATGGCACTTGATCCTATTCAATCGTCTTGGGCCACCCTGTATATTAGAAAATAATTTCCAGTTATAGACTTTTTTATACAGTTTTATTATAGCTTAGAACTCAGGCTATCGAAGTCGGATGCACTATAGCCCATCCCTGTAGATCTATAGTACGTACCTATGTTGGTTTTTATATTTTACTTTTAGAACTTAACTACTTAAATAAACTAGGTATGACAAATATAATACAAAATTCAAACACTTTTGTTACAACTTTAACCTCATTTATATTATTACATGTTAAAGTTTAAATATTCAGCACAGTCATCGTCTGAATCACGGAAATGTCCAAATCTATTGGTACACACATTGTACATATATCGTAGTAATTTGTTTATCCATTAACATACGAATTTCTGGTGTGTCCAGCATTCATAATTCAGGTTACTGTATTTTTGTATATGATAGTGCGGGTTTCTACGTGAATAACATATAGATTAGATTTACCACGATGTCCCATAGGCGTCCTGACCTACATAATCGCGAGAATTAGTTAAACAAAATGTTGGGTGGAAAACGTACAACACGTGGATTAAATTATGTAATGCATTAAGGCAACAAACGGTTAAGTTACTTTGGAACTGCTGAATAACTCAGTTTCCACAACATAACAGAAATCAAAGTTTAAACTTTATAAAACCCTAGTAGCATAATAAGGTTTATAACGACTAACAAAAAGTATGAACATTAAATGGGTGATTTTTGGTATATAATGCCATCAATTAATCAAACAGGGAAATTGTGATGAGGGAGTTATGGTCATTATACCCCCTGGTGTACCAATCAGAAAATTATGCATGAATCAGTCTGTGTACATTAAAAATGCCATAAACACCGGTAACCATGGGAAAAACAGACGCTGCTGTAAACATACAAGGTAGAAACGGGTTCTGTGGAATTGTGTTAGTTTTGTGGTTGAAAGAATGGAAGCAGAATAGGGCATACTATCCCCTGTACTCTACCAGAAATAACTGAAAGAGCAGAAACAACAGCATCTTATTTACTACCACAGAAATCAAAAAGTGAAAGCCTACCAAAGTTTCATGGACTGGTGCATTCAGAAAAAACTAACTCGCTTTCTGAAAATGTATTATTAGCCTATTTTGCTGACTTAGTTAACAGATATAAATCTTCTTCAATGTTTATAATATTTGGAAAGGTATGGAAAACTACGCTTTCTTTGAAAAGAAAATCTGAGGGATATGAAGCGAAAAAGGCCATAACTTTGACACTAGAAGAAATTAAAAAATTTATAAAGGATGCACCTGATACAGTTTATCGACTGAAAGATACCAAATGTCTCGAATCTAACATAATATTACATTTAAGGTCGTATTAATTAATCGTTTGAATTATGAGTGCATGTCGCTCTAATGAGCTCTACGAAATGGAAATTGAAGACGTGAAAGATCTAAGTACAACATTATTAATAACTGTACCTAAAACGAAAACCAAATTAGTAAGAAGTTTTGTCGTAACTGGTCAATTTTATGGAATTGTAAAAAAAGTACCTGGATCTTCGGCCGTCGCATGTGTCAAGAAGTTCATTTTTTTTAAATTATCAAAGAGGTAAATGCGCGTAAATTCAAAGAATTGGAAAAATAAGTTATTGAACTGAAACAACTTATTGAATTTGCCAAATCCTGAACATTACACCGGTTATTGCTTTCGGAGATCTTGGGCTACATTATACGTAGATGGAGGTGGCGATATTACGGGGTTGAAGCTTCATGGAGGCTAGAAGTTCTCACTAGCAGCTGAAGGATACATCGACCAATCTGTTAAAAATAAAATGATAACAGCCGAAACTTTTCTTTTAAAGCAAGTGAACAATCCCCCGGCTTATACTTCTACAGCTGCTAGAGTGGTTAATGCTGATAGTATTACTACCATTGAAAATAGTTCTAATCATATTATAAGACAAAATATGCCCTCATAAGTTCAGTATATTAACTATAGTAACAGTAACTTATATTTTTAAAAGGAAATAAAGAAATTAACATTTTTTTATGATGTTTACAACAACACTCGCTCGCTGCGCTCGCTCAAGTTGTAATCTCCATCCTCAATAATAATAATAATAATAATAGCCTTCATTATAGCATCATGGTATAATATACTATTTGACCTTTACAATATTAATTTGATTTGAAATCGAATGAATTGCACTGCTTAAATAGTGCAACAAGCAGACTATAACAGAAAAATGAAGACTAATGAAAAATGTGGGTGAGGGTGAATGCCAAAAACAAAAATCAAAACTTTAGAAAAATTGCATATTATAATATTCATTGAAATGCTGAGTAAAATTGTGAAATAAAGAAAAATTAAATCTATGCTATGCTGATGTACTAGCAATAGTTGTTAAAGGGCGATTCGCGAATACAATAACGGAGCGTTCGCAAAGAGCCCTAAATGTTGTCGACAAATGGTGTTTTAAGGAAAGACTCTCTATAAATCCCCACAAAACCACAGTCGTCAATTTTACACGGAGAAGAGCACTGCAAGGCCTAAAGCCCCTAAGGCTTAACGGTGTGGAAATTCCATTTGCCTGTGAGGCAAAACATTTAGGAGTCATTTTTGATCAAAAATTAACATGGAACTCTCACATCCAAAAAGTCACACAGAAAGCCACAATCGCCCTGGGAAGATGTAGGCAAATGTGTGGAAAAAACTGGCGGTTAAATCCCAAAATGAACCTGTGGTTATACACCAGGGTAGTGAGACCCATGATAATCTATGAATCAGTGGTATGGTGGACTAAAACGGTGCAGTCGGGAGCAATAAGGCTGTTAAGTGACGTATAACGGCTTGCTTGCCTGTGCGCCACGGAGGCTATAAAAACTGCTCCTACGGCTGCACTTGAGGTTCTCTTGGACCTACCACCGTTACACATATTCATACAAGGCCAAGCTCGGTCAGTGGTGCACAGGTTAATGCAAGGCCAAACGCCAATTAGCCAGAAACACGGGACGGAGTACCAGAAGTTATACTCGGAGATGAGGGCAGATCCCATTCTGGACTTGCCCACGGATGTAATGGTCTCAAGGTATAATTTCAACAAGAACTTTCAGACTGTTATACCAGACAGGGAGGACTGGAAAAACGGTCCTCCCATAACAGCACAAACAGTCTGGTACACTGACGGCTCCAAGACAGAACAAGGAGTCGGAGCCGGTATTTACGGGACAAGGTCAAAGTCCAGTATCCCAATAAGTCTAGGGAAATATGCAACGGTGTTTCAGGCTGAAGTGATCGCCATACACTGTTGCGCAAGGGAGATAATACGACAAGGTACTGTTAACCAGCCGATTGCCATTTTTCTTTCTGATAGCCAAGTGGCAATAAAAGCAATCAGTTCCATGCAAATCAACTCAAGATTGGTGTGGGACTGCTTGACGGCTCTTACAAAGCTGGGAAGTCAGAACATAGTGACCCTAGCATGGGTACCAGGACACAGAGGAAACGAAAAGGCTGACCAACTGGCCAAGGAAGGCTCACTTGAAGCCCCAATAGGACCCGAGCCCTTTTGTGGCGTAGCAAAGCCATGCATACGAGCAGCCATTAAGGAATGGGTGCAAAATAAATCTCTGGAATGGTGGAGGAATCGCCCAAGACAGAGACAGGCCAAAGAGTTCATTAAAGAACGTTCGGCCAATTTTACGGAAGATCTATTAAGCCAGAATAGGAAGGCAATCAGAGTAATAGTAGGCCTTCTAACTGGCCACTGCCGGCTCAATAGACACATGAGTCTATTGGGCCTGGCAGAGGACGCAACATGCAGATTCTGCCAAGAGGAAGGGGAAACCTCAGTTCACGTATTATGCCACTGTGAAGGCCTGGCGAGACTGAGATTCCAAGTACTCGGAGAAGAAAAGCCAAGGACGGACAGCTATACAAAAGGGCCTTTATCAAGGCTGCGGAGTCTAGTACAAAGGACAAAGCTGGATGAGGTATTATAAGGAAGCTATTCTGGGAGCATCACAATATACCTGAAAAGGTCGTGGTGGTAAAGGCTAAATAACCAGCTCCTTTGTTAATCTAATCTAATCCAGAATAACTATGTTGGAAAGCCACATTTCTTATAAAACTCCGACTCAGTAGTTTGGTGTTGCTGAATAACTCAGTAAAATGGCCCAAAGAATGTTGTCCATCGGTGAAACATTTTTATAAACAATTATTAATTTGGCACACGTATGAAAATATCGCATTTTTACCACAAACCGCCAACAAAACCTGATAGCCCGTTGTCACATATGATATACCAAAAAGTTGAGTCTTCAAGTTACTATGAAATTTAAATTCGTTTAGATTAAAAAACGCAAAAAAAATATAGTTTAAAAAAACTAAAAAAACACGCTTTAATAGCAAACCGAACTAAAAAGTAAAAAATAAGTTTAAAATTCATTTTATTGTAAAAAGCGTGGGGTGTTTTTAAGACAATAGTGTTGTAGAGAATTTCATCAGGAACAAACAGCATTTTGAAAAATCGTTCTATGACAGTTTTTGACCATTTCCACGCCATTTTTCGGAAACACCTTTTTTACACTTTCGCTATTTCCGCTAAAAGTTATTAATATTTTTGCATAAAATTTTTGGAGTAAGTAGCTACCAACAAAAGCTACAATTTAGCTCCGAAACAACTTCCTACGATAATTACAGTCCCTGTAATTAAATGGCAAAATGGGTATATTTAGCGGTTTTTAATTTTTTGTGCAAAAAGTTATTGATCGATTTTAATTGTCAAAAACTCATTTTTTCCGTCTTTTTACGAGCTATTTCGTAGTATTTTCTGTATAAAAAAAATTTTCTTTCGCATCGAAAACGTGAAAACCTGTTTCCAGCATTTTCATGCCCTTCTTTCAACAGGTTCCAAAAATTCCCACTATTTTTCTCCTCATTATCACGTTCACAAAATGCACCGAGGAATTTTTCGAAAAAATAAACTCGGAAAAATGTAAGTCGTTATACAAATATGAGTGATGTTATAATACTATAATTAAGTGTATTGATGTAATAATACTATAGTATAAGTTAAGGTTAAACTAACACTTTGACATCGGCCTTCACAAAAACAACCTATTATGCACCCCAAACCGGCCTTAGCACAACTGCAGTTACCAATGCAATTTTGAAATTGTTTGCATCTACAAAATATGTTTCCAGGCGTTACATTTGGACGGATATTTTTTGTCATAAGTCTTGGTACCAATATAATATTCTTCGAAACCCAACAAAAATCTTTAGGGTCGGAAAGCACTGGATTGACGCAACTGGCTGTCTTCCAAATAATTATTTGGTAGGCAGCTCTAAGAATGTGCTGGTGAAATGAGGCTTCAGTTGGTGGCAAATTTCGAATATCCGATTTACAAGTGTGAAAAAAATGGGCTCGCGAATTGTCCAAATTACCAATGAAAAACGGTCTACCATATAAGACTTTAAAAGAAATATCGTGCAGAGTTTTCAAATTCAACAGTACCAAATGAATTGTCGAGTGGGAAATTCAATATTGACTGTAACTTAGGATCATTGGCATATTTGAGGCATGTTTTGAATACGTACGTTTTTCCTTTTCTGAAAGGAAAACTACGTTTATTCTAGTAGCATAGTATAGTGCCATCACAAAAATGACTGTATCAGTAGCTTGTATTATTACCTTTTTGTAATTCAAATTTGATGGGTACTGTACTATTGCAAATATTCTACTGTCTGCTTCGCTCTGATTTGAAAAGTGTAAGTCTGTTACAATTTTACTTTGTTTCATGGAGGAAATCGTTGTACTGATACTATCTTCGGCCATTCCTGTCGTCATAACAGAAACGTTGGTAGGTAGATTACTATGATCTGTGTAGAATTTTTCGGAAATACACTTCAATAAACGAGCTTCGTTGTTATTATTTGCAAGGAAAAGTTTCCAATTCGGAATATTAATATTATCCTGCACCTCAGATTCATGACTCATCACAGTATATTTGCTGCGTCGCATTCGCTAAATTTTTTTTATGCAATTTACATTAGACTCATATCTATCCCCCACTAAAACGATCAAATCGCATTCAACAGGTTTGCTACCTATAACTGCATCTGCATACTTTCCGAATAGCTCCTTAAACGTTGTACAATGTTTTAATTGATGACGCTGAATAAAAGCCATCATATCAATTGTATAAGCAGTTTTTTGTTCGGGTTCAGGAAGTAATACCTTCAATTCAGTCCAATTTTCTTTCAAGCGTGCCTTTATGTTATGAAAAAAATTAGCTTTATTGGCCTTACGCATACTATATCCAAAGAAACTGTCTACATCTGGCTGAAAAAGTTACGGTGGATAGTTTAGCCATTCGTGACTAAAAACTTGTACCTTTTGAATTTCATCTAAATCTCTGGTGAAATACAAACTCCGTAGTAAGATTGCTTTATCCTCATACAGTTTAGACTTCATTTCAGCAGATGTAGAAATTTCCATCTTATCGCCGAATAGTTGCATTTTTACAGACGGTATCTTTTCGATGTTCTTTTCGGCTGTCTCTAAAACATACAAACCAATAATTTTTGCATCACAAAGTTCTGTAGACTTACACTACAATAATTATTTTGTCAAGGCGAAAAATATTTTAATTTCATTGTAGTGGTTCTTAAATTAAATACAGATAATTTGTTCTGTTTGTAAGCATTATTTATGATCTGTACGAACTTTCATATGAAAGATGTTACAAACATGTTGCTTATACCTTACAAAAAAATTAATAAAATAATGTACTCTGCCCGTCACAATAATCTTGCCAACATACATTTTTCGAAATTCTCTGCATTTCCACCTGGTGTATATTATTAGATTTTGTTTGTTTATTTTGTTAATTGTCCCCTGCTGTATAAGAATAAAATGTCAATTGTGTTGTGGTAAAGGATGGCGGATTTATATAACTGATAAATAAATAACACCACAGGTAATTACGACCCCCTTTATCTCGGAAGGCTCTAGAAGAGCCTTGTGTGGGAGGGGGCTACACATTCAGAGACAAGGGACACACCCAATATCCGTGTATAGTGGAAAAATCTTTCTCACAGTATTTTCCGCTGCCACGACCGGGGATCGAACCCGGAACTTTTGGGTGAGAGGCAAGTGCGCTCACCTCTCGGCCATCATCAATCAAATAAAACTTGCCATAGGTGGCAAAATTATTGTGACGAACACTGTACGTAATAATAAATACTTTTATTATAACACCAGTGCCTCGAAATCATATGTAAATAGCCAACAGAGACAAAACCGCGCGTGCGATAGACCAAAACAATGCGCTTCATTAAAAAAAAATCATATCTCCTAAATTATTCAGCGAATTAAAAAATTGTTTTAATAAATAATTTTCGTTGGTCTATTCTACGTATTTTGTCACAAATAACTACACATCTATCTGCAATAATAACAAAAGTACCTCGATGCCGAAAATTACACTACACATTCCGAACACTTATTATTTAAACAATTTATAGTGTTGTTTGTAATGAAAATAATGTCCCTCTATTACACTTGTATGAAACTACAAACATTAAGCTTTCGATTGATAAAGAGTTATTAAAAAATCTTTATAAATAAGCTCGTAAACAAAAGAGCAATATTTAAGTTCCAAATTATTTTTTTCTGCAATTTCGTAATCTTGGCCGACATCGCGCCCTCTGGAATCGGATGCTGCATAAAATTCTGGATAATATTCATATTTTTTAAATTTTACACATTCGAGTTCATACCCCATGATCGAATTCGGACCTTTAGATTCTCGACTAAAATGGATATTTATTGGACAAATTATCTAAACTAATCTATCTGACTCTCTGCCTCCGTTATTTGTAATATTGACATAAATTTCCACTCTTCTATTTATCACCCACCCAGTTAATATATCACATTTTTCTATAGAAACGGTTGACGTGTTTTAAACTAAACCGGGGTATTTACCGCGTTTTTAAACGCCTCTGATCAGACATGTCCAAGCATAAAACCATCGGATTATTCAAAGCAGATCATGCCGCCTAAATTTTAAAAGCGATTAACACTACCAAAACAAAATGTCATGCATACAATGTCGCACTTTATTTAAACAATTAGACTGGTTATTCATTGTTCATTGAGTAATGTTTAGTTAATGAAGTTTATATCACAATTATTTATAACTATTCTCTAATTTCCTGCATATACATCAAAATAAATTGTCCTTTATTCGATTGTATTCAGAGAGCGTATTTTGATTGACGTTATAGATTGGCGTGGAAAGCTCCGCGTGTTTATTTTATGCAATTATGAGATTTTGCATAAGTAACGGCAATTGGAGACCATAAACAAAGGCATACCAGACATTATACACTGGGTAACAAAAAACGTGGGGCCACCCTGATGAAATAAAGATGATCTTGAAGCAGACATATTACTAGAAAAAATGGTGAATATTTATATATCACGGACATTTTGCAGAAGAGGTGCAAATTAATTTAACTACAAGATTCTATCATCTCATACAGTGTCCGCCAAAAAATTTGCGCCGTATGGAAAATTCTAGTGTCATTAACTTTCTAAAAAAAAAAAATATTATTTGAAAAAGTTAGTCTTTGGTCTCATGCAGGATAAGCCATTGAAAAATGCCCTCGCAACTATAACAGTAAAACTATGCCCTATTATAGTACCTTTCGCTCATCACAGACAGAAAAAATTTCAAAAAGCTTATTTTCAAAATAATTCATTCTTCGAGCTCATACAGTCGAACTACTAAAAAAAAGTCATCCAGACGCTTAAATTTCACAATTAGCCAAACAAATGTGAAGAAATTCACATAATACCGATAATTCACAAATAGTCCAAATTCATCAACAACATCGTAAAAACATTTATATTAACCGATTTACGGCAAAAAGTTACAAACTACTGCCCTAAAAAATACAGCCCCCTCACTATCTCGATTCTACAACCACTTTCCACACCTCCAGTCACAATGTTGTGACTTACCTTTACACATTTTTATAGGCCATTTTTCTTTTCAATTCAACTTTCCAATCAAGTTTCCATCATTCGTACATCAAAATACACTTCATTCACTTTCCCAATGTGCCAGCTGAGCATTCATCAAAACTTTTTTCCATTTCGCATGTTCCGCTTACTGGCTCATTAATATCGAAACTTACTTCCTATTTTCCTATTCCTATTTCCTATTATTTAATCACTATAAAAAGATATATGTCTATACATATAGTTATACAATAGGGTAAGAAATTGTCGATTCAAATATATTTTCGGGATTTTATAGGTAATTAAAATAAGAATGGATCCATACTGGTGATCGAAAGGTGAGCGCACTTGCCTCAGTTGCCTCTCACCCAAAAGTTCCGGATTCGATCTCCGGTCGTGGCAGTGGAAAATACTGTGAGGGATTTTTCCACTATACACGGATGTTGGGTGTGTGTCCCTTATCTCTAAATGTGTAGCCCCCTCCCACACAAAATTTTTCTAGAGCCTTCCGGGATAAAAGGGGTCCTAATTACCTGTGGTGTTATTTATTATTTATACATTCGCGACTATGAACACAAACCTATATTTACATATGAACTAGAAAATATATCACATTTTAACAGCTCTTGTAGGGGCGAGCGTGGGTGCGTCTTTACTATGTACATACTTTGATATGCGATGTAAAGCAACGCCAGGCGCAGTTAGTAGTTGGATGGGTGACCGTTCCAACGAAGACCGCGTCCTCGCTTCAAACATCTTCCAGCGGCTTGTATATCAGTGTATGCGCGGAAGCTATACAACCTTAGGCGAGGGTTGTATAGGGGATATACCATCCTTCGGAGGGGATGTAAAGCCGTCGGTCCCTTGTCTATTAAATGTTAGGCAAGTAAAAGATCCCTACTCTTCTTAAGGGAAGAGGTTCGGCAAAATTCCTGGTTGGGGGTAGCTCGTCTACAGGCGTCGGTGTTAGGCATCAGTAGCGGAAATAGGCCGACGTTAAATAAAGGTATAAAAAAAACAGCTCTTGTAAACAAAGCAGAGTACTCTTACTTATTTGCTCCATTGACCCCCCCCCCCCCCCAACGGAATTAGATTAAAATATAATCTACTTCCAGATATCGATATAATACATACGTGTACCAAATTTCAAGTCAATATCATAAACGGTTCCAGAGTAAACGTGCGCACAAAAAAAAGTTATAGACAGACTGACTGACAGACTGGAAATTTTTTTCGATCAAATTTAAAATCTCGACATTTCATGACATTTTAAGCCTATTTCAACAAAACAAACTTAACTTTTTTTTGCGTTACTATACTTCCATTGGACGTGGAAGTAGTTGTACTAATAACAGCTATAGACCACCTTCTACTAGTGCAGAGAGATTTATACGCAATCTAAGAGACTACTTGTCAGAAATAGCGAACTTGAATGTAGACATCCATGTACTTGTAGGAAATATCAATATAAACATTAACATAAAATCAGACATCTTTCTGATTACTTAAGCAATTTAAATGAGTTCAATTTTATTTCCACAATTAACAAACACACAAGACTTGGAGAAACAGGAGGTTCATGTATAGATTATATTTTCCTAAACAGCAAAGAATATATAATAAACAAAAGTTTTTCATGTATTATAAAATCAAATATTACCGATCATTTTATGACAATTATTAATTTATCTCTAGAAATCGATTATGAATTAAATACACCTGACAAATTCTTAAAATGTAACAAAAACAATTAAACCGAAAAGGAATAAATTTAAAAGAAAATGCTGGATAACAAACGGATTAGTAAATTCAATAAATACAAGAGATAAACTTCATAAACGTTATAAAAAACATCCAACCAATACAGAATTTAAAAATGAGTTTATAATTTACAGAAATAATCTAAATGTACTAATTAAAAACACAAAAATAAAATATTATAAAGACCAAATAGAAAAAAATGCAAACTGTGTAAAAAGTACTACACCTGTGTGGACTACAGTAAAGAATATTAATTCAGTAAACAGAGAAAATAGCATTAAGGAAATATTAATGAAACTGAGCAATGTATAACTAACGAACTCGAAATGGCCAATGTTTTTAACGGTTCTTATGCAAACGTAGGAAAAAATTTAGCAGAAAAAATTCGTAAACCTCAATAGGGTTTTCCCACTAATTTTATTTTAACAATTTGTGTCGTGAAAATGATGTAATAAAACATTTTATTAATTTACAATAATTTACTTTTCTAATAAGAATTATTTCTAAGAAAATATCGTTAAAACAACTTGCTGATAATTTCACTGTTTTTAAAACGGGCATTTTTACGCGCCAGAATTACGTATCTACCCGGAAAACCAATGAGATTATGGATATAATTAGTTTATAATAGATTCTAACTGTGTGTTAAAGAAAGCTTTCCTCTAAAACTTCTCAGAATTTCAATTTGTAATGCTTGTACTGTGATTGGTCTAAAGCAGTGGACGTGTAAATATTGGCCAATCAGAATCCAGATAAATGCCGCACAAGTTATTCGTGAAAGCGTCGGACGTTAATATTTTGTACTGTAGTTTAGGTTTAACCTTCACCGACATTACACATCAGATGACTAACCTAAAACGTTAAATTTATATTTTTATGTTTGTATTGTTTGGAGTGAAAATATTATTTTATCAGTTTCTGGTTTATGTTTTATTAATTCTACACTCAAAATGGAATCAAGTGGAAGAGGGATATGTTATTAAAGGTGACGCTGATAATTTATCTAAAGTAGAAAAGTGTTGAGCGCTGTCAATAAATAGAGGTTATGTTATGTTAACATTGACCAAGATTAATAAACAATCTTGAACAGAGACAACCTCTGTGATTGGATTTCAGGGTGTTGACGTCACAACGCGCCAATTTATGGCTGTTTAAAATGAACCCAATATTTTTCAAACTTCAAGTTTTTTTTTGTTACTATTAGTAAAATTAATAAGATAATAAATATGCCATAAATCATTTTTTTACGTGAGTTAAGTATTTCAGCAATAATTTTTTTTTCTGGGAAAACCCTATATGCCCTCAACACAATTTTCAATCTTTACGTAACCTACAAATGAAAGAGAAATCATAAATACAATACACTTGTTAAAAGTGAACAAAGCCCCAGGAGTGGACCTAATCAAATCTGAGACCCTTAAGAGTTGTTCGGAGTGTATTAATCATCCATGCTTCCAGTTTTAATTGTAAATGACTTCACGTCAATAAAATGACGCAGCTCAATGTACGGTGTGCTTGGAAAGCGAGAGATAGAGATTTAGTAGAATATGACATTGGACAAATTTATTATACCTAATCTTTAAATTTTTCTGTGCATTGGAGGACATTAGGGCTAATTTTATTTTAGTTCTACAAAAGGGAAAATGTTTATTTTAATAATATCTATGTGGGATGACAAGAATTATTTTTGCAAATCGAAAATAGAAGAAAAAAATTTTTTTTTATATATACTTTTTTTTCTCTCGTCATCCCACATTGTAACATGTTTTTAATATCTTTTAGTGAAAGCCGTTATTTAAAATAATGATTTATATGAGAGTAAATTGCACCGTCTTTCCGGCTTATATCCGGAGCGCTCTTAAGGACATGGAAGAAATAGCATCGCCTTTGACTCACTTAATCAACATAATTATGAAAAGCGGAGTTTGCCCACCTGAACTTAAAATTGCAGTTATAAAACCATTATTTAAAAGCGGAGACCAAAAGCTGGGATCAAATTACCTTCCCATATCCCTAATTAAGAATTTAACAAAATTTTTTGAAAAAATTATTAAAATTAGATTAACAAAATACTTAAACAAGTATAAATTGATTTCAGAAAACCAATTTGGTTTCAGAGAAGGTAAATGCACCCAAGATGCTATATCCTTCCCCACTGGTAAAATTTTTGAATGTTCATTTTGTACTTTTTTTTTATTTATGAGATATTTGTGTGTTTGTATTAAATTGTAATAAATAGTTACTGAATTATAATTATTATAAAGTAAATTTTTACTATTATGGCATAGCTGATTTTTACGATTCAATGATATGAATTGTGTTTTCGTAAAATATTAAATATTGACACTATGAGTTAAAATTTATGTGTCATGTTTATATCGTTGGAAAGGGAAAAAATAAATGGAATTAATCGTGTCATGGCCTACTGTAAGAGTTGTTATTTTCATTTTTGCACAAGAGCCTATGTTAAAGATAACTACGTTTTCGAATTTTTTTATACGCATTATTATTCTTATTGTCTTTGCCGTCAACTTTCATCCCTGGTTTTCCTATTTTTCATTGGTTAATAAAAACTCTGATTAGAGAAAGATTAATGATAATAGTGTCTTTAATATAATGCGAAATTAATAATAATAATCCTTATTAGTCTTGAAAATTCAAAACGATACAACAAATAAATGGCTAGCTGAAGACTCTAAGACTATGCAACCAAAAATACAAACAGTTGTTTTCTTGGCCACCGTACTAAAAAAGTTGTGCTTATTTCAAATATTGCCATCTAGCGGCTATTACTAGAGTTAAATGCATGGAGGAATTTTACGCAAACCATCTAGTATATACATCCTATATATTACAAATCACAGAAAACTGTAAATTTCTCCAAAATTTCAGTCCTTTTAATGCATAGTTACATAGATGTCGGACTATATACTCAAATTGGAAGCACTAGTTCCTTTTGATTAAAACCTCGGTTATGTGAGTATAATTACTATTATATGGGTTACATTAATGTTATCAGATAAGATAAAATATAATTTACTGTTGTTTTAGGTAGTCTTTATTTAATTGGCACGTTAGTGTGTCCAGATTAGAGCAATAATGTAATATAAAATAATATGAAAATTGTATGTTTTATATATTTTTTTAGTGCCTCTAGCTTCCTACCTAGCATGAGTTTGAACTACACCCACTGCAAAGTAATTATCAATTACCTATAAATTATTCCCAAGTGGTTCGGATTCCACTATAAACTATAGGGCGCCATCTCTTACTTAAACAACTCTAGAGTCAAGACGGTCATTCAGTAAACTTGGACTTATGTATTTCGTCTCGGATTCGTTGTTTTAACCCATCAATTGAATTTGACCTATTGAAAAAGAAAAAAAAACAAATATTTATACAAAATAGATAACAAAGATTTATTTAAGAAATTTTAATATAAATAAATGATTTCATAAAAAATGTTCGATGTGTCCATATTCAGATATTGTTTATTTCAAGTCGAATCCTGGTCTTTAATGACTTAACACTATTAGCAGCGTCGGATTGGGGACAAGAGGGCCTACCAGACAAATTGCTTTGAGGGGGCGCATATCAATTGTAATATATTTTTTCCTACCCATTACCATCTCCTAAGTAATCTTTTTAGGTTTTCTTCTTTCCTTAGAGAAAACAAATAGTTTTTTTTTATTATTTAAAAATAAATATATAAATTTCTATTAACTTGATCGAAATAAAATATATCCAATAATAAATAGAATAAAAATTATGAATTATTAAAGTAGGTAACAAAAACATAAATCTAGATTCTAAGATGATTATCAGGAAAAGTTAAATCGAGTTATATTAAAAGTTATTTTTAAATAAAAATGTTGTAGATGCTAAAGTGTCAACAATCAAATCATAATTAAGATCGTTTAATAAATCTGCCTCTACACTTAACAATATAAATGCGTCCAACTTTTCAAGATAGAGTGATTAAATATTTATATGCAATGTACAAATCTTACTTTGATTTTAGTTTTACCGTCATCTTTATCTGTATCTGATGAGCCTCCCTCATCTTCGTGATCAGTAAATCTGCTTGTTAAACTTTGTGTGATTTGATTAATTATTATTTTATGTCTCTATTTCAAATCTTCTTAGTGGTCCCTGGTCATTAATAATATTAATTTGGTTAGTACATTTCTGTCCTGGCATTATTTTCGTTCTCCTTTGGCGTAATTTAGGAAATTACGTTTCTATACAAATGTCAGTACCTTCAAAACAGTCTTTGTTGTTAACTAAACGCCGTCACTTTTTCGTGAATTTTGGAAAGTTTAAACAACAACAATTTACTTTCCAGTGTTGTCACTTTTTCGACTTTCGGAATTAAAATGATTTTTGGACGCTTTGAGATTTGCGAATGTCCAAATGTCACATGGGGCAAGAAGGTCACATTTTGGGTAAATAGGAGGGCTACATTTTGGGTCTTTAGAGGGGCCCGGTTACCCGGCGCCCCAGTCCGACACTGACTATTAGGCCAGTCATTACTAACTTCCATGATGTAAGTTCGACAAAAATTGCAAAAGTTTTTAAATTTTGAGACAACATTGGAGAAGGTAAAAAAATAAAAAATCCAGTTTTGCACCCTTTTTTGCCCCTCGGAACATTGTTAAATTAACAAAAAACGTAAATTTGTAATAACTTTTTGAAAAAAATTCCGAAGTTTATGCAAACCTTGGAGAACATTTTAATAATTATTTCTTCTTCTTCATTATATCTTCTATCACGTTTGCACCCTACTACGATGACCGGGACATTGGAAATAGTCGTTATTTACTATATTTTGTCGAAAAAGAATTGCCACGGCTGTACCAGACAAAAATATTGTGAAAAAAATTTTCCAGGGTAAAAAAAGTTATGCAAAACTACAAGCGGGTATGTCACCCTATTCCGCAGTATAAACAATCATTTACATAACTTTTGCAACTTTTTTTTTCGACAAAATAAATAACAACTATTTGCAATGTTCCGGTCATCATAACAGGGTACAAACTTAATTTTTTTGAAAAAGTTATTACAAATTTACGTTTCTTGTTAATTTAACAATGCTCCGGGGGTGAAAAAGGGTGCAAAACCGGATTTGCTATTTTTTTACCCTCTCCATTGTTGTCTCAAAATTTGAAAACTTTTGCAATTTTTCATACCTTTTTTTACTCTAATGACTGGCATATATTGTCATTATTATTATCATCGACAATGTCTTTTAGAAATCCTCAAAAAAATTAAACCATAATGTCAAATCCGGACTGTTAGGTGACCATTTAATTGTTCCATTATTCTCTATCAATATTGGGAATACATTATTCAAATGATCTTGAACGAGTGGGACACTATGCGGAGTTGCCCCATCCTGCATCAAAATCATATCAAGTTCGGCTTCTGGAAAATTCTGCAAAAGAATATTTTCTGCTTCTGGGATAATTATTTCGAGATAGGCCAGTTAAAGTAAAATCGTAAAGTATATAGGCTCAACAATTTTGTTTCTGAAAATTCCACACCAAACGTTAAGAGTTTTTCTTCCTGATTTTTTAATTTGTTTTACCAATCTTCTTCTGTTGTGCTTGTCATTCCACGACCTTTGATTTTTCCTATTAAAAACTCCTGCCGTAAAAAAGGATGATTTATCAGTCCAAAATATTTTAATTAAAAAATCGGGATCTTCATCCAACTTTTGAATCATCTGATGGTAAATATGTAAATATGTGTGCTTTGTCTTCCTCACTGTAAACCACATTGATTATTACATTAAGGAAATGTCACATATCAAACATAATAGTTGTCATTTTCATAGCTCATTTTAGGGTGTTTCTGAAACGTAAAATAAAGTTATCTATTAATAAATGTCATAGTAACAATTGTCGTCACAATTGTAACTATGACAGTAAACGAATAATTAACTTTATTTAACGTTTCAGCAGAAACTGGCCATTAATAATGTTATATAACTTTTCCATATTTACAGTAATTAATTGAATTGAGACATTCGATGTTTAATAACTCAATAACGGTATATGGTAAAGGTAATTATATGGTATATTTTTGAAATCAGGAAAAATGATCATTTCAAAAATTTAATAATATACAGGGTACTCATCTCATTGAAAAAATATATAACTTTTTAGTCACACATCACACAAGTCGTGTTTACCAAAAGAAGAATATTACATCACTGAATTCCTTTGTAAAAGGGCTATCAATTTTTAAAATGAAATAGTGTTCCATTTAAAAAAATTATCGGACGTCAAACGTGGTGAAAATTTTTTTTTTTTATTGCGTACAAATAAAGCAATCTAACATTAATAATTGAGGTTTTTTTGTATTTTCGCGAACGTAAAACAAAAGACGAGTTATGAATTGTATGTCTCTTGTGGGACACACTGTACATGCAGGATAGTTGCATGAAAGGACTGAAAGCAAAGAGGATGGCCAGATCCCTATTCTTCAATGTTCGCCACTTCTCAACGAGGCTGTAACCTGTAATGTCACGGCGAGGCCTGGAGGGTTTTGTTTACATTTGTTTCTTCATGTTAGCAAAATATATAATTTTTGTGTTTATGCTTATTTAGTTTAGAGCAAAAAGTACCTTCTGACTGTTCCTTTTTGACTTCGAACATCACAGGCGTAGAAGTTTTATTCAATAATATTCTGTTGTTTTGTAGTTTCTGTGATTTTTTTTTAGAAGATATATATGTGGTAAAACCCCAATGAGGAAAGAATATTAATAGATTTCACAATTAACTTTAATATACTCTTGTTTAACTTTGAATTACTTGTTTATTTTATTTAGCATAGGTGTATATCATTATATTTTTCGTGTAATATTTATAACATACTTAATAAAATTCCCGATAATATAAATAACTTAAAACTAAACCAATTCAAATTTCAAATGAAGAAATTAATTTTCTTAGGCGGTTTCAATAGTTCTTAATCACTAAATCACAAGATATAGTAATTCATTCGTTAATTATATTTACATTTTTATTTCTTTTAGGCCCAAAATATACCTTTTTTCTCTAATATGATTTGTAATCATTTAGTTAGTTTTCAATTATTTTTTTTTGTTTGTACTTAGATATGTATATTTGCATGCATCAGTATAGCTGGCTTTTTCTGATTGGGTGTAAGAAAACTTCTTATATAGGGCGTCCCAACCAAAAGTAGGCACCCCGAATAACTTTGGAGGTAAAATTTTGTTGAAAAATTGGTGAAACACGTCGATCTTATTTCCAAGGGGGATATATTTTAATGTAATACTTGTATAGCTATCATCATCCCTCTACCTTACACGGCCACCCCCTCAAAAAAGGGGCAAGGGGGTCGAGTGATACATCTTTTAAAAGGCCTTTCAATTCCCTACATAACTGTGTATAATTTTTTAACTTTTATCGATTCGTTCTTAAGGAAAATAAATTGTATTTTTGAACACAATTGAAATTGTTTAAAAAATCTAAAATACACGCCATTGGGTATTGGAATTTATTAAAAAAATTACACGTTCTCAACAAGAATTTTTTTCGACAAAAAACACTTTTCTTGTCTGTTCAGTTTTAGAATAATAAAAGACTCAAGCATTTGATAGTCCTTGTACATTAATTTGTTACCAATTTTAAATCGAGATACATTGTACCAGAGTGAGTTCTCAAAATGGCTTATACCCTTCAGGATAGGATAGGAATTGTCAGCATTTATTTTAAAAACGATAATTGTGCTAGAGCTACGGAGCGCATATTCAATAGAAATCACCCAGATCGAAAGGTTGGTTGTCAGTATGTTTTACAATTATTGAAAAAATTTATGGAAACAAGTTCTGCAGGAAACAAAAAGCATGAACCTCAGCTACCGATTAGGAATGAAGCGGTCGAAGTGGCAGTTTTGGGTCATTTGCAGATGGATAATACTCAATCGATCAGGAAAGTAGCTGAGGCTTCCGGCGTATCACAAAACAGTGTTCATCGAATTCTGAAGGCCCACAAATTTAATCTATATAAATTTAAATTGGTACATGAATTAAACGAAGATAATCCCAATCGTCGGCTTGAATTCTGTGAGATTTTTAGTGAACAATTAAACGGTAATGCCAATCTACTGTACAATATGTGTTTTTTTGATGAATCAATATTTTGCTTAAATGGGGAGGTAAACAGGCACAATTGTAGGTATTGAGTGAACCAATCCACATTTGTTCATGGAAACTCATATCGAAAGGCCTCAGAAGTTAAATGTTTGGCCTGGCATCTTAGGAGATCATATTGTCGGGCCGTTTTTTATTCCTGACAAATGGCGAAAGGTACCTCGATTTATTAGAAAATAACATCGACCCAATGATTACCCAAATCCTCGAAGAAGACGATAATCTTTTAGAGGGCGAATTGTTTTTTCAACAGGATGGGGCACCCCCACATTTTGCTATAGCAGTCCGTCAATTTTTGGATAATCGGTTTCCTGAGCGATGGATTGGAGGTCTTGTGGAGTGGCCCACTAGGTCACCTGATTTAACTACCTTGGATTTCTTTCTGTGGGGACATTTGAAATCGAAGGTATTTGCAACAAAACCCGCATCTCCGCAAGAGTTACATGAAAGAATTGTTTGAGAATGCCGTTTATTGGATTCCAGATGTGTTCAGAAATGTTCGTACAGAATTTCAAAACAGACTATACTACTGTATGGAACTCGGTGGGAGTCATTTTCAACAATACATATGATAATTTAAACTGCTTCTTTTATTTTTATTTCCGGAACCTAAAATAATGAAACAATTTATCAGGAACAAATCAATAAAAGTTTAAAAAAATACACAGTTATGTAGAGAATTGAAAGACTTTTCAAAAGATGTATCACTCGACCCCCTTTGCCACTTGAATTTTTTGAGGGGGTAGCCATGTGGGGTAGAGGGATGATGATAGGTATACAAGTATTGCATTAAAATATGTCCCCCTTGGAAACAAGGTCCGACGTGTTTCACCAATTTTTTTTAAAAAATTTATCTCCAAAGTTATTCAGGGTGCCTACTTTTGGTTGGGACACCCTGTATTGTATATAAGAAGGCAAACTCTGCCGCTTGGCATAAATATGTAAGTTAAGTTGCTTGTGTCCTGCCTCTCTGTAGACATGTGTCAGTTATTTATTATCAATAGACTATTGTTAATATTATTATTATTGTATATTTACCTATTACCTTTAGTATAATACTTAGTTACTACTTTAAGTTGTATGATAAGTAGGTATTTTAATTTGAGTTTTACATTATTTGTTTGATATTGTGATGGATATAAAAATTATAAAATAAAGATTTTTATTTAAGTTTATTTTATTTTATTACCATATTTACCTACAAAAATGATTCAAAATGTTGCATTCATCAATCGTATCAATAAATTGTATGTATGCCTTAATATTGTAAAGAAAATAGGCTTTCCTCCACACATTTTAAACGGAAGCGCGCTGAAAAAGACCTCCCGACTACATCACAGCAATGAAGGCCTGACAGATTTAGTCGATCTGGCCATCCTCTTTGTTTACAGTCCTTGAGTTGCATGTACCTCCATCTTGTATTAGTTTCTTTAAATCGTTAACAGTGAATGAGGTCACCATTGTTTCTGTCAATTTAAAGAGGGAATGAAATGTGCATTTTTCAGAAACTGATTGCTCCATCCAAAAAGTTATGGAGATACAAACAAGTATTATCTTAATTATATTGAACACTTTAGTTTCGTTTACTTGTTACATCATCAGTTGTTATTCCTGCTTTAAGATTGGATTTCCCTGTTTGGGCAGTGGTATTGAAACAAATAAATAAAATTCTAATTAAACCATCACAACTTTCCTAAAATGTATTTTATTTGTGGAACTGCAAATTTCCAACTTCAAACACTTTAAAAAATCTAAATTAAAAATATCTAAATAAGTATATTGTCTTAACATTCACCCTTACCTCCTCGACAATATCTATAATACTTGACAAAATAAGCATAAAAATAAATATTCTTCCCAATCAAGCACAATACAGAATATTTCCATTTGAGTGGCATTCATACACTTCGCACTATGCGATCTTTATATAATATATATATCTTAAATATTTTCAAAGAGCAAAAACATCTTTCGTAATGTACAGCTCTGAACGTTTCAGATGCAGATCTCCAAATATAACCATTTTAATAAACATGTTTCCAAACATTAATCTTTTTATGTTAAAAAAATAAAACATGTTAATTAAAATTTTGGAGCGGACAGGGCACGAAAACAATCAAATGCACCAGACATATTTTTGAGCAATCTCGCGACAATAATTCACAGATTTTCAAGAAACTCATGTTTAATCGTATCATTTTATGTACAAACTTTAGTGTGATAAGAGCTCTCTGTCAAAAATTAAATCAGTAATAGTACATTAACAAAAGCAAACTCACAATACTAAAAAAAGATAAAACTGAAACAAAAATTATTGATATTCAAATTTGGCACTGTATAGATTTTATATAACCTTGATTTCAGCAAAACTGGTGTTTGTATAAGGTGCAGTAGCTAAATAATCTCCGGGCCATTAAAAGGTTCATAACATTGCTACTACGGTATAGTCATCTTGTCACTACCGAATGTGGCATATCTATCCATCAATACATATTCAAACTTGCTAAATAGTAATTGCAATTTCATAGTCACTTGTTGACCAAATTGTATAATTAGCAATATCGCACTCGCTTTCTGAGAGAACAGTACCATCTCATAAACAGCAGCGACTCAGTTTCTGCATTATAACCACAATTTCTACCTATACTTATGTTTAATGCACATTTATATCTGGATAAATGATATAAAAGTGATCAGGAGGCAAAATAATTAGTTTTTTCGACGTTTATAGGAGTACAAGCATTTGGGAAATACAAATAACGAAAACTAAATGGAAAAAAATAATAGAACAAACAACTATTTTACAAGATCACTTCATGAACTGATTCACTCTAAATTTTTCCTTATGACCTATCAACTCTATCCAGTGTCTTTTTTGCTCTTTTCCACTTTATTAAACCTCATTTTTCAAGAAGTAAACTATTTTAAAACATGACACCTAGAATCGATTGGTGATATTCTTATGCTTTGATGGTACATGAGACAACTACTCTCTTTGCAGAGACTAACTGCAAAATTAGTAGCAACATCAGGCTAAGTGGTGGCAAGGAGTCACGGTACTAGTGGCGGCAAGTAAAGTTACCTATAACAGGGGCTTAATAGACAAGTCGAGTGTGCCCTTTTCTTGTTGCTTCAGTAAGTGAATTTTGATGAAATATACATTTTCAGATTCTTTTGCGTTATTGTGGTTAAGGGTATTTTGATTGTTTTTACTGTAAACAAAACACAGAATACTCGTCTATGTCACATTCATTATAATTTAGACAAGAACTGAAAGATAGAGAATGTTGTGTTAAGAAAAGTAAGAAGAGTAATATATGTAGCAGATGTAGTAGGTTTCAAGAAAAAAGAAAAAGTCAAGCAACCAACTACTAGAACAAGTGCAACGTCCCAACATTTGTATACACCGATCCCTGTAAACGTTGCTCATAATTGATGACAATATTTTGATAAATTAGAGTTCTTCCGTAAATATTATCTTCAAAGTTGTAACAAGCAAAGGAAAGTTTCTGGTTTTGTTAATATTATCTTCTTTTTGGTGTTTTCTGCCACGTGTATCGTCTTCCAAAATTATTTTTTCGAGAAGTATATACAGGATGTTCGTTTTCTACCTATCCCCTAGTAGCCCAATAAAATGGAAAAATTTTGATGAAATAATTCAGAGCGGGCTTATTTTGTGGTACTTTTTAACATATTAAAAGTCCCCACGCATAGATGCCGGCGGAGAGGACGAGAAAATAGGTAAAATAATCGGTAAAAACTCGGAAAGCATCAATTTTACTGTAAAATATGTACACGTGGATGGTAGTTTAAAAAAATTCTATTTTTTAAACTACCGAGACCAAACGAAGACGTTTTGTGGACAAAAATACTGATTAGAATTTGCGAAATATCTTTTCAAAAAGTGCCTTGCCCACGCTGGGATCTAGGAAAATACTTGTAAAATATTTTTTCCAGAACAAGGAAGAAAATGCAAGGATATGTACTGAATTTTATTGTATTTTTTATAAAGTTACCATCATTTTGAAATTTTATAAATAAAATAAAATTTCAACTTTATAAAAACTCAAAATTATTTAATAAAATTAAAAACTTATCCTTGATATCTTATTCATTGTTCCACAAAACTTCTCGTTTGGTCTTGGCAGTCATTCCTTTTTTCTCCGATTGGTAAACATCTCATTATTATAAAGCGATCTGGAACTAGACATATTGCTCTAATTCCATTTTTGTTGAAATATGCTTAAAATGTCATGATACGTTTCTTTATTTTTTTAAAACGATTCTCCAATTCAGTACGAAGGGTAGGTTGAAAACGAACACCCTTTATGTGACAAAAGTTCCCAAGGAAAGAAAAAATAAACACTCCCTGTCAATATATCTTGGAAAATTTCTGAGAACATTTTTGGAAACAGACCCCTACCAATCACTTCAACAGTAAAATTTAACTGGCACAGAAAAAATTTATAAAACTTTGACATCCTCATCCCCTTTTAACAACCACTGAATATTGGAAATTAAATATAACATGCATTTACCTGAGTAAAAGAAATTTTAAAAAAATGGTATAAAGAGAGAAATGTCAACTTAAAATCTCTCAACACAAACAGAAATCATTTTGTAATATTAAATTTTTGGCAGCAACTAGCGCGGCAATTTTCAGACATCTACTTATCTCGCACCTCAAAAACATTCCCTCGGCACTTTTAAATGTGATCGTGTGAGCCCACTCCGATGCATTAAATTATAGACAATAAGTTAATAGTATAAATTTATTTGATAATACAGCTGACAAACGGGAATGTCCACGAAAACTGAAATTATAACCTTCAAAATTTATGTTAAAGATACTTATTTATTTATAATCTTACTTACTCCACTGTTTGTCAAAGAAAGGTACGCCTCAAAGATGTGACAACTGATTGATCGAAACATGAATTACATTTTGAGAGAAAGAACAAAAAACATATAACCGAATTTAAACAATAAAATGCTTGAGCTGTGCCCAATTAAAATATGTTCTAAGATGAACAGCCCTACCATATGTTACAAGGATAACATTTCATTTTTAGTTTATTCAATACAAATGTCTACTGTACAGATATCTAGTACAAAAAAATTATGGTACAAAATAAATCAGCACGTTACCAGAATAAATAAAATATATAATATAAAGACAGTGCAACGTTAACACTAGGTATACCGTTTGTCCACCGTACGATAGAAAAAATTATATTAAGGTTATGTTTAAGTGGGTACGTCGACAAACAGTAAACGTGAGTCATAATTGCAACATATGGTAATTTAACACTGACAGTTCAGTACATAAACAATCACAGGGTGACTGCTAACAACCACTGCACTTAACGGTTGGCATTCTTTAGCTGGTTACACAACCAATCCAGACCTTCGTATAGACCATCTCCACTTGTCGCACATGTAGCTTGGATGTACCAGTTACGATTTCTCAGCGAGTGTAGTCCCAGCTTATCGGTAATCTCAGCGGCATTCATCGCATTTGGCAAATCTTGTTTGTTGGCGAAGATTAACAGAACTGCATCTCTGAGCTCGTCCTCTGCTAGCATACGCATTAGTTCATCTTTCGCTTCGCCGATACGCTCCCTATCGTTGCTGTCCACTACAAACGTTAGGCCCTGCGCATAAAACAAAATATTCTATACTTTTTGTGTGTTGATGATCTTGTTAAGGTAATTTAAAATATGAAATTCTGTTCACTGTCTGGATTAAGGACATATGACTGGATGTTTTTTAAAATTTTTCTCAAGAAAATGTTTTTTTTTCTAAATAATGCAAAAAATTCATAAGTTTTCACCAAAAGTTTCATTTTAACATAACAATTATCAATTTAGATTTAGTACTACTCAAAAAGGAAGTTGCCGAGTTAGTGGAGTAAAAATAGTCCAAAATAAGACGATAGAGAAAACTTTACATGGAACAACGCGACAGAAAAATAAGGGTGAAACTAAGAATACCCTGAGTTTTCTGCTTCGAGTAGGTGGGGGAACCCTTTTGGTAATTTTTAAGGGTGGTTTTTCAGTTTTAATTTATTTTGGACCCTTTAAAAAGCTAGTTAAGAAACGAGAACGGTAGTCTTTTCAGTGTGCATCGAGAAGTGAAAGCGTACGGACGTACACCGAGCCATCAGAGTGCACAGTGAAGTGGAAGCCCCACAGACAGTTGTCGATAGTGTTGAAGAGGAAGTTCACACGTCTTTTTCAAGACACCATTTTCTGTTATTAATCATAACTTTTTCCCATAATAATATAGGTATTCCCTTACAGGAAACCGACAACGACGTTACCGTGGAGGACGGTAACATGGAGTACAGTGAAGACGAAACGTCCCAGAGCGGTAGCTCCCGAGGGGGCCCCCCAACCCCAAGGGACGACAAGGAGACGATAAAACGTCTCACAGAGGAGAACAATGCTCTCAAGAAGAAAATAGACGAGCTCACCGAAAGGTTGGAGCAGATGCAGAGGGAACAGAAGTCCCAGCATGAAGAGCTTCTGCGTGCGATTCGGGGAGAATCGCAAACACGAAAAAGAAAAAATCCGCCCGCTACCAACACGGACTCGGACGAAGAGGCCCCTAAGGCGGCAAAGAAGGTGGCTGAAGAGCCCCTCAAGTGCCCCCCCGAGTCCGAGTCACCTAGACAGAGCAAATCGGGATCCAGAGCCCCCCAGCAGGAGGCTAGCGTCCCCCAACAAGAAACCCGGAAAGAGGAGACCGAGGCCCCTCAAACAAGGACAAGAAGCCAGCGTGTACCCCCGGTAGTGCTGCGAAACAAAGAGACGTGGACAACGGTGAGCCGTCGTTTAACCGAAACCGGTATAAACTTCAACAAGGCCAAAGTTACCGGGGAGGGAATCTCCATCGAGCCCGCGACGTCCGAGGACTATCGGAGGATGACAAGGATGTTCGCAAATGAAAAGAGGGAGTACCACACGTATGCCCTGCCAGAGGAAAGGCAGCTACGTGTGGTCATTCGAGGGATCCCGAGCGGCGTTACCTGCAAAGAGGTGGCAGAAGACCTCCAGGACCAAGGATTCGCACCTACCGCGGTCCAGCGAATGATGTCAAGACGGACAAAACAGGAGGTGCCCCTCATGCTTGTCCTAGTCCCACAGGACCAGGACAAGATACTCCAAGTAACGAGGTGCTGTTCTCTAGTTGTAAGGACTGAGAGACAGCGAGCCAAGGTAGCGGCATCCCAATGCCACCGCTGCCAGCGTTTCGGCCACGGCCAATCCAGGTGCACCGCGCAGCCGAAATGCGTGAAGTGCGGCGAGGCACACCGGACGACTGACTGCAAGAAGAAGGCAGACGAACCGGCCAAGTGTGCGAACTGCCAAGGGGCCCACCCGGCCAGCTACAAGGGGTGTCCAAAATACCCCAAGCAATCAGCCAGCGCCACTCAAAGGCCGGTACAGAGGCCGACGACGACCTCAACAAAGAAGGGCGGCGTAGCGCCAGGCACTAGCTACGCAAAAGTAGCCCAGAGCAAGGCAGGACAGAACACCGTCCCTGCCTCAAAACAACAAGCATCGCCAGAGGCCAAAAACCTCACAGCGGTGCTAGCACAGATGCAACAAATGTGCTCAGCGATGAGTGCATTTTTTGCTCAAATGCCAAACTTTACTAATCTGTAATGCCTTTACAGATTAAACCGGAATTCCTGCAGATGGCGGCCTGGAATGTAAACGGCCTGCAACAAAGGAGACTTGAAGTCGAAGAGCTCCTGACCAGGTACGATATAGACGTCATGGCACTGCAGGAAACCAAGATGACCCCAGCCAAGGAGATCAACTTCCCAGGATACCACACGTACAGGATGGACTGGGTAAACATACCTCGGCGACCCGCAAGAGGAGTGGCTCTACTCGTTAAAAAGACCATAGCCCACCATCCGACGGTACTACCTGAGCTAGAAAATATGAATTCCACCGCCGTAGTAGTGTCCACAGCACGAAACGGCGACGTCCAAGTGGTTTCATGTTACCAGCCACCCCACAGCACGCTAACCGAGGGGGATCTGGACGCAATTCTACCCGCTAGGACACAGGTCGTCGCAATTGGCGATTTTAACGCCAAATCCCAGCAATGGAACAGCGGCGTAACCAACACTCGAGGACGAGAACTGCTGCGGTTCCTGGGACAGCACGCCGGCGAACTGCTGGTGGTAGGACCAGTCCAGCCCACCTTTGACAACGGTAGAAACAGGCCAGACGTACTGGACATAGCCATCCTAAAGGAGATGACCCTCGAAGTGGAGATCTCCACCAGAACGGAGGGATCTACCGAGCACAACCCGATCTTCCTAACTCTAGGAGGACAGGCGGGTGACGACAACGCTACCTTCACGAAGCGACGAACGGACTGGGAATCGTACCGGCTGCACCTGCAGCAGTACATTGCACAAATTCCCAGGCTAGATACCGTGGGGAAGTTGAGAGGGCCGTCATTACCCTAGAGGAGCAGATCCTGGGAGCAATAAGGGCCAGCACGACAGAAACAGAAGTAAGAAGACACCCAGCACCGATGGCGAACCTACCAGAGGTCACCAGGCAGCTGATAAGGGATAGAAGAAGCGCCAAGAGACGGGCTCAGAGGACGAGACTCCCCGCCGACAGAAGGGAGTATAACGTCCTCAGCCGAAGAGTGAAAGCCGCCCTCCAAGAACACCGTCAGGAGGGGTGGCAACGCCACCTTGAGTCACTCGATCCACAGGACAGAAGTATGTGGAATACCCAACGTGCCCTGCGAAACCGGAGGAAACCTATACCCCCGATTCACGGAGAGCGAGGGATCGTCTACACTAACCAGGAAAAAGCCGAGGCGTTTGCCGACAGCTTAGAACTGCAGTGTAGAGAGAACGAGCTCGATGACGAGGACGAGGACTGGGTGGACGATGTCGAGCGCAGAGTACGTAGGATCCACCGCCTGCCTGATGACGACCACATCCGCCCGACTACCCCCGAGGAAGTTAAGGAAATCCTTAGGAGCCTAAAGCCAAGAAAGGCTCCGGGATGTGACAAGATAGGAAACATCGCTCTCAAAAAGCTACCCAGGAAAGGAGTAGCGGCGCTAGTCAACATCGTAAACGCGATGTTAAGGTTATGGCATTTTCCAGCCAGGTGGAAAAAGGCCGACGTCATTATGATCCCTAAACCAGGGAAAGAACTAATTTTCCCGTGTTCTTACAGGCCCATCAGCCTCCTCCCAGCCATGAGCAAGGTTGCAGAACGGGTCATCTTGAAGAGGCTCACAGAAAAGACAGGAGAGCTGAATATCATCCCGGATGCACAGTTCGCGTACCGAACAGGACATTCCACCGAACTCCAAGTACTTCGCCTCACCGAGGAGATTACTAAGGGGTTCAACCAGCGGCAAGTCACCGCGGCGCTGTTCCTAGATGTTGCCAAAGCGTTCGACAGGGTCTGGCACGACGGCCTCCTAGCTAAAATGATGAGTATGGGTTACCCCATCGAACTCGTCAAACTAGTGAGGTCCTACCTGCACCGCAGACAGCTAAGGGTCAAAATCTCGGACCAACTCTCCACTTACAGGACCGTGGAGGCGGGAGTCCCGCAAGGTTCGGTGCTGTCACCGCACCTGTTCGCTATCTACACCTCAGACCTCCCCAGGACCGACCACACAGCCCTGGCTCTGTATGCAGATGACACAGCAATAATTGCCAGATCCTGGAAAGCCAGGAACGCAACCAGAAAACTCCAGGAAATGGCCACACTCCTGGAAGAATGGTGCACGAAGTGGAAAGTCGCCGTCAACGCCGACAAAAGCCAAGCCATACTCTTCAGACGAGTGCGGAAAGAAATTCCCACAGGACACGTCTCCATGAACGGCGAGGACATCCAATGGCACGACACCGTCAAATACCTTGGCGTGGTCATGGACAAAAGCCTAACGTGGAGACAGAACACGGACGCTATTACAGCCAAGGCGCGGCGCACAAGAGCCCTCATCTACCCGATGATGGAAAACGGTAGCCGTCTCAACCTGAGGAATAAGCTCACGCTTATCAAAACCCTCATCAGGCCGCAGCTGACGTACGCCTCGGTAGCGTGGGGTTACCAGGCAAAGTCCTACATGAAGAAAATCCAGGCAGTGCAAAACATCGCCCTCAGGACGGCGGTCGACGCACCATGGTACGTGAGAAACGCAGATATCGTCAGAGACCTGGAGTACACCACGGTCACTGAAGTTATCCGGGAACGAGCGAAGAAGCTGTACACCCAAGCAGAGGAGCACGGGAACCCGCTAATCAGACAGGCCACTGATTACGACCCTGCCGACGCCCCGAGGCACAAACGGCCGAGGGTACAGCTTCTGGACAACGGGTGAGTATAACTTATATTTCCCGCTAACCGATCTGTTTCAGATACCCCAGGACGGACCACCACTACCAGACACATGACGTTTTTCTACCCAAACCCAACCTCCTTGCGGGCGTCGGACAACATACCGTCCAACGCCCGTTGTCCTACCTGCTCCGTGGAGTCCGAAAGTGCTAAAAAAGCACTTAGGGTCTCCACACTCCCGAGCTACACAGCTCATATCCTTACCTTTCCGATGATCCGGGGTAGGACACACCTTTACTGTGTCCTACGTACCGGCAGTCAATCCCAGCCAAAACTTCCTAAAACCCAACTAGACCGATGACTACCCACGGGGGTGACAAGCTGGCGAAGAAAGAAAATATCAAGACAAGAAGAGCGCCAGAAGAGACCTCTGCCAGCGAGGTTGAAGAGCCAGGACCAGGGGAGGTCCGCAGAAAATACCACGACACATCTCGCATTTGCGGGCTGGGTCTGGTAGAAGTAAGCGGGCCCACCTATCACGAAGGCCGGTCCAGGTATACAGAGATAATCTAGGAGCAAAGAGTAGTAGTCCTACTCGGCCCTAGTTATCGAGACCGTCATCAAGCCAATGGATATTGGCGCGGTAGTCTTTTATTGTAGATGTTCAAGGAACGTTCAGATCAAATTTCGTGAAAATCGGTTCACCGCCTACCACAATGTGTATATAAATGTACTGAAAAAACGTTAAAAATTGGATTACGGCTAATTTGGCCAAAATTAAACCGAATTTGATGAAATTTTAGACGACAGTAACCTATATAATCAAGGAATAGCTCGAAAGCTAGCAAAAAATATCCGACAGTTTGGCCGCAATTCCATTTTTAGTCCAAATTCCACACAATTTTCAAAACTTTCCCCAATATGTCCAAATGATCGAACGAATTTTTTTTTACCAAAATGAAGGTATTCTTATGTACTTTCACGTGATATAAGTAAAAAATAACTTTTTTTAAATTCAGCCGACTTTTTGTCATTTTTAGTATATACATGTGCGCAGCGGCGATTTATACAATTTATGGCGTATACACAAGTATACGAGTAATAATTCTTTATAAAAATTTCAATATTAATAATAAAAAGTGATTGTGAGAAGGTTTTAAATATTTAGATTAAAAAAAAATCGGTAAGATATAATTTTTCATTCTCGAAAATTCACTTGATTATTAAACTTTTTACATATATATTGATTATTATTTCATTTTATTCATGTTTTCTTTTTCTAGTAGTTGTAGATGTGCTACTTGCGAATTGGTAACTGGAGTTTAGAATATTTCTTCACCCCCGTCATCAGTACACTAAAAAGCAGTAAAAGTAATGTCAGGTATTGCATTCAATGTTTAAAGCAGTGTAAAACGGTAAAATCATATACAACAGAGATATTCTCTGAAGTACAAACATCTTCACAATGCGAATTCTTCAATATCATAAATATCGGGACTAATTTCTAATTGCTTAGGCTCTTCATCAACCACAGCTTCGTCAACAATATTATCTGCATTTTGACAAAGTATTCCTTCCATTGTGGGATAAATTGCTTTAAGGAGCTTTATCAGACCTTATCGGCATCAGTTCAGTATCTGTTGTTTGCTGCCATCCAAAATCCTCTCAATTTTGGTACTACTTGGAATTTTCGGTCTACTAAAGATTTATCACGCGTGACCCGGGGACACTGTGATAAATCTTTTCCCGATAGTACAGCCAACACTGCTACTGACAGCTGTCAAATGCCACCTTCGACTTCAATTGAAATCAGCGACCCTTTGTATATATATTCTGATAAATCTTTTCCGAAAAATAAGGCGAGTTGACAGTGCCATTGGCAGCTGTCAAATGTTACTTTTGACATTGGATTTGAAGTCAGCAACCCGAAAAACTCCCGTAGAACACTAGTGAAGCTGCATTGAAAGGACCATATGGCTCCATACTATTAGTGAAAAAATCCCGAAAAATCGACTTCTCCCACCCCCTATATCTGGAAAACTACATTTTCTGACCTTGTGGCCATGAGGACCTTTGATCAAGAGCTCAGAAGTAATGAATAACATATATCGATTCTAACGAGTTTCACCGGGGACCATTTCCCATAAGAATGTTGTTTATAATCTATGAAGAATGTAACAAAATTTTATCAAGAACATGTGTAATATTTGCTAGCACATATCCAGAGAAACAAAAACATTTTATTTTAACAAGTGTTCAAAGTGTCCACCCTGAACTTCCAAACATTTTTCGCACCTCCGAATTAGTCCGTCATGGGTGGCCGCTCTAATAGAACCTGGAGATAACCTTCCTTACTCTTGCCTGACAATTTTCCATTGTTGTGACTGAATTAAAATAAACTATGTCTTTTACTGTTCTCCATATAAAATAGTCTAGGACAGACAGATCAGGAGAACGAGGAGGCCACAGAAAAGGTCTATTGTTAGCAATCCACTTATCGTAAAAAATATCTTGGTAAGTATTAATTTATTACTATTTAAGTTTTCTTCATAAAAATGTAGTTTTACGATTCCATTATTTCTCACAGCACAGTATACATTAAATTGCCCAGTTTCTTGATAATTTCGCAACCTCACGGCATGGCGATTTGAATCACACCAAAAGTGGGAATTATGTCAGTTGAAAAGGTCATTTTTCGTAAATTTTGCTTCATCAGTCCAAATTATGTTGTCCAAAAATCCAGTCTTCAAGAGTTCTTGGAGATTCCTGTTAAGATGTCATAAGATATGCCGCAAAATATCCCGAAACAGCAATTTCGAAAATTTCATGGACAATTGGTTTTATTTTATGAATTATTGCATCACATGTTCTTGATAAAAATTTGTTACATTTTCCATAGATTATAAACAAATTTAAATAATCCTCGTGCATATAATTTAAGCACCCCGGCATGATAATTAATACTTGTCAAATGGTAAGTGACAGCTACATACATTTGTTTAGCACTCAATGCCGTCATAGCAAGCATAGCAAGAGTAATTGAACTTAAAATCCATAGCAAAATCCCCATATAAAGATATTGAATTGGCAAAATTTCGAATACTAAAAATTTTCAGAATAGACAGCTATACACAAACTTACCCTTTTTTTTTAATGGTAAATAAAATAAGATTATAAAAATTAGGGGTTTCCATTTGAAAAAAAAATGATTTTTGACAGTTTTCTCAATTTCATTTTTATTCTTATTTCTTGAACACTCTATTGTATTAATACTTAACAAAATATTATAAAAACTTTATTAAAGTAGGTCTTTTTCAACAAAGAATTCAACAAATTAGATTATAAAGGCTTCCTTATAGGAAGAATTGATAATTCTTTTAGAGCCTGCGAACGTCATTTTTGACATAAAAATTGAAATGTGTCAAAAACGGAGAGACTTAGGTTATAAGACATGTTACACAAAATCGGCCTAAAATTTTGCGTACAATCTAAAAATGTAATAGTATATAGGATGTCCCATTTAAAATAAGCAAGTTGACATCTACTTCCACAAGTGCCACCGTCTTGAAAATATTTTAGCCGAGTTGTCCCCATCGACATTAGTTTACTACCAAATTTTCAAATGTTCCAATGTCTACTTTTCGAGATATTGATCGCCGTAGTTCGTCGTGAGATACCCTGTATAATCAATAATTCAAGTAGTACGAATGAATCATTGTCTAAAATACGTAATTCCATTGTGTTTGAACCATATAAAATCATTGAGAATAAATTCACATAAATGCGAAATAACAAAATATCAACAAAATGCGCTCAATCAATAACAAACACTTCATGCGAGTCACAACGTAAATAAACAGACATACATGTGCTGTTATCAAAAGCACTTGTCAAATTATACATTGTAAAGGTATTTAACTTGATATCAATCTCTACACACCCGACATATTGGTTCTAATATCGCATTTGGATTTTCAGAATAGAATTTATAATGCAGGATAGAATAAGTTCAGTAATTTTTATTGACACCACAATTCACAACTTTGCTCATATTAATATGTGTAACCAGAAATGTTACTATGTGCTAAATTTCTACGTCATATAAAAACAAACTCGGTGCAAAAAAATTCACCTCGTCATTTTTGAAGGGAATAATTTTCCCTCAAATGCCACAGACAATTTTACGAGTTTTATTTATTAGTCAAAAACGAAAGCTAAATTGATTAATCTTATATGATCAAATAGAGATAGATGGAGATGAAACAGAGAAACCTAATTTTCTTTTAAACATTGGAATGTAGGTTAACTCTGAAGTGATATAGGTAATGCATATATTTGGAGAGACAGCTGTTATGATTTGTAATTGTGACCAAATTCAAAGCTAGCAATTTATGTGAACAAAAAATACGTGAATTTATCTATATAATTTAGAGTAATATTTGGTGGTCATAACACAGTTTCCAGAGTTGCACAGTAGGCATGTTATTTATTGCAAAATTTGTATATGTAAAACATACTTCCCAAAATTATCAAAAGTATAAGCGAAATTAGCTGTTTTCATTTCTTTTAACAAATTTCAGTCACATACTTAGCATTGATTTCAAATATTTGCGAAAAATTTGAAAAAAAGGTCTATAATTCTAATTGCCTTTTGCTACTAATACATTTTGTTTTATTTTTGTCTGAATTACTTTTCTAAAATAAAAATTCAAATTATGTCTCATTTCAAATTGTGCTATAATTAAAATTATTCTTCCTAGAACACATTCAAATAAAAGCAATGTGATTTTGGCAATTGGAAACACATTTAAGTACTTCCAATAATAAATTAATTAACCTTTTATGATCCTACTTATAATTAGAAAACAATAAACAAGAAAAACAAAGGTTAAACACCCACAAAATAATACATGTAAAATTTGTGGATTGATTTATGCGGTTACTTAAAATTAAAAATTAATAAAACAAATAGCTAATTAAAAAAGCATAAAAATCAATTCTCGTGTGTCATGTTTTTATTGACTTTACATTTCTTATTACAATTGACTGTTCATGTAACAATAAAACGCAAAAAAAAATTTTGAAAAGTTATTTGTGGAATTTTTTTTCAAATACATAAATTATACGACAGACCTTCATACTTGGCTAAAGAAACTTTTTAATATAATAAATCTTCTCACCTAATTTGATCAAGATCAGACTTAGTTTTTGCATAATAATTTTACAATCCACACTTCTTTTTGAAAATTTGCAAATATCCAAAACGTTGCTGAGGCTAAACTAAAGCATTTAGAAAGTTGAACATTTTTTGACATATTGCACCATGGCGCTGCTAAATGTAACACATGATATTTTAGGGGCGATTGATCAGGGTTTGTGTGCTGTACTCATTCTACTTGATTTTAGCAGAGCGTTTGATACTATTAACTATCGTATGCTTGAAGCAATTTTACATTACATCGGATTATCTGAAGATGCTATCATGTTGATTAAAAACTATATGAGTAATAGACAACAAAAAGTTAATATCGATCTTGAAAGCTCCGATTCCTTAGCAACTCAAGTCAGGAATACTACAAGGGTCCATTACTTTTCAATATATTTATTCCTAGCCAGTTGGTCAAATCTCTGTCCTATTGTCAAACTCACTTTTATACAGACAATGTCCAACTATACCATTTTTTCCGCCGAACGAGACGGATAATGCCTGTACCCCCATTAATGAGGATTTAAAACATTTTGTAGACCTATCGAAGGACCATTGTTTAGTTATAAACCCAAATAAATCTAAAGTCATTGTCTTTGGGCATAAAAAATACAGAAATGAGGTAAAAAGAACTATGCAAATTTCTATTGAGAATCAAACAATTGAATCTGTAAATGAGGCAAAAAATTTGGGGGTCATCATTGATGAAGATCTAAGGTTTAACACGCATGTTAATAAACTAGTCCAAAAAACATATAATGCCCTCAAATTAATATATGGTAATAGGCATTATCTACGTCAGAAAATTAAAATTACATTATGCGAGTCACTAATTTTGCTGATAGCGTTTATGGCCCTAATTTAACAAGTCTATATAAGAATAAAATTCAGAAGGTACAAAACTCATGTTTAAGACTTATTTATACAGGAAAATAACATTCAGAACTGATGTTCATAATTTAAATGTTCGATTCAAAGGTTTGTTAACTCCTCTACCTCATCGCACTGAACTATTTAAAAGGTCCTTCCAGTATCAGATATGCAAAGTTTATAACTCAGTCCCTCACGAATTAAAGAATAACAAACTTAGTTCGTTTAAATCTAAATATAGGTCATTATTATTTACAACTCAATGTCAACAATAAAAAAAATATTTGTGTATTCTGTGTATTTATTTACTTTTTTTTTGGCTCCTCTGTTAAAACAATTTCACATTGCATTTTTTATTCAAAATTTTCAGTTCAGGATTAAGCAAATGTGATTTCTCGCTTATTATTTTCATGCTTTATGATATTGTCTGTGTAATTGTACTATTCTTTTTTTCTTTTGACTGTACAGATCTTATTTTATATCAAATTGTTTTATAGTAGGTATACTTATTATATATACATTTATGAGATATCGTACATTTTGTAGGTTAAGTGTAAGAGAAACGTACGTGTTGCAGCAGTTTAACTTTGCCGTTTATTTTTGCTAGTATCTTATTCTTTTTTTTTTTCACTGGTTGTCATGATGTTATGTTATTGTGGTGGAAATAATAAAGATGTTTATTATTATTATTATATAAAGTCGTACTCTGCGGCAATTCCTAAAAATGGTAACATCTTACAGTATTAGGGAAGCAAAATTTGTTAATGAAGGAAAATGATAGGCCAAAAGTAATCACTTGAAATAATAATAAACAGTTTCACTCCAACTGCTTAATAGAGCAGGAGAAACATTTTTCCTCACATTGTACACGGAGAAAATAAAGAGGAATCAATCCCAAGGAGCAAAATGTGCCTGGACCAGAACACAATATATTGTATGTCTGCACTGTGTCGACACAAAGCTCAAAATTTGAGTCAGGACGGACACTGTGTCCAAATGGTAATATTTTATGGGTCAACTGTCAACATATGAAATATTGTGTCAAAATAGGCACTGTGTTCATATTGAAACATTTTGGTTTTTTGTGCCCAAAATGTTTCTATGTTGAGCCTATTTGGAAACATTAAACACAATTTTGATATATTGTGTCGACACCCATTGGTCAAAATACATTTAAAATGTCTAAAAATCGTGTGCCCATCATAATAATAATAATAATATGTCTTTATTTTTATATAGCACGAGAAATACAAAAGAGTACATAAGGGAGGTGGCGATATTCAACATAGTTGCTCTTCCATATAACCATCTCAATTAAGAACAGAAACTTGGCCAGGAGGACACCTATATCTCCACGTTTCCATAAAGTTCAATTTTAGACACGTTTTTTTCGTTTTGTGACAACGTACTCTGGTTACATAAAGTACTTTGTAAAAATTCCAAAAGTAGTTAACAAGCAATCAAAAATGTATAATACAACATACTATAGAAATGTACAAAAATGTGTACAAGAAAATAATAATAATAATAATAATAATAAACGTCTTTATTAATTATAAGAAAAATCTTACAAAATTATAAGAAAAATCTTACAAAAATGGGCGAAGTTTAGCTTAAGGCTACTCTTTTCTAAGATTATAAAAAAAAAAAAAAAAAATAAACAATAATAATAACAAAAACAAGAAGTTACAATACTCTCAGTGATAAATTGGAATTTTAGGCCCATGACCTATTAAACAATTGAAAGTAAAATTATTGAGATAATAAAAGCCGTGATTTAATAATTTTTTTAAAAGCAATCATTTTATATGTCTTGAATTGTACATCAATTGAATTATAGTGGTGAATCGCATGATAAGAAAAAGATCTTTCGAAAAGTGAAGTAGAATGTTGAGGCATGGTTAATGTGTAATGATGTCTTATGTTGCCACTGTGAATTTGGTTCCTTGCAATCAATTTATTTCTCAGATATACAGGGGTGCATGTGAGGAGAAGACGATGCACAAAGGTTACTATATGATATTTAACAGTATTTTCCATATTCAACCACTTTAGCTGCTGAAAATGTTGAGTAATATGGTCATATTTGCGTAGGTTATTGACAAAACGACAACACGTATTTTGCGTAATTTGAACTCGTTTCTTCGTAGCGGCATCTAAACAAGGATAATACAGAATATCACAGTAATGAAGAATCGGCAATACCAAGGACTCGCACAACTTTTTCCTTACTTTGTAATTGAGTATGTTTCTGTTAGCGTATAATAGTTTTAAACATACGTATACTCTCTGAAGTAATACTTTAACGTGTTCTTTAAACCTTAAATTTTTATCAAAAATTACCCCTAAATATTTTACATTTTCTGCAAATGATAATCTTTCGTTGTTTATCACAATGTTCATATTATTTTGTATAAATTCATATTCTGATGTAGGACAGAAAAGTATCATGTCGGTTTTTTTTGTATTAAGTTTTTAACAATGATTTTTGCAGTATACAAATATACTTTGCAAGTGATTATTAATTATGTTGGCAGATAGTTCAAAGTCAACTGGAGTAAATGTTAGAAATAGTGCCATATCATCGGCATATGATTGCAAACTGCAGACTCCTATTTCAGTGCCTATATCAAACATGTATACTAAAAACAATAATGGCCCCAAAATTGACCCTTGTGGGACACCTGACTTTACTAATAGCGGTTCAGATGTATTGTCATTTGTACGTACACTTTGGTACCTTGACTCCAGGTATGTATGAAAAAAAGATAATGTCAAATCATCAAAACCGTAATAGTTAAGCTTTGCTACAAGCAAACTATGATCGACCGAGTCAAACGCTTTAGAGAGATCTAACAAGACCAAAACTGTAGCCTGCTTATCATCCAAGCCCCTGAATATATCAAAAATAAAATCAAGCGAAGTTGTTAACCTATATGAAAGAAGTTAAGCAAAGGCCATTTCTGTCTTTATTATCATTAAAAGTAGCATCAAATACCAAGAAATCTGCTATTTACCCTGACCTAGGTGGCCTCAGTAGTGATATAGAATGTAGCAAATACGGCTACAATGCGCCAATGAAAGCGATGCAGGAAATTTTTATGATGTAAGGCAAGATGAACATTCAAACAACTTTTTAATAATGTAGAGGTATCAGATGGTAACAATAGTTCTAGCGATGTTGAGATTGATAAAAAATTAGAAATGGCTTGTTCCTTTATAGAAAACCTAAAAACGTGGGCACTGTCATCTGATGTACAACATCGTACGTTAAATCATTTTCTAAAACTACTTAAGCAATCTGGCCATAATTATTTGCCGACAGATATGTGCCTAAACAGGCACATTTCAGGTAAATATCGGATTGGGTCTAAAATGTAACCTGTTTCGTACAGGTAATATTTTGGGAACAATTTGTAAAGTGTAAACGAACTTAATTGAAACCGTATAAAAACTAAAAGCCGGTAAAAACAGTCGGCATCTCTTTATTGTACATGGGCGGAGGTAAATAGAAATGCTTGTCATAAGAAAATGATAAGATTTTCGGGCGTTATTATATTATCCTCTGTTTCTAATGGTCTCCAGAAAGCCATGGTAAATTAGTAAATAATTAAAATATTTTACCTAGTAGTAAATATTTATAAATATGAACAATAACTAACTAAACTCCTACGCTTGATATTATAACAGGTATTTTTGCACTGCACTGGCACATTGACAGCACATCTCATAAGTCCACCGTTGACTACTGAGAAACGATTTACGAGTTTTTTTATGCTAGTAGGCTTGTCCGTTTTATTATCTTTAAACCAGTGCAGTCGTAGACGGTTCATTTAGGCTGATTACATTACCAGTCTCAGACTCGCCTGCACAGTTTCAACTACCATTCGAATCTCGATACCATTGCTAAATATATAAGACAAAATATCAAGTTCAGTGAGCACGGTCCTGTGCTTTAACACTGATCAGTTTCAATTATCCTTGTATAAAGTATGCCAGTAATGAACACAAGACTTTAAATCGTGTCAAATATGTGAGTATATATCAACATAGGCACATTTTAGTACGCATTTAATAAAATAGTCAAAATTTGATTATGATTATTATCTAGTATGTAGCTGTATGTCCATGCAGGCAAAAATACACTTAGAAATAATTTTATCTATCCAAAAATTACAATTATCTTATTTATTAATTACTATCATTAATTATTTCTATTTTTTTATGAGTGTCTGATCACTCTTCACAGAGAAAATGGCTTTGTTTATTCACAGGTGAAAACTTATTCCTTTTGTCTAAAATAATTTTTATAAGATAATCATTGCATGCCAACTGTGTCCATTGTTTGTCCAAATGGTTAGGGAATAAGGCATTGTGTCGGCTTTAAGTAATATTTTTAAAATATTCAGACAACAAAATGTGATTCTCGGCATAATTTTGATTTATTTGTGTCAATTTTACACATAGTAAGGCGCATTACAGTAACATATTAGAAACAATAAGAAACATGTTAGTCACACATTGGCTTCATTACAGTAAAATTTCGTAAACAGCGACACATTTTAGATACTCATATACACATAGTGGTACCATCACAGTACAGTTTTGGAAACAGTTACAGGTTTAAGTCACATACAAGCCGTATTTTGGAAACAGTTACTGGCACATTCTGGAATCAAGTTAGTACACATATTTTGGGCATATATCCTACACAGCGTCGACACATTGCTTAAAATATGCATTTCAATGCTCCTTGGGATGAGTTCTCTATGGTACAAAAGTACATGGAGCGGAACCAACACAGTTTAGAAGCAGAAACCATCATTGGAAAACTTGTACCGGGCAGGCTTCTAAAACTAATTGCTTGTAAATGTAAAGAAAATACTGAATCAGGTTGTGGTAGTCAAGAGAATACCGGGCAAATCGAAGATGATGGACTCAGAAGTATGGCTTACATCGAGAAAGAAAACGGTGGAATTCTCCTGGAATCATTCAGAAAACACAAAAAACCTTCGTTTCATAAAGAGAAGCCAGGCGAGTGCTTAGATGATATTAGGGGTTAGGAAAATGGTCTAGAAAGGTTGTATTTTTATTAAATTCAATTTTTAATATCAGCTCTGAATGCCCACTAGAAAGCTTCTGGTATTGCGGTGGACCAGTACGTGCCTCAAAGAAGCACACGATTTTCCAACATATATGCTATAAAAAGCCTTTACATCCATTGCTAGAACCAGTTTAGAATACCATCGTAGTATATGATCACACTATTTTCAAACAAATATACTTGCATTCAAAGTAATGAAACCTAGAGAAGTGCAAATAAGATCTCTTTTTATCACACTTAAACACTCAAACCTATACTGGTGATGTTTCCCCGGTTTATAAGTGGTGTAATAATGTACTGGATCATGCAGATATTAATTTTAATAAATATCTATCTCCATCAAAGACTTGGTCAAAGACAACTTAGAACTTTATCTATCTTTGGCTTGAAATATGTTTATGGCTTAATTGACTCCATCGATAGAATGTTAATCAATCATAGGAAAACTTCCATATATTATGTCTTAATGTTACGAGAAATTATTTGCAGTTTGGTGATTCGTTCGTTATGTATTATTTATTATCTTGGGAATGTCCATAAATAAAAAAATTAAGTTATACAATTAAGGATCAGGTTAAACCATAGATAGGAACACTCTGTCATAAGTGGGTGAGATGATGGCTTCTACGAATGTTGAGATAAAGGTATCTCTAAAAAATTTTACTGGAATTAGATAGTAATGACGTTGATTCCTATTAAACTGTTTATAAGTACACAAAGCAAAATTTTAAGTACTTCTAAATTGACTAATTTTATTCCCTCTCTCTATCTCTCACCGGCACCTCTTGTTAGTTACTTTTGATAGAATGCCATATCAATATTCTTAAAAATTTCCGAAATCACTGCCATCGGGAACATCACTAAAATTGGTCACCACAACAACCAACTACACAATCCCCCCAATGCATTACTCTACCAAATGACTGAAACACAACTTATAGAAAAAACTGGCCAAGCTATCATCTAAATTGTATAAAAATAAAGGAACACGTCAATCAGAGCAAACACTACTGGAAAAGGTACTATACCGAAGTTTTTAAGTTATTCTTTCTCAAATTACTTGCTTTTATTTAATCTTGACTGTCATTAAATTATTAGAGTACATACAATATAGGTATTTTTATTTTCATGCCCGTGAAAATCAAATTGATCGATGGTATGTTCTTCGGATTTCGGTCATTAAATTAAACGATTATATTTTCTTACGTAAGAAAATATTTAATGACCGAAATCTGAAAAACATACACATCAATCAAGTACATGTAATTAAATTAAAACTTTTGTTAAGTACACGGGCTGAAGGATCTTAGTAATGTATATATTTATACTTAATTAAGAACATGCATTATTATTATTATGTACTTAAATGGAGCGATCTGGCAGGATTACGAGGTTTATTACAAGAGAATTATTGTTTGATAGTTTAAAGTAATGCGACTTTCGATAGATTCGGAAACTATAACTCTTGGTTGGTCGAGATAAAAGAAACGCAAAAAAAAAAAGTAAAATAACTAGAACAATATTTTTTTCTTTTAATTCGCTCCAACTCAAAAATGAAGACATGAATTGGTCTCTAATTTTTACTGTATTATTACTAAATATTACCTAACAAAATGTAGTAACACGAAAGTCACATCTTAATAATAAAATTAAGTCTTTTTCAAAAGCTACGTTGATACATTATGGAAATTTACATGTTTAAGTATAAGAACAATTATTTTTCCAAACAGGTGCCAAGTACATTGAGAAGTTGAGAAGAAAGGAAGGTACAAGATAGAAGTAACTCTTTATTCAGGATTTTTTCTATGAATGGCAGTTGGCAGAAAAAAATATATCAAATTAAATTCACATTAATAATAATAAATAAGAAATTAAACAACCCCCCAATTCCAGAAGCCTGAGGCTTGTGCGGAAGGGAATTACATATTAAAAAACCCAGGCAGACAACCACATCCTCTAACAGTGCCAGTGCCACAGCTCGAACTGCAAAAAGGGACTATGAATTGACTTTTTTTGAATAATACGATTAATAATTACCAACAGGTATAAATACGAGGACAAAAGTTTAACAAAAATATTTCTTTATTACAAGAGTTGTAAAAATACACGGGCCCACATAGACCGGGTCTGGAAGTGGAAAATCAGTCCAGTTCTGATACAGTAAAACGATATATGTTCCCCTATGTAATTTTCCGCGCTGAATCGATTGTGCGGGGTCCCCACTCCCCTAACCTTTTAGTTTCACTCCTATTGGCCAAATATCACCCCCGGAATGCGTTTTCTGCTATTTGCGATGCGGGACTGGTTTCTTTTTAGTTTTTTTTTTCTAGAAATATTCTGAAAATGATGCATGCCAGTCCAGAAGCACGAGTGAGAAGCCGCGGAGGGGATGAAACCACCCCTAAGTTGGTCCACTTCTGTTACAGCAACATGATATATTATGTTACCCTGTATATAATTTTTCGTGCTGAATCGATTGCGCAGGGTCCCAGCTCCCCTAACCCTCCAGTTTCACCCCTATTGAACGCATTTTCCGCTATTTGCGATGCGGGACTGGTTTCTTTTTCGTTTTTTTTTCTCTAGAAATATTCTGAAAATGATGCATGCCAGTCCAGAAGCCTGGGTGAATTTATTTAATTATTTGAAATATTTATATAAAAAATAAATGAATAAATATATACATATTGTAATGTATATATCTATCCATGATAATACATCAATGTTGTGACCTTTTTCATCGTACAGAAAAAAAAATTGTGGCACAGCATCGATAACATACAATTTTTCGTCAGAAGGGGTGGTTTCATCCCCTCCGCGGCTTCTCACCCGTTTTTGGTCAATAGGGGTGAAACTGGAGGGTTAGGGGAGCTGGGACCCTGCGCAATCGATTCAGCGCGAAGAATTACGTAGAGGATCATATATCGTGTTACTATATCAGAACTGGACTGATTTTCCGCTTCCGGACCCGGTCTACACAAGAAAAAGTTGCATTGGACCATTAGATTTCTGTATTTTGTTCCACTGAAACCACATATGCCCATCAGTTTTGTCCCTGTACGTCATGATTTTTTGCTACAACCAAAAATACCTTGGAAAATCCATTATATCATTGATCTTACTCCTTAAAATCAAACTACATAGCTCACTCAACTCCAAAAGCCAAACTAATAATCCCATAACCCTATACCTGCATGCTCCCTAACAGCATAACCAAATAAACCATAACATTGGGACCAAATGAAGAATATATGATCTAATTGGAAAATTAAAAATTTGCATCAGAAAACTTTATATTTTTATAATTCGGTTATCCATGACCCCCATAACATAACTCACCAAGACTCCCAATAACCATATGGCCTTGGGAGTTATGCATGTAGAAGAACAGATATACAATAATATATGTAATCTAGTTACAACATGGATCTGTGATTCCGGTCTTGGAAATTTGTCAAAGCTTTAAATAAGGATGGTTTGTGTTATGCATACTTGGCAAATAAATTTTAAGCAATAACTTTCTAAATTGAAAGAGGGAATCTTCGATGCTTCACAAATCCGTAGAATGTCGAAATGAAACATTCGTTCCTATGCCAAAAAAAGGGCTACATGGCTAAACTTTAAGGATGTAGCTGAAAACCTTTTAGGTAATCACACAAATGAAAACTATGAAGAATTAGTAGCTGATATGCTTAAAAAATACCAGCAACTGAGTTGCTTCAAGAATTACAAGCTTGCTGTACTTCCTCCTTTTATATCTTGATTACTTCCCAAGAAATATTGATGATGACAGAAGAACAAGGAGAGCGATTTCATCAAGATTTCACAGAAATGGAACGTCGCTACAGGATAGATGGGAATACAAAGATGATGAGTGACTTGTGTTGGATGTTGGAGAGAAAGTGTTGTGAAAATGAAGAAGGGTAAACGGAACCCACTCCACAGATCATTTGAAGATAAGTGTGTATGAAAGCACAGACAATTATGAGTTATGCTGTCTAACAGCTTTCCAAAATGGAATATTTGGCGTTCAAGGATTCCAGTCATGAATTTATAAATTTATGTAATGTATCCTTCCTTCTGTCTGTATAGCTCCCGGGGTCACGTGGTTATTAGGAGTGTCCTAAATTTCTGGGTTTATGGGCTGTTGTTCATGGATAACAGGATTATAGAAATATGAGATTTTCAAATTTTGTAATCCATGAAATTTCCTATTGGATTGTACACTCTTCCTTCCGTCCCAGGGTTATGATGTTATTGGGTCATGAGGTTATGGGTTTTGCAGGTATAAGATTACGGGATTAATATGAAAACGTTACGAGATTCTTAGTTTGGCTGTTTGGAATTAAGTGAGCAACGGAGTTTGATTTTAAGTTGTGAGATCTACGATATAATGGGAGTTTCCAGGGCGGTCTTGGCGTAATAAAAAATCTTGACATTAGGGGCAAAATTGATGTAATTTTTAGTGGATAAAAATACATACGAATCCAATAGTCTAATCCATGGCACAGACAACTCTTTTTTTTTAAATAGCTAAGTTCAAAATTGAAACATTATTTCTTATTTTTTGTATGCTATTGATGCCTAATAATGTTCATTTTGGAATAGAATTTTGATAAAAAATTGCATTTGTCTGAAAAAAGGAATTTAAAGAAATGGCTTTAGGTTACAGCACTTCAGTAGTTTGGGCTCCAAACACGGTTCTAATTTTCAATTATAAATTACCCCCAAGAAGTAGTTTGAATCCCACATTAAACTGGAAGGTTCAATTCCCTTTACTTACGCATTTCAACTAGACATGTTCAATTATTTGGCTCCATTAGAAGCTTATTTTCTTAGTTTCATTAACATATATTACTCAATTTATCATCAATTGTTCAAAGTTGATTGATATTAATTGTTTTCACTTTTTGCAAGTTCACAAATTGATAAAAAATTCCAACAAGGCTACTTTTCTTCGTAATTTCATAACAGGTATTACATTTTAACCTCTCCACAATAAAATTGTGAGAGGTTACTAAAATTGGTTCAAAAACGAAAATTGAGATAATATCAAATCTTTACGTTTTGAGGTCCTAGGAACCCAAAAAAGTGGTTTTTGAAAAATGTCTGTGTGTGTGTATGTGTGTTAGCACGATACCGTCGAAACTACTGAATAGATTTGAATGAAACTTTGCGTGTGCGTTTCTTTAGTGTCCCAGAAGATCTGAAAAGGTTTTGGTTGAGATCGGATTACGTTTAGTGCCATTTTGACAAAACAAGTTGTTTATTTTATAATTACTTTCAATTTGCAATGGAACCATTGAAAAGCAGTTAAAATTCTCATTTCAACGATATATCACACTTCCACCCTTTCGATTTGGTTTCCGTGAAAAAAATTTAAAAACAAAGCAAATATGGCATAGATCGCATTTCGCATGATATGATCGATGCGCGTAGCCGTTACATCGTGAAACTCGTCACATCACGTGTCAATTCACGCGTGAGGGTTTCTTCACTGCTCTAGAAGTAGAGCGGATTACGTTTAGTGCCGTTTTTAAATATATATACAGACAAATTGAAGAATTAAATTACAACTAGTAAAATTATTGAAATGCTAATGTTACATTTAACAAAGACAGCCGCGAGTGATCGGATTGCAATAAGCAAATTTTGACGATTGTCATTGTCATCGTTTGTCATCCGATAACGTTGGTGTCATGTCATGTTAATAAGATGCATATTTGTAACTTTTAGTGGATTGTCACAAACTTTAAAGGTAGATGTAACAATATCAATATCATATGCTTTCTGTACCTTCGTTGGTGAATTTATTATAGATTATCACTTTACCAATTTTCAGTTTGTTGCTTTACAAATCTGTAGTATTTAGGATAACTAGATTTTCTTAGTCGTTCAAGTGATGTTAAAGTTGTTAATATCCTAATAGTATATTATTCAACGAGCGATAATGTAGGTAATAACTCGCATAGATGATTGTAAATTCATTAAGTTGAGGGTATTTTTAGTGCCCCAGAAGATCTGAAAAGGTTTTGGATGAGATCGGATTACGTTTAGTGCCGTTTAGTCACACAATTTAATGCTCTTTTCGGCTTCAAAGATCCACCGTGTGGGGAGGTGCCAGCCGCTTCCAGTAGCTGCCGATTTTTTGTTATTGCGATATGAATACAACCAGAGATATTAATGAAAATCTATAAGATACAATTTTAAACATTCTTTTGCTTTAATAAATACCTCCACAGATTCGGATTTAATTCAACGTTTTTGCTAGATTTCTCGTTAACATTTGCAAGCTACACAAAAAATTGCTATAGCAAATCAAATGCCATAATTCATTGTTCCTTATTGAAGTGATGTGAATTAGGTATACACAGTACTGTACATGTACGGATTCACGTTTAATACTAATTTTTTCATAACAATGTTGTGATGTTTTGTCGGCAGAGGGCGTTCTGCACATTAACTTGTGGTTTTCGCGTCAATTGCCATGGCCGGTCTTACCACTAGGCAGACTAGGCAATTGCCTAGGAGGGCAAATTTTAAATTTATTAATTTTTTAAAACTTTTGTTTCATGGTAATTTTTGATTTTTGTATATATGTAGATGTATTTTTTGTTCATTTTTGCTCACTTGTTATTTTTTTAATTCTGACCAACTCAGTTTTATTTCCTATAAAAGACTGACACTGGCATTTTAAAGTCGGTAAATAATATAGAGCGGCAAATAAATGAGTGCCTTAGGACCAGCTCTATAAATTGTTATGCGAGCAGTTATGCTACAAAAGAACTTCAAATAAAAAAGTTACCTCCATCGTTTATTTTTGTTGCTTCTGGACATACATGCAACAGTTATACTTAAACATGTACATTTGCAAACAGTTTTAGAGAAAAAAAACATATTTTCAATAGCTATTAAAATTTGATAGTCATATTAAAATCCTTTCAAAATCTGTTCAGTTTGTGTTGTATATACTTTGAAAAAAAAATTCTTCAATAAGCGCCATAGCCTGGCCCAGCCACTTCCGTAATAGGTATATTATACCAAAGTCCGCATTCAGTCAAATTAGTTGGAAAGATAATTCCCAACCCACTCTAGCTAGCATAACTTCGATAAGATATTTTTATAGAAATTGCCATTTCTGTATTTCTAACAACAAGAGCAAAGAATTTACATTTAAGCTAATTTCATTTTCTACCCCAACAGAAATGCCCAACCCAAGAAACAACTTGCAGGTACAAAAAAAAGAGAAGATTTAGAGTTGTAATTATCACACCTCAGACAGTCCAGCATATTAAAAACTTATAACGAGCTAATTTGGATGAATTATTGATATATCTACATAATTGAATTTGTAATTCATTAAATACATGCATGACGATTTAAATGGCAATTACAGCTAGAAATAATTGGTAATAAATGAATAAATAATACAATAGCTGAATACCAAGCATTTACTAACAAACTCAATTATTGAACACTGGTGCATTAAATCTGGACCATGAGTCATTCTTAAACTGAATGGCACATTAATACTTTATTGCAACATTAATTATCGGCATTAAAGATGTGATCTGGAAAGGCAACATATGTTTGGACTATATTTATGAATTTGCCTGTATTTTTGTTACATATACAAAGTTGGTGTTATCTTTATGATGTGCTTCCTTATTTGTTCTCTCGTCATTTGCCCTTATTGTATTTAAAATAGCTGAAATTGGGTTGTTTTATTTTTATACAAACAGTACATGTATAACAGCTAGACTAGATACTTGAGGAGACAATTTTATAAAATATCCATATGACTTAATGGTTACTGAACTCGTACGGTAGTATATAATAAAAAAACAGACGCAATACATAGGTATTTTCAGTTTTCTTTGCTGAAACAGTTTTAAAACAAATTGATTTACGTGTTTGTTCTACACTTTTTGCAGGGTTTATATAATTGTAATTCAAACGTTATTTATTCTGCAAGTATACTTAAACAAATGCCTAAACTTGCTTAAAAGATGTTCCCATCAGATTGAGATGTATACAGGGTGTCCCGTAATAACGTACAAAAAATGTAACTTTAGATTCCCTGTCGAAAATTAAGACGGGTTGTTGATATAAAAATTTTCAAAATAACCCTTTCCTGTCCAGCTACATCCCCTTAAAGGGGTGTGCCAAAAAACAGTTTTTAATTTCTATTGCAAAATAACGTAATCGGAAAAAGACGAAATTTGCCACATTCCGATTACTCATCAAAAAGCATCTAAAAAAATTATTTCATCCACCTAGCGTGTACACAAAGGGGTGAAATTAACTACTCTTCTTGAAATTTAGACATAAATAGATTGTAGATTGTAACGAACGGATCAATTAATTGGCCAGCTTGGCCACCTGATATGATTCCACTGGATTATTTATTAAAAAATATATTTTTAAGTTTATTTAGGTCTTTCATAGACTTATTTACATCAATAGAAAGGTCAAACATTGTACCCTCTTAAGTCGACATTTTGACAGACTTCATTGCCGTTTTCAGGATTTATGCGAACACCAGTTTGTCGAAAACGTCGACTCAAAAGATTTAATTATTTGTTCAGATAAACCTATGAAAAACATAACATATCTACCTACATCTCGTGCAAACTTAAAATGTACCTAGCGTAATTGCGCCAGTTAGCCGGCCTTTACTAGTGGTCGGCCAATTTTGACTTTGATTCTTCATAAGATTATATTTACGCATCAGAAACGTAACTTCAAGCTTTATCAGTGTTCGGCCACCATATGATTTGCTAATGACAACAAATCGCCACCTGGCGTCAGGTTTAAAATTAATTGCACTTGTTTGAATTTGACGTTGTATGGTGAACGGCCGTTAAGTGCAGTGATTATTAAATAAAAAAATTGCGGGTTATCCAGTTTAGAGGTAAGTAGAAACCATTCCAGATACTTTTAAGCTTTTTTCTGTCGGTCTTAATGTAAAGAAAATACCTTTAAATAATTAGTTTATTGCTTAAAATAGGTTTTAAAAACATTTTAAGGTTAAAAATAGCGTAGCCGGATACTAGCGTAAAGAAATAAAGTACTAAGCTGGTGGTCGGCCACCCACCAACTAAAAATAATGCTTTATATATTTTACTTTCTCAGATTTACAGGAATAATATACGTCTCTCATATCGGATTATTATAGAACCGAACAGAGAGAATTTAATTTTTAGTATTCGGCACCTAACAAAGGTTGTCTAATATAATTGTGATTAAATAAAGATAGTGACTGACCACTCAAATAAACCTCTTCAACTGGATTATGCCTATTGTCGATGGTCTCGAAATCATTGGCAAAATTTTTTATGTCACTGAAATTAAATTTTCTTCCAGATATGCCGTCAAAAAAAATTCATCAGTATTCAGAGCATCTTAAATACAAACCTCCAACAGAAAAAGTTAAAAAACCTCAGAGGGAAAAACTACCAAGTGCTATAACGTTAGCCGCCTGGCGAAAATATTATGAGGTGAAAGAATAGGAAAAGCTGAAAAGGAAAATATCAAGAAAAGGAAGTCAGAAGTAACTGAAAAAAGAAAGAATGAAAAGGGAAATAAGTCCAAAGAAGTAACCCAAACAAAAATAATACTTATAACAAAAACAAAAATGCATTCTATCAAACCAAGACACACCTAGAATAAAACAAAGATGTAGTGTTTGTGAAGGTGAATTGGACAGTGGTGCAGAAAAAAATGTCGGGTGTGAAGCTTGGCCCAAATGGTTCTACTTCAAATGTACTAAATTTGTGGGACAGCATTATCAAGATATTGCTGATCAGTAATTCATTTGTAATTTTTGCCTATGAATTATGCATTTATAAAACAGTTTTTATTTATATTTAAAGAATTATAACTTCTCTTTTACATATTTTTATTATTATTATCATTGTTATAGTTATTAAAAAATCTACTAAAAAATATTCTCATATGTTTTAAAAAGTATTGCCTACCTAGGTATCTATTAATGGCTGACCATTGACTAAGCCATGGCCGACTACTAGCATAATTGCAGTTTTTTGATAAAAACATTTTTATTAATTTCTCAATGATATAAATTTCAGTTTTTGAACTACTTATTAATTAAAGATATCGTGAAAGATTACATACATAACATGTCCATTTTGACATGTGTAACAAGTCTAATTTTTGTATATATTTAGTCAAAGTTTAACAAAAATGGTCGACTACCGGCGCAATTACCCTATATCAAATCTGAACAAACTGTTAACTACAAATTCAAATCATGATCAATAGGAAATTTCACAAACATTGCTTACACCACCATTTCTCAAAATTTTAAGTTTTTGCCATAAAATATATTTTTGTTATTTAGCTAAGTATATTAAAACTGAATATACAAATTAAAATTCCTTACAATATTACCAGCCAGTTTAATTTTATTATTAAATCATGGGAAAATTTGTTGATCATTAGGATACTTTAAATATGAAATCAATCCAATTGGAATTTGAGTGTACAATGTTTACCGACCAATTTCAGGTATTTTGGAGTACTTCATTGTCTAATTTGCATTCTTATTTTGAAAGTATTTCACAAAATCCATACACCATATGGAACAGCAGTTAATCCTCCAAATTTTTTTAAATCAGAGGTATTTTTACCTTACATTTTCACCAATCTTTTTATTCTTTAGCAAAATCCTAACTATTATGTTCCCCGCTTGAACAGTAATAATCAATCATGTTATGTTAAAAAGTCTTTCCTCCAACTAACTACCGTAAACAATACAACCCAGTAATTCTACTTCCGAAAAAACCCTACTACCTCAATCTTAGACTTTCCACTTGATACTAGCTCACGGTACGTTGTCGTTCTTAGCAGAGGTATACATATACATGGTTATTCCAACTAGCGACGCTTGGTTGGATGATAATAAATATGTAAGTAAGTACTGAATTGCACAATTACGCACCTGTGTATTTTGGAAATAGTGTCTCCACAACGGCCTAATTTTGTCTTGACCACCTACATCCCACACCGTAAAGCTGATGTTCTTATATTCTACAGTTTCAACATTAAATCCTAAAACACAATGGAAATTAGTGAACCTGCATAAAAGTAATAGTACTCTAAAACTTTCAAGGCCAATGAACCATGACTCACCAAGTTATAGATTAACAATGATTATTAAAAATGTTTTAAATCGTTAATTTGACAGGAAAATAGGAAAGTGTGGAAAGTAAACAATAACTGGATGATATGGTGCATGATCCATATTGGACAAGATTAAAATGAATTGACTTGAACATGTATTGTTGGCAAAATTGAGAGGGATAACTCACCAATTGTTGGGATAGTTGTAACTATTTCTCCTAATTTAAGTTTATATAAAATTGTAGTTTTACCAGCAGCATCTAATCCTACCATCAATATCCTCATTTCCTTTTTGCCAAAAAGGCCCTTAAATAAGTTAGCAAACACATTCCCCATAGTGATTGCTTATGGTATAACCTAAAAACAAAAAAGACATCAGTGTTAAAAGGTCATTATTTTGATTTACGCATCAATTATACATTTAAAGACCAGCTATATATAGAACAAAGACGTTTAGTGCAAAAATAAGGTTATTAATCTTGCACAAAATTGACATATTGATTTAATATTCCACTAATCTCGTCCTGCCTTGTTTTTAAACAAAACCACTTACAAATGTTTAAGCTACAATTAATTATTCAAGAAAATCTAGCATCTTTCATAAATTAATTTAATAATTTACGGTACAGAAACTCCAAATGCCGACTTTGACTTGTTGTCACTTTTCAACCAAACCCAAGTATTGTGAGAAAACAATGATAAACGGGTAAATTAACTATTAATATGCATTCATTATATCAAATAGGATAGATTAAACATTAGAGACTATATTAGAACATACCTCTTTTAAAAACACTTTACACTTTAAAGAAACGCTAACACATTCACCTATCCTCCCCGAAAGTTGTCGAATGTCAATATGGCGGACGTGGAAGAGGTTCGTATTATCGCACTTAATGCCACGTCTTGGGATATAGCGTGTAGCATTGGTTAGCGCATAGCACGTGACCCATTGTTGCCAATAAAAAGTATGTTGTACCCGACACGTTCGACTGTATTTGTACGTTTTTTAGTCATTTCTATCTGTATTTTAATATTTTTGTAAAGTCGGCGGAAAAAATAATGCCATATCCAGTTTCTCCCTTTGCAGAAACTTTTCGGGAGCAAGTTATTACTTGTTTGAATGAAGAGAAATCTGACACAACGGTATGTTTATTATTGTTATATTGGCTATTACATATTAAGAACGCGGTAATTTTAGATTTCGAATGAGGAATATGAAAGGACTTTAAGATGGCTCTGTTCTTCACCAAAAATAACTTCATTCCGAGTAAATACTTTAAAATGCAATTGCAAGGAGGTTTTAGAAGCAATAAAAAAACATACTTCTGAAGTAAGTACTAAGATAAATTTACCTATTTAATATTTAAAATGATATAAACAAATTCCCATTAGGTTTCAGATGACAAATCAGTTGCAATAGATATTCACCCTTTTCTCCGTAATGTAATCATTTTACAAAATAGGGATGTTAATGAGAAGCTGTTAGAAAAATATTATAAAGAGATAGTGGTTGATGTTGATTGTGCTGCTGCAATTTTAAGGGGTGCGCACGTTTATGCTCCAGGCGTTATGGCAATGATGTCAGGTAAATTTACAAAAAACTTATTATATTTACCTATAGGTACCTACTAATAAGGAGATTAAAACGTGCTTAATAAAATATATTAAAAGCCAACCTCAACTTCATATAATAAATTAAATTCTGATATATATAGGTAATATAATCATATACAAAAATTAATTTGTCTATCCATTCAGTACAGGGCCGTGCGGTTCAATTATTTGATGTCAAACGAGTTATAAATGGACCCCGCACACGTTATAGGGGAAAAACGGCTTCCGTCAAATTGGCCGAATTTTTTATATATGACGTTGAGTCGTTATCCCTATAAAAATTTTTAGTAACATTGTCGCCTAAAAACTACTAAAATTCTGTCGTTTTTAAACTGGACCACAAAGGGTTGACAAAATCGTGATTTTTCGATTTCACGTAGGTATGTCGACGAGCAAATATTATTTTCAAGGAATCATCTGATACCCATATTGTCTGAATATTTACCCCTTGCTGTATTTTACACAAAACCTCATGAGATCCTTTTTTAAATATAATGTGACAATTATTATTACTAAAAATAATAATCTCCATCATTTATTATTATTCTTTTTTGGAAATATTACTTTTATTCGCCCGTAATTTCCACTTTTCATTCCCAACATTCTTCAACTATTTTTCAAATAGTAAATAATAACTTAATCATAGGTGGCTTCTGTCAACTATTGTCATAAACAAATATACTTGAATAATATCGTATGTATTCATAATTAAGTAAATTCTGTTTGAAAAAGCTACAAGACTACAAGTAATTAATATAAAATTAAGTAGGAAATGTCTGTAGACAGTTGTAATAATTCTTTTATAACTTCTTCGCGTTTTCGTTCAAATTTAATACAAATGCATACACTGTTTTATTAAAGAGACAGAACATTATTTACATAAACAGAAATAATATATAGTGTATAGGTATTTGATTTTTAACCTCTCCACAATAAAATTGTGAGAGGTTACTAAAATTGGTTCAAAAACGAAAATTGAGTTAACATCAAATCTTTACGTTTTGAGGTCCTAGGAACCCAAAAAAGTGGTTTTTGAAAAATGTCTGTGTGTATGTGTGTATGTGTGTTAGCACGATAGCGTCGAAACTACTAAACAGATTTGAATGAAACTTTGCGTGTGCGTTTCTTTAGTGCCCCAGAAGATCTGAAAAGGTTTTGGTTGAGATCGAATTACGTTTAGTGCCATTTTGACGCAACAAGTTGTTTATTTTATAATTACTTTCAATTTGCAATGGAACCATTGAAAAGCAGTTAAAATTCTGATTTCAACGATATATCACACTTCCACCCTTTCGATTTGGTTTCCGTGAAAAAAATTAAAAACAAAGCAAATATGGCATAGATCGCATTTTGCATGACATGATCGATGCGCGTAGCCGTTACATCGTGAAACTCGTCACATCACGTGTCAATTCACGTGTGAGGACTGTGAGGGTTTCTTCACTGCTCTAGAAGTAGGGCGGATTACGTTTAGTGCCGTTTTTAAATATATATACAGACAAATCGAAGAATTAAACTACAAATATTCCTCTAAAATCTAGTAAAATTATTGAAATGCTAATGTTTCATTTAACAAAGACAGCCGCGAGCGATCGGATTGCAATGAGCAAATTTTGACGATTGTCATTGTCATCGTTTGTCATCCGATAACGTTGGTGTCATGTCATGTTAATAAGATGCATATTTGTAACTTTTGGTGGATTGTCACAAACTTTAAAGGTAGATGTAACAATATCAATATCATATGCTTTCTGTACCTTCGTTGGTGAATTTATTACAGATTATCACTTTACCAATGTTCAGTTTGTTGCTTTACAAATCTGTAGTATTTAGGATAACTAGACTTTCTTAGTCGTTCAAGTGATGTTAAAGTTGTTAATATCCTAATAGTATATTATTCAACGAGCGATAATGTAGGTAATAACTCGCATAGATGACTGTAAATTCATTAAGTTGAGGGTATTTTTAGTGCCCCAGAAGATCTGAAAAGGTTTTGGATGAGATCGGATTACGTTTAGTGCCGTATTGTCACACAATTTAATGCTCTTTTCGGCTTCAAAGATCCACCGAATGGGGAGGTTCCAGCCGCTTCCAGTAGCTGCCGATTTTTTCTTATACGAGCGATTTTTCAGAGCTGTTTCGCATTTGTTCTGTAACATTTTTAAAAGACACGTAAAATGGCGCAATGCATTAATTGCTTCGTTTGCAACAACCGCTTCATTCCCAGAGTTATGAGAATCGTATTTAATTTTGATGCAGAAAAAATGGTAATCGCTTTACGTTACCGAAACGAACTAAATAATCCACCAATTGATATCAACAATAATACACGCGTATGTATCAACTGCGATGAATTGTTGAGGACAGACTTAGCAAATTCTGATGATCCTGAATGTACCCGACTCAGGGTTTTAAAACATAAATCGTCTGATATTTGTTGTATTTGCAACATTGCGCTTTTCTGTCTGTCAAGAGTCCAAATATATCTTGATACTAATATTTATTTTCCTCAGTCTCTTCGCCTATGTAACCACCACTTAGATAATGATCAATTTCTTCCAAGATTATTTTATGACGGCATGAAATTTCTAAATATACCTATAAAGTTACAAGGAGCAGAAATTTTGAACTTCTTTACTGAACTTCGTAATAGGCGTTGATTAAGAGAGATGAGCAATTGACTGATCCGAATGTTTTCTCAGACGAAGACTTTCGAACAATAACTTCATTATCAAAACCCCAATTTGAGGATCTTTATAACCAATGCGATCCTGTGAATGAGGCAAATAATCGACAACGATGTATTTAAAAAAAGGATCTCCTGGCGTTTTTGTGTAAATTACGGCAAGGCATATCAGATGATTTCTTGGAAGTAATATTTACTTATTCTACTCGCCAAGCTGCTAGCATGGCTATAGGCGTCGTCATTATTGATGCGTTTTGTACGTGAAAACATAGGACTCAACGCCCTAACAGTTTATTGAAAGACATGTAACAGATTTCGCTAACGTTTTGTATAATGCTGATCCTAACAATCGCAAAGCTATCGTCATTGTTGATGGTACCTACAGTTATATTGAAAAATCAGGCAACTACCGGACATTGCGACAATCGTATTCCATACATAAAGGTCGGCACTTGGTGAAACCTGCATTATTAGTTGCAACGAATGGTTATATTTTAGATATTCAAGGATCCTATTTTGCCGACGACAAAAGTAATGATGTCGCACTGCTTCGGACAGAACTACAAGAGAACATTGGCAGTATCCGAAATTGATTTCTAGAGGAGGATATATTCCTTGTCGATCGAGGATAGCATGATATTATTTCTTTTCTCGATGAACTCAACTTTGACTATAAAATGCCACCGAGTATACAACCAGGAGAGCGCCAATTAACAACAGAAGAAGCCAATAAAGCAAGAATCGTGACCATTCAGAGACGGATTGTCGAAGCTCGAAATGGACACATCAAATCAATATTTCGCTTTCTCGATGGTATTATTCCAAGAGCTCATGTCCTTCACCCGAGAGAATTTTATTTAATAGCTGGCGCTATGATCAACAAGTATCACGAATTAATTTTCACGGAAGGAAAGATTGCCGAATTGGCTCAATCGATGAAGGAAAAAATAAATAATCTAAATATACTTCAAATATACATTGAGGTCGAAAATTTGGAACGAAGACGTGCGATTTGGACCAGGCTTGGTGAAAACCATCTGCAAGGCTTTCCACTATTAGATTTAGAGTACCTACAACGTTTAACAACAAGAATATATCAGTTAAGTTTGGCACCATCTTACGTTCAAGAGAAAAAAGATCTCGACGGGTCGGAAATATTTAAATTTGACGAAAATAGGGATGATCCAGAACTGCTTGGAGTAAGAATATATTCCCGATTTAAAAACGCTACGAAGTACCAATTGTGGATCTTATTTATCCAAAATATTGACGAACATGAAATGGACCAAGACCAATGCTAGGCACCAACAAGTTGTGAAATATCTCGAACGTGCCCTTCTAAATTATATTAAAGATGCAGGTAACAGATGGAATCCAAATAATGATCAGCTAATAGTTAATATTGAGGACTAGAACCGTAACGTAGTAATACAGTCCCACAAATACATCCACCCACACACATAGCCAATTACACACACACATCCTTCACCATACACACTCATCCACAACACTGACAAACTACACATGGGATCAGAAATCCGCCACGTCCTCGTCGTTGATCCTGGGCAAGGTAGAGAGCGGAGCACAACCCTATATTTTATATAAACTTAAATATGTATGTACAAAAAACACCACAATGCCTGCGCCGATGTGAATAGTAGCGACAAAATACGCCGATCTCCCGTGACATACGCGAAATCGAAGAATCCCGATTTTGTCAACTCTTTGTGGTCTAGTTTAAAAACGAAAGCTTTTTGGGCGACAATGTTAGTGAAATTTTTTATAGGGATGATGACTCAACGACATATCAAAAATTCGGCTAACTTGTTGGAAGCCGTTTTTCCTCTATAATGTGTGCGGGGTCCGTTGCCGTTTTTTACTAGTATTTTAGGAGTTTTATCATTTTTCTTCTATTTCAAAGAATACCATAACGAGTTTACAAAAAAAAATATGCTAAAGCTCAAGAATAATTTTTTAAGACAATAAATAAATATATCCAATTTTGCCTCCCCCCCAATCGTTTGCACCCTGAAGCCAAAAAGGCCAAAACATCAAAAGTTCGTAGGATCTTTTGCAATACATCACCACACCCCACCCCGTTTTCGAGAGTGATTGGATCGGTTTTTTTTTTTGAGAATAATAACAAATTCAGTTAAAATACACTAGAATACCCCGGACCGACCCCCGGGGGTTGAACCTATCCTCGTCCGTAATAAGTATATCCCAAAAAATACGGATCCGACAAGGTTTTTTTATGTTTTTTGGAACGCAGGATGACGATGGTGGCTACCCACCCGCAGTTGCCCCCTCTTCCATGCTGTCGGTCCTAGGCATGCGGAGATTTTTCGGACCGAGGTTTTTATGGAAATACCAGGGAAACTGGGCCAGGTGCGCATGGACGATTGTGGAATCGAGCGATCACAATCGCCAAATCACAGGTTTACGCGCGCATAGGCGATTTTGCAGTCGGCCGATTAGTCCCAGCGCGGACGAACGATTGGCAGTCGGCCGATCAAAATGGATTTCATCATGATCAAGCCACAGTTTTTGTTTTTTTATTACGGTCACTATAGCCTTTTAATTGTTTATTATATAGTTCAGGTCGCACTTCTACCAAGCTAATTAATGTTTCTGTATCAATTTCCATATTCTACGTAGAAAAACAACAGACATACACCTCATATATCGTGAATCGGTTGACTTAATACATATGCATTCGTGCACGCAGATTAAAATACATTGGGTTAATGAAATCGGGCGATATGGTCAAAAATCTGTGTCCAGACACAGATTTTTAAATCGGGCGATTTTGCAATCATTCATGTGCACTCTCCATATATAAAATACAGTTCTAACTACCCGATTGATTAATCGGTCGATGGTAAAATCGTCCATGCGCGCCTGGCCTTACTATTTTGGAGTCGAGCGATCACAATTGCCAGATCATAAGTTTACGCGCGCATAGGCAATTTTGCAGTCGGCCGATTAGCCCCAGCGCGGACGAACGATTGGCAGTCGGCCGATCAAAATGGATTCAGTAAAAAATTCAATGTTTATAATTTTGGTGGGCTTTTGCTTGCCTGTCTGCTTACGTATTTTCAGTTCAATATCCATTTGATCGCTCCTCGGAGCTTAAAAATGCTTGAATCGCAACGACTTTGAATTATATTCTGCAATTATAGATTCATACGTTCAGGCAAGGCGGTCCCATGCACATTCTGAATACATGATAACTATACTTTTCTGACACCGAATCACTGAGGAACCGATTTAGGGCAAATACGCTTAAAACCCATCATTTTCCCGTCAAAATTGACTGCTAGAAAATGATAGGGCACCCTCGACGCTAAGGGCTATTTTCGCTAAAACTCTCGAAATACTTTGACTAGAGACTGGATAACTTGTCCTCATATTTAACACAACGCATGAGTTGCAGTGCTGCACAACGTGGATTCGTAAAAGGGTTTTTATTTTTTTTAAAGTCGGTTTTCGTTGTACTTTCTAAAATTTGTGGTTTGGGCGACATTACGTCCCTGTGCAGCGACATTTACTACACTTTCCAAAATTACACTCCTTGATGAGTTTCCAAGATTTTGGCATAAAAAACGCTCCGAAGAGCGAAAATGTGATTGAATGTATAAAAACCTCTTCCAACGGCATTTTTACGTGAAGCACGCTTTTCATGCGAAATGTTTTCGCAGTCGCATTTTGTTACAATTTCGAAAAGTTCATCGAGGATTTTGGCGTGTTCTTTAACATGCGCTTTCCATATATCAAATACAGATCTAACTACCCGATTGATTAATCGGTCGATGGTAAAATCGTCCATGCGCGTTTGGCCGATGCCAGGCGCGCATGGACGATTGTGGAATCGAGCGATCACAAGCTTGCGCGCGCATTGGTGATTTTGCGGTCGGCCGATTAGTCCCAGCGCGGACGAACGATTGACAGTCGGCCGATCAAAATGGATTTCGTATTTCCTGCTCAGTTGCAAAATGAGTTTGTTAAAGACTGCGTGTATTTCTGCCCTTCTTATTAATGTTTCTGTGTCAATTATCATATTTTACGTAGAAAAACAACAGACATGCACCTCATATATCGTGAATCGGTTTACTGAATACATATGGCGACATACATGATCGCGATCGGGCCAAGAATCTGCGTTCAGACAAAGATTTTCAAATCGGGCGATTCTGCGATCGTTCATGTGCGCTCTCCATATATAAAGTACAGTTCTAACTACCCGATTGATTAATCGGTCGATCGTAAAATCGTCCAGGCGCACCTGGCTTAAGAATTAACCCTGTATTGATAAACTGGACCTTAGCTGATATTACCTTTAAAAACCCGATCGAACAAACCCGCGCATACCTAGGACCGACAGCATACAAGAGGGTGTGGTTTTTATACGTTGTGGGCAGTTGCGGGAGGGTAAGGTGAAAAATAACACCATCATCGTGATCCCGGCCCTCGAAAACCCAAAAAACCTTGTCGAGTCCGTATTTTTTGGGGATATTGCTATTACGAGCGGGGGTAGGTCCAACCTCCTGGGGTCGGTTCGGGATATTCTAGCGTAAATTAACTGAATTTATTTTTATCCCCCCCCCCCCCCCAAAATACCGGTCCGATGAACCCTCGCAAGACCAAGACCGAGAACTCGAAAATTGGGGTGATTCACAAGGGTTTTAGAACTCATCACCATCGTTTTTCTCGCCCTTCAAAACGAGGGAGGAAAATGTATTGCAAAAGATCCTACAAAATGTTGATATTCGGGACCTCGTTAAATTGACTATACGTACTGTTGCATAATTGGGAACATTTAGAATAGCCTACCTGATTTTTTATGGGCAACAAAAGTTTATTAAAAGTTGTGTCAATAGAAAACGCAATGTTTAATAATTTTTTAAATACCTATCTAGAAAATTAAGCAAGATAGTTTAAAATAAGTTTTGTAAAGCCTAAAATTATCTAAAAAAATGGTAGCAAATACTAACGTATGTTTAATTTTTAAAACAATTTTTTGCAGACCCTTTTTTCTCTTTATTGTGTAACTATAGAAATCAAAAAAAATTGCGGAGTAGATCAAATCACGCGCACATTGTTCATGATAAAATTTCTAATAAAGACCATTTGTTTGCTTTTTCTATAGAGGATAAACGCTGATTTTTTATTGAAGCGTTAAGTTATTATGGATTGTGTACGTTCACGGTGTATGTCAAGAAAATATCAACAGTAGACGCTCTTAAACTGTAAAATACGTAGTATTGTAGAGGCATCTGGCAAGTTACTCACGTAAGTTGACGGTGCTCTGGAGGTATGTTCTAAATTTATTGTCATATTCTGTATTACTTTTGCATATCTACTAGAATCTTAATTATGTGTGAATTAATTTATATCTAAAAATAACTAAAATATTCAAAATTTAAAAATCAATTTTACAAAATACAGTGTGGAAAGATTAATGCCGTTTTTAATAACTTTATCGGTTTCACAGTAAACGAAGCTATAACACAGAACCACATAACATAATTTAACGAGGAGTATTCAAAATCAGTTTTAGAATATACTCCACGACGAGGAAATCACTAGCCCCTTTTCACACTGGGCGACTTAGCATCGCGATTTAGTAGTGCGGCCGAGCGAAAGGGTATGCGATTCGTCGCGTGGTTCTAATCTAAGGACACGAGCCAGGTGAATCGTCGGGGCTACCTGCGGCTGCACGCCCGATCGCGCTGCTAAATCGCCTAATGTGTAAAGGTAATAGGGATATTACGTACAAATGGTGTGCACGACTCAGCCGCACTACTAAATCGCGCTCGCGCTGCTAAATCGTCCAGTGTGCAAAGGGGCCTAATGCAGTCGCGGGGAGGGATCTGGTTTATCCTTTACATCGCTTACGTGACAGACAGATGATTGTTATATTATTGGTTTCTCGACATCTCAACGTGAACGCATTCTTCATCGTTTGTCGCACAATACATATTATATCAGTTACCCAGAACTGAAACATCAACTCAATAATTTTAACAAAAAAGATTAATTAAAGAATCTAGAAATAATAAACAAAAATGGAAAAATCACTGATAGCAAATCAAAACACATCTAAATATTGGAGACTAATGTTCAAAATATAGAACAAAAATAGCATATTATTATACAGGGTGGGGCAATAGTGCGTCGGACCTCGATATCTCGAGTTCTACGATAGCTAGAAATTTTTAAAAAAATTGTAAGGAAACTAGATAAAATGTCTATAACTGGAAATTATTTTCGAACATACAGGGCGAGCCAAAACGAAATTATAGAACCAAGTGCCTTTTCTTAAATGGAATGCTATGTATATCAGTACATTTTTTGAAGCCTCTTTCTAGGCACTATTCATTTCCATATTAGCATTGAATATTTCCCAACCACTTGGATGTAATGAATTTTTTTTTTGAAATAATGCAATCTGCAGATGGATATTAAAAAAATCACCACAGCCGCAATGATGAGTTTTAAGAAAAACTTATGTAAATACCAGTTACGAGATATCTAATTAATGTTTTTGAATCATTTTCATTTCCTAAAAATGTACAGGGTGGCTAAAAATTATTTTTCAATTAAGAATATTTTATAAATTGAATTTTCTTAATTTCTTCAAATGGAACATCTGTATATTTTTAAACGATGTGATGTAGAAATGAAAAACGAACATTTTTTGTAAGTACTTCCCTAGGGCTAATTGCAACCAATTTCGTTTTATTGAGCAATACTTACAAAATTCAAAAATAGACTTAAAAAAGAGGTTTCTTCAAATAACTCAGTAGAGAAAATTATAATGAATGATTTGATTGATACACATCTCTATGCGCTTTCGAAATAAGATTCCCACTGTTCCTAAAAATGCCGGTGTAATAGATATAAAGGCAGTTATTATTTTTTCCTTCATATTTTGAACTGTTGTTGTGTGTCTCTATAAACGTATCTCCATAAAAAGAAATCCATTTTTGTAAGATCTCCAATCCATTGATTAAAGTAGGTATTATTTAAGTGGTCTCTAACTGCATTTAAATAATGTGGTGGAACAGCATCTTGCTGAAACCACATCCTATTTCGAATTCTTTCAGGGAGATTTACCAATAATTGTGGCAGATAGTTTTCCAAAAAATGAAGATAAATAGCTCCAGTCAATGTACCATCAAAGAAATGTGGCCCTATTACATATTCTCCAATGATTCCTCTCCAAACGTTTATAGACCATCTGTGTTGGTTATCAACTTAAAAAAGTGAGGATTTTCTGAGGCATAATAATGGAAATTTTGCCTATTAATAAATCCATTTTAATGAAAAGTTGCCTCATCACTGAATAAAACAATATTGAAGAAGTTGACACCATGTTGCATTTCACCTGGGCAAGAGCCCAATTACAAAATTGTGGACGCTTTTGAAAATCGCCATCAGATAATTCATGGTGCATTTGAATATGATATGCATGCAACTTATTTGTTTTTAAGATTCGACCCAGAGACCATCTACTTATTCCTACTAATGAGCTCACTTCTCTTTGACTAACATGGAGATTCTCAACCGTTTACAGCACCGCAGAATACTCATTTTCTTGGTTCACAACATGTTTCATTCTTTCATTTTTTTCTATTTTCGATATTTCCAGTTTCCAGAAATCTACCGAAAGGTTTTGGAAGCTCCTAACATCAGGAATCCTTCTTATTTCAGGATAATATTGGTGATAAATTCTATTGGCAAGTAAACAATTTCTGTCTGACTCGCTCAAAACAAATGTCATGTCTACAAGTTCCGCTTTATTAAAATTCATATTGTAAAATTCCAAATGTTTTAAATTCAATACAAATTGTAACGACCGATAAGTGTGATAAATGCTCCTTTGTACACGACAATTTATACCAACCTGAGGTTTTATTGCTTGTCGAATAACGAAAACAGCAAAAAGAGATGTACAAAAAAACATTACAGTAAAGGACCGGTTAAATACTATTTACTCATTTCAATGGATTGGAAGAAATGGTCCCACTAAATGGCCTCATTTCAAAATTGCATAAAGATGTGTGTCAATCAAAATGAGCAACACGTCGAACACCTATTATAAATTTTTCTAACGAATTATTTGAGAGAACCTCCTTTTTTAAGTTTATTCTTGAATTTGACACTTATTTATTTAAAAACGGAAATGGTTGCAATTAGCCATAGGGTAATAAGTACTTACAAAAAATGTTCGTTTTTCATTTCTACATCACATCATTGAAAAATATACAGGGTGTTCCATTTGAAAAAATTGAGAAAATTCAATTCAAAATGTTCTTAATTGAAAAATAATTTTTGGCCACCCTGTACATTTTTAGGAAATGAAAATGATTCAAAAACATTAATTAGATGTCTCGTAATTGGTATTCACATAAGTTTTTTTTAAAATTCATAATTGTGACTGGTGATTTTTTTAATATCCATCTACAGATTGCATTATTTCAACAAAAAAATTCATTACATCCAAGTGGTTGGGAGATATTCAATACTAGTATAGGAATGAATAGAGCCTAGAAAGAGGCTTCAAAAGATGCACTGATATACATAGCATTCCATTTAAAAAGAGGCACTTTGTGATGCTTGTTTTGCTCGGGTAGCTGGTTTGGAGATTATTCCAGGGTTCAATGTTAATATTAATTAAAATCCAGATCCAAAATAAGACATTTATTCTCCTAATAATTATATGTACAGTGTGGCCATATCTTTTATGGCTTAGGTTACGACAATCTTGTTATTACATAAGAACATCATAGTAATCGGAGAGAAAGAGAGAGAGAGTGTAACATATTTCCTCTATGTACGTCGTCTTAACCCCAATTCTCTAATCGAAGTTCCAGGACATAACAGACGCGACTAAGAAATCTGTTTCAGGAGAGATCCAGTTCAATACACTCGAATCAATCTGACAGGAGGTCCAGTTCAACGCACTCGAATCCTCCCTAACAGATACTTGGCCAGCGGCTGCCACGGCGCCGGAGAAGCTTGATCTTCCGGTTATCTCAGTTCAATACACTCGAGAAAGGTGAAAGCCAAGCTCTGAATTTACTGGTTTCTGGCTAGCTATTTTATACCCAAAAATCACGGTCACGTGGTTTTGCACACAGCACGCAATGCACACGGCACGCAAGTTGCGGCCTGGTGAAGTTAGAATTAGAAGTTAAAAAAGAACTAATCAGGTATTGAACTAATCTAAAACTGAACTACTTGATCCATGATTAAAATAAGTTAAACTGGAATGAAAGTATACAGTATTCCTGTAGTATTGTATACTTCATTACAACTTGGTCCTGTAATTTCGTCTTGGGTCGTCCTGTATGTTCGAAACAACAAAAGAAACATAGAAAAATAAAACTAAAAATATTATAAGTTCGAAATACACTTTATTTTTTCAAAAATTGTTTTGTAAACACACTCTAATTGTTGCGTTTGGGTTACTGAATACGTACTCAAGTTCTTACTTAAAAACTCCGCACTTTCCGAATTATTTGTATTCAGTAAATTAGGAAGTAAAATTATTGATTTTCTGTATGATTATATTTAGTTTATATTTTATTTTTGTATTATGCTTTAATGTATCTATGGAATATAAATATGTTATTATTGTTTTAAATGTTTATTATTATTATTATTATATAGGTGCTGATCCATCATTTAACTGTTTATTAATTTTTCGATCAATTTGTACATAACATGCTTAACTTTCCATTTCTTTTCCCTAGGCACGCACATAAACGACAAAGTCAGCATTTATGCAGATGTTAGTAAAAAATGCAAAAAGGGCCTGCAGAAGTTATATGAAGATGATAACAAAATTTTCATTGGAAATGGGAAAGTCAAAATGATGCGGCATGAACTGTTTGGAGAAAATCTAACTCCTAGGTACGTTCTTTTAGCTATCTAGCTAGCTAGCTTTATGCGCTAGTTTTTCAGAAAGCTCCATAATCTTTATTCTGGGATGTAGTCCTTTAATTTTGTTTATATTTATATCCGATTCAGTTGGATTAAAATATCAGATTTAGTCAATTTATTATCGTGCATAGCTTTCGGTTTCACAATTATGGCAGGTTGCGCATTGTTACACAATAGAGTTGCATAGGATAATTTGGCTGTAGAAGAGGTACTATGCTCATGAAATTTGAATTCGACCATTTTATCTTTAGCCTTTTTAAAAAAATCAAATTTAACCGACAAGAGATTATTAAGTTTGTCAAAGAAGCCGGTAAGTTCCTCCTCGAAGACTGCATGCAGTTTTTCACTATCTAAAATATCTTGTAGATATCTGCAGTTAACACATTTCCATAATAGACCAAGTACATACTTGAAAATCAAAAGTAAATCATTTGAAGTGCCAATACAACTCAAATGAAATGGTTTTTTACACAGACCACCACAAGATATGGCCTGTCTTTTTGAGATAGCAGCACAGGTGCAGCTAGCACAACGTGACATGTTATGTTCAATCACATTAATTTAAAACAAATCTAAAAGCCATTAAACACAGGGATACAGATTTACACCTCTAGAGTTACATTATATCATTTTTTTATTCAGTGGAGTAGCTATAGAAGTAACAGAAACACTATCAGGCTGCCCACCATTAGGGGACCACTTTTTACCACCTGGTTATGCGCTGCTACAAAATCTGCCATCCATATTATGTGTCCATACTCTTGATCCACAACCAAATGAAACCATAATTGATATGTGCGCATCACCAGGAAACAAAACAACGCACATTGCAGAGTTAATGCAAAATAAGGTAAGTGGACAGTAAACATGTACACTTAAAGGGATCTTACAGGTTCATTAATATTGTCATTATTGTATTTCATTATGGCTGCTCAATACTTCATCAGTATTATGTTATTAATTCAGGATTTGTGTCATGAATTCAGCATTACTCTTCCTAGCGTACAGGATCATTCTTAATATCGTTATTTTGCATCAGTACTGATGAATAAATAATGAATCAAAGAGAATACATCGATTTTTTGTTACTGCGATAGTAGATTTAAAAAAAAAAAGATGAAGAAATGGCTAAAAACATGGTAAGTATTCACGTGTTTGTTCTCTTATTAAAGGAAATAAGTACTACAAAACTAATACAAAAATTCCACAGTTCTGAAGGAGTTTTAAGTATGTTCCTCATCTTTATCAAACTGATTTCCCTCTGATGAAATGTCCTCATTTGCGAGGACTTGCTCTGTGTACTATCATCAACAGGCAGAAAAGCATCCATTACAACCTTGAAATCAGAACTAAAAAATAATTCGAGTATTGATGTATATCCGACACGATCATTTTTCACAAGTCATAAATATTAAATTGGAAAACAGCTCAGAGAAGAAGCCAAAGAAGGTATATTCATATGGAGGGAATTTCTGTGATGATAACTTTAGGCTATTCAATGCCAGCTTGGGAAGAGAAAGTTGGTTGAATGTTTATAATGAAACATGTCCAAATGCAGCCTTTGATAATTTTATAAATGTAATTTTGTATTATATCGAACTGTGTTTTCCAGTAAAACATTTTCTTAAAAAAGATCAATATAATAGTAATGAATGGATATCAGATGAATTAATTGAAATGAGAAATCGTATCGGCTTATACAACCAACGATTTAGCAAAAAAATACCCAGAATTCAATAGATTGAGTCGCGAAGTAAATAACAGTTATAAAATCAAATTAGAAAATGCAAAAAAAGATTATCATGACAAACAGATTAGAGACGCTAATAATAAGTCAAAAACTATGTGGGATGTTATTTCAAAACTCCAGGGTAAAGATAAACATAAAAATGATATACGTATTATTCAGCAAAATACTCTTGTATCAGATGAAGATGCTGCAAATAATTTTAACGACCATTTTATTAACTCGATAAAGAATAATAATAAAATGCTAAGAGATTATAATTTCCTAAAATCTAATGTACCAGTCTGTCAAAGGTCGTTTTTTATGTCACCATTAACAGAGGCAGATGTACTAACTTTAATTAATAATCTCAAAAATTCGAACGCATGTGGATATGATGAAATTTCAAATAATTTGATTAAAAAATGTAAATTCGCCCTATGTAGTCCATTGGAGCACATCATAAATGTATCTTTTCAGAATGGAACTTTCCCTAATCGATTTAAATTAGCTGTTGTCCTACCCTTTTATAAGAAGGGCGATCACAATAACTACGCAAACTATAGAGCCATAAACCTATTACCAAGCCTTTCAAAATTATTTCAACTTAACATTACAGATCAGTTAACTGTATTTTTAAAACAGAGCAATATATTATCGCCGACCCAACACGGCTTTACCAAAGACAAAAATACTGAAACGGCTTTATGTGCTTTTCATGAAAAAATGGTTGATACCTTGGATAATAAGCTTTTCACTCTAGGCCTATTCGTGGATTTTTCCCGCGCTTTTGATTGTGTTGATCATGAATTATTATTGGAGAAGTTAAATAGATATGGAATTCGAGGTATCCCTCTAAAGTTTTTCAGCTCATATCTGGAAAATAGGACGCAAATTGTTAAACTTAACAATGTGAACAGCCGTAAGGGCAAGGTTGATAAAGGTGTACTCCAAGGCTCCATCTTGGGGCCCTTACTTTTCATAATTTTTTTCCAACGATTTAGCTAACTATATAAGAAATATTTCCGGTGTACACCTTGTTTGCTATGCCGACGACAACAATATACTGTTGACTGAAAAGTCATTAAAACGTTTGCAACTCCTCACTCAGATCACTTATGCGAGGATATTTACCTGGGCAGAAAAAAATAATCTCTAATTAAACAAAGATAAAACTACATATGTGCCTTTCTCTATACAAAAAATAACGGCAGACTTTATTAGCGAATTCTCTGTTAATACAGATATTACCTTATCCAGTTCAACAAAAATTCTTGGTGTTTACTTCGACACAAATTTGCAATGGAACTGTCATATAGATGCGCTAACTGATAAGTTGACAAGTCGCTTTTATGCTTTACGATTTTTAGCCAACCACTGTAGTCGTGATATTCTGGTAACATTGTACTATGCAAACTTTCATTCTCATTTGAGGTACGGTATAATTAATTGGAGTAATAGTGTTCACATTCATCGTATATTCATGTTACAAAAATACGCAGTTCGAATAATTGCAAAATTGAATTATCGTGACTCATGCAGAATTTCCTTCAAGCAATTATACATCCTTACAGTTGCTAGTACGTATATATTTGAGGTATGTGCCTTCATTTATAAAAACAAGTCTATATTTTCTGTAAATAAATTAACTCATGAATATGATACAAGACACAAAGACATGTTGCAACCTAATATACATCGAACAATTATGTACCAAAAAAATTTTTTTTATAACGGCCGTAAGTTTTATAACCATCTAAGTAACGACATAACTTCAGCACCTAATATATATATTTTTAAAAAGAATTTGAAAAACCATCTTGTACCTAAAAATTGCTACACTGTAGATGAATTTTTTGTGTAATTTTTATAATGTGTTCCTGTTTTTTTATCGTTAACTGCCTTTGTTGTATAATTTATGTAATTTTCTTTTTCTCTTGTTTGTGACTTTTACTGTATTTCTTGTGTATTGTTTCCTTTGTGAACACTATACATTTAATATGGAAATAAATAAGTAAATAAATGAATGAATAAATAAATGAAATGAAATTATTTACTCCATTACTTGCCATTACCGATGCTGATGGTCCGATATCAAAATATCCAGATCCATCCGCCTATATCATTCTTAAACAGACAATAGTAGTGTTATTAAGGAGTGTCAGTATTTTTGAACGTGTAAGGTCCCTATTAGCATGAATACAAGTTCGCGTTTGCAAACAGAATAAAATTTATTGTTCTAGAAAATGAGATAAAAATCGCCTTATTTCTTACTACTTTGGGTGGTTTTGCCACCTTCTTTTGCTCGACCTATTGTTTTGCCAATTATAACAAACTTTATGTATTTAACTAGAGATTCAAAATTCAGACTGGAGAAAATGAAATATGCGTGTACCTAATTTCAACGCCATTAGGGGAAAGTACCAATGTTACGCTGGAGACCGGTCAGGCATAACTTCACTTCTGTAGTCGACATACTCTACTAACAATAGAAAAAGCGAACTTTGCTGAAGAAATCGGAATATTCAGCTCGTCGATATATTGTCCTAGTAAAAGAAAGTTCGCAATTGTAATGATTATGGGGTACCCTGTTTAACTATAAACAGAAAGTACTGGTAATTATGTAATCAATAAATTTAATTACTATTTATTTATCTGAAGGATAAACAAATAAGATTGGCCATTTGCGTGATCGTCCAGTTTTGTTAGGGTAGGACCCAACTTTCGTTGTGTGTGTGTAGTAATCCTTTTTTAATTTACCCCAGGCTCTTTTATATAAAGTTTAATATTACTTGTTTCTGTCTGATACTATATACCTTAGAAAATTAATCACTCTGTTAATTGAAATACCTGGTAAACTTGCACACACTGTCTATTAATTGAAAGACCTAGTTAATTATATATGTTATTTATGTACTATTTTATTACTCAAGGTTGCACTGTACATTTATAGTTGAAGTTTGTTTTCTATTTTGCTTTGAAACAAAACCATTTATTTAGTTTATTACTTATATGAAGAAAAAGGTAAAGCTGAAAGAAAAGACAATAATTGATGGGAAAAAATAGTTAAAAAAAACCCATTTTATTTTATATAAATTGATGCAACAATAGTCGAACATGAAATTAAAAGTAATCCAAATATTTGAGACAATTTTCTAAATATTATAATAGGAAAATCTGCGCTGCTATAGTAATGACCATACTATAGATATACTGAGTGTTTTGATGCAATAACAAGGACTTATACAAAAGTATGCTGTGTCATTTTAATAGTAATTAGAGTTGTGGCAAATGCCTGAATAAACATATCACATGTCTACATTGAGAAATTAATATAGACAAGAATAAGAACAGTGACAATAGTCTATGTACATAATAATTAATAATTAAACTACACAGAAATTAGACAACCATTTCCTCCGACGGTGCCAAGGCCGGAGCCGGGATTTGAACCCAGTGGCGCGATACTCGTGTGATTAATAGCGATTGCCACCTCGCATCTCAAACAACACGGCTATCGCCCAGACAATACTTATTTTGAACAGTTGTGACAACAGTCTGGAAATGATAATAACATGAGTGAACAAACGTCAAAGATGTTACTTCGAAACAAAGAGAACGCAACTGCAGTGTCAAAGTTTACGAACATAACAGAGAATAAGTGTTTCAACCTAACAAAAGGTATTTGATATTTTCTGTAATAGTTGGCTACGGCGCCAGGTTTCAGTGAAAACGCTCACGAGCTGTGGGAATGAAACCTCCCTTTTGCAAATAATTAATGGTTGTGGAAATCTCCAGTTTTCTTATAGTTGTGCTCTCGTCTACTGATAAGAAAGATAGTAGGATACAGTATATGGCAATTACCGACTGCACCTAACCAATCGGGTTAAATAGTATTAGAAAGAACAATCTAAACAACGCTGGAAATTTGATTTTGTGTCAATTGACTGATAAACTAAACAGCAGTAGTAAGTGTTTAGCACCGAACAGATGTTAATATGGGGTGGCCGAAAAGATCGACGACCTTACAGATTGGTGTAGACAAATGTCCTTAAAAACAGAGGACTGTTAATTTTAAATTTAGATGGAACTCCGATAGTCCGTAATGCACCATTTTACTGTTATGTTGTGCAAGCACAGTTCACAAACAATTACGTTCTCATAGTCACGAGAACTTTACATCGTTAACAATTTAGTAGTTAAATAAATAAAATTGGTTGAAGTCGACAAAGACTCTTATAACAGCTCTTATATCAGCGTAAAGCGCCTAAGAAAAAGTATTTGTAAACTTGTAGTGTATGGTCAAAAGCTATAGTTCTTGAATATAAACTTGTTATTTTGCAAACGCAAACTTCCCTAGTAAAATATTCAGAAAATGAAATTTTATGAATTAAAATCGTGAATAAAATCATAACTGAATAACCGGTAATATAATATTATGATAGTTAAAAATCAAAGCTAATATTCCATTTAAAATATTAATCTAATATTCTTTTGGTACCACAAATGCGTCAATTTCCCCTATTAACCCCCGTCGAAACCAGAATATGAATGCAATTGCAAATAATAAAGTAGAGTCTCGAAATAAGAAAGTAATCACCTTTAGAAATTTATGCCAGCAGAATTTCCGTGCGCCCTGTATAGCGTTATATCGCCCGTGAATGCTCTTCCCCAGGTTCTACATGTTGGACGTCCTCGTCGAGCATGTCGGTGGTTGAGAAGAATTCGTAAAATAAGATATGTTATAATATTGTTTGGCTAGTAGTTTAGACGGCTGATTTCGTGAAAAATATCCCAAAATAATTTGTTAGGCTCGGGGAGAAACTCGCGACGTAGCTTGGAATGACTTCAAAGGCAAATATAAAGTTCGGCGAAAATATCACGACGTAGCTTAAAAGGTGTTGTCTTCCGATGCCGTCTATCTTCTCTTCTTCTCAATACCACGCCGTCTTCCTTTTATATTGTTCTTGATGTCACCCTTCTACCCAGATTATGCATCTCCGCTTGTTTCTTGTGGGAATATGTTTATTTTAACGCTATTATAATATTCGACACTGTGCAACACTTTAAAGTGACGCTCAACTTTCTATCTTTTTCTTTGGTTAAGCCAGAAACGTGTAGGCGATTCCATACTATGGGAATACACGAAGTACTTGTTTATCTGAATATACGATAAACAAACCCTGCGACTCGACTAGATTTTATGTAAGTTCTGTCTCAAAATTGTAGCGTTTAACTTTGCTTTAAAAATATAATTTTAAAATTGCATTTCTGGTAACTTTACTGTGTTTACTATTTAATGACCAATTAAATGACAAGATGAAATAACATGAATTAAACTGCAATAATCTTGAATTTGGAAACATAAATAGGAAAAATTTTAATTTATAAATGCCCTATATACTGGGCGTTTCACAATTAATTGCAGGTTATAAATTGTTGAAATCATGTACAGTTAATGTTTTAATATTATTTTCATAACAATACAACAAAAAATCTTAAGCTGGAATCTGTTAAAATGAATAAGGGTACAAATCAACTCTACATGATTTTATAAATTTCTAATAATCTGTATTTTATTATGGTAACAGTAAAGCAATATTTTATTCTCTCCCATCAATGCACATTAATAGAAGAAATTTTAATCTGTTAAAATAAAATAAATAAAGGTAATAATGAGCTTTACATGATTTCATGAATTTTTTAATCTGTATTAGAAATTAAAGGTGGTCAGAAGTTGCACGGAACTACGATAAGTACTTTTGTTATTGTCTTTAAGTTTGGTTTAAGCAAAGGTTATGTTTCTCATCATGAAGTAGATAGTCAAAAAGATAAGTGTTATCTTGTAGTATACATTGGCAGTTTTTTCATTATAAAACAGTACGTGTTTTCACAATTAACTATTAAGATAGGTTATGTAAAAGAACCGTGAAATATGAATATAGACAATAGACATACTTATAAATTTGTTTCTAACAGGCGAAGAAGAAAAGCACTGCATTGCAAATACTCCACAAAGAACCATTTGTCTGCTGTTGTACAAGTGGAAATTGAACAGTAGTTTCACTAATATCTAAATAAGGATATAATTTTTGCAGAAAAAGTCTTTGTTCCGTATGTAAAAGATTAGCTTTATTTTGTAAGGAATCATAAATATAAACACTGCGATCATCATAACTGCATATCCAATGACATAGACAATGCAAAAGTTGTATATGATATTTTCCAGGTGGGATAAGTTGAATCGCATTATAATTTTCCACATAATTCGTAAAAGTGAAAATCTTCGATCCACTTACCCTTTTTGATAATTTTGACATCTGTTTTCGTTAATTCTCTGCACACAAATTCTTCATCCATATTGACAATGAAAAAGAAATCCGAATGTAAAAAGAACTGAATTTTTTTACTCACGCACTTACGTAAATATCCGGTGCAAACGTAAACTCTACCTACAGTCCCTTAAAAATCTGTAAAACAATATGTGTAATACTTAGAAAACATCTATTTCACAACCTATCCGACACGTACGTAATCCGACACGACACTCAATGTGATTCTGCGATTAAGCATTTCCATTTTTCACATCAGATTTGTTATTGATATTTTTAAAGTTAACATAATTCGTATTTTGGTGTTTGATTGAGCAAAAAATCCGAAATCAAAACTGAACAAATGTGATTAATACTTCGTATTGTTTTGACAGATCTCACTATTCAAACATCAATATCAATGCCGTAATAATATGACAAGTTAAAGACAGGTATTTATTTGAAAGATGAAACGATAAACAACCCATTTCTCACGTAATTGCCAATGTTAAATTTATTAGTATTATTTTTTATGTAAAAAAGGATATATCCAGAGGGCGTATCTTGCTGCATATTAACCCCGGTCTCGTTTCGCTTTCGCATGGGAGAGAGAGAGAAAATTAGCTGCGAAACCGGGCCGGATCTCTTGATAAATATATTAATCAAATAGGTATTCCCAATCGGCCCTGCCCAGCAATTTCTACTGGTTTATTAATTGCAGAAACATTCTTACTTAGCATTTTTTGAGCCGGGAGAGTCCTCGAATATTGGAGGCCTAGTTGGTATTTACCCACCTATCACGTGGCCTTCTGCCCCTTTAAAACGATCTAACGAATTTTCCTCTTACTACAACAAATATAGGGCCAAAATCCCGGATCCTTCACCATTTATTCGAATAAATACAAAATGTCCAAATAATTGTACAACATATAAATAACTTTAAAGTAACAACTGGGAATGATGATATTGAAGTGGTGGAAAAAATTAAATACCTCGGTTTCGTGGTTGATAGAAATCTTACATTTAAAGAGCATGCACTCTACATCATTAATAAAATATCAAAAAACGTAGGTATTCTATCCAGAGTAGCGCCATTTTTATCACAGTGGTCAAAAATGTGAGTATATAATACTTTAGTTCTACCACACTTAACTTTTAGTGCTTCAATTTTATTTCTCATTAATAAAAATGAACTGTCTAGGTTACAGAAACTACAAAATAGGGCTATGCGTATCATCCTTAAGGCTTCAAAAGATACTTCAATCAGAAGTATGTTGGTTAAATTGAATTGGTTGCCTTTTGAAATGTATCTGCAATATCAAACTATGATTTTGATCTATAAAATGAAAAATAATATAACACCATCTTATCTAAATGACAATCTAGTCACAAACAACGTTGTACACAATTACAATACTAGGGTAAATACAAATTTGTATGTGACAAAGAAAAATAAAAAACATGCTGAGAGATCCGTTTATCATAAGGGCATTATTTGCTTTAATAATTTACCTGAGGAAGTAAAAAATGTAAACAACATAAATAGATTTAAGGCTAGTTTAAAAAAACATCTATTAGAAACTTAATGTCATTGATAAATAAATAAATTTAATTGCATTTATTCAACCAATTGTTCTGTTTAAATACCTCTATGTATGAGTATGTCTGATTGTGTCTTTTTGTTTTTCTTTTTATTTAAATTATGACGTAAGTAGTGATGTACTGATGAAATATATTTAGGGATGTTCATATTTAAGCACAATATACCTATATTTATTTTAATTTATATATTTATACAAAATTGTATTTACATGTTACATGTACTGTTTTTCTTTTATGTTTTTGTTGTTGACTTGTGATTATTCCATTTCTGTAAACTGTAATTAGCTTTTTTTGTGCTAAATAAAGAGATATATAATGTATTTTGTCCACGACTACTATATAATGTATCCATTATGTATGTGTTTTCTCAAGCATAATGCTATTCAGTGAATAATGATTTCATTATTCTTTTGTTTTTAAAGTTTTTTTTGTTTAATCATTTATTTAACGTTGGCATATTTCCGCTACCAAGACCAATCACCGACGCCAGGGGATAAGCTCATCAGTGTAGGCACTGGGACCCCTAACCTGGAAATTTTGCCGAACCCTCACAGTTGGTCGTGGGGTAGGAGGGATCTTTAACGCGCTCACGTACACGAAACCCATCTTTCGAACGATGATGACGCGAGCAGATCCGCTCATCCCCTATGTCTCATCGACTTGCTGTGACCCGGTTTTGAACCCGGGCCATCTGTGTGGGCCATCACACCACCAAGCCGACTAAAGTTTATCTACATACTTGTTATTTTATCTGATTTTTTTAATAAGCCTTGACAATCTATCAAAATCATTTTGTCATCGATTTGAAACATCAAATCACATTCATTATGTATTTTTGTTGGTTATTTTAATTAAAAAACCGAAAATATGAATACTAATAGTGAAAATGAAATGTTTTGAACACCGCCAGAAATTACCTCTTTGAATTTATTGTCACATAAGTCAAAAAAGTTGTATATATCAATATACAATCCTTTTATGGATTGGAGAATTTTCAAAAATGCTATCGTTATAAAAACTAAATATTGATATTATTTAATAGTTGTGGACAAAGTATGGTATTTTACTCGTATATAATGGCTACCATTCACTCAGGTGATTTACGACACTCGCCTGCGGTTCATGTCGTGAACTTCACCCTCGTGAATAATAGCCATTATTGTATACTCGTTAAATAATATACTATTATTTAACACTGCACATTACTTGCGATAATATTAGTTGTCGTGAAGTTGTTATTCGCTGGTGACTCCACTTATGGTCTTCATTTCTATGTTTAATAATGTTTGTTTCGAATATCATAGGTATCTAGCAAAAATGTGTCATTTTGTATTCGGCAGACTTGTGTTCAATTTTGATAAGTCAATGGCAACCTGATGGCGTTAAATACATAAATATTTTGATAAAAATGTTTATATTGCTTTTGTGGTTATTTAATATTGTAGGTATGTATACCCAATTTTGTTTATCTAGTTCCATTTGCTCTTAACAGAAACTCTTAATAATGCTCTTGTGTCCTCGGGCACCTTCTGAATAACTGAATTTAGGTACTTTACTATGGATCGTAGTAAAAGGGAAGGTGAATAGTCACAGCGTATTTTTTATGGTACGCTGCCTCTAGCGTCTAGTATGGTGTCCTCGATATGACTGATTTGGTTGAACCTTCTCTCCCCTCGTTCTCACTTTCTTCCTGTGGTATCAATACGATGCTTTGGCATCTTGGCACTGACAATATCGCTAGTTTTGTGAGATATATAGCACTGAAAAAAGTAATGAGTGTTGTTCTAGAGCAGAGCTTTCTTTTTGTTAAGTACAATGGCGTATATGCGTATAACTATAGCGATTAACTCAAACACTATTTATCCACATTCATAAGAAAATTGTGCGAAAAAATCTAATATAATAAATTTGATTTAATACATGTATAGCAACATCTATTAAAAAAATTATTGATTATATTGGTTTGAAAAAGATAACTACAATTTAGTTGAAATAGCACTTTAAATATTCACGACTCAAAAGCTTTATTCATTCGAAAGTGTTTCAGTTTCTTTATTTTTAGGGAGTTCTTGTAGCTATCGACAAAACTTCTAAGAAGGTGGCCCAGCTGAAGAAATCTTGCGATGAATTTGATGCCAAAGTCCATATATTTGAGGCAGATTCATCAAAAATATTGTCTCTGGATTCCGTCGATTGTAGTCTACAGAAAGAAATTGAGTCTGGTCCACCCTTCTTGCCTGAGACTTTCGACAGAGTGTTACTGGACGCCCCTTGTAGTGTACTTGGAAAAAGGCCGCAATTTGTTAATAGATTATCAGAGAAGATGATTAAATCCTACATTCCACTGCAGAGGAAATTGTTTGAAACAGTAAGATATCTTTTCATATAATCCCTTCTTTATCATTATTTGGTCATACAGGGTGGGGCAGTAGTGCGTCGGACCTCGATATCTCGTGTTCTACGATAGCTAGAGATTTTTTAAGAAATTGCAAGTAAACTAGATAAAAAAGTCTATAACTGGAAATTATTTTCGAACATACAGGGCGATCCGAGACGAAATTACAAGACCAAGTGCCTTTTTTTAAATGGAATGCTATGTATATATCAGTACATTTTTTGAAGCCTCTTTCTAGGCTCTATTCATTCCTATTGAATATCTCCCAACCACTTGGATGTAATGAATTTTCTTGTTGAAATAATGCAATCTGCAGATGGATACTAACAAAATCACCACAGTCACAATCATGGGTTTTAAGAAAAACTTATATGAATACCAGTTACGAGACATCTAATTAATGTTTTTGAATCATTTTCATTTCCTAAAAATGTACAGGGTGGCCAAACATTATTTTTCAATTAAGAACTTTTTAAATTGAATGTTCTCAATTTTTTCAAATACAGCACCCTGTATATTTTTCAACGATGTGATGTAGAAGTGAAAAACGAACATTTTTTTGTAAGTACTTCCCTATGGCTAATTGCAACCATTTTCGTTTTATAAATAAATAAATGTTTATTTTTCAGTTAAGAACTGTTTAAATTGAATTTTCTCAATTTTTTCAAATGGAACGATGTGATATAGAAATGAAAAACGAAATTTTTTTTGTATGTACTTCCCTATGGCTAATTGCAGCCATTTTCGTTTTATAAATAAATAAGTGTCAAATTCAAGAATAAACTTAAAAAAGAGGCTCTCAAATAATTCATTAAAAAGGTTTATAATAGGTGTTCGACGTGTTGCTCATTTTGATTGCCACACCTACCTGCGGACAAAAATGTATACAAGTTTACCTTCCAATATTAAACAGATTAATTCCTTCCACTCCTTTAAAAAGCAGCTGAAAAAATGGATACTTGAAAAACCTAGAAATAATATCCATGCTATATTAGAAAAAAATTGCAATTAAATGTATCAAAATATTATTGCTAATCAATATTATTAAGGATGCAAAACAAACAAATAGTGAAATTGAAATAATTGAACTACTTTTTGTATTAAATATAGATTAAGGATAGTTTAAACTAACACTATTGATAATAAATAAATAATTGTACATAAATTTATGCTAACATTAACCGTTAAATGGTAAATACGAATTATATTAATTATCTTTTATATCGTACTTATTAATTGTATGTTGTAATATCCTCTTATATAACATAGTGAGCTTACAAACAAGTACCCCATAGTACTTCGTAAGTTCACTATGGTAGAGAGTTATTATTGCTCTGTACTCTGTAACAATATACTTACCTGTTATATACTCAAATCACAAACAAGCAGCATAATATATTGTATATTATGTAATGCTTCGTGAGTTTTCTACGTTTATTATTCATGTATTTACAACTTTATACTCAAAATTGATATATTAAATAAACGTTATTATTATCATTGTTATTATTATTATTAAAGTTTTTTGCCGTTTTCGTTATTCGACGAACAATAATACCTCAGTTTGGTATAAATTGTCGTGTACAACAGAGCATTTATCACACTTATCGGTCGTTACAATTTGTATTGAATTTAAAATATTTGGAATTTTACAATATGAATTTTAATAAAGCGGAACTTGTAGACATGACTTTTGTTTTGGGCGAGACAGACAGAAATTGTTTACTTGCCAATAGAATTTATCACCAACGTTGTCCGGAAAGAAGGATTCCTGATGTTAGCAGCTTCCAAAACCTTCTCGATAGATTTCTGAAAATTGGAAATGTCGAATATAAAAAAAAGTGAAAGAATAAAACGTGTTGTGAACGAAGAAAATGAGTTTCCTGTGGGGCTGGCAACAGTTGAAAATCCCCACGTTAGACAAAGAGAAGTGAGCTCATTAGTAAGAATAAGTAGACGGTCTGTGGGTCGAATCTTAAAAACAAATAAGTTGCATGCATATCAATTCAAATGCACCAGAAATTATCTGATGACGATTTTCAAAAGCATCTACAATTTTGTAATTGGGCCAGAGGTAAAATGCAACATGATGTCAACTTCTTCAATACTGTTTTATTCAGTGATGAGGCAACTTTTCATAAAAATGGATTTCTTAATAGGCACAATTTCCATTATTATGCTTCGGAAAATCCTCACTTTTTTATGCAAGTTGATAACCAACACAGGTGGTCTATGAACGTTTGGGGAGGAATTATTGGAGAACATGTAATAGGGCCATATTTCTTTGATGGTACATTGACTGGCACTATTTATCTTCATTTTTTGGAAAACTATCTGCCACAATTATTGGTAAATCTCCCTGAAAGAATTCGAAATAGGATGTGGTTTCAGCAAGATGGTGCTCCACCACATTATTTAAATAAAGTTATAGACCACTTAAATAATACCTACTCTAATCAATCGATTGGAAGAAATGGATCCACTAAATGGATTTCTTTTTATGGGGATATGTGAAGGAAATTGTTTATAGAGACACTCCAACAACAGTACAAAATATGAAGGAAAGAATAATAACTGCCTTTACATCTATCACACCGGCAGTTTTAGGAATAATGGGAACCTCATTTCAAAAGCGCATTCAAAATGGGCAACATGTGGAACATTTATTATAATTTTTTCTACTGAGTTATTTGAAGAAACCTCTTTTTTTAAGTTTATTTTAGAATTTTGTAATTATTGCTCAATAAAACTAAATTGGTTGCAATTAGCCCTAGGGAAGTACTTAGAAAAATGTTAGTTTTTCATTTCTACATCACATCCCTGAAAAATATACAGGGTGTTCCATTTGAAAAAATTGAGAAAATTCAATTTAAAATATTCTTAATTAAAAAATAGCTTTTGGCCACCCTGTACATTTTTAGGAAATGAAAATGATTCAAAAACATTAATCAGATGTCTCGTAACTGGTATTCATATAAGTTTTTGTTAAAACCCATAATTGTGACTGTGGTGATTTTTTTAATATCCATCTGCAGATTGCATTATTTAGACAAAAAAAATCATTACATCCAAGTGGTTGGGAGATATTCAATGCTAAAATAGAAATGAATAGAGCCTAGAAAAAGGTTTCAAAAAATGTACCGATATACATAGCATTCCGTTTAAAAAAAAGGCACTTGGTCCTGTAATTTCATATTGGCTCGCCCTGTATGTTCGAAAATAATTTCCAGTTATAGACTTTTTTATCTAGTTTACTTGCAATTTTTTAAAAATTTTTAGCTATCATAGAACTCGAGACATCGAGGTCCAACGCACTATTGCCCCACCCTGTATGATAATTTAACTATTTACCACATCACGCAAGTTTAATGTTTATTCGAAAAGCGACAAACATTACTAAATGGTTTCAATTGTTCACCGTTCTTGTTCTACGTATTTCAATACTTAATCGTGCTTCTACGGTTGAGGATAAGGATATAGATGTTTTTATACATCGCTACAGGTTAGAGTGATACGTAAAACTTGTTAAGTGATATTACAAGAATAATAGCAGTTGTGCTAAGTTGTGTGCGTAAGAAAATTTCCTTAATAAATATTTAAATAGTAATAATTAAAATGTCCAAGATTTTCCTCTGTAAGGCAATTTGAGAGAAAAATATACATGAATAAAGTATAGACGTTGAAAACCCAAGTCAATATATTGACCAAGTTATAACATACAGGATGGACCATTAATAATAGGCCATAGATCAGGGGTAAATTCTTTGGACCAGAATGTGAGGATATTAATGAATACGCTTTAGTAAAATGGTGCTGTGGAAAAAGATACAGGGTGTCAAAGTTCAAATAATTTTTTCGTTTTTTTTGCAATAACTCAACAGCCTCTTTACTGATCTTCACCAAATTTGCTAGAGGAACTTTCTTTATTCTAACAATAATTTATATACTACATCACGTTAGATCCTAGAGGGCGCCGTAGGACCTGTATCTGATGATGAATTTTTTTCGTATTTTTATTACGAAACGTTGTGGTACTTCTGATCAGAAAATCTGATGGGATCGTCATTTCCACGTATAAAAGGTACGTACACTTGGTAGGACTTGATAACTCCAACCGTTTTCGAGGAAGAGGAAAGGGGTGGTTTTAATTTATTGTGGACTCTTTAAAATGGTAGTTGAGAAACGAGAATGGTACCCTTTTATTGTAGATGTTCCAGGAATCTTCAGCTCTAATTTTATGAAAATAGGTTCACGGCCCCCCACGATATGTTTACATATATACTGAAAAAAAACGTAAAAAAATCAAGTGAATTTTCGAAAAAAAAATTATATCTTATCTTCAGGAGTTTTTTTAAATCTAAATATTTAAAATCTGTTCATAATCAGTTTTTATTATTAATATTGAAATTGTTATGATGAATCATTGAGAATCATTTGACCGGTTTTAAAAAAACTATCGAAGATCAGTTAAAAAAAAGTTATGAAACCATATTATACAATTAGAAAAATATAAATTCAAATCAAGGGTACATTTCTTTGATTTGAGTGGAATGTTTAAAATATCAACTGAAATACTTATTAGTACTTACTTACCGAGTTATACTCTTCTATACTATTCTCTTCTAAAAAGCCTAAAGTAAGAAAGCAGTTAATGCAGTACTAATAGAAAGTAGGTCTTATCGAATGTGATTACATAAAATATTTTTTATTGTCAATCAAATTGTTAAAAATACGAAGGGGTTTCCACAAAAATCCTGTTAGTAATAATATAATAATATGAATTTATCTAATTTAAGCAAAATTTATACCTGAGTAGACATTTGTCTTTTTAGAAAACGCCCTTCAAGTTGTAAGATGAAATTGCCATTCTGCCTATATCATTTCAATAATTTTTTGAAAGGCAAATTGAAATTTAATGAAACAAAGTGTAATTATTGAAAAAAGTACAAAACGTAAGGTAAAACAAAATCGTAATAGCGTAAACTCTTTTTCACTTTCTTATGAACTAAAGTATTACTTTCATGGTATTGAGATAAATACATAAATCAAAAGATTGTCTAAAATAAGGATCTAATCTTATTAGAAGACGAAAAATAACGTAAAAGTTGACTTAATGACATTATAAACTTTCCCTCCATGCAAAAACCCCATTGCTGCAACTTAGAGTAAATGTTCGATATGGTCTCCACCTACTTCTATGCCTTTTCTAATTCTATTCATAAAAGATTTTCTTACATTGAAAAATAAGTTTTCCTGTCCTCTAATAAAACTCGCTGCCTTTTGTACTTTTTTCCTCAGTTCTTCTCTTGAGTTAATAGTATTTGCATATACTAAGGACTTCATATGTCCCCACACATAATAATCCAAAGGATTATAATCAGGACTCCTTGGTGGTCAAGCAAACTCACTTCCTCGACCGATCCGTCTGCGTGGGAAAGTCTCATCAAGATAATTCCTGACTTCAATGGAGAAATGAGGGGGAGCTCCATCTTGCACGAACCACATTCTGTTCCGTATGTCTAGCATGAAAGCATGTAATATATCAGCAAGAGTATTTTGAAGAAAAAACGGATAAGACTGTCCATTTAAATGTAGAGAAAGGACAAATGGTCCCAATAATTGATCGCCGATGATACCACACCAAACGATAATTTTAAATTCTTGCTGAAAATGCCTTTCTTTAACGGCATGAGGATTTTCTACTTCCCAGTAATAGGTATTTCTCCAGTTAAAAACGCCTCGGCGAGTAAAAGTTGCTTCCTCGGTAAATAAAGTGTTCTTAACAAAATTTCAATCCCTGTTGTGTTTATTTAGAACAAATTGACAAAATTGTACCCTTTGTGGAAGATCCCTTCGAAGTAAGTTTTGTATAGGGGTGAGATGATATGGGTAGAAGCGTTCTTTACGTAAGACTCTTAGGGCATATTGTTGCCGCTGCTAAACGATTTGAGCTGACTTGAGGATCTTTATCCACACGAACTAAAATTTCTAGTTCTTGATCTGGAGTAATTCCTTTCGGCTGTCCTACATCGTTTTTATGGCGAAATAAACCCGTTTCTCCCAAACGACGAAACAGATCAGAAAAAAGATCAGAATAAAGTATTATTTTCATAATTTGTGATTTTTCACTTTCTCCTTTACCATTTCCCACAGAGCCACTCCCGAGCACCCCCGGGGAAGTCTAATGCCGGAATTGAAATCGGCATCCCCGAAAACCCCCGAGTATCGATTTTGGAGAGATTTTCATGGACGCTGCCATTTCCCCCCCAATCACCCCCAGACAACCCCACACAGGGACCCCCGAGCGCCCCCGGGGAAATCTAATGCTGGAAATGAATTCGGCATCCCCGAAAACCCCCGAGTAACGAGTTTGGAGCGATTTTCATGGACTATGCAATTTCCCCCCCAGAATGGCCCCCCGGATACCCCCGCAGAGCCGCCCCCGAGCGCCCCCAGGTAATTCCAATGCCAGAATTGAATTCGGCATCCCCGAAAACCCCCGAGTAACGAGTTTGGAGCGATTTTCATGCACGCTGCCATTTCTCCCCCAATTCACCCCACGCGCACCCCCACAGAGCCACCCCCGTGCACCCCCGGGTAATTCTAATGCCAGAATCGAGTTCGGCAGCCCCGAAACCCCCCGCGTAATGATTTCCGAGCGATTTTTCCGAGTTTCCAGTCGTTCCTATAATGGTGCAAGTAATGATGCAATTGGAAAATGCATTTTCCGGCCCAGAAGGCATTTTTCAAAAAATGGCTAAACCAGACTATGTAGAGTCGTTTCCTGGGACCTTCCTGAACACAATGCAGAAAACCGCATCTCGATATCTGCTGTGCCTAAAAATTTCCGCTATTTTTCCTAACTTCCCTGGACTATAAAGCATATTTGGTTATATCCTCATATTTTGGCACAAACAATCTACCCCTGATCTATGGCCTATTATTAATGGTCCACCCTGTATAGTCAGATTGTTAAACTTTAAACTTGGCAATGTTTACATAGTGATAGCCGAAATGTGTTCAACACTCCAAGAATACGCACCACAATTGCAGTGGCAACATTGTTTTGCAACATTTCCTATACGAGCCTTTATAAGAATACTATCAGTGAGCATTTTTGAGGAATAAAGACTCCTCAAACTGTTTGCAGATACCGTTAGTACATGACGTTCGTTATTTGAGTCGGTAAAAGTCACTAAGTGGAGGACCTAGTACAGACCTTTCTGCAGTTAATAGTTGCTTTTTAACCGCTACTTGATTTAGCAAATCTGACAATTGGATTCTTCGGCACGCTGTTGATCGAATGCAATTGCAATTTGTGGCAACTTTAGCGAGTCTTGCACAATCGAAAGTGTTTTGTCTTAAATATACTACAAGAGCTACATCCCCTTCATTACTTGAAACTCCAGGGCGAGAAGATCCTACCTTACTGCTAATACTTCCTTTTTGTTCCCAGCATTTCTTCACTCTCAAAACACTATATTTGCTAATTAGACCAGGGCCAAACCGTTTAAAATATCGTAATAGACGATAAATTCTTAGCAGTATACGAATGGTCCGAAAATGTAGTTAAAATGTAAATAATGAAGGAAAAATCGTCCAGACTGAGTAAAAGTTCGGGAAGGGGGGTTGGGGTGGTAATATATACATTTTTAGGGGTTGGTACTCGTTTTTTGCGATTTGCGGCTAAACTATGCATCCTATCGAAAAATGTTGAATGTAAAAGTTATTAAAAAATTATCGAGAAAAATGCAAAAAACCGTTTTTTCGGTTTTTAATTTATAACTATCGCAAAAATGTTTATATTTTCATGAAAATTGGTGAAAATGTTCTCTTTTGTGTTTCAAACAAGCCCAAATTTTTTCAAAGCGAAATATTTAATTTTCGATGTTTTATGAAGAAAATAAAAAAAAGACCTAATTTTCAATCGAAAAATTTGGTTAGCAAATTTTCGATTAATGAACTTTACTAGTGTTCATTTTTTTCGTTGAAATCTCAACTTTAATATAGAATTAAAATATAATATTGTTTATATACAAAAATATCGTTAAAAAAACGAAAAACTGAAAAACTACTTTTTAAAAATCGAGTTTTCGGTGAAAATCATGAATTTCATTTTCTTTGTTGTAAATAAACGTTTACATTCATAAAAAGCGTTAATTCTCATACAATGCTATGTTATACAAATAATGTACATGTACCTAACTGAGGCGAGACTGTTACAATTGATCCATTACTATTATTTGAGAGAATTTCGCGAAATATCAGCAGCACAGATGATATGAAAAATTATTTACACTACGAGCTTGCTCCATTTCCTGTGTCGTTGTTTACAGAGAATGGCTTCAGAAAAAATGTTAAGTCACATTTATATACAGAATTTGCGAGCATCGATTCGTTACCAACTTCGAGCAATATTGTACACGTTGCTGATGGCGGGTTTCTCTTACACAAAGTAATCTGGCAAAAAAAACGATACAATTAATGAAATAACACAAAAATATTTACATTATGTACAAAACAACTACCCAAAAAATAGTTATGTGAAGAAGATGCAGATTCCCTAATTATCAATACATCCCTTGAAGTAGCAAAAAACTCCGATAAAATAGTGGTAGTTGTTGGTCAAGACATAGATCTTTTAGTTCTTTTAAATCAATTCAGTTCACATGAATTGAATATCTATTTCCACAAACCTGATGCAGAAAATATTAATGATACTTATTACACCTCTAAGGGTCTGTTTCTGAAACGTTAAATAAAGTTATCTATTAATAAATGTCATAGTAACAATTGTTGTCACAATTGTAACTATGACAGTAAACGAATAATTAACTCTATTTAACGTTTCAGAAACTGGCCATAATAGTTTTAAACATAAATCACATAAACATATTGTTTTTTGCATTGTTTTTCTGGCTGCGATACAACTTCTAGTTTTGCTGGGAAAGGAAAAAAAACAATTATAAAATCATTATTGGCCGATAAACATTTACCTAATCTAGCAGAAATTTTTTACAATACAAATGCAGACAAACAAACGATTACCGAAAATGGATTAAAAATAATAGCTTCTATTTACAAAAGATTTGAACTCTACCGAACGGCTACTGTTAAATCCTCATTTCATTTGAAAAAATTACCTCCAAGTGAAGGGGCAGCTAAGCAACATTGTTGCAGGGTGTATTTTCAAATACAAAGTTGGCTTGGTAATCAATTAACAGCTACAGATTGGGGATGGAAACATCACGTTAATGGCATCGTACCTATATTTACAGAACAAGAATTAATCCCTGAAAATTTATTGAAAATTATCTGCTGCAGCTGCGAAACAGGATGCGGTAATCGCAAATGTGGGTGTCGCAAACATGGCTTAAAGTGCACAAATTTGTGCTCAAATTGTCACGGTTCTAATAAATGTTCTAATGCCGAAAAATCGTTGTTAGAATAAAATTGTAGTCTCGAGGATATCGAAGACGAAGACAGTACCCACTGTCTAATAAATAATAATAAAAATAATGATACTGAATTCTGGCGATGAAGAATTGCCCACGAAGAAAAAAAGATTTCAATGAAATTATTTTACTTTTAATTTTTGTATTTTATAATCAAATATAAGACTTTGACGTGATAATTTGTAAATACTTACGAATCACAAGAAATAATTAACAAATTTTCTCAGTTCACAGGCTTTGTGTTTTTTGAATTTTTACCTATTTAATTGCAGTTTAAATAATGTTTTCGGGACTTTGAAAGCCGAGAATAGTTAGGTACATGTACATTACTTGTATAACATAGTATTGTATGAGAATTAACGCTTTTTATGAATGTAAACGTTTATTTACAATAAAGAAAAAGAAATTTATGATTTTGACCGAAAACTCGATTTTTAAAAAGTAGTTTTTTCGGGTTTTCGCTTTTTTAACGATATTTTTGTATATGAACAATATTATATTTTAATTCTATATTAACGTTGAGATTTCAACGAAAAATATGAGCATTAGTAAAGTTCATTAATCGAAAATTTGCTAACCAAATTTTTCGATTGAAAATTAGGTCTTTTCTTTTATTTTCTTCATAAAACATCGAAAATTAAATATTTCACTTTGAAAATTGGGCTTGTTTGAAACACAAACGAGAGCATTTTCACCAATTTTCATGAAAATATAAACATTTTTGCGATAGTTATAAATTAAAAACCGATAAAACGGTTTCTTGCATTTTTCTCGATAATTTTGAGGTTATGGCCAATAATGATCAATTAGAAAGTTTTAGATTTTTTTCATTATCTACAACTTTTACATTCAACATTTTTCGATAGGATGCATAGTTTAGCCGCAAATCGCAAGAAACGAGTACCAACCCCTAAAAACGTATATATTACCATCCCAACCCCCCTTCCCGAACTTTTACTCAGTCTGGACGATTTTTCCTTAATTATTTACACCATTAACTACATTTTCCGACCATTCGTATACTGCTAAGAATTTTTATTGCCTTAAACAGGATTGGCCCTGGTCTAAATATTCACATGCCCTGCAATTTTTGCTTTAGACTGACCATCTTTTATTTTACAAATTATTTGAATTTTTTTGTGATCATCTGAAGTACGGGAAATTTTGAGATAAGTAAATTAACAAATATTTATTCTGGCAAATCCACCTTTGTTACTATGGAAATAATATTTGTCATATTTAAACCATATAAAATTTGGTGTCCTCAATTTTATTGCACAGAAGTGTACTTTTTATGTTCAAAATATTTTACAATTTCTATAGATTCAGTTTTTTCAAAAATTTGAAGAACCTTCTTCTAGAATGAATTTAGATCGACCATAGATTTATTAAAGCATTAAATGTCTTATTTCAAACACTGTATTGTAACTAAGTAAGAATGAACGAAAAAATAAAAACAATACATACCCAATAATTTTTTTTTTTATTTTGACAAAACGTATAACATTTATTGACATTGATTATTTACACAAAAAAGGCCCTCATCACATATCGCATGTGCAATTTCCGGATTGTTGCATTCATCTCCTTTTTCTGAAAAATGTGACTGCATTAGAAAACCACTTTATACAATATGTATTATATGACCAAGAAAGAATGCATGGGGGGGGGGTTCATTTCTTGACGTTTCGGCTCCCGTTTTGGAGCCATTTTTAAGAGAGAAAAGGGGTCAAGAAAAAATGGTTAACAGTAATAGTGTCAGAAGGAAAACTGTCAGGATAGTTTGGTTCGAATCGGGGGCCTCAATCTGCCTATTCCTTAGAGAGTTTTTTTCTATGGAATAAGCACAGCTGCTTGATCTATCAGTATCTAACGTAGTATAAATTGTTGTTTAGGGTCACTGATACACCACGCTGAGGCATTTATTGCAATTGTGTCCACTTGTATAATACTATTAAAGAAATATTTTGGTTAATAGACAATAATACTTTTATTTTTACTTACTAAGTAATGTATAACAAACGTCGCAGCAGTGACAGGAGCCTCCTTTTCTCATTATTTGGTTGGGTCCGTGGCAAGGTGTTGGATTTCCTAATTTATTGAACAAAAATTGTATCTTTATTTATTGTTTTGCTTTTCTAAATTTATTTTTGCATTTCGTATCCCAGTTGATATGAAAAATAATAAAATATTTTAATAGGTATCGATGGTGACGAGGGTGCAAGCAATGTATACATATGCAGGTACGCATAGCAATAAATAAAATTGCTCTGCTATATAAAAGTTATCAATCTAAAGACCGTTGAATATATTATTGAAAAAGGTTCCGTATATCAGATTTGTATTCAACCGCTTTGAATGGCCCCTCACAGGAAGCCACTGTTGGTATCTATTTTGCTTAAGAATCAAACACGTGTCTACCAACCGAGAAAACCGGATAAAGACGGGAATTTTGGAAAGTAACTAGGAATCGCAAATAATATAGGATAGATAGAAAAAATGGTCAAAGAAGAAACTTTTTTGGCGAGTATGATTTCACTACGCAGAAACGAGTTACATATGATTAGTCTTTTAATCGCAAGTTGCCGTAAATTCTTTTTTGAAGAACAATTGTTGCCATTAGAGTGCAATAGGGGATTGATTATTCTAAGGTAATTGGAAGTGTTACAGTTTGATTCGAAATGTTTCGTTTTTCATGTAATTAATAACAAAATCATTTCCCCCTATGAATTACCGCAAACTCTAAACAATGAGAACTAAGTTTCTCATGGCCGTATGCACCATTGTGTCTTAATTCCGATTAAGAACTGATCGAGATTATTTCCTTATTACTTCCACGTCCAGTGGAAGTATGGTCACACAAAAAAAAATAATATATTTTTTTTTCATTGAAATGGGCTCAAAATGTCTTGAAACGTCGAGATATAAAATTTGAGCGAAAAAAAATTTCCTGCCTGCCTGTCTGTCTGTAACTTTTTTTTTGTGCGCACGTTTACTCTGGAATCGTATATGATATTGAGTTGAAATTTGGTACACTTATGTATTGCAACGAGATTTGGAACTAGATTATATTTTGATCTAATTCCGTTGAAGGGTTCGTGGGTAAATGGGGCAAGTTAGGGTAAATAGACCAAGCAAGCAGGTAAGAGTCCATAATATTGCAATTTATTAATTTTTTTTGACATCAGCCGCATCCCCCACCCCCACTATCACCCCAAATACCACCCCCACACTATTATGAAAGGGAGTAAAACAAAATTAAATGTGATTTAGTGTGTGCAGTGGATAGGGCCCTGCTGTTTGACTCGGGGGGCTTCACTAGCGGCTGCCAACCTTTTCTGCCGGGAAAAGTCAAGCCACGGAGCGCTGCTGGGAGAAGAAGGAGGATTGAGGGCTCCGACAGTTCGGGCACATACCAAGTTACACATCCACACACACCATTACACATACTCATACACACATTTAAACACACGTTCCGTCCCCCCCAAAATAACAAAGCAAAATAAGGTCTAGTAGGAATGAACGGTTGAGGGGACGACAGGGGGTAGGTAAAAAGGGCCCATTTGTGGCCTACTTGCCAGGCACCAGGCCTCCCCCAATAATTACGACTACTACTACTAGTGTGTATACAAGAACGAAACGTCTCAAAAAAATTTTTTGACGCTACCTACCCCCATTGCCATCCTCACGCTATTATCAAAGAGAATAAAAAATTAAATTGGGATTTAGTGTGTATACGAAAACCAAGTGAATCTAAAATTTTTTTGGCATTAACCACCTCCTCTACCACCCCCATTGTCACCCCCACCCCATTATTAAAGGGAGTAAAAAATTAAATTGGGATTTAGTGTATATACGAGAACCAAGGGCCTCTAAAATTTATTTTGGCATTAGTTACCCCCTCTACCACTCTCATTACCTCCCCCACCCTATTGTTTAAGGGAATAAAAAATTAAATTTGGATTTAGTGTGCATACGAGAACCAAGGGCTTCTAAAATTTTTTTTATATTAGCCACCCCCTCTACCACCCCTACTCTATTATTAAAGGGAATAAAATATTGCATTGAGATTTAGCGCGTATAAGACTTGGATACAAAATCTGGATGTGGAAGTAGTGATTCCTTGGGCAGCGGTTTTTTGTATGCACCGTCATCAGAATGCGCGTTAAGCGAGATTATAGTTAATCGGTCGGCGAAGCTAGTTTAAGCGGTGGTTTAAACTTAAGATTGAAATTTTCGGTAATATATTCTAACCTTAAAATATTAGTAGCGTGATTTTGACTTAAAAGTTCTGAATATTTTTAGTTTTCGCGCATATCATTATCAGTGTTGGGTCATTAGCTATCTATTTTCTTTCGTCCTGAACAAACTGAATGCAATCACTAAACAGGCAATCGAATCCAGATATTTTTCAAATTATTTAACAAATGTTTGTTACTCAAAAAACCCATTTATTTATAGCGCAAATTAACTTTTAGATCGGATGTACATAATGTTAATGTTCACCGTAAAGATTTATTAACTATACCACGTCACCACACCACTGGCTTTCAAAAATCCTTTTCGTTAAAAAGAATACTTACGCTTACTTGAAAATAACTTTGTAATAGATTTCAAAATTTAAGTCACTTCATGTTGTATTGTATTTTTTTGGTGTACATCTTTCTATCTCTGTTTAATTTGGTTATTTTAATAATATTGTTTCATACACTCGAATATAGGTACTGAATAGCGCCTAGAAAGAGGCTTCAAAAAATGTACTGATATACACAGCATTCCATTTTAAAAAGGCACTTGGTCCTGTAATTTCGTCTTGCCTCTCCCTGTATGTTAAAAAATAATTTCCAGATATAGACTTCTTTATCTAGTTTACTTGCAATTTTTTTAAAAATTTCTACCTGTCGTAGAACTCGAAATATTGAAGTCCGACGCACTATTGTCCCACCCTGTATAATAAGGACTAAACAAATTAAACCAAAACAGCTATTCTCTCAGCTATATTCCGACGACGAGCGCTGAATTATATGGCGAAATTTGCCGTATTTTGTCTAACACAGTTAGCACTAAAATACAATAACTTGGATTGCCCGAATGCTACAAGGAAGATGCAGAGCCCCCTTCATCTCAGGATGTCACTAACTGCAGACCAGTTTCGACCTATTTTTGGGTCCCGTCAGTGCAATGTAAGTGAGCAAGCATACCTTCGAAATGCGAAACGCGACTAAAACACTTATACAATACAACGTTTTATCCACAATCACGGTCATTTAGAATCAGATTTCATCAAAAAATGATTTGACATTTCGCACTGTCAGCGGCTGTAACGTCAAAAATTATTGAAATTAATTTTAAAAAATCGGCAGCTACTGGAAGCGGCTGGAACCTGCCCACTCGGTGGATCCTCGAAGCCGAAAATAGCATTAAATTGTGTGACAAAACGGCACTAAACGTAATCCGATCTCATCCAAAATCTTTTCAGATCTTCTGGGGCACTAAAAAACCCTCAACTTAATGAATTTACAACACTCGCCTGCGGCTCGTGCTGCAAATTTCATCTATGCGAGTTATTACCTACATTATCGCTCGTTGAATAATATACTATTAGGATATTAACAACTTTAACATCACTTGAACGACTAAGAAAGTCTAGTTATCCTAAATACTACCGATTTGTAAAGCAACAAACTGAAAATTGGTAAAGTGATAATCTATAAAAAATTCACCAACGAAGGTACAGAAAGCATATGATATTGATATTGTTACATCTACCTTTAAAGTTTGTGACAATCCACTGGTGCAGTCACTAAAAGTTACAAATATGCCAAAATCTTATTAACATGACATGACACCAACGTTATCGGATGACAAACGATGACAATGACAATCGTCAAAATTTGCTCATTGCAATTCGATCGCTCGCAGCTGTCTTTGTTAAATGAAACATTAGCATTTCAGTAATTTTACTAGATTTTAGAGGAATATTTGTAGTTTAATTATTCAATTTGTCTGTATATATATTTTAAAACGGCACTAAACGTAATCCGCTCTACCGCTAGAGCAGTGAAGAAACCCTCACACGTGAATTGACACGTGATGTGACGAGTTTCACGACGTAACGGACGGCTACGCGCATCGATCATGTCACGCGAAATGCGATCTATGGTTCATATTTGCGTTTTTAATTTTTTTAATCAGAATTTTAACTGCTTTTCAATGGTTCCATTGCAAATTGAAAGTAATTATAAAATAAACAACTTGTTGCGTCAAAAGGGCACCAAACGTCATCCGATCTCAACCAAAACCTTTTCAAATCTTCTGGCACTAAAGAAACGCACATGCAAAGTTTCATTCAAATCCATTCAGTAGTTTCGGCGCTATCATGCTAACACACATACACACACACACAGGCATTTTTCAAACACCACTTTCTTTGGTTCCTAGGACCTCAAAACATAAAGATTTGATGTTATCTCAATTTTCGTTTTTGAACCAATTTTAGTAACCTCTCACAGTTTTATTGTGGTGAGGTTAAAAAACTTGGAATGTGTTGAAACTTTGACAAGCACTATGCGTTCTGAGATCGATGACAACTACAAGCTTATTATTAATGGAAACGAAGTAAAATATGATAAAACAAATAAGGAAATGTCTATTAATATAAATGTTAATATTAATAAAAAAGAAATAAAATGTAATTGATTTAAGATTGTATTTTTCATTATTCCACTAGTGGAATAAAGTAATTTCATTATTCCACTAGTGGATAAAGTAGTACTATATATGCTTCATAAGTGTGGATAAAACTCCATTTATAATGTGATTGTTGATATATTTACTTCATATTAAAAAAACTAATTAATTCTCGTAAATAATAAACATCATCAACCTATTTATGACACAATGTATACTATATATTTTTTATGTTACATGGAATAAGATAAACCGAAAAATACAATAATCTCATACCTGGACAGCATTTTAGTCTCTCCATTAGACCAAGTGGGCACTGCCATTTGGATTGACAATAAATTGGTACAAAAATGACAAAAATAATTAGTATTAAGCTGTTATAATGCATTGTTGCTATGCAGCTAGGATCAAGTATTTACATTTCTACATTAATATACGTAATCAGTAGTTTTTTATCACTTTTTGCTAATTTATGCAAGAAGTAACACTCAATTAGAGACCTAAACGATATACTCACATTGTTAATGGCATGCATTAATTCTTGTAAAATTACTAACCAGGCGCGGACTGTCCTCGCGGGTAGGTGGAAAATGTGTATACTCCAACCTTTGAGGTCCCTTCTGATTCGAAAACTGTTATACAGGGTGTCCGGAAATACCGGTTACAGGAATATGGTGCACACTACGAAGTTCATACAAACATTTGTCGGCAAATGCTGGAGCCGCAAGCCTTTGAGGATGGTAGTAGGCCACCCGCTGACCAGTCCGCCCCTATTATTGGCGTTGGATGGAAATAAAGTGAAGCAACATTACAGTGTGTCACTGAATACAAAAATTACGCTAAAAGTGTGTCCTGAATGAAAGATTTTAATGATGTACAAATTGACATTTTTAAGACTATTTATTTATCCACACGAAATGGCTATACAGTAAAAATAGCCCAAAATAAGAATATTAATTACCGACAGTTCAAATTTATGTTCTATATAGCAACAGTAGCTACTTGAATTACTAATAGATTATGTCCAAAATAGAAATAAGTTTAATTCCAGAACAACATAATTCTCCCTCTCTCTCTCTCTCTCTAATTCTCTCAGTGGGACAAATTTAGCTACCCGCAGTAATTACATTGAGCCTGTTTGTAGAAGGAATCCCCAATGAATGTGTTTTTTAGAAGAGCCCTTGATCAGGTAAATTATAATTTTATTTTATAGGTTTAACTGAATTTCTTCTTCTGTGGAATTTTAGTTACTTCAAACGATAGAATTCTTAGTCAAAATAAAACTTGGTTAAACACGGATGGTAACAACATGAAAATTATTAATAGTCTCTACAATATCTATAGAATAGACAGAACTCCCATAAATAGTGCAAAATCCAGGGGTGGTGATGTTTTTTTGGCAACAAATAAAAAAAGTCCATACATATTTGGCAGCTGTCGTTCATAAAGACATTGAGGAAGTTTGGACAGTCATAAAACAGGCGGGATATACTTTACTGATGTGCTGCGTGTACCGACCACTTGCAGCTGACCACACCAGTTCAATGAAGTGTTAAATATGTGTGGCTCAATGTTACGAATTTGCGTTGATAAGGGTAAATACATTCAATATTATCTTACCTATGACATTTGCCAAGAGCTTGGAGAAAACATGTCGCGAGTATTATCCTCTTTCCATGCAATTACGGGCTCAGACACCACAATTTTCTGGTAAAGGAAAAAAATCGCATGGAAAACATGGAAAGCATTCCTTTCAGCTACTGAAGAATTTATGAAAACATCCTTATAAATCAGCCGATGACAAAACAAATGAATTCACAATAATCAAACGATGGCACCACATAACTTAATAGTATTAACAAGCTCAGAGACTAGAGAGGATCTCTTTCCGCAAGGAACGCAAGTAAAGATTATGCACTGTCTACCACACACACAGGATATGAGTATTTCATCCAACGCACAAATCGATGAATCTATCAATCTAGCTTCTGGCTAAGTAGTTTGAAATCGTTCCAAGATGCACCTACTCCAGCTAAATTCAGGCGGAGAAACTTGGAAACCGATTTGGATGTCCATACCAGAAGCAAGTATGGCTGTGAGTCTAAACCCCTCTACTCTAAAAATTGTTTTTGTAAAAAGTCTGTACTTGCCTGCACAGCTCGTTGCCGCTGCAAAGGTCACAGAACAATGAAGTTAACTGTGAACTGTAGACATTTATATGTTATTATAATAAAATAATTTTTGTTCTCATTATTATGTCTCAATATGGTTTAAAACTTCTTCATATTGCGCTTTGTTCATATCTGGCCAAATAAAATACAGATTCTACAGATTTTTTATAATTTTATGCAGGAATTTTTATTTTAATCACATTATAGCCTATTTGTATTGTTCTAAACATTATTAATTAATGAAGTTAGCTTTCTTTTAAATACTAACTGCATTGCATATATTTAGAAAAACGACATATTGCAGGGTCATAAAAAGTTAAAACTTAAAAAGCTTGCATTTCGCAAAATATTAAAGTTGTAACAGCTATTTTTCATCTAAATTGTAGCAATATTAATTTGAAATGTACACATGTTGGCGCTTTTTGCTGTTAACCCTGCCAGCAATGGGGTTATAATTGGTGATTTTTCAATAGAAGTCGAAATTTTTAAAGATGTCAAAATTTAAAAAGTTTATTTATATTAGTATCTCACAAAATTTTCAACCTACTAAGGCAATATTGGGCTCATATGTAGCAAATTTAATTGTTAATAAAACATATAATTACATGTTTTTCTGAAAACCCAACCATTGGGTGATAATCAGCAATTTTTTAAAGAAAAGTCAAAAACTACACAAAATATCTCGCTTTAATCCAGCAGGTCACAATTCTCGCTAATATTTGCTCTAAGCCACCACACTATATTGGGTCCCCTTAAAGTACAACTTCCAACCACGATTGACTCGGCAAACACAAGGTATGCGAATATTGTCTGAAAGTGATTTGTGGCATTCTACGAATATTCTTTCCGATTATTTGGGTTTTCTACCACATGTATTATTATCCTCTTCAAAAACAAATCACCGGAATCTACAAAATAATAGAATTATTGGAAAAAACCTCTGCGCCCGTGACGTTTACGTCAAAGGAACAGTCAGAGGTTATGTTTTGCAAATAATATAAATCGGAATAAACACAGAAATAATGTATTTTGCTGACGTTTCGGAAAGTAATCTCATTCCGTTTTCAAAGCTTTTTTTGGAAGAACTCGTATTTTGCTGTGTATGTCAAATACACAGCTTTAAGATTCTGTTTATGTTATTTCCATAGATACTTACTACTTACACAGAACATAAAACTGATGATATTTTCTTTTAGATAATGTTGAGTTTGTTAAGTTCTTCTTTTAACATTGGTAGCCAGGTTGTACAAATATCTACAGAACAATTCGATACGCACTTATCTTCATTTAATAAGATTATTGCTGATTCCTTAATTTTGCTTTTTTTGGTATCTGCTTCTGTTGTTAAAATTTTTGCCGAGTCCCAGTTTATTGTATGTCCGTTTTCTCAAGCATGTTCACATTTTTAACCTCTCCACAATAAAATTGTGAGAGGTTACTAAAATTGGTTCAAAAACGAAAATTGAGATAACATCAAATCTTTACGTTTTGAGGTCCTAGGAACCGAAAAAAGTGGTTTTTGAAAAATGTCTGTGTGTGTGTATGTGTGTATGTATGTCTGTTAGCACGATAGCGCCGAAACTACTGAACAGATTTGAATGAAACTTTGCATGTGCGTTTATTTAGTACCCCAGAAGATCTGAAAAGGTTTTGGTTGAGATCGGATTAGGTTTAGTGCCATTTTGACGCAACAAGTTGTTTATTTTATAATTACTTTCAATTTGTAATGGAACCATTGAAAAGCAGTTAAAATTCTGATTTCAACGATATATCACACTTCCACCCTTTCGATTTGGTTTCCGTGAAAAAAATTAAAAACAAAGCAAATTTAATATGAAGCATAGATCGCATTTCGCATGACATGAGCGATCATATTGCAATGAGCAAATTTTGACGGTTGTCATTGTCATCGTTTGTCATCCGATAACGTTGGTGTCATGTCATGTTAATAAGATTTTGGCATATTTGTAACTTTTAGTGGATTGTCACAAACTTTAAAGGTAGTTGTAACAATATCAATATCATATGCTTTCTGTAACTTCGTTGGTGAATTTATTATAGATTATCACTTTACCATTTTTCAGTTTGTTGCTTTACAAATCTATAGTATTTAGGATAACTAGACTTTCTTAGTCGTTCAAGTGATGTTAAAGTTGTTAATATACTAATAGTATATTATTCAACAAGCGATAATGTAGGTAATAACTCGCATAGATGATTGTAAATTCATTAAGTTGAGGGTTTTTTTAGTACCCCAGAAGATCTGAAAAGATTTTGGATGAGATCGGATTACGTTTAGTGCCGTTTTGTCACACATTTTAATGCTCTTTTCGGCTTCAAAGATCCACCGAGTGGGGAGGTTCCAGCCGCTTCCAGTAGCTGCCGATTTTTGATTTCTGAATTTCATTCTTTCTAATGTAATTCTTGTGTTCATTCAACTTCACACTGGATGACTCACCCACATAACATTTATCACATTTTCACGGATTGTAAATACAGTTTTTGAATTCTGCTCCCTATTTATCGGTTTTATTTTTGTTAAAATAGTTCTTAAAGTGTTCCCCGTTTGAAATATCGTCCTAACATCAAATTTGTCACCTATACGGCGTAGCTTTTCCGATAGTCCATATACATAAGGAATTATTGCTGTATAATGACGTTCAGGTTTTTGTCGTACCTGATTCTCCCTATTTTCAACATTTATGAAAACTCTATCAACAAAGGCTTCAGGGTATTGATTTTGTACTGAACCTCTTTGATAAATGTTTTCTCGTTATTTAATATTTCATTATTAGATGAAATTATTTTGGCCCTATCGTATAAACATTTTACAACACCCCTTTTAACATTTATTGACTGATTTGAGTTAAAATTTAGATATCTATTAGTATCTGTTGGTTTTCTATAAACGCTTGCTTCAATTGTATTATTTACCCTTTTAGTTAAAACATTTAAAAACGGTAGTTCATTCCTACTTTCTACTTCTAATGTGAATTTAATAGACGCTTCCTTACTATTTATATTTACCAAAAAACAATCTAGCAAATCGACACCATGAGGCCAAATTACCCATGTCAACATATCTCCACCAGACAAGCGGTTTGTTTATAGAATTTTGAACATGTGTGTTCTCAAAGTTTTCCATAAATATGTTGCTTAAAATTGGTGATAATGCAGACCCCATAGCCATACCAAAATCCTGCCGATAGAACTCATTGTCCAATTAAAAATAGGTTGTTTTTATATACATTGTTAAGAGTTCCATTATGCTATTTACTCTTAATTTAGTTTTAGTTTCCAAATTATTATCATTTAGCAACCTATCTTTAACTATTTTTAAGGTTTCATCTATCGGAACATTGGTAAAAAGACTAACTACATAAAAACTAACCATCAGGTGTGATTCATGAATATCGTTTTCATAATTTTTTTCTATAAAATGTTTACTATTTTTAATATATGAATCGGTATTTCCAGATAATGGATCAATAATTTTAAGTAAAAATTTTGCCAAATTATGACATGGTGAATTAATAGAACTAACAATCGGTCTTAAAGGAATATTTTGTTTATGTGTGTATGCGAATTAAGAATGATAGAGAATTAAATTCTCTACAGTTTCACTCACCATAAAATAATCTAATGATAAAAAACAACGAGTAAAATTGTAAAGAAATATATTTTGCGTTCCATCCTGTAATATTGTATTATTAAGGTAATATTTATACTTACTTGACTTAATATTACAGAATATAGCAAATTTTATCTGCAATTACCATACTTATCAATTTTAGCTAAAAAACACAACCATGTAGTTACAGTATATGTCACTAGAATTAGAACTCTATACTTTTTTGTTTTCTTCTTTCTCTGCGCTTTTCTATTACATGTATCTTCTGAAACTTGTCACAGAATCTACAAAAAATAAGAGAAGTAACCAGTATATTGGAAAAGTAACTTGTACAGTCGTTTTGAATAAAAATATATGACACAAAAATCATACCTCTTATAAATGAGGATCCTTGCAGATCAATGGAAAGTAGAATTATAGAACTCTGTTTAAATACAAACATGAATATAATAACTGAAGAAAGAAACCTTCTGCCACATCGTAATAAGCCTTCTCATTTCTATGGTTTACCAAAGGTACATAAACAAAATATTCCTTTAAAACCTAGTATCGTTAATTCACCATGTCATAATTTAACAAAATTTTTTACTTAAGATTATAGATCCGTTGTCTGAAAATACCGACTCATAAAAAATAGTAAATATTTTGTTGAAAAAAATATGAAAATGATATTCTAGTCTACAGATCAATTATCTATTATAGAGTGAGACAAGCAAAACATAAGGAATTGTTTCCCTTGTCAAATTTCTTTAAACATGTTATTACATGGAATACTATACAAAATGGACATTTTCTATCTCTAGCAACCGCTGCGCCGCTACGCAAGTTATCGGCGATTTTGTGAACAATCTACCATTTTGGTCATTCTTTCTAAATATAGATGAGTATATCTCGGTATGTGTAGGTCCAAAAAAAGTGAAAAAAAAGGTTGAGGCTGTTCGTTGTGATATGCGCTGTCAGCGCTTACAATATGAAATTTTCATCTGCACACATAACCTCAAAAAAAAAATAAAAATTAAAAACTGCTAAATTTTGGTTTTTTGGTTGTAACTTCGGATCTTTTAAGTGAAATTTGATGAAATTTTCAGAAATTATACTATATAATGTGAACAATAATTGGTTGAAATTATTTCAAGTCAAAGTGTCTAATATATGTCTCAAAAATTGACTTCAAATTTTAAAATTGATTGGCCAATAACTTCTGTGCATCGCGTGAGGTTCTTTTTATAAAAAAAACCGTAGTTTTTTTATGCACTTTATGCTGGCGAACAAGAAAAAATTTTTAAACCTGGAAAAAGTGGAAAAATCGATTCTTTAATTTTTTCGAAAAATTTCACTTTTTTGATAAACCTCAAATTAATTTTTGACATATTCTGATCTAATTTTACGAAAGAGCATTAAAAAATATAAAGAATCAATTAATTATAAAAAAAATATACGTATACATATTTATATTTAGATATAGATCAATAAAAGCACTACTTGTTATACAAATGTATATTTATTCTATTTAAATACTGTATAAAAAAAATTATCTCGGAATTGAAAAAAATATATATACGTGAGCAATTATATTAATCGCCTTTGTTTTGTCTCATTTGATAAAGAATCATCAGATTTTCAGTATCGCTTGAAGCATAATAATTATAAAATGCATCATCATTTTCATTTCTATCAATTTCTTGATCAATCGACTTATCAGTAAATGATAATGAAGAAGCTTCTTTGTATCGGTTCCACATGTACTTAAACTGTCAGTTACAGAAAATGTTTCAGAATTATTTTCCAATTCTTCATCCAATGTCTTCTGTTTCAGGTACCAAATCTTTATTTTCACAGTTAAAACAATTTTAGCCTTCGCAGTACTTACACGCTACAGTGCATTTTAATCCCAGTTTTTTACAAGAACAAGTTTTTTTTTTTTTTTTTTTTTAATGGTGGAGGGGAAATCCTACATGGACACCCGGCGCTAGTGTCTGCCCACGCCGGGTAGTGTCGGACTCCTACCGACTAAAACCCCTCCTGGATCAGTGTTTCCACGTAACCTGGAACTGCTTTCGCTTTCCATCAGGCCACTGGTCATTCGTCTTTTATTGGTGTTAGTAAAAACGTCCCACGTGTTCCCTTACATCCCTCATCTGTTAAAGCAATTAGGGGTTCGGAGTTAGATTTCTTCTATCCTCTTCCTTTGTCCTCATTATTCTATTTAGAGCATGTGCTACATTTTCCCAGTTCTCCTCTGATTCCAGCATATACCTAATTAGGTTATCAGGGTTCCAATAGTCTCCTGATCTCTCGGTCCTCCACCGGTTGCAGTAGAATAAGGTATGTTCTGCGTCGTCGTTCTCCCCACAGTACACACACTCCCGTGTGTCAACCTTTCCTATATCAAAGAGATATTCCACAAAGCAACCATGTCCCGTGAGAGCCTGGGTGAGGTGGAAGCTCATCTCTCCATGCCCCCTCTCCATCCACGTTCTTATATTTGGAATAAGTCGTCTTGTCCACCTCCCTTTAGTTGAGTTGTTCCAACTAGTCTGCCATCTCTCGAGGAGTCTCTCCCTTGCCTCTTGCCTCCCCGTCCCTTCATACACCTCTCTTCTCTCCTTGGCCAGTAGATCTATCGGGGGGACCCCCGCTAGCACCAGGACTGCTTCATACGACACAGTTCTGTAAGCACTGCAAACTCTGAGTGCAGCACTCCGCTGTACTCTCTTAAGCCTCCTTCTGGTGCTCTGTACCGCCATCGAGCTCTCCCATACTGGGGCTGCATACAGTAAGATGGAATGCACCACACTGCATAATACCCTTCTTTTGCCAGCCTTGGGTCCATACGTGTTACTCATAAGCCTCCCTAAGGCAGAGGCGGTTTTCCCCGCCTTTTCTGCTGTCTTCAGTGCATGTAACCCATAGGTTAGCCGCGGGTCTAACCATATTCCTAGATATTTTAAGCCCCTGCTAGGTCTAATCTCCACCTGCCCTACTCTTACTGTGAAGGGTGGTAGAATTCTTTTCCTCGTAATGATGATGCACTCTGTTTTCTCTGGGGCTAGTTCTAATTGCACCCCATTTAACCACCGCTTAACCACAAGAACAAGCTGCACTTACTACCTATAGATTTGCAACTGCATACAATTGATTTTATAAGTGAATCTGGTAGTGGTTTAACGTTTCTGGGAACAACCATTTTTGGATTTATTACACTCTTAAAGAATGTTGATTTGCAGCTTGTGGGGTGGGTGGTAGCGAAGTCAGCTTACATGCTGTTGATGTGTATTTTTGAAAGCAATTAAATCTCAATTTTTCCAAACTTGTTTTTTTTTAATTGGATTCGATCCGTATAACCCTTCTATGCAATCTGTGGCTGCTGAAAATAGCATAGTCTCTGTTGCCTCAAGATCAAGAAGTAAACGCTTGGGGGGGTTTGACCACTGATCACCTGTCTCCGTTGTCCTGTGTTGCGATTTTAAGTAATTTATATAATTAGTTTATTTTCTTTAATATATTTTCATGCTGAATCATCTTTTACTAATAGTATATATAGGTTCTGACAATGTCAATACAATTTGTCATTGTCTATTAGAATCGTTATTAGTGAATATAATTATGCCCGATTTCCACAACTGAAATATCGCAAAAAGTATTGTACTACTGGTTCTTTCTCTTTTTTGCTTCCAGTGTATCCACCTTTCCTTTTAATATAGGGATATCTTCTTTTAGAGCAAGCATTTGCCTGAGCAATATTGGATTATTTTTAAATGCAAGACGATAAAGAGCACAAAAGGACACCATGGCGGTGTTTTGAATTATAACTGCTCTAAGATCCGAGGCTGACAGCTTCACACAAGTTTCATTAAGAGCGCTCCGGATATAAGCCGGAAATACGGTGCAATTTACTCTCATATAAATCATTATTTTAAAAAACGGCTTTCACTAAAAGACATTAAAAACATATTACAATGTGGGATGACGAGAGAAACAAAGTATATATTAAAAAATAATTTTTTTTTCTTCTATTTTCGATTTGCAAAAATAATTCTTGTCATCCCACATAGGCACATTAAAATAAACATTTTCCCTTTTGTAGAACTAAAATAAAATTAGCCCTAATGTCCTCAAATGCACAAAGAAATTTAAAGATTAGGTATAATAAATTTGTCCAATGTCATATTCTACTACATTTCTATCTCTCGCTTTCCAAGCACACCGTACATTCAGCTGCGTCATTTTATTGACGTGAAGTCATTTACAATTAAAATTAGAAGCATGGATGACTAATATACTCCGAACAACTCTTAACTTGGAAATTATTATAGCAACCATCACATGCAATTAATTTGTCATTGGCTCCAAATTCGTCTTCACAATGCTTACAAGTATTACTTGACATTTTAATTTTATATAGATAAAATTTACAATAACAGTAATGCATTTGAGGATGATGTCAATAAATTATTTTTACATAATGACTAGATGCACTCCAGAGTGCACGCTATTTTCAGCGTTTGGTGTACTCCAAATCACGAACGCCTTCGATGTAACGTCATATATGGAGTGCGCGGTAGTGCTAATTGATATAGTAAGAAGTTGTAGGTTTCTCATCAGCAAGCCGTGGTGTAGTGGTTAGGTTGCCCGATTCTCACACGTGAGGCCGAGGGTTCAAATCGACTTTTTACGGTTATTTTAATCTACATTTTGTTAACAAGTAAAATACGTAATACGAATATTTGTTTAGGTTAGTTCGTTAGGTTAAATATGCTAATATTATTTGATGTAATGTGGAGTGCCCGCGCTTTGTGGTCTCCCACAAATCGTAGCCCCGCATTTATAGAATATGCCGGAGTGCACCCACTGCTCAAAATAGCGTGCACTCTGGAGTGCACCTAGACATTGCTTTATTTTTAATCCAATTCAGTTGTGTCGTGTTTTGTGTGTGAGCTGCTACTATAATTATATCTAAAACATTTTATAAAAAATTCAATAAACTAGGGAAGAGTTTTATCTTCTTTCTTTTCTCCTCTATCCTTTTTATGTACATTATTAGTTGACTAAATTATTAATATTATGCAAAACGTTTTCAGGCTGTAAAATTATTAAGAACAAATGGGAGACTAGTGTATAGTACCTGCACAATCACGTTGGCTGAAAACGAAGGAATTGTTGCTTGGGCTCTGCGAACTTTTAAGTGTTTGGAACTTGTGAGGCCCAGTTTGTGCCTTGGCGGCCCAGGATGGACTGGATCTTCACTTACAGAAGAAGAAAGGACGTATGTACAGAGGTTTGGACCGGATGATAGGGTGGATTCTGTTGGGTTTTTCTTTGCATGTTTTATTAAAATGTCAAATTAACCACAAGTTTTGTACACTACTATTAGTAATTTTATAATTAAATAAAGTTTTGCAATAAATTCTTTGAATTCAAAATGCTGTGAATTCTATTATTTGATCTGATTTCTTCTAGTATTAGCTAGGATAAGGTATTGTTTAGAAACTAGCTCATGTCACGTGTGCACTCTTATGTCCCTTAAGTTTGATTGTGGGACCTTATTATATACCTATTGGAGTATTAAAAAAATGGTAACATGTTCCAGATCATGGTCTATTGGCCTCCATATTGAAAAATTTATTAAATTTTTTTTTAACATTCCGTAACGGGTGAGTTTCGGGTGCGCCGACTTTAAGTTTGTTCAGCTTATTTCACTCCTTGTTAAAAGGCAAACACTTTATGTTTATGCTTTTTTCGATAAACCCAACACTTATTGAAATATGTTAAGGTTTTTAATTTTTCAGTTGAAAGGAATCTAGAGTGTTTCCATCACATTTATGGGATGATGGTTGGTCAGTAGTTTAATTTTTTGTCTATTTTGTAGAGTCAAGGTAGAGCGAAACAGAATGACTAATTCAGTAGAGCTTTTTAATCGCAGGAAAAAATGTAAAAATTACGGAAAAGACATTAATTTGTGCATTTTCTGTCAAAAAGTGAAGCGAGGTTTAAACCTGTGTTCAAATGAAATTGGAATAAACAAAGGTGTTTCTGAGCATATTGGAGATGATGTTTTGCAAAGTATTGATGATGAAAACAGCATAAAATATCATATGACTTGCTGCAGGCCTTACATATTTAAGGGTAGAAGAGCTGAAGAGAAGCAAGAAAAAGATGAATCAAGCACCGAAGAGGAGGATGGTGTCACCTCCCTAGAACAAGGTAAAAAAAGGGGCCCCCCCAATCTAGCGAACCGCAACATAAATTGTGTAGTATGTAAACAAATAAAACTAAAGGGAGACTCCAAACTGCACCGGATTTGTGGGAAGTTCAGAGCAACCATTTAAATCCTCTTGGTTTTATTAGGCTGCAGTTTTTCAGCCAATAAGTACATTGGAAGGTGTAAACAGCGCTTTTGCTGCTGACATCCATTGTCACAAAAACTGCATCAAGAAGTAAATTTTGAATTGTGAGAGAGATAATGAAAAAGATGCAGCTGAAGATATTGCTGATTCTGAGAGAATCTCTTAAGCAATTTTTGATAACGGTCTTGAATGCAGAGGATATTTAATTTCATGTCTACGCAAGGAATTCAATGATAAGTATTTGCCAAGTGAGAAGCATATATCAAACCGTGAAAAATTTACTTATAGAACAACTTAGTGATGGTATTTGTTTTACTTACTCAAGGGAGCCTTCTGTATCACAAAAGGTGTTTTCCAGTAAAATAAATGCAGGTAATCTAGCTGAAGAAATTCGTGACTCTGATTCTGTCAATAAATGCTCTGAGAAATTGCTCAGTGACACTAAAAATTTTGATTTTGGTTTGGAGGATACAGACTGTAATGCAAATGTCAATCTTTTGACTCCAAAATGTCCAAATTGTTACTCCAGATTGTGATGTATTGGAAAGGCATAACGTGTTATTTGCTTACAATTTAGGCCTCTTCCCAACGAATTCAAAGTAAACATTTCAATAACAGCAAGGGACAATTTTGGCTATCAAAAGCATAAGTACTCTTTCTCAGATTGGAGGCAATCGTGGCATAGTATTGGTCATATTTCAAAATGAAAGTCAAAATATTATACGCGGTGATACCACTCAACAGAGACGATTAATGATAAAAGAGATGCATTCCTTTCATAGTCTTCATCCATACCAATAATTGAAATATTATAAGCACTCAAAGCAAAGTGGAGAAATAAAGAAAGATTTTGTAGTAGCATGGAAACCTTATCCTGACGTGGCAGCTTCATCTGCAAAGGGGCAGGATATTGTATGGATTCTAAGTAGATTTATCGCAAGTAAAGAGTATTCTCCAAAGAAATGTGAAGTCCTCTCTTGGAGCGCGTCCAACAGTATGCTATCAAATACATATAGTGTAAAGACCACTACAGCTTTTACACCCATTCTACCATATCTTGCGACTCAATTCAGTGCAATATATAGTATGAATATGATGAAGGCGCGTACGGAATAGCTAGAGAAATAAAACTGCTACAGAATTTTTAAACATATTTATTGGCTTAGGAGGTTTTCATCCAGCAAAGGGAGTTACGGCATGTATTGGAGAATATTTAGCAGGAAGTGGAGTTGAAAACATTTTTATCGAAACAGAAACATTTGGCCCAAATATTGTTGACAGTGTACTGGCTGGGAAGCATTATTCTTGTGCCATGAGAGGTTTTTCCATGCTAGTTGAAGCTTTGCATATACATACAAGAACAAAATATTATCTTTAATAAGAAATGGAATGAAAATAAAAGAAACAAAATTAAAATTAGACCACCGGTTACGGAGATCCATTAAAATAAAATTTTGCAAAATTTTCAATATGGCGGCCATTCTCTGGACCATGTGACAAACAGTCCAATAGGTACCTATGCAATAAGGCCCTACAATCAAGCTTAGGGTGCATAAGAGTGTACACCTGACATGAGCTAGCTCTTTTACTAGTAGTTGTTTTGATATACCCACAAAGGTTTTTTTTATGTATTTAATAAATTTGTGCCTAAGGCTGATGTGATACATTTTGAAAGATAAAACTACTTAATACCTTAACTGTGTGAAAGTTTTGTTTGAGTTATTGCTAAATAATGCATTTCTCTTTAAACAATTTCTACTTTAACTACAAATTTCTTCAAGAAAGTTTGTACTTAAATAGCCCTAGCTAGCCCAATATCAGAGGTGAGGGAAAACTGGATTAATGAGACACAAACAATGTAAAATTAATTCTATATTACAACAATAAAATATATGACCCTGAGACCGTGGAACATAAAAATACATTAACACCAAAAACAAATCACGCGTCTTTAAACTATACGGTATTCGAATACGCAATTAAGTCATAGAAAAAAAGGTAATTTACAAACATGAAGAAAATCCAGAATTTTCATGGTAAAAAAACATGAACAAAATCCTGAGTATAACCGGAATCAAAACTCATTTAGTTATTCAAACATTAACACAGAAATATAATTCTTAAAGTCAAAATCTCGAAAGGAAAGTTGGGCGCCACGGATTTTATTTTTTGGTAAAAAAGTCGAAAACCATTCAGGGAACTTAACTAGAACATACTTATAGTTTACAATGCACTTTGTCACATTAAGCAAGAAGTGTCACTGACGGAAACCTTTCAAATATCTACATGAAAGGCGTATTGTCCGAAAATGTACAAACTAACCCCTAATTCACTATACTCACAATACCAGGGTCAATGCGCCAAAGTATTTATTTTACTAAGAAATTTTCTAAATTTGACACATTGATAAAACAGTACAGTATACATACTGATACCGTAAATTAACAGAACTTAACGGGAGAATCTGGTAACATGACGTACTTACCGTTTACATCAGAAATACATGGCGTCTTTCATGAACCAAATAAAACTTCTCTCTAAACGGGAACTTATGAAGGTAATATCACCAGACTCTTAACATAAAAACGAACCGTCTTGCTGCTGTAGGTGGACCCCCGTTACTTCAACGGATATCTTTTTGCGCATTCGCTCGGCGTTCATCTAAACGACATAAAATATCTAAAATCAATCAGGGCATCCGATCTAAAAATCCACAATCGAATCTCGAAAGACGCTACGAACTCTGTCGCGGTATTTTAAAAGACGTAAGAGTGATTTACAGATTTATGCATGATATTTTACTAATATTTCGCTAAATTTACACTCGATAAAAATGGACCATTACACTCTAATACTCCTAGATCTATTTGACCAAATATTTCTGGTAATAGTGAAGAAATTTGTGAAAAAGTGCCATTATTTCACTCTGGCGTATAGTGACATCTGTATATTGAATTCCAAACAATTGAAGTTGTCTCGCAATCTTCGCTTTATTAAAGCATACAATTTTAAATTTGCCGTATGACGTGCGTGTAAAATAATTCTAAAATTCCTTTATTTAAGTATAGAAATTGAGGACAATCGTTGGAAAAGTATTGCATAAAATTGAAGAACAATGATGGCGGTACTTCCTTAGGTGTTGAAGAAAGCAAGAAAGTTTTAAGTACGCAATCGGCAAGGTTTTTGATGCAATATAAAATAATATTATTTGCTGTTTATTAAATTGTTTATTCATATGCCATATAACAATAACAATACTAAATATTCAACGACGAAATATTAACATGAAAATGTCATAAAGATTTGTAAATAAACGTAATAACAAAAAATTTAGCCTAACAATTTTGCTATTATTATAAAATGAAAATTTGTATTTTAAGATCACCAATATATAAAATTTGTAGTTTATTATACCATAGAGAAATATAAAATAGGTAAATATAATTTTATGAAGCGCTGCCCACTGTGAAAATATTTACAGCAACTTCTCTGCTCCGTTGGCATCAATCTAAAAAAAAAAAAAAAGAAATGAGCATATTTGTAGAAGACAATACCAAAAATTAATTAAAGCGTAGCTAATAGTTTACTACATTGCAACTGCAGTTCAACAATTTGCATTTGCGAACTGTATATACTGTTAAAAAAACACAGACCACATAATAGACAACCCCAAATTCAAAGCGAAAGGTTATCCGGATGGGGGTTACACAGTAGAGAAAACGCAGATAACATCCATTACTCTCCGACATGGGCTGCCAGCAAGTACTGTAAACAAAGTGGATGGCCAGGGACGCGATTCTCAAATGTCCACACCGATGTCGTGGACGACAAATACCATTTGTCTAATGAAATGAATATTTCGTTATTCCCTAATGTCGTAGTAGACCATTTTTAATAGACATAAAGGAGAGTGGGTATAACCCGTCGACAATCAAATGTCGTGATCGACACCATAGATAAAAAAGGATAATAATTGACGTGCTCTCTCTACTGCTCTAGGAAGAGGGGTCAAAAACGTTTATACATCTGTGTTTGTGTAGTTATGTTTAACTCTGTACAGATCTTTTCGGTTTTCGTTGTTTAATTATTTATTATTTTCTACAAATATGATTAATGAAGACATAGAAATTTTAAATGCAGTCGAAAATGTGGAAAATAATGGAGCTGCACTACAAAATCATAGAGAAACCCATGTGTATAAGAACGGCTATCTCGTCAATTCTAACAAAACAATTTTCTGTGAAATTAATTACATACAGGGTGTTGCATCATGAGAGGGACATAGCTTAATAGGAGGTAGAGAACATCAGTGGTAACCGGAACCTCCCATAGAAATGTCTCATTGGGCCTTCATTACGAGGTTGCTGGGTGTTAAATAATTTTTTGCCAAACCTGTTTTTTGTCATAACTTTGACAGGGAATGAAATAACGGATTCATATTTGGTACGGCTAATGTACTAACGAGCCCCAAGAGGTACATGTATAAAAAATATATATCCAGGTCCGGACACTATAATTTATGTTTCGTCTTTGCATCAATAAAACATCACCCTGTATATATTTTTTTGAAATTTCGATAAGATATTCGAAAAGAGCAAGAAAAAACAAACAAAATGGCCTATTTCATTTTTTTGTTACACCTTCGTGGTTATTTAAATACGTTGTTAAATGTGCAAGAAAATGGATTACAGAACCCTATTAAATGAGAGGCACGTAAAATAAATAGTTTTATAACTAAAATTTGCAAAAATTCTATTGAGCCTAGGTGGTCTGGGTGAATCCTAATTCCGGCACGTTTTAAAGGTCCATTTTGGTAAAAAACTGTGGTCCTAATAAGTAATCGGGTATGAAATAACAAAATTTTTAATCAATCACAGTAGGCTTGTTCAAAGAATAAAAGTGACAGATAATTTAAACCATTTAGGCCTAAGCAACCAGTTACTTTGATCAGGAAAATCATCAACATTTTATACTTAATAAAAATTGGAAAAGAGAACAAACTAAAATCTAAATAAATAAAATATTTTCCATTCAATTAACAATAAATAACAAAACAATAACTAAATGTGTTTAAAAATAAAACGTAATTGACACTAAAGTAAATTTTCAAAATGTCCTCCCCCACATTCTGTGCATTTTCTTGCGCGTTTAGAAAGGTCACCAATTGCTCGACGTATCATTTCTGGATTATTCCGTATTTCGTCGCAGGTTGTAACGATGCGCTGGATTAAATGTTGTCTACTTTCAATTTCAATGCTATAAACCTCGTTTTTTAAGTGGCCCCATAAAAAGTAATCACAAGGGTTACAATCAGGAGATCTTGGTGGCTATTCATGTGGACCCCCGCGTCCAATCCATCTATTAGGATACACATTGTTTAAGTGTTCTCTTACTTGAAGGTTAAAATGTGGTGGGGCCCCATCATGCTGAAACAACATGCCTCTTATACCGATATTTTCTAACATATTCGGTAAAATGTTTTGAAGAAAATCAAAGTAAATTTCACCATTCAATCTTTCTTCAAAAAAATGTGGCCCTATCAAATGTCTATTCACAAGTCCGACCCAAACATTTACAGAAAACCTGTGTTGCGAACGGCGTTGGCGTACCGCATGTGGGTTTTCCTGTGCCCATTTATGATTATTTCGTGAATTGTTTACTCCATCCCTTGTAAATTGTGCCTCATCCGTAAATAAGGTTCTGTAAATGACTGGGCGATGGTTAGACAACCAATGACAAAATGCCAGGCGGGGGATATCGTCGCCTTGTTGAAGACGCTGTACCTGCTGGATATGATATGGATGGTAACGTTATCTTTTTAGGGTTCTCCATACTCGCCAATGAGGAATACCAGTTGCCAAACTGATTCATCTAGTGCTCATATTTGGGTTTTCTTGAACTACGTTTATAATATTGTTTTGTTCCTGCACACCTTGTTGTAAAACACGCTCCACAACTGCAGAATTAGGAAACTTTCCCTGTTGTCTTGCATACTGGAACACCATACTAAAGGTTTTATGATTAGGGCATCGACGACCAGGAAAACGCAGCCGATATTCTCTTTCCACCGACCTACCATTTCCATTACAGAAACCATAGATGAATATTATGTCAGCATATTCCACGTTTGTAAATTTTACTGGCATAGTTAAAATATTTTCACAAGTTTTCACTAACTAAATGCGGATTATTGACACATTAAATTACTAACAAACAATTATTCAACTGTTTAGGAGATTTCTTTTTATTATCTGTCACTTTGAACAAGCCTACTGTGATTGATTAAAAATTTTGTTATTTCATACCCGATTACTTATTAGGACCACAGTTTTTTACCAAAATGGACCTTTAAAACGTGCCGGAATTAGGATTCACCCAGACCACCTAGGCTCAATAGAATTTTTGCAAATTTTAGTTATAAAACTATTTATTTCACGTGCCTCTCATTTCATAGGGTTCTGTAATCCATTTTCTTGCACATTTAACAACGTATTTAAATAACCACGAAGGTGTAACAAAAAAATGAAATAGGCCATTTTGTTTGTTTTTTAATTTCAAAAAAATATATACAGGGTGATGTTTTATTGATGCAAAGAAGAAACATAAATTATAGTGAGTCCGGACCTGGATATATTTTTTTTATACATGTACCTCTTGGGGCTCGTTAGTACATTAGCCGTACCAAATATGAATCCGTTATTTCATTCCCTGTCAAAGTTATGACAAAAAACAGGTTTGGCCAAAAATTATTTAACACCCAGCAACCTCGTAATGAAGGCCCAATGAGACATTTCTATGGGAGGTTCCGGTTACCACTGATGTTCTCTACCTCCTATTAAGTTATGTCCCTCTCATGATGCAACACCCTGTATATCAAGATTTTTCTCCATTGTTTCCAATCTTTTTTCGATCCTGGTATTGAATTCAGGATCACTGTTTTCTCTTCCCATTTTTAAATGAAAAATTTGCGGAGAATTTCCCCGAAATTAGAATCTTATATTCTCGACTTTTCGATAAATCTACCATGTTCTTTTGCTGTTGTGAGCAGTAGGATAATTTTTTATTACCTATATTTGAAAGAATGGAAAGGCCTAACCGCAAGGAAAAAATTAAATATATTCCCCACAGATTTATGTAATCGTCGGGACTCGGGCACACTCGGAATCGACACAAAAATATGATAAAATTATCCGAATGCGATTTGCAACCTGGTAATCATCGAGAAACAATTGTCTACTAAAATTTGTTGTCGCAGAGCTCTCGAGAATACGTTCCTCACAAGATACTCGACATGAGTGACCAACAATTTGTCTCAAGTGACAATTTTGATCGTCATTTGAGAATCGGGTCCCAGACATTGAATCCAAATTTGGTTTGAAACCTTCTTTGGCTAATTATGTGAGGGTTCTGGATACTCCAGCATTGTGTGTTATGTCTATTGAAAACACACAATTAGTGAATCTAGTCTCGTCTGTCCATAATACTTTTGAATGAAAGTTTGGGTTCTGTAAATATTTTTCTACAAATCAATCACAGTTTGTTACTCTTCTTTCATAGTCATTTTCTTGTAAACCTTGAACGATGGTTGGTTTGTATGGGTGATAATGATTTTTCTTTAAAATGTTGTGCACGTTGTTTTGGGAACATTTACCTGATTTGAAATTTGTCTTACAGATGCTGTAGCATTGTCTTCTACGTCTTCTAATACAATGTTATTTCGCTCTTCGTAATCTATCTCGTAAGTATCATTTCTTTTCCCATTAAACCGTCCGTAATTTAATAAATTAATAACAAGAATCCTAAAATACCTTTGATTCGATTGCACACGGACTGGAAAGTTATCCTCATAAATTCTTGATGCCTCATCAGTATTTCTATTTGATTTAAAATAAATTTCTAGCATATCTAACTTTTCTTCATCTGTATATCTCAAAGCCATAATACATTCAAAAAAACAACTTAATAAAAGAAACGCACAAAATGAGTTATTACAGAGCAATGGTAGATCACAGTGAAACACTAGTAACAACGTAAACAGCAATTATGATAACAAGAAGTGTCAATTAAACAATATGTTGTCTACTGTCATGGTAACAAGGTCCATGGCACCTGCTATTAGAAAAATTAATACCATTATTTTCTTTTATTTGGACGGTGCAAATCAATTCAACAACTCATTTGAATGTGTTTTAATTTTTTGCTTTAATTTTAAGTTGAAGCTAATAAAACCGGATTATTTTAAAATAAATTTTCTTCATAGCCTACTTAAAAAACTCAATTTTTACATATTTTACACCAGTAAACAATTTTTTCCTGGCATTGTGATACATCATTGAAAGGGAAATTAAGAGCACTATTGATCATGCAAAAAATCCAATATGGCGTCCATAAGAAAAAACAAAGTTAGTGGCATTAACTGAGAAACAAATAACGGTAGAAGTTTTTTGGTAACGTCAACGAAAGCACCTTAACAATGTACTTATTAAAATATCACCAGTCATCAAATTAGGCAGATAACGGAAGTTTTTTAAAATGCACCTTTTCAGTTTTTTGAAAATATTTCGGAAACGAAGATGGCTAGGCCAAATTTACAGCATCGAAACGTTCACAAAATTCTTCAAAAAAGTCCTCGTTTAACCGTTTCTCTATCTCTAATAATAACAGAGATAGCAATGCATGCACCCCCAATTTGGGACACAGTGTATTATTATTTGTACATAAAAATGTCAGCTTGCAGCTTCAGTAGTTCTGATTCGTGGTAAAACAGTAGGTTAATATATTACCACGTCATAAAACCCACAGAAATTCTACCCCCCCAAAAAAATTGAAAAACAAATAGAAGACATGTTAAAAAAGCGTATTACTCTAGAAGATTTTATCAACGATAATATAATACTCATGGGACTATTAAATGACGGGAGTGAACCTATATGAATGTTTGTGTAAGTTAGAAGATCTGTAAAAATAGTAATAAATTCATTTATTTATGAAAGGAATAATTTTTCTTTACATAAAATAGTCCAGAGCCAATTAACACTAGTTTCATCCTAACAATTTTCAAATGTAGCTATTAGGTACAGTAAATGATTGAAGATAAAATTAGACAATAAATTCAGTGAAAATCAATGATAAAAATTCACAAAATAAAATTAATACAGTATAGGTAAGATGCAGGTACTATAATTTTAGCATAATCTGATTAAAATCTTAATGAGGCATTAGAATATAAGTCTAGAAACTACTTTTAGGCTGGGGCCGTTACCTTTTTGAGATGAAAAAAATTAATAGCACGCAACGGCCGGCTGGAATATATAGTTGATGTCATAAAAAATGAAAAAAAAAACTTTGGAACTTGAGATGAAGGGAAGTAGTGAAATGGGGTGCTATTTAAGGGATGAAAACCGTTTTTCGTGATTTGTGGCAAAACATGACCTCCTAGAGAAAAGTGTTTCATACAAGAGTTGTAGATAATAAAAAAATCTAAAACTTTTATTCTATATATTTTTCGACATAACCTCAAAGTTTGTGAGCAAATGACGAAAAACCGATTTTTCTGTTTTTATTTTTTTCTCGCGTGAAAATTATTTAATTTAAATGAAACTTTGTGAAAGTACGTAATTGTTTGTATATAATAAGCAGGAATTTTTTCAATTATGGGAAATAAATATTTTTCGGGATTTTACAATTTTTCCGAAAAAATACTCCTATCTTCGGCGAACAAATTTATTGATTTTTTTTTTTGGATTTTGATGTTCTACTAGTGCTCATTTTTTTCGTCGAGATGTCTACTTTCAAATGGTACTTCGATGTTAGTGATTTATTGTCATTTAGCAGCTTAAAATTAAGAAAAACCGAAAAAAAATTTTTCGAATCTCGAATTTGTCGATTTTATTCATTATTTTCAATTTTTTAGCATATTTATGTTAATAATTCATAATATTTTAATGAAAAAACTTACTTTCGTATAAAATAAATAAATTTGAATGAATTTCATCACGGAAAGGTAGGGAAAACTTCATGAAACTTAAAATTTACATGGAAATCAATAGTACTTTATTAATTTTCATAAGCTACAGTTAAGTTTCGAAAACTTTATATGCATATTAAATTATTCTAAATACATATGATAAAATACAACATACAATTTATTTATATTGGCTACGAATTCTTTACTTTATTTACAAATATTTACTTTATTAATATTGGTTGTGTATAGCTTATAAAAAGAAAAAATCAATAAAATAATTGTTAAAATATAATCAATTTTAGGCCCTTTTTGTTGTGGTTCGTTTTCTTCATCGATCAAACTCTCAAATTCTATATTATTTTCAAAAAATCATTGGCATTTTCAGGCTCTTCAATTTCGATGTCATTATTCTTTGCTGGCTCTTCATCAATATCTTCAGAATCACTTAAATCTACAAATACTTCTCTGTCTCTATTTGAACAGTTCTCAGTGCATGTATTGCATAGATTGGTACATTTTAAGCCGTGTTTTCGGCAGCCACACCTTTGATTATTGCATCCACTTTCACAAGTACAGCTAACGCTTTTTAACAACTTTCCGGGAATCAAGTCGGAACTGTCAGAGATGTATTTCGGCACGAGTCTTCCTACATTTTCTTTCCAGCCCCAGTCCTTTGCTTTTTTGTTGTCCTGATCGTTGTCAAAATTACCCAACCAAGTTTGCAATTGGTAATACACTCTGTAAGAGTGTTGTGCAGCTGCTTCTTCAGTTGGAGGGAGTTTTTCCAATTTAAAAGTGGATTTGTTTGTAGCTTGCTGATACAGTTCAAATCGTAATTGATTTAATGAGTTATAAATTTTCTTACTTTTGTAAATACTATTATTAGCCGTTACTCGAGTCCGAGTATAGAAATGTTACAGTCGATAAATTGCGTACAATATAAAACAAGTAAAAGGTGTAGTCTATTGTAATTCCCATTCATCTACGGTGCACACGACTATGGCTATAGAGGCCAATTCGGGAGAGCACATGTCGACCGCAATCAGGGCAAACATAGACCTGGTTAGGTCTTGGATTCGGCCTTCTTGCAGCAACATTTCCTTGATAGCTGGCCACAACCCCTCGCCATTCGGTTCTGTCCGCTGCAAGTTGTTCCCATTGCTCGTCTGCAATACCGCAGGATTTTAGATTTTCATGGAGAGCGTCTTTGAACCTCTTTCGTTGACCGCCACGCTTTCTTCTACCGCTTAGCAATTCACCATAAAGTGTACATTTAGGAAGGCGGTTATCATGCATACGATGAACGTGACCTGCCCATCTTAGGCGTGCTCTTGAAATAAGCACCTCAATTGGAAGGCTGTTTGCTCTCCTGAGTACTTCCACGTTTGATATGTGATGGAACCAACGGATTTTCATCATACTTCTGAGGTCTCTTTGCTAAAAACGTTCTAATTCTTTCACATGACGACGGTAAGTAACCCAGCTTTCACATCCATACAGCAGTGTTGGAATGACAACTGCTCTGTAGACAGCCATTTTCGTTGACGAAGCAAGGTCGTGGTTGTCAAATACTCTCTCTCTAAGTCCCCAGAATGCTCTAGATGCAGCGTTAATTCTATTGCGAATCTCGCTGTCCATGTTTGCTTTGTCATTAACAACGTTGCCTAAGTAATTGAACTGATCCACCACTTCAAGAGAATTTCCGTTAAGTGTAATGTCTATTTGGTTCACTTGATGAGAAGTTGACATAATCTTAGTCTTTCCAATGTTGATTTTAAGTCCCAAAGAATCATAGCTTTAGGCATACACATCTAAAAGTTCTTGGCGTAGAGGCTAAAAGTGCACAGTCATCCGCATACTGGAGATCACAAATGAATCGTGTGCGTGTCTTCGTGAAAGCTCTAAAGCGCCCTATGTTAAAGAGACCGCCATCAAAACGGTATCTGAGACCTATTCCTCTGACTGTCAGTTTGTTGTCAACAATAATTGTTAGAGCAGTGGTAAACAAATTAAAGAGTAGGGGTGCCAGGACACATCCCTGCCTAACTCCAGAGAGAGTTTGGAAAGGTTCGGTTGCCTCATTATTATACATAACCTGGGCGTTGTTGTTTGTATGTAGACTGCGACATACTTCCACAAATTTTCTAGGGATACCTAAGCGGAACATAATTTTCTAGAGCACTTCCCTGTCCACCGAGTCAAACGCCTTGGTTAAATCAATGAAGGCCATGTGAATTTCTCCTTGATGTTCGAGTGCTTTTTCTTGAAGCTGTTTAAGTGTGAAGATTAAATCCGATGTGCCTCGGTTTGGTCTAAAGCCACTCTGTGTTTCAGGAAGTAACTTTTCCATAACAGGTGTTAGCCTATTTGCCATCGCTTTAGTGAGTATCTTCCCTCCAACAGCCAGGAGAGCTATACCCCTGTAATTTCCACAGTCCGCAGCGCTCCCTTTGTTTTTGAAGAGGTTGATTAAAAGTGTATCACGAAACTCCTGCGGAGCTTGACCACTTTCCCACACGACATCAAACAGTTTTTTGAGGTAGGGTATGAGCTCTGACGACACAGCTTTAAAGATCTCAGCTGGGAGTGAGTCGGCGCCGGGAGATTTGTTATTTTTTAGCTGCCCAATGGCGGTTAAGATCTCTTCCGTTGTTAGTGGTTTATCTAAGTCTTCGAAGGTGTCATATTGAGGGATAAGATTTATAATATCGTGATCGGCTTGACTTTGCTGGTTAAGAATGCTAGAGTAGTGTTCTTTCCATCGGGCTCTTATTTCCTGGTCTTCTTTGAGGAGATTTCCATTTAAATCTTTAATAGGGCACATATTTTTACGACTGGGGCCGTACACTGCTTTTACTCCTTGAAAGAAATTCCTGTAGTTGTGTGAATCGGCGTACCTTTGAATTTCTCTGGCCTTGCTTGCCCACCACTCGTTCTTTATTCTTCTGATTTCGCGTTGCGTTTCATACTTAGATTGGGTAAAAGCTTCTGCTTTTGATGAGTCGTTGGGGTGGTTGATAGCGTTTTGGAAGGCAGTATGTTTGCGGTCAAGAAGTTCTTGTATAAAAGCTTCATTATCATTGAACCAGTCCTCCTGTTTTTTACTTGCTGCAGTGCCAAGAATTTCCTCACTCGCACTTTTTAAACTGTCTTTAATTTGTGTCCAGGTAGCAGCGACATTGGTTTCTTCTAGTGCACTCAGATTCTCTTGAACTTTTTGCTTTAGCTGTTCGACGGTTTGTTGGTCACGCAATTTACTAATACAGAGACGGAGTCTACGTTTTACTTGAGTTCTTCGGCGTTTGGGTCTCATAACAATTTTCATTTTAGAGACAACAGGACGATGATCGGTCCAACATTCGCTATCAATGCGCGCCTTTGTAATTTGGACGTCCTTGAGATGCTTCCTACGTACGATAACATAGTCCAGTAGATGCCAGTGACCTGATCTGGGGTGACGCCAGGTGCCTTTAAATTTATCCTTTTGTCGGAAAATGGTGTTTGTTATAACTAGATCATGTTCGGCGCATTTAGTTAGGAGTAGTTGACCGTTAGCGTTCATGTTGCCCAAACCGTTCTTGCCTATGATGCCTGGCCAGGTGTCTGCATCTCTCCCTACTCTAGCGTTAAAATCGCCAAGAATAACGAGTCGTTCCGTTTTAGGTATTCTACAGAGGGTTTCTTCCAGCTGTTGATAGAAGCTTTCCTTGGTTTCGTGACTTGCATCCAGAGTGGGAGCGTAGGCGCTTATTAGATTTACCGCGTTGCCATCTGATAGCTCATAGCGTAGCAGCATTAGACGCTCGGATAGGCCTTGTGGTACTTGTGTTAGGTTGGATACAAGTTGATTCCGAACGGCAAATCCTACTCCATGTTGTCTTCTTGAATTGGTGGGAAGACCTTTCCAATAGAAGGTGTAGTACTTTTCTGTGAGAGAGCCTTCCTCCAAAAATCGAGTTTCGCTGAGAGCTGCAACGTCAACATTGAGTCGGTGAAGTTCTCTATGTATTAGAGCAGTTCTTCTTTCAGGCCGATCGGTGCGAGTGCTGTCGTTCAAAGTACGAACATTCCAAGCGCCGTAGATGAAAGAATTAGTTTTGTTGGATTTAACTTGTCGGTGTTTTTTCGACATTCGATGAGGTGTCCCTGTGGGCACCCTCCCCCGGAGATCCGATCGGGAGGGTATTTTACCTCCGGATGATTTTGTCCCACTTGAACGCTCCATCATTTTTTTAAAGCCTTAATCGACTGAAAACGAAGCTGCATTTGAAGTTTTAGCTGGAGCAGGTATGCAACTGACCAGCTCGGTTGCGGAAGGCGAGTGGTGTGGTCCCATGGCACAGAAGGAGACTGCGACGATGGGGTAACCAAACGATTCCAAAAGCAACCTTTGTGTGCGGTGGGTTATTTTTACCGCACTCTTCGTGAGAAGGTGGATGGGCTCACAGCAAAAGGTAAGGGTTATTCCGCCCTTACTCGGTCGTTAGAGCCTCGTTAGTGAAAACAGGGTGCACCAAGTTCAAATTGAACTCATCGCGAAGGTGAGGTTAACAATTGAGTAGGAGAGGCTATAACTTGCGCTTCACTACCCCATTACACCCTCTTTGTAAATACTAGCTGTAAGTTGAGATCCATTTTTTGCTATGGTTATGTGGTCTGCATCTTTTTGATAATAAACATTGGGTAGGTTTAACAAATTTTCATTGTCCAATAAATGTCTTACTATTGTTTTTTTCCCTTTTCCAGCAAAACTTGAAGTTGTATCACACCCAGAGAAAGCATGAAGAAACGATATTACACTTGTGTATGGTTCGTGTTTAAAACAATGAGATGTATAAAATGAATCTTTGACATTGCTTGAGCCTGGTTTGTGAAAATAAATATCCAGCCCATTCGAATTTAATTGGTGTAAAAGAACTAGTAAATCGATGTCTTGACTGAAAAAATACTTTTACACAACTAGCCGAATAGAGATTTACTACTACAACAGAACGAGCTCTGCTGCTCTTGTGCAGGCTCACTTTGTCCTACCCCTCTCTACCCCCAACCTTCAGTCGTTTTGGGCGGGCATTTCAAATACCTGTATGCTGAGAAATTTCAAATTTTGTAAATTTTTGTTTTTTTTTTGTTTGAATACGTAACAGTATTTTTTTGTTTGTATTCAATTTTAGCGTGGTCTCCAATAACCAAATTCATTCAACTTTAGTTATTTTATACCAAAGTAAGTTTTTTCATTAAAATATTATGAATTATTAACATAAATATGCTAAAAAATTGAAAATAATGAAAGAAATCGACAAATCGAAAAACTTTTTTTTCGGTTTTTCTTAATTTTAAGCTGCTAAATGACTATAAATCACTAACATCGACGTACCATTTGAAAGTAGACATCTCGACGAAAAAAATGAGTACTAGTAGAACATCAAAATCAAAAAAAAAATCAATAAAGTTATTCGCCGAAGATAGGGGTGTTTTTTCGGAAAAATTGTAAAATATCGAAAAAAATGTATTTCCCATAATTGCAAAAATGTATGCTTATTATATGCAAATAATTACGTACTTTCACAAAGTTTCATTTAAATTAAATAATTTTCACGCGAGAAAAAAATAAAAACATTAAAATCGGTTTTTCGTCTTTTTCTCGCAAATTTTGAGGTTATGTCGAAAAATATATAAAATAAAACTTTTAGATTTTTTTATTATCTACAACATTTGTATGAAATACTTTTACGTTTCGCCACAAATCACAAAAAAAGGTTTTCATCCCTTAAATAGCACCTCATTTCACTACTTCCCTTCATCTCAAGTTCCAAAGTTTTTTTTTTTCATTGTTTATGACCTCAACTATATATTCCAGCCGGCGGTTGCCTGCTATTAATTTTTATTTTTCAGCATTAAAAATCCGTAACGGCCCCAGCCTATTTGTTAAATTGTGTGCAAGACCACATAAAACTGATTATTATTTTATACAATAAAACCTTTTATATATTCCCATACATGTAAACATTTCTAACACTAGAGCCACCCCTGATTAAAAACTGATTCACTAAACAAAGTCTAGAAGCTTTTCAAAAATATGTTGGAACTGGGTTCCGAAATAAAAATCTTACTGTACTGCACTTATTATGCAACCCTGAATACTAACTTATAATACCTTTGCTTACTGTTAGTGTTTTCATTGTTGATTTTTTTTCTTGCATGGTATATCAAAGCAGCCTAAGCAACAGTCGCAATGTCCATAGTGTCTCATTTGTTGATTTGGACCACACTTTACTACAATACCGGGACAAAATAAATGAGCGTTTGCACACGCATTTGGATCAGAACAATTTGGGTTATCTGAAAACGCTGCAGGTAATAAAGCAGCTAGCGTTAAAACCCAGAGAATTTTGTAAGAATACATTGTGTATGATCAAATACGTTTACTGTAAATGGAGCTCTTATTTACAAATTTTTCATTTATATATTACAATACCAAACATTTAATCGACTGTGTGCAGCCACATGTACAATTATTTATCCCAAATCGGTGACGTGATTGACAGTGGTGTGGTTTGTTAGAAAAGTAACGGGGTCGATTTTATGCTGCAGTTAATAAGCAACCCATTAGCTTCGAAAAAACATAATTATTTTATCTCATCCATTTGAGCTGTAAGCATGGTAATGAATTTTACCTCACGAAAGCAAAATGCCCATGGAGGGAGGTGTCAGGTAAGATAAAAGTAGCAATAAACTCATTCTGATTGCCGACGAAAATTAACCTACATCAAATAATTCGTTAAAAGAATGTTGATTATATTTTAAAAATGGAAGTTAGATAAGACAAGCGCACAGCTATTTAACAGTTCAGAACGAGAGCGATATACCGGGTGACTCAGAAAAGGTAGGTAGGTATAGGTAGGTACCCCCCACAGTTTCTACAGTTTTAAAAATAAAATTCTGAAATTTGGGAAATCAAATTTAGGTATCAATGGCCATATTTTGATCATTCAGTGGTAAAAGAATCACTTCCGGTATGGTCGGAAATTGCCACAACTATCTTATTTTAAATAGCACCCTGTATAGTTAAGTCACTTTTTCCATAAAGCTGTAATTTCCCTTTCCAAGGGTTTTTTCAAATTTTTATATCGGATGAGAAATAACCTTGGAAATGGCATGTATTTGCTATTTCTAGTTGGCTTTGGAATTAATAATCTCTTTATTTCCAACAGTTAAGCACCCAATTACAGGAAATACATGAAAACGCATATGATAATAGCGAATAAAGAAGAAAAATAATATTGACACTTAAGTTACAAACAAAATTAAACCTACTATTCAGTAATAATTATATGACTTAATATACTGCCTAGACTGTCAAAATTAATATCACATAGATGGGAGATTTTATTACATTACATAAATTGGAGATCTCGCCATAATATTTGTCCTATAGTTCTTGACATAGAAGGTTGTGTAACGGCGGATTTCAAGTCTGGGTATGTGGAAATTGATTTTATCTAACAAAAAGGGACAATCAATAGTATTGTGAATTAAACTGAATAAATATTTAATGGAAACGACTTTAAAACGGTTCGTTAAAATGGACGTATTAATTCCTCTCGGCGGGTAAATACCATCCTCCTTAAAAAACAAATATTTTAGGAACTTCCTCTGAACTGACTCAATATTATTCACGTGACATGTGTACCACAAATACCATATGATGGCACCATATTCCAATCTTGAGCGAACGTATGCGTAAAATAACAACGTTAGGCTAGAAGTTTTGATAAAACACTTGCAGTTTCTTAATATGAAGCCTAGCATTTTATATGACTTTGATACAGAACTATTAATATGGGCTCGAAATGTTAACTGGCTATCGAAGATAATACCCAAATGTTTGATTTCAGTACATCTGGTTATACTCTCTGAATTTATTTTATAATCAGGTTTATTTTTCCGAGAAGTGATAACGTAACATTTTTTAACATTAATGCACAGATGGTTCGCACTACACCAATCAGATACGGCTTTAAGGTCATTCTGGATCATTCTATAATCGATTATCGTTCTTATCTCTCTATAGATTTTCAAATCATCCGCGAACATTAATTTTGAACAGTAAATAACATCATCATTAATATCGTTAATGTAAATGAGAAATAGAAGAAGAAGAAATAGAATTGGAGCCTTGTGGTACTCCGGATGTATTAATGTAGTAATCCGAACTAAAACCCTCGTACTCGACAAACTGCCTGCGGTTAAATAAATAAGACGTAAATAAATTAATTAAGCCTGCAGAAAATCCAAAGTTATCCAATTTCTTTATTAATAAATATAGATCGATTTGATCACAGGATTTCTGAATATCCATGTATACTGTGTCTACTTGTCCTTGCTTATCGAAAATTTCCGAGGCAAACTGAGTTAAGCAGGTGAAGTTTGTGATCGTAGATTTTTTAGCTAAGAATCCGTGTTGGTGCAGGGAAATATATGGTCTAACATTAGGATAAACGCAATTATATATTATTATTTCTAATAACTTCGCAAAATTACATAAAATAGAAATAGGCCGATAATTTTGGAGTACAGCTGGGTCACCTTTCTTTAACACGGGAGTGATTCGAGCGATTTTCCACATATCGGGAAATGTAGCTATTCTCAAGATTAAATTATAAATGAAAAGTAGGAGTTCTAACAAGGCACGATAACAATCTTTAACAAGAATTCAGGAACAAATTTAAAATATTTGGAAGAGTAGGCTTTGAATTTGAATAAAAGGGTATTTCTCAACAAATTAAATGTAAAATTGGCCTATTTTGTTCATTTGCTTGGATTTAAAATGTTTTTTCCAGGTTTCCATTTCATGGAAATTGAATATGTTTTATTTTTTATCAGATAGAGTGGTAAATTTGTTTTAGACTGTTTTTTCCTGATTAAAAATTGAATATAAATTAAAATAAATATTAACCTGTAGATTATGTCTATTGTATGTGCCATTAAAATATGGGTCCAGGATGAAACGACTGAGAAATGCCCACAGAATAACTTCTGATACCTCATAAAGTGAAAAATATTAATAAATGTACTTCAAACGTGACAAAATTTATCTGTTTGCTAAAAATTAAAAATCAACCGCCTTTTCAATCGTCGGTTCCTTGTCGCTACTGATTGAAAATCATACACGAAAAAGTATTTTTTGTAGGAAATTTCGTAAGCTTTCATTTAGATCTTATGAAATTTTGTCGTAAAGTCAAAATAAACGACGATATATATAAAAAACATAATTAAAAAATAATATTGGTTCAATTTTTCTAAACAAAAGTGTTTAAGATCCTTTTTTTAAAGAAAATATACCTTGCGAACCACTTATGCTATTGCATAATTTTCATATGTATATAAGCTAATAAAAATAGGTCAAAACCAATTTTTAAAAAATTGTTATGCACAGTTCTTGCAGGAAAATCTTAATTTATAGTAAAAAAGAAATTTTTGCTCATAGCATTAAACAGCTCTAACTCGTGAACCATTCATCGTATGAAGATCACTTGGAGCTCATTTTACAGATAATTTAATTTTCTTCGAGAAAACTTTAGTGTCATTATTGCCTAAAGCCAATCAAGAAATATTTATTTGTCAAAATGCACTTGAAAATGACAATTTTTCAAGTTTCTCCCTTTTATCTCCATTCACTCGTTATCAAAACGATTTTGTACATACACCAACATAATCAAAATTTGATTCTCTTTAACTTTTATTAGATACACTATGTGTGTACGATCTATCGTTTTCAAGTTTATAACGATTTTATCAAGAAATCAGTGTTCTGATAGCGTGCTATAAAGATATTTAAAAATTCATATCTCTGCCAATATTGATCGAATGGAAATGAAAAATAAAAGGAAATTGTTCGCAATCGAATTCTCTACAACTTTCATTTGAAACATTTTGCGATCCGAACGACCACTTTTGAGATTTTAGCGAAGAACGCGCGCGTTTCCGTTGCGTCGCAAAACTGTAAAAATTTCAAAAAACCTATCTCGGCTCCAATAGATCGTACGAAGTTTTTAAAAAAGCAAATTGTGCGGATTCTTATTTCTTATAGGTAATATAAACTTTATTACCTATATTACCTATTATTACCTTTATTACCTATAGGTAATAATATAAACTCGGAATGTATCAATTTTACTGCAAAAAAATTATAATTTTGACTTGTATATACAGTAAAATTCATACTTTCCGAGTTTTTTGCGAAAAACCGATTTTCGTTACCTATTTTCTCACCTCCCCTCTGCGTCTACCGGTGGGGACTTTTAATATATTAAAAAGTACCACAAAATAAGCCGGGTCCCAAAATTTCAGCCCGTTTTGAATTATTTCATCCAAATTCCCATTTTATTGGGCTATGTAGAATATTTGGGTACACATGTGTGTAAGCCAATACATTTGTCTCAATTTCTTCGCTTACTTATAAATCTGTCCTGTGCCAACTCAATATTTTCTGCATTTCGGAATGGCTCTTCTAGAATTTTAAAATACTGCCGATATGGCTGACGACAATCGGGATATCTTTCATAATATAGACGTGCGGCCGCATGGGCATTTTTCTGACATACGCCGTAATTTAAAAGTAAATCTATCTTTTTATTTTGTGTATATTGTATCGTAAATTGTACCTTATTTTGAATAAAGCACCTAATTATAAACTTACAAATAATAAGTACGCCTCTATTTCACTCAACAATAACGTTTTGACAGATGCTGTGTGCAATTTTTCATCTGTTTTTCATGGCTTACTGCAAGATATGGACACATAATTCGAAACGCTTCTACAAAAAGCTTAATATTTATTTTAATTTTTTTATGTAACTTTTCATCGGGAAAAACCAGTCTAAAGCAAATTTATCACTCTATCTGATAAAAAATAAAACATATAAGATACTATTTGAAAAATTGAAATTATGACAAATTAAATTTCCATGAAATGGAAAATTGGAAAAACATTTTAAATCCAAGCAAATGAACAAAATAGGCCAATTTTACATTTAATTTGTTGGGAAATACCCTTTTATTCAAATTCAAAGCCTACTTCCAATTTTTTAAAAGTTGTTCCTGAATTCCAAAGCCAACTAGAAATAGCGAATAAATGCCATTTCCAAGGTTATTTTTCATCCGATTTTAAATCTTAAAAAAGCGTTAGAAAGAGAAATTACAGCTTTAGAAAAGTTTTGCCACTTGATAGCTTTTTTATTTACGTTTAATTTTGGCCCGGCCAGATCGCGATAGAATGATTAGGAAGGGAGATAGAGGAGGGCAAACTTAAAAACTTTGGCAAAACTTAAATTTAAATTTCCCAATAACACTACCCGCCCATTGGTCATGAATCATGAATTATTTTTACCTTATCTTTGAGGTGTTTAAAAATAACAATTAATTTTCCAGCATCAATACAAGAAACATTGTTATACCTGACTAATTACAAATATGTACGTAGATATCTACATAAAATATAAACACTTCATATTTTAAGTACTGCTTTTTTGCAATGAAGTAAATAATGTAACATAATATGTTTTAAACTGTAAATAAAATTGATTTGCAAAAATACTTGTCATAGCCCAGGTGCTAGAGATTTTCACTATGTCAACATCGGGAAACAAATAAGACTGGCTTTCAGTTTTAATCATCTCCTGATGATGCTAACGTGTTTAGCGAAACGCACATTGAGTGGAGTATTCGAGTGTAGTGTTGAAATGTTTGGGCATTTTGTAAAAGTGATTTTTAGACACCAAAGATACGTGAAAAGTAGACGTCATACAAAAAAGTCCCACCGCCAGATAACTCTTAGCCTATTTAGATGCCTTCCCATATTTAAAGCGTAGTGCTAAGGTTAATGAAATAAGATGCGAATATATAATACCGTCAAGTTAGAGAATTTAAAATAATACAAAGTATAATAGCTGTAACAAGTAAACAAAAGATAAAAGACAGAAAAAACTCTAAATGATTCAAAGATGCACCAGGTCATATTTTATGTATGTTTCTGTTTAAAAATAAATTACTTGTAATTCCTATAATATCTATAAAAATATGTTGGAGATAATTCATGACTCGTGTCATCAAGGTATGAGTTTTTACCTGTCAACTCATGTATTTGAATATTTCAAGAAACTTTATTCTGACCAAATATGGGGTATATGTGCAGCATGCCAAAAAATAATATTTGATTTCATGGAAGTAAAAAACGAGAAATTCCTTTTTCTAAACGATTACGACTCAAAATATCTTATAATTCAACAGAGGACGATAACTACAGAACAAAAAGTGATAGAAGTACTGAAAACAATATTCTGCATATTTGAAAAGCCTTCAAGTGATTTGAAAATGGAAGAAACTGCCCACACAAGAAGTCGCCCTTATCTCTCTTTATGCCCGCTAATGATAACTAAAATACTTTAGAGGCGACAATTTATAAAAAATTATCTATCCTTATAAGTAAAATGCTTTAGAAATGATGTCTCAGTTACTAAATTGTAACTTTTTTGTAGGTGATTATCAATTCTGGAGTTACAATGTTCTTCTACATAGTATAACTGACTTTCAATGATGTTTCTTTTACTTACATGATTTATCAAAACAGCCCAAACAGCAGCCGCAATGTCCAGTGGGTTTAATTTCTTGATTTGGACCACAGTGTAAAACAATACCTGGACAAAATAAATGAGCGTTTGCACACGCATTTGGATCAGAACAACTTGGCTCTGATAATGCTGCGGGTAACAAAACAGCCAGGGTTAAAACCCAGAAAATTTTACGAAAATACATATTATATGATCAAAAATATTTACTACAATAGACCAGTTATTTACAAAATGTTCGTATATATAGTAGTTTACAGATATTTTATCGTCTTATGAATCCGCATGTATAAATAATTAAGTATTCCGATTCACTGTTGTAATTATCAGTAGCGCGTTCTATCAGAAAGGCAACGGGGTCAATGAAAGAAGTCGATAAGATACAGTAAATAAGCAACCTACTAGATTCGACAAGTAAAAAAAAAATGTGTTTCTAATTTGGAATGTGAGGATCAGTCCTATGCGGAACTGCAGAAAGAGGCGAAAAATGTTTAATTACTGGGAACCCAGAAAAGGCATCTCCTCCCCCTCGTTTTCGAGGGTGAGAAATACGATGGTGACAATGGTGTAAATCAATTTGGTGCAAACCACACCTTTATGCAAAAAACTATCCCTTCTCCAGTTTTTCGTGTCTGGGCGTGCGAAGGCTTGTCGGATCGGGATTTTTATGCTCAATTATAATAAATTGAGCCACTATCGACCACAAGCTACTCCACCCAGCCCCAAACATTGAAGCCACACCCTCAAAAACTGAGATACCTTCAAAAAGCTTCAAATCGATGGTGCGAATATTTTCTCACTCACCTCTCTCCAACTTCCCACAAACGCAAAACTACCCCCTCGTTTTTCTTATCTGGGCCTGCATGTGCGAAGACATGCCGGATTGTTTTTTTTTTACTTAATTCCAGAGAATTAAGCAACTTTCGACTACAAACCACGTATCCCGACCTCAGGGGTTGAAACCACCCCCACCCCCAAAACAACAATACCGTAATAAGCTCGAATTTGAACATAAATAGGTATGCTCCCGTTTTCGTGGGTAAGAAAGACGATGGTTACAATTTTTGACAAGTTACAAGTTTTTGCGTCCGCCCTTAATTTCCTGTAACTGTACACCAGATTCCCCTGCGGTTTGCCCCTCGGTTTTTACTATAAGCGTTCAACATACTAACTGTCGAGTTCATAGAATAGCGATGTTAAGTAGGGGATACCAGTCAATATATATACGAATATTGTACCAATTCTGATAGCGAGTGAACGTCAACGTGTAAATTGAAATTTCGTATATACATTTCCACTTTCCTCTTTTTCTCCCACCAGCGGAGGAAAGCACGTCATAATAGTGGCCGGACACAGAGATGTCGGATTTCCACTCGCAAAAAAATCCTTTCAGCGCGAGAGACGTTAATAGACGAGAGTATAAAATTTATAAAGTATTATGGTAAAATTTGAAAATTGAACTCTTTTCAAAAATGTAATGAATGTAATGAACGTAGTCTCGAACTACCACGTAAGTGATAGATGACTTTGAGCAATTGATTGAACAGAATTTAATGTGTTGCAATTATAATTAGACAGGCTCGTGCATATGTGTGCTCTCCTTGAATGTAATTTCGACTTTTAAACGTTCCTAGAAGCAAATTTGTCGATTTATTGAATTTTATTCACTAGAACTTTGAAACTACCTGCGCTACAACAGGTTAGGTTTTAATACCCAAGTATATGATATACTATTTGTGTTCTTGCAGCTGTGGAGCATATTAACGACATGAACAATAAATGCTTTTAACCCACGGGTCAGCTACTAACTGATCCTGGGCAAACGTGATCTATGACCTCTAATTTTCCCGTTAAAATCAACGGGAAAAGATTTACGTTTTTCCCTACCGGAGGTTTGACGTCGTTGACACATTCTCTGCCAAAATTCCCAAAATGACTCATCTGTTCAAATTCACGTCGAGGATATTAGAATAGATGCTAAGGGTGGTGTTTTCGTTGTTGTAGGAATCGGCACGAAGATTCTATCCATAGAATTTCACGAATTGTTCTTCAATGCCTGAATTTGATGACAGACACAATAGACGTCCTGACATATAGCAGCAAAGGTAGGCGTTAATGTTGACAACGGCATAGTATTTTCTGTTTTACCAGCATGCCTGCCATTCCATCCAAGGATTGTCTATTAGATATTAGGCAAGTAGAAAAATTCCTATCCTTCGGCAGCACAATTTGCCACTTACTTTTTATATTATAAATTCGTAGGTGTGACTCTTCATAAGATAAATATAGTGTATTAGATTTGAAATTTTGTGTCTTCTCTTTACGCTACCTATTTTGCAACTGTATTATTTTAAAATTTGACATAATTGATGAGACATTTTTTTTTTTTTATTAAGCATCAACCACAAGGGTTATTAGCTTCGGTACATTACAGTATTATTTTTTATAAAAAAATAAATTTACAGTAAATAGATTTACATAGTATATACATATATATACATACACACACACATATGTATCACATTAAATATTGTGTAACATGTTAATGTCTGAGAGGTATGATAAAAGAGTTTTTATGTTACAATCCTCCCCTAGAATGGATTTCAGGTCCTCTTTCAATTTGTGTTTTTGCCTTTCCCTTGCAAATTTGGGGCACTCCACTAGAAGATGTTGAACTGTTATTTTCACGTCACATACAGGGCATTTGCTTTCTGGTTCCATCTTTAATATATATTCATGGGTTGCTTTGGTATGGCTATACGGAGTCGGGTTAAAATGATTTGATGTTGGCGTTTATTTGGAATCTTTTTCCAGGGCGATACAAAAGGTTTGATTTCTTTTAGTTTCGATTCTGTTCTTAGCCACCTGTTTTTCCATTTGTCTCTTAACTGAGTTTTAGAGAAGCTTTTAAAATCTGTGTAAGGCAGTTTCGTTTCTGTAGTAGCATTGTCGTCTGTTATTGCAATTTTGGCATGATGGTCGGCTGCTTCGTTACCTTTTATTCCTATGTGCGATGGAATCCATAGAAAATGTACCTCGTTTCCTTGTTGTTGCATTTCGTACAGAGTTTGTTTGACTTTTATTAGGATGGGATGTGAAGTGTACAGGTGCTTCATGCAGTTTACTGCGCTTAGAGAGTCGGTAACTATTAGCGTTTTCATTACATTGTTGTTTTTTGCAAAAAGGAGTGCTTGGTGTATTGCGTAGAGTTCGCCTGTATAAGTACTACTCATGTTTGGAAGTTTAAAATGTAAACTTTGGTTGGCTGTGACTGCTGCGGCACCAATCCCTTCTACCGTTTTTGATGCATCGGTGTAGATAAAAGTGTACTCTTCGTATTTTGCACATATTTCCCGAAAATTTATATGAATTAGATCCTTTGTTTCTTCCTTTTTGTTGAATATGGTAAGTTTGGTATTACAGATTGGTCGATTAAGAAGCCAGGGTGGGAAGGAGCATGGAACTGTGGGGAAAATATCCGGGAAATGAATGTCTAGTTGAGTCGTATACTGGTTGATTCCCTCGTAAAACGGGGGTGCTAGTCTCTTCCTTTTAAATGCATCGGTGAATCTGGATGCGAAAACATTGTTAAAAGCCGGGTTTTCTTTGTTACTAGCTACTCCTGCAGAGTACGTTAAAGAAAGATATTGTCTTCTCCATTCTAAGGATGGTTCGCTTGATTCGCAGTAAAGGCTCTCTATGGGGCTGGTCCTATATGCGCTTAGGGCTATGCGAATAGCCGAGTTATGGATTACATCTTTAGTGATTTTTTGTTAGCCGATGAATAAGCTATGGCACCGTAATCAATCTTTGATCTGATGTGGCTGCGATAAATGTAAATAAATGTGTTTTTCTTTGATTTTTCCAACAAGAAAATTTACTCTTCTTCTAGACTTCGCCCTATGCGTTAGAAATGTAATGTATTTGTTATACACTTACAAATAAAGGCATTTTACTTTTATTATTATTACTCACCGCCTATAGGGAATTTTAATCTTCTTAATTGCCATTCATAAAAACCATAATTAAAAACAAGAACACGCAAAATTTCTCTCATTAAAAACATTATTATGCGTGTACTTTTATTTTATCTTTTAAACATTGAAAATATGGTAATTAGTTTTCCAGTATTATCAATACACATTGTCAACCTTGACTAATTAGGCATATATAGGTAGAGATTTACATAAATAATCTAATACTTAATATTATAAAAATTCTCATATAGGTACTGAATGACACTAAAATATGTTTTTTTAAATTTTAACAAAATTTAATCGAACTTCGGTTACCGAATAAATAAAGTGCGTACGTATTTATTATTTGATATCTCACTTGTGATCTTGCTTATTTTTATCTGATTTTCGCGTGATATATCCATTAGGACAACCTTTAATTAGTACATTGTAGACCAGCATCCCATTGGTTATTCTCATGCTTGAGGCGCCACTTTAAAAACGTAACTGCAAAAATCAATTTTTTTTATAGCTAAAGGTAGTGAAGTTAATAATTGAGTATGGCTTACCTTTTGTGTTAGACCTGACTGCTCCGTACACAAGAAGAAACTGATAGAATACAAGGACTAGAGGAGGAGCAGCTTCAGCACAAAATTCATATCAACAACACACTTACAAAGCAAATAAAGTACCACTTTATCCACTAGTGGAATAATGAAATTACTTTATTCCACTAGTGGAATAATGAAAAATACAATTATTAATATTAACATTTATATTAATAAAACATAATATTTTTAGTCGCAAACTCCTCTATAAAATCCTTATTTTACTATAAGGAACGTAACCAGGCTGCAACCAACAGCTACTCTTCGGGCTGAGCGCTGAATTACAAGTTACAAGCCTGACGCGTTAAGTGTAATAATTGCATATTACCATCAAAACGCTAATGCTTCGATTGCAACAAACACCAGCCGAAAGACTGATCGATCCTACCTTAAAGGAGCTCTCGTGTCAGTCGTCACACACAACTTGCAGACTGCAGTTTCGAGCTGTTGGCTCTCGTCAGTGCAAGACAGGACAGGCATGTGACGACCGACACGAGGATCACTTGACTCTTTAGTACATTTCGGTATCCTTGATATCGCGACATGTAAAACAGTTAGCAGGCGCCATCTAGCGGTCCAGTGTCTGTTGCAATCGAAAAATAAATAGCCTAACTGGGCTTAGCATAGTTCAAATGTGCTGTTAGAGGGCGGGATATTAAAACATAATATTTTTAGTCGCATACTCCTCTACAAAATCCATATTTTACTATAAGGAACGTAACCAGACGACTGCAACCAACAGCTACTCCCCGTGCTATGTGCCCCGCCGAGCGCTGAATTACAAGTTCCAAGCCTGGTGCGTTAAGTGTAATAATTGCATATTACCATCAAAATAATACTTCGATTCCCCTTATATAATTAATAATATTTCTAAATAATACGCACTCGACACCTAATTTGATACTATAAATCGGGATATTTTTCCTAAATAGAAATTTATTTTCCACTATTTGAAGCTGCCGATAAATCGAGGGAGAGCGTTGTTTCTTACCATATGACTTATTAGAATATTGTTGAGTATTTACGTTCTTCAGGACTACGAAACAGCCTCACGCTGAATCCGAGTCTTAGAATTTTCGTATGAGAGCTATTTCTCACAAATCAATATCTTTGGTGTCTCAAAACCACTTTTAAAAGACGCCAAAATATTTGAACACTCACTCGAATGTAGCAGGTAATCAGAACTGGCAAGATACCAGCTTTATAAACATGTGGTAAGCCGGCGTAATTGTATAGACTAACATTTACACAAAGATAAACCTTAAGTATTTATTGCTTGTTACAATTATTGATTGTAAGATTCTGCAATTTATCAAAGAGAATTTTTCTCAACCTTATTTTGAAAATGAATATAAACCTGCAAATATTTCAAGTTTACCTTATATCACACGTCACAATTACACCTAGCAGGCCATCTAGGACCAGTTCTTTTAGTATTTCATTTCAATGAATTACGTCAACTTCCAATTAATGAAAAAGTGGTGGTAGCATATGCAGATGACATGATTCTCCTGGTTGAGGATGACTCCTGGGAAATATTAACCAATAAAAGTGTGGTAGAATTTTCAAAACTACAACAATGACTGTCGAAAATTACCTAACAGTTAACCTAGATAAGACCATAGGACAACGCACATTTCTTATGGGAAATGGCCCTCGGCGAAACTCGCTGGAATTGATATATGTTATTCCTCTTGAGCTCCTGATTAAAAGTCCTCAGTTTTAGCTGTATTATCCGGAAAGGATTAATTGTATGGTTTGCATCTACTTATAGCATAACCGGAGAACATGTTAAAGAACGCTATAACCCCGATATACTTTTCGACGTTGTAACAAAATCCGACTTAGGAAATTCTTCGTACGAAAAGCGTGCTTCACGTAAAAACGCCGTGGAAGAGGTTTTTAATACTTGTAAACATATTTTCGCTCTTCGGAGCGTTTTTTATGCCAAATTTTCGCTGACTCTTCAAGGAGCGTTAATTTATAAAGTGTAGCAAATGTAGCTGCACAGGGACGTAATGTCGCCCCGACTACCTAATTTTAGAAAGTGTACTAAAATTAGACTTTAACTTCGAAATTTTCAAGATTAAAAACCCTTTTACGAATCCACGTTGTCAAGCACTGCAACTCTTACGAGGTATTGAATATGAGGACAAGTTAGTCCAACGACTATTCAAAGTATATCGGAAGTTATAGCGAAAATAGCCCTTAGCGACATGGGACCCCCATCATTTCCTAGCAGTCGGATTTGACGGGGAAATGATGTGTTTTGACGGGGTTTGCCCTAAACCGGTTCCTCAGTGATTCGGAGTCAAAAAAGTATCTATACCATGTACTCATACGTGCATGGGATCCGCCTTGCCTGAACGTAAAAAGTTGTTATTGTAGAATACAATCGAAGTAGATACGCTTCAAGCAATTTTAAGCTCCGAGGAGCGACCAAAATTCATGTGAATTTAATAATACGTTTATAAGACAGGCAAGCAAAAGCCCACCAAAATTTCAGTTACATTGAACTTTTCTTGAATCTTTTTGTGCATCGTTAGCTTATTAAACCGCATATTGGATGGTAGTTGGTACATTATAAATCGTTCCGTTCGTCACCATGTGTTGTACACGGGCCAGACTAGTGTTTGTTAACATTTCTCTTGAAATAAAAGTTGTTGTAAAAACATATTTTTTTAAAGATTTAATATATATATTTTGAACTTTATATTGCCTTTTAGTTGTGTTTTCTAACAAAATTCCTTTTCAGGTTTAACTTTAAGAAAGTGTGGTACAGACAGTGTTAGGTTTATAGTGTGACGACGTCCAATTGATACCATCAAAGCAGCAGTTAAGCATAAACGACAGTAAGTATGATTTTTTACATTATTCTCCGTCTGAAACAGTCGTGTTGAACACTAAAAATTTTGTGAACGTAATATTTATTTATTTAGAGTTAAGAAAAGAGTTGAGGAAAGAGAAAATTAATTTTTTCTTTTTCCTATTTTTTTTTAAATTTTTCTAAGTTTTTAAAAGCAGAAAAGACGTCCTTCAGACTCCATTAAGATGGATCGTTCACAAACACAGTGATAAATCTTTTCCGGATAATACAGCTAACATTGCTACTGACAGCTATCAACTGTCAAATACCACCTTTGACATCGGATTTGAAATCAGCGCCTCAAAAAACCCCTTGTATATATTTTGATAATCTTTTCCGGAAGATAAGGCGAATTGGCAGTGCTACTGACAGCTGTCAACTGTCAAATGATACTTTTGACATCGGATTTGAAATCAGCAACCCGAAAAACCCCCGTAGAATACTAGCGAATGTGTATTGAAAGGACCATGGTTCCATACTATTAGTGAAAAAATGCCGAAAAATCGACTTCCCCCCCATATCTGGAATACTGTACATTTTCCGACCCTGTGGTCAAGAGGACTTTTGATCAGGAGCTCAAGAGGGATAAGATATATCGATTCCAGCGAGTTTCGCCAGGGGCCATTTCCCATAAGAAATGTACGGGGTACTTTGTGTGCTTTAGTTATATGACAAAAACGTACTTAATATAGATACACTTCAGTTACATACATACTCATGTCTAAACAAACAAAAGCGTGACTGTACATGTGCTATAAAACTGCAGCAAATAAAAAACACTAAATATTTTGGAATTATCACAGAACTTAAAATGGTTGGAACATATTCAACAATTTAAACAACAAACTAAACAAGTTGCTTTGGAAATTCTACCACTTAAAAAATATTTTTCCTTCTAACATCTTAAAGCCACTGCTTTGGTCGAATCAATTCTTAGATATGAAATAATAATATGGGGAAGTGGTTATTCGACAGCGCTTCTAGAATTGGGGATAGTCTCATTTATGTGGTGTTTATTATTATTGTTTAGTCAAATCACAAAAGCGTGACTGTACATGTGCTATAAAACTGCAGCAAATAAAAAACACTAAATATTTTGGAATTATCACAGAACTTAAAATGGTTGGAACATATTCAACAATTTAAACAACAAACTAAACAAGTTGCTTTGGAAATTCTACCACTTAAAAAATATTTTTCCTTCTAACATCTTAAAGCCACTGCTTTGGTCGAATCAATTCTTAGATATGAAATAATAATATGGGGAAGTGGTTATTCGACAGCGCTTCTAGAATTGGGGATAGTCTCATTTATGTGGTGTTTATTATTATTGTTTAGTCTTTAAATATATCGCAAAAACATATATTAAAAATTATCTTAGGAAAAATAAATGCTACTCCACTGAACTACTGTTCAAACAATTTAATGTATTTAATTTACAACTCTTGTATACCTACCAAGTCTCTTCTAATATTATATACACATAAACATAAAAATTTACAAGTCACTACATGTGCACAACACAAAACAAAATTATAATTTAAATATCGCAATACCTCAAATTAGATACACAAAAACACAAATATTTATAACGTATTTGGTTCATTATTTTATGATATTTTGCCTGTTCATTTTAAATAATATAATAACATAGGATTATTCTATGACAAAATAACTGATTACTTAATAATAATAAATAGAATTCATGAAATTATTGGTAGGTGGTTAAAATATTGAATACAAAAATAATATAGTAATGGCAATTACTGATCATATATCTCACTTGCGATCATTGTGTAGTAAAATTTTACATAATAATTAAGGTTTTACAGTATAATTAAGTTGTTGCTGGTACGGTCGTGAGAAAAAAAAATAGGACAAGTCTTATAACGGTATTTTGCTAAAATCTAGTTGTATACATTTAACTTTAATTTTTGTGACATTGTCAGTTAGTTGTCATAATTTATTGCAAGTGTGCAAAAAAAAACTAATATGGCTCATATAAGCGATTTAGTTAAATCTGGAGTTATTGCTAGAGTAGAAGATGGATGGTCAATGAGACAAATTGCACTGCGTTATAATATTGACAAAAATTCGGTGTGTAACATTTTCAGAAAGTGGAGAATAAACGGTACGATTAGTAGAAATCCTGGATCAGGGCGACGAAGGATATTAACTCATCAACAAGATTTGCAATGCTTTAGTAGAAAATCCATTTTATTCAGTTATTCAGGCTGCTGAAGAAACGAATTTTCCTGGATCGAGCAGTACTGGTCGCCGGCGAGTAAGAGAATCGTAGCTACGCTGTCATGCAGCAGCACAGAAATACTTACATAAAGCTGAACATAAAGAAACTCGAGTAGGATTTGCGCTTGAATTTTTAGCGCATGATGTAAATTTTTGGAACAATGTAATCTTTACAGACGAAAAAACTTTCCAGTCAACACACAGTGGTCGTATTCGTGTTTACCGTCCTCCGAATACTCGATTCGATGAGAAATATATATCTAACAATGATAAAAGTGGTAGTTTTTTTTCGTCAATATGTGGGATTAGATATCGGCACGTGGTCCTGGTGTTTTGTAGCATATTGAGGAACGATTTAATAGTGAACATATATTAGGATTTTAGACAATATTGTTCTCCCTTCTGTGTCACAATTATTTTCTAATAATGAGTTCATATTCAACAAGACAATTGTTCCGTTCTACTGCTCATACCGTAACTAACTTGTTTCAAGACAACAACTTCAATGTTCTTAACTGGCCCAGTCATAGTCCAGATCTTAACCCTGTGGAAGAAGTATGGGGACTACTCGTAAGAAGTATCCAAAAACGGAATGTAAGACCACGGAATGCCGAAGAATTTACTGGAAATATTAAATAATGCATGGGAAAATATTATTACTAATGATTATTGTATAAGGTTATTTAATTCTATGCCAAACAGACTGATAGAAGTTGTAAATAGAAATGGTGCAATAACGAAATATTAACAGTTAGTTTCTTGTTAAGTAGGATATCCTTTGTGCTTTGATCCAGGATTTCTACTAATCGTACCGTTTATTCTCAACTTTCTTAAAATGTTACACACCAAATTTTTGTTAATGTTATAACGCAGTGCAATTTGTCTCATTAACCATCCATCATTTACTATAGCAATAACTACAGTATTAAAATAAAAAATAAATTAAAAGTGATATCTATTTTATTTCGGCTACTCATTACATATTCAAATAGAGACAGATTTACATTAAAAAAAAAAGTTGTCCTATTTTTTTCTGCTCACGACAGTACACACACAAATTGTTTATACAATCTAGGTGTACTGTATAAAGATTAACGATTAATATATATTTAAATAGATATGTATGTATTATTATTTCTCTAATATTTGTTAACTACTTATTTGTAATTGGAAAAGGCAATAAATTTGATTTCATTGATTTGAATATAGTACTCGAGGCGCCTTTTGCTAACAATGTCAATATCACTGGAAGACGTATAAGACTTGTCTCCTGTTTTGATCTGTTTGTTATAAACAGATTTATTGTATTATTACATACTTTGTGATTTTGTCTTGCCAAAATCATTACTGTACCTTGGTCACCTAAAATATCTTATCTTATTCAAGTAAAAAAATGTGTGAAGGTATACATTTATTTTCACAAATTATCGTTATTAAATTATTTTATTTCTCAGACAAACAATTAATAGCCGATTTCAAATTTTGTAATCAACTTGGTCTTTTTCATTAGCTGTTCCAACCCCTTTTATTGGTATTTCAATGTAATAATTTGGTATATTCGTCACAACTCTGATAGATTCCTGGTACTGTTTAGTTTCACTAAAATTAAAATTATTATTTTAGTACTTCGGGGTCAACAAAATCACGATCAAAAAATTGATTTTCTTTTCTCATCAATGACGATGAAAATTTTTCTTATGCATCAAAAGTAGAATAGCTGTGACAGTTGGGGATCATAAACCCATGTATTTTCTTATGGAGTTTCATTTTGCAGAATTTTGATTGGGGACTATGAGAATAGGGTGGATTCGGTATAATGATAATTCGAAATTTTTGAAAAATCACACAAGCCACTGAATAATGTACTGTATAATTTGAATTAATGAAGTTCGAGATATTAGGAACGGTAATTATTAATTTAATACCAATTTATAATGAATAAAAAAACCGATCAACCATGAGGATTCGAACGCGCACCCTTCAGACTTCAGTTCAATTCAGAACAACTTTATTGATGTTAAAATACAAAGAGTGCATTCTCAGAACCTATCCAGGACTGACCGTGCAACCACCGCGTTGATTGCGGTGGCGGATTCCAGGATCAGGCGGACTATGCTCGGTTCCATAATACAATTAAATAATTTAAACCTACAGTTTAAAACAGGTACTCAAATTGTTTATGTCTATCTTAACTACACTAGTAAACTACACATTTCTTCTTAACGATGGCACAGATAACTGTGACGATTACACCAAAGACTACCCATATTTTATGAAAGACGATAACGACGACTAACAGACGGATAAACCCCAATCCCCGCTCTTAATATCCCCAATTCCCCCTCTCCCCCCTCCCCTTTTCGTTTCCTGTACATAAACAATCTGTAAATATAGAAACCTATAAGAATTAATCACAAAGAATTTTTAAGAAAGACAATTTTAATTTTACCTCAACTGTGTAAATAGTGTAAATATTAAGTTAAGTGTATATAAGTAGGTTTTAGTTAATGATTCCTACATAAAATAATCAGTAAAACTCTAAAACTAATAAACGCCGTAAATTCATGTATATACAATCCCTGATTATGCTAAAAGAATTTGCTGTACATGAAAGCAAGGTGTAAATAAAAATTAGAAATTTTTTATGCTTCTTGCATACCAGCTGCACCTGCCATAGTTTCTATGTATCCGAAGCATATTGTAACGCAGCGGGATTATCAATTTTGTCAAATAAGATAAATGAAGCGAATGAAATAAAAGATGTATTGTAAATTACTAAAAATGTTCAATAAAGATATTTTAATGGTAATGGTCAATGGATGGCTCAGCGATATAGCGTTTGCCTGGCAATCCAAAGAGCGTGCGTTCGAATTGTCATGCCTGCTCGGCTTTTTTATTCATTATAAATTGGTAATAAATTAATAATGACCATTCCTAATATCTCGAATCTGATTAATTCAAATTGTATGTAATTGTACACTAGTCAGAGGCTTGTGAGATTTCTCAAAATTCCGAATTCTCATTATCCCGAATCAAAAGTCTGCCAAATGAACCTCCATAAGAAAACACATGGGTTTTTGGTCCCGAACTATCTTAGCAACAGTACTGTCAAACGTTTTGAAAATCAAACTGACATTGTTGGGAGGTGGTTTTTCCTAATGACGCCAACTTGATGAGCTAAAAACACGTCGCCCATTTTTTGGGAATAATATACGTTTAATGCTCAACAAGAAAATATATATTTCTCTTGGCCATGACAACATAAATCTATTGTCACCTCATGTATATAAGAATGAAAAATCATAGTTACCTTGGTGTAAAATATATAAATATATCAACAAATTGTTTGTTAACTCCTGTACTTTTCGGTATCTCTCCATAATGAGGTCTAACGAAAATTACATCCGACCTCACAGATTTGTAAACTTCAAATTTCACCAGACATTCTGAAATTATCATTTGTTAATTTTTTTATCCACAAGTAACTAAACGTAATATTTATATTGAATATTGGACTTATTGTGATCGATATTCATTTTTATTTTACATTAAAAGTGTAATTATTTTCATCACGCGAATATATCATAAACACAATCATAAAGCTGTGTATTTAAAATAGACAGGAATCAAGAAGTCTTTTGATGACCTAGAGAAATGAAACAGATTTAATTCCCGAATTCTCGGCGGAATACTTTTTCCTGTTTTTGTTAAAATTTGAATTGCTTGGCAAAAATACTGTTTAATTTTCTTATTTTTGTAGATTATATGATAAGGATATGGATATTGTACATCCCAGTATCACGTACAATGTACCTAATAGACAACAGAAAATAGTTTAAAAAATCGGTTTTTCGCAAAAACTCGGAAAGTATCAATTTTACTGTAAAATATGTACACATGAAAATTATAGGTAATAAATATCAGCACGATTTCGTTTTTTCTTTAACTTCGTACGACCTGTTCGAGCCGAGATAGATTTTTTGAAATTTTGACAGTTTTGCGACTCAACGAAAACGCAGGCATTTTTCGCCAAAATCTCGAAAATGGTCATTCGGATCGCAAAATGTTTTAAAAGAAGTTAAAGAGAATCAAATTTTGAATATGATTGTGTATGTACAGAATTGTTTTAATAACGAGTGAATGCAGATAAAAGGAAAAACATGAAAAATTGTCATTTTCAAGTGCATTTTGACAAATAGCTATTTTTTGATTGCCTTTAGGCAATAATGACACTAAAGGTTATTTGAAGAGACTTAAATTATCTATATAATGAGCTTCAAGTGACCTTCATACGGTGAATGGTTTACGAGTTACAGCTATTTAAAGCTATGAGCAAAAATTTCTTTTTTATTAAAAATGAAGATTTTCCTGCAAGAACTGTGCATAATAACTTTTTAAAAATTGGTTTTGACCTATTTTTATTAGTTTATATACAAATGACAGTAGTGCAATACCATAAGTCGTTCGCAAGGTATATTTTCTTAAAAAAAAAAAGGTTCTTGAAAATTGTTTTTCTTCAGAAAAATTGAACCAATATTTTTATTATTCCTTTTTTTGTATATATCATCGTTTCTTTTGACCTTACGAAAAATTTCATAAGACCTAAATGAAAGCTTACAAAATTTCCTACAGAAAAACACTTTTTCGTGTATGACTTTCAATAAATAGTGACTAGGAACCGACGATTGAGAATGCGGTTGATTTTTAATTTTTGCAAACAGGCAATTTTCGTCACGTTTAAAGTACAAAAAAGTACATTTAATAATATTTTTCAGTTTTCGTATCAGAAGTTATTCTGTGGGCATTTGTCGTTTCATACTAGGCCCATATTTTTAGGACGTGTAGTACTATTTACACACAATGAGAAGGGTCTGTTGGCATGTGGCGCAGCGAAGGCCCAGGCGCCGTTGTGACTCAGTCGTACTCTAAATTTTCGTATGCGTGAAAAATTGCGAATGTAGAATAATTATTCCTAACAGCGGTGGTAATATATATATTTTAAAATTGAAAAATATCACTGATTGTACGTTCAAAAAATTCATAACTCTGCCAATATTGATCGAATGGAAATGAAAAATTAAAAGGAATTGTTCGTAATCGAATTCTCTACAACGTTCATTTGAAAAATTCTGCTATCCGAATGACCATTTTTGAGATTTTAGCGAAGAACGCGCGCGTTTCCGTTGCTTCGCAAAACTGTCAACATTTCAAAAAAATTATCTCTGCTCCAATGGGTCGTACGAAGTTAAAAAAAAACGAAATTGTGCGGATTTTTATTAGCTATAATCTTCATGTGTACATATTTTACAGTAAAATTGATACTTTTCGAGTTTTTTTTACCTATTTACTACCCCCCCCTCCCTTCCGCCTGCGTCAACGGGAGAGGACTTTTGATATGTTAAAAAGTACCACAAAATAAGCCTGTTCCCAAAATTTTAGCCCGCTCTGAATTATTTCATCCAAATTGACAAATTTCGTCCCATTTTATTGGGCTAGTAGCCTAGTTGAGCAATTAATAGAAATTAATTTACCGTAATGCCTTAGTATTGAGTATGTATTATAATCTGTTGCCTTTACCGTCACATTTAATTAATTCCCCTATGAGAAATCAGTGAAATCTTTGGAAAACTATCATTAATCAACGACTTCATTTTAACTTTATCTGCAATTATATGTACAAAATACGACCAATTATTAAAATTGTGCGGATTATCATTGGTGTACCTGGTCTATGTTAAAGTGCTAAAGTATTAGAGTTTGTGGCCCCAAATTCCCCAAGGAGATTATTGTATAGACCAGAATAAACAACAAAAATCGTATAGACTTATGTCCGAAAGAAGGACTGATCTTGTTTATCTTCCTTGAAAAACGCATGGAACACCGCTTACATTTGAGCCTACAGGAACACCAACGAATCAGGTGATTAAAATAAATATATTGTTATGTGCACGCCCACGCCCTCTTACGAAGAGAGGCTCAATCCCTAGTAGTACACAGAGTAAAAGGAAGCCTACCTAATGGGCAATCAATGAAACAATAGTTCACTAGTCAGCCCAAAGTGGCGCTGCCTCATAGAATACACTGGAAGAAGTAGAATGGCAGATTGAATTAATGGAGAAGCGCCACAGATAAATAAGTAGCAGAGCCAACGCGCTGGTTGCAGTTCAGTACAGTTCTGAATGAATTATGTGATCAGATAAGATAAAGAACAGTAACAAGTTGTAAATTATAGTAGTGAGCCAATAGTAATTTTTTTTAAAATATTTATTTAACGCCTAACACCGACGCCTGTAGACGAACTACCCCCAACCAGGAATTTTGCCGAACCTCTTTCCTTAAGAAGAGTAGGGATCTTTTACTTGCCTAACATTTAATAGACAAGGGACCGACGGCCTTACATCCCCTCCGGAGGATGGTATATCTCCTATACTACCCTCGCCTAAGGTTGTATAGCTTCCGCGCATACACTGATATACAAGCCGCTAGAAGATGTATGAGGCGAGGACGCGGTTTCCGTTGGAATGGTCACCCATCCAACTACTAACTGCACCTGACGTTGCTTTACATCGCATACCGAAGTATGTACATAGTAAAGACGCACCTACGCTCGCCCCTCCCAATAGTAAATAAAAGTTATGATTAGTGTGTTATTATAAGGACTATTTATTGTAATTTAATAATGAATAAATCATTAGTGAAAATTCGTGTTGCAATTATTGAGCCTACGCTTGGAAGTCTTTACTATAGGGTGTAAATACGTAACAAGATAAATGATAATTTCCTATTAGTCCATTTAACGAGGTCCCGATCATCAAAAGTTTCTAGAATCTTTTGCGATACATTTTCTCATTTTCTCCTCTGTTTTAGAGGGCGTATAAAACGATGGTGATGGGTTCGAGTTCTGAAATCCTTGCGTACTACCTCTACCAAAAAAAAAAAAAACACACTGGCTTCTCGGTCTTGGGCTTGCGAGGGATCATCGGATTGGGTTCTTTTATTTTATTTTAGTGTACACCGTCCAACAGTACTTAAACCAATTATAGGTTGGGCAAATACAATAAATAATAATACATACAGATACAAAAATCACCAAATTAAATACGATCCGTGACAGAATATATACCTATATATTGTGCTGTTTTATTTTTATTGAACTTAATAATTTGCAGTACTAATCAAACTTTAACTTGTTTATTTCCAATAGATAAAAAAAAAACTTTAAAACCAAAAGATCAAATTAAAATCTCTTACCTTTTGATCCGAAAGTATGTCAAAATATTTAATGGGCCGGCTAGCTTATCTTTCCCTTCAGTTCCTATTTAAAATGAAATTTTTATTAAAGTAAAATTTTTAATCTGATATAAATAATTTATTTTCTTTGATATTTAGATAATTTAGCTTTATAACAGGTTCGAAAGTCTAATACACTATTTAAATTTTAATATACAACCTTGTCCAAAAATTAAATACACAAAAACCTTCCTTCTTCGTAGCTACACTCTTCTCTTTCCAAATCCAACAATTCTCCTTTCATTAATTCTTCACCTTATTTCGTTCTTATCTCCTCTGCAACTCCAATCCACAATTTACAGTCTATTTTTCTCTTCTTCGCTGATCTCCACAATTTCTGACTTTCAATTCATTTTCAAAATTCTTAATCCTTGTTTATTATTTTTCTTCTTCACTCCCTAATTTTCACTTGTTCTTTTTTTCTTAAATTTGTTTTTCCAATTTTACAACCTCTCTTTTATCTGTGGTTTATTGTTCTATCTCACTAAATATCAAAGTATCCAAAATAAACAAAACAAAACACCATATGAATTTTGATTAATTTCATTCCAAACATAACCTAACTTAAACCTCCTTGTCTTTCTCCAGGAAAAGATTTACCAACTATAAAATAAAATTTCCTACTTAAAAGAAATGTCATAATGACTTAAATGTCAGAAATTATTTCAACAACAACTTATTAACTCAGGAAAACATTTACCAACTATAAAAATAAAATTTACTACTTAAAAGAAATGTCATAATGACTTAAATGTCAGAAATTATTTCAACAATAACTTAATAACTACTAACATAGATGTCAGTATCAAACTTACTGTTGACATCAAATGAAAACTTTAAAACTATTAAAACAACTCTAAATAAGTATTAACATTCTAAAACACATATCTTTCGGATCTTTAGCTAATTTAAATAAATTTTGAAAACCATCTAAAGGAAATAAACAAATTCAAACCTTGATTCAGCAAATAACACAAACATGCAATCTTCGTAATCGTCCAATATGCAAATACATCGCAATATATATACACATATACATACACGTATATACAAACCAGATTAAAATATAGACTACAAACAGACACGTACTGAATAATATTACAGCTATTAAATAATAATAATTCAGTTAATTTACATTAGAGTACCCCGGACCGACCCCCGGAGCTTGACCCTACCTCCGCTCGTACTAGCAATATCTCCAAAAAATAAGAAAATACGGATTCGACAAGATTTCTTATGGATTTTCGAGGGCTAGAATCATGATGAAGGAGCTATTTTTCACTCTATCCTCCCGCAACTACCCCCAACGTATAAGAACCATGAACTACCATTTTTAGATGTTTTAATTAGAAGGATAAATAATACAATTGAAACAAGCGTTTATAGAAAACCAACACATACTAATAGATATCTAAATTTAAACTCAAATCAGTCAATAAATGTTAAAAGGGGTGTTGTAAAATGTTTATACGATAGGGCCAAAATAATTTCATCTAATAATGAAATATTAAATAACGAGAAAAAATTTATCAAAGAGGTTCTAGTACAAAATCAATATCCTGAAGCCTTTGTTGATAGAGTTTTCATAAATGTTGAAATAGGGACAATCAGGTACGACAAAAACCTGAACGTCATTATACAGCAATAATTCCTTATGTATACGGACTATCGGAAAAGCTACGCCGTATAGGTGACAAATTTGATGATAGGACGATATTTCAAACGGGGAACATTTTAAGATCTATTTTAACAAAAACAAAACCAATAAACAGGGAGCAGAATTCAAAAAACTGTATTTACAATATCCCGTGCGAATGTGATAAATGTTATGTGGGTGAGTCATCCAGACCTTTCAGTGTGAGGTTGGATGAGCACAAGAATTACATTAGAAAGAATGAAATTCAGAAATCAAAGATTTGTGAACATGCTTGGGAAAACGGACATAGAATAAACTGGGACTCGGCAAAAATTTTAACAAAAGAAACAGATACAAAAAAAGAAAAATTAAAGAATCAGCAATAATCTTATTAAATGAAGATAAGTGCGTATCGAATTGTTCTGTAGATATTTGTACAACCTGGCTACCAATGTTAAAAGAAGAACTTAACAAACTCAACATTATCTAAAAAAAAAAAAAATATCATCAGTTCTATGTTCTGTGTAAGTAGTAAGTATCTATGGAAATAACATAAACAGAATCTTAAAGCTGTGTATTTGACATACACAGCAAAATAAGAGTTCTTCAAAAAATAGCTTTGAAAACGGAAAGAGATTACTTTCCGAAACGTCAGCAAAATACATTATTTTTGTGTTTATTCCGATTTATATTATTTGCAAAACATAACCTCTGACTTTTCCTTTGGCGTAAACGTCACGGGCGCAGAGGTTTTTTTCCAATAATTCTATTATTTTGTAGATTCGGTGATTTGTTTTGAAGAGGATAATAGTACATGTGGTAGAAAACCCAAATAATAGGAAAGAATATTCATAGAATGCCACAAATAACTTTCAGACAATATTTAGAACCACCCTCTCTTCTATGCTGTGGCGATTCGTCGGATCGGAGTCTTTATGGGAATATCAAGGAAAATAACCATTACTAAACCACAGTTAACCTAAACAGCCCCCGGAGGTTGAAACTACTCTGGTCGCAAAACCGAAATCAGTCCAAAAACAGGAAAAAGGGCTTCTCACGGATTTTCGAGAGCGGTAATCATGATGGTTGTATTTTTTTCACTCTACCCTCTCGAAACTACCCCCTACGTATAAAAACCACCCCCTCCTCACCATCGTGATTCCCGCCCTCAAAAACCCGTGAGTGTTGCGAGCAGGGTAATTCAACCCTCGGGGGTTGCTTAGGTCAACTGTGGTGGAATAATGGTTAGTTTCCCTGATATTTCCATAAAAACCCCGATCCGACGATCCCTCGCAAGCCCAAGACCGAGAAGCCAGAAATAGGGGTGGTTTTTCCTTGCAAAGGTTTGAAAATTCGAAATCATCACCATCGTTTTTCTCACCCTCAATAACAGAGGAGGAAATATATTGCAAAAGATCCTACAAACTTTTGAAATTTTGGTCTTTTTTGTACCTCGTTATATGGACTATATATTTTTGATGATAAATCGTTACCGCGTTATTGGTAGTACAAGTAAGTATTAAAATTTCATGATAGACAATCGATGGGGTAAATTTTTGTTTCGTTTTTTTGTCTCAGTTTATTCATACTTGAACTATAGAAATTTGCTTGAAAGGAAACTAACTCGTTTGAAGAATACGTCTTGGCTTGTTGATTACCGATTGGGGAAGAAGCATTCGGTTACATATTTTCTAAGATAATATTAATATTAATAATATTTATGATTACCTGTTAAATTATATATGGATACTAAAGCTTTACTAGTTTTTCCGACCATCACGTTCTGAAATTTAATCGATGTGGGTTTAACTTGTATATGTGGAAAATAAATATACAAGTCTATTGGAAAAATCTGAAAAATAAAATTTGCAATTCAAATATACACAGGGTCCTGCAACAGTGAGCCTGTCCTTCATAGCTCCTAAACCAAAAAGGTTAGGAATTTACAGGAAGTACAGCTCTAAACTATAAAGGGGCACTCCAGCAAAATAATTTCGAATATACAGGGAGTAACCAAAGTGTGACATCATTAAAGTAAATTATTTTAAATGGAATTACGTATGAATTTTTACTTACTTTTGACATACTTGATATTCCGCATTCAAACCTAAAATGTGAGCTCATTGTGATGCTTTGTTTGAAAGCAATAAATTAATACTGTAAAAAACAATGCGTTTTGCATGACTAAAGGTAAACGGTCCCCATTTTTTCGAGTGTGAATTTGAATTCAAAACGAGGTTAGAAACATTTTAAGGAAGGTTGTATAATACTGTAACTATAATTGTTTCAAATCTATTATATACAGTATGCTCGAAATACATTTTCAAATTTAGAAATTTGAAATTGGCTTTACTCAATTTTTTTCAAATAAAACACCCTGTATATTTTTACGTAGAAATATGCATGATTTAAGTCCAAATAAAATGTTTGTATAAGCGTTACTATAGGAATTCATAGCCGTTTTTGAAATAATTAACGGAACTGAAACATGGGTAGGTAGAAAACCACAAAACTAGAATATAACGGCTTACATTAACTATAAACTACAATAAATGTTCAAAATATTTATTATTCTGTGCCGCATATTTATCTCTGCTGCTGGCGACTCTTTGTATACGGTTTCATTAATATAATCCCCACAATAGGAACAATCCGGCTTTATAAGGTCAGGATATCTAGCTGGCCATTTTGTGAGTTCATTTCTTCCAATCTACTGATTCGAAAATGTATTTTTCGCATACACCTTTACGTCTAGCTAAAAGGAGCTGAAGCCTCGTCCTGCTGAAACCATATTCGATTTTAAATGTATTTAGGCACATTAGCAACCCGAGAATTACATTTTCTAAAAAATCCAGGCGCATGTAGAAATTTAATGAAGAAAGTGAAAAGAGATTATTATTACAAAGCAATCTTAGAAAATAGAAATAATATATAAAAAAGTCTAAAAGTCTTAACGAGCAAAGGTCTGGAAAAGAATTATTATAAATGAAAATAATGTGAAAATAATAAATGATAAGGAAATTAGTGAACATTTTAATAATTTCTTTATAAATATTGGAGAAAACATGGCAAGGAAAAACCAACTTAGTAAATTATTAAAAAGAAGAAACATTATTTGTAATAGCATGTTCCTCAAACTTTTCACAGAGGACGAAATTATAAAAAATATAAACAATTTAAAAAATATATCTTCAGGTGAAGATAACAGATTCTCAAAGATACTGAAATTTTTTAATGAATCATTATATATTTAACATGTTACATGTTTCTTTCCAAACATGCTAAAATATCAACTATGTATCTGTGACACCTATATACAAAGCAGGTGATAAGACAGTAAGTAAATAATTACAGACACATATTTTTAGAAAAATATATAAAAAATTTAACTGTAGAACATTCAAATTATGATAAAATTCTTTCTCCCAATAAATATGACTTAGAGAAGTTATGACTACGATAATGGGAGGTATGAGATTGTATAAACTATACATATATCTCTGTAAATAATAATATGTCACATATCGCGATATTTCTTGTTTTGGTCATTGCCTTCGATACGGCACCGCATGACATTTTACTTAACCCACTCAACGAATATGGTTGGTTGGTATTGACAATGACTTGCGCAGAAGCTATCTTCAAAATAAGGAGCAATGTTTAAAAATTGGTGAAAGCAGAAGTAATTTAAAAATAATAAAATTTGGCATTCCTCAAGGAGCGGTTCTAGGGCCAGTCCTTTCTAACGTATATGTCAATGAATTACTTCAACTTCCAGTTAATGGATTCGGTGGTAGCATTTACAGATGACTCTATTCTTCTGGTTGAGGATGACTCTTGGGATAATGCTACCAATAAAGTGACGGTAGAATTTTCAAAACTATAACAGTGCTCACTATAACTTGCTCTTAGCAATTTACCTAACAGTTAACCTAGATAAGACTAAATTTATGTGTTTTAGTGTATGAGAGAAACGTACCTAATATAAGATACATACAGGGTGTCCCAGTAGTGCGTCAAAATCCAATATCGGCCTTATTAGAAGATGTTGGAAAATTATTTTTTTATGGAAGTGGTATGGTGTCAAAAGGCGCACATTTTAAAAATATTTTGAAATATACAGGGTGATTCGCTACAGCGGAGCATCTTAGAGGTCATTTTTTTTATTGGAACACCCTATATATTTTTACATTTATGAATTTAGCGTAAAATTACCTTTCCAGTGACCTCCAGATTTTTGTTTTTGACCTGGTGTTGCCGAGCTATTCGAAGAAATATGAAAATTTTGGTCGGAACAAGGCTTAACAAATTAAGTCGTTGTGTGTGTGTAGTACTATTAATTAAGAAGATTTATTTTGCAATTATGTAGACAAGGGATGTACTACAACTTCCAAATATTGATTATAATTACACAGGGTGTATTTTATACTAGCGCTACTTCAGGACATTTCAAAGTGAATTTTCTCATTTTTTTTAATGGAACAGTCTGTATATTATTGTATTTTTGAATTGGCATGCAAATTCTCTACGATTCTTGTGAAGAATATCATATAATAATAATAAATAAACACCACAGAAATTACCTAAAATTGATATTTCGAGAGATATTTTTACTTTTTTATTAAAAACCGTTAAATTTATTACCTTTCATTTCGAACTGATCTAGTAGCCACGATTTTGACATAAAGTGAGGATAATTGAAAGTTATCTTATTGATGTTTAATTATTAACTATTGTGAGAAAGTACTTACACTTATTTTAAGTTAAAAATTAGTTTAAAATTCGCACTTTTCAATAATTAGTTTTTCCGAGGGAAGAAATGGTCGATAGGGCTTATGTTCTGGGTGCGAGTGATAAAAATTGTTTGATATCAGCTTAGAATTTATAAGGAGCGATATCCGGAAAGAAGTCAGACCTCTAAAAAATCATTTGAGAGGTTGATGGAACAATTTAACAATACGGGGAAAGTGGAATATGAGAAAAAGGAACGGACAAACAATGTAGTAAATGAAGAAAATAAAACAGTCATACTTTTGAGCGTGATTGAAGATCCTCATCGCAGTATAAGAGAATTGGCAAGAGAAAACGACATAAACCGATCTTCAGTCCATCGAATTCTACAAAAAAAAAAAAATTTCACCCCTACCACGTTCAACTAACGCAGAAACTGATTGATCGGGATTATGAAAGCCGAATACAATTTTGTCAATGGGCAAAACAAAAAATAGGACATCAAAGATTTTTTTTAAATTTGTTTTGATGAAGCAATGTTTCATAAAAATGGATATGTTAATCATCATAATTTTCATTATTACGACACAGCCAATACTTACATCTCACGAACAAATAGCCAAACAAGATGGTCGTTGAATGTTTCGGGAGGAATTGTTGGGGATTATGTGATAGGATTACATTTCTTTGATGGACGTGTGACGGGTCAAATTTATTTGGAATTTTTGCAAGACAGCTTGGAAGAATTACTGGAGGATGTCCCCAGAGATATTAGGGAGAGAATTTGGTACCTCCATGTTGGGCACCTGTGCACCACACTGCAGCTATTCATGAACATTTAAACAACGCTTTTCCAAATGGTTAGATAGGAAAAGGGGTACCCCATACTTGGCCTGCCAGAAGTCCTGATTTGACCAAAGTAGACTTTTTTGTGGGGGCATATTAAGGAGCAAGTGAACAAAGCTCCTATAATTACAAAAGAAAATATGAAAGAAAGAATAAGGGAAATTTTTTAGGAAATTTCTGTAGATATTTTAATAAATGTCGGTAGATCATTCGAAAATTGTTTACAAAAATGCATAGATATACTGGGAGGATACTTTGAACAGTTCCTATAAACACTAGATATTATTTATTTCATTAAATTAGGTTCAAAATTACTTTGAATTTTTAAAATAGTGCCAATTATTGTATTACCTAATACCGTAATTTCTGTTCTTATTATTTATGTCAACTTTTTTGTAATATTAAACGATTATTTATAAATTTTTAAGATAGATTCAAATCTGATTTAATTAAATTGTGAAAAACTACTATTGAGGCAACCAAGACGCACCCAGAAGAAATTTAGTACTACTTTCAATTATTGTCACTTTATCTCAAAATTATGGCTACTGGATCAGTTTGAAATGAAAAGTATTATAATTTAACGTTTTTTAATAATAATAATAATAATAATAAATCGGCTTTATTTTATAAAAAAATATAAATACAATAATTTTCGCAAAAAATAGCAATTAGGCTCATTTGTGGCGAAGCCTAGCTCAAAGCTACTCAAACTTAATCACAAAATTAAACCTTTAAACATAACGTTAAACTATTGAATAAAGTGCACGGCAATAATATTTAAAAAACCATTCAAATAATTTATTGAAATATTTAGGTTATATAGCTTTCAGGAGCTGATAATTTGCGAGATAGCTCTCAGGTCTTCCCCCCGCCGACTACCCCGAATAGACGACGCTCCGACCATCAGTCATGGCCCTCTTCAGAGGCTTTATTTTACCTCTGAAGAAGACCACGACAAGGCGATCAAAAATGAAAAATGAAAAAATAAAAATATCTCTGGAAATATCGAATTTAGGCATAGGGTATTGTACACAAAAATCTTAGAGAATTAACGTGCTAATTCAAAAATACAAAAATATACAGTGTTCCATTTGAAAAAAATTGATAAAATTCGCTTGAAATATCCTGAATTAGCGCTAGTATAAAATACACCCTATATAATTATAATCAATATTTGGTGGTTGTGTCGTAGTACATTCATTGTCTACATAACTGCAAAATAAATATTCTTAATTAATAGTAATACACTCACAGCGAATTAATTTGTTAAACCTTGCTCCGACCAAAATTTTCATATTTTTTTTAATAACTCATAAACAAAAAACCTGGAGGTCGTTGAAAAGGTAATTTTACGCTGAAATCACAAATGCAAAAATCTATAGGGTGTTCTATTTAAGAAAAATGACCTCGAAGATGCTCCGCTGTAGCGAGTCACCCTGTATGTTTCAAAATATTTTTAAAATGTGCGTCTTTTGACACTGTGCAACTTTCATGAAAAAATAATTTTCCAAAGTCTTCTAATAAATCCGATATTGGACTTTCACGCACTATTTGGACCCCCTGTATATATAGTCATGTCTAAGTAAACAAAAGCGTAACTGTATATGTGCTATGAAACTGCATCAAACGAAAAATATTAAATATCTCGGAATTATTGTAGATCAAATTTCGACAGGTCACATTCAACAATGGGCTTATTTAATGAGTTTCATTCAGTAGTTGTTACTTCTTGTGGATAAAGTATTACATAAAATTAGGCGATATTGAAAATTTCATAGGAATCCGACAAGTTGTTCTCGAAATATACGACTTTCAAAGGGCGCATTTGAAGCGCGGTGCAACTAACATCATGACGTCACGCAATAGTAAACGAAACGGTCGTGTAACACATCAACGATCATGCATTTCGCTTGAGAACGTCGAGTCTTTCTCAATGTTTTCCACGTCTTTTTCGAGCTAAAAATAAAATAGTATTTTAGATTTTTCTCATTGCTAGCCTTAAAGAATTTTATAAAAAATTGAATAAAAGGGGTATTATTAACTTAACGGATATGTTTTAATAACAGTGTATAAAACGACCACATGAAATTTGCAATTTTCCCCTACAATCAAAATTTAATAATTATTTAAAATATATTTGCGTTACACCCTGTATAATAGTAGCTCGGTGTTGAAATATCAAGTAGCGTATTTCTCACATATTTTTAAACCAAAATGAAAAAGACTTATAAAAGTTGCTACATTTGAAAATATATTTTACGTTTAAATTTCAAAAATACTGTATTTAATAATAAATAAACATATAGATAGATACTTATATTGAAGTGGTCTTCACAAAAAATGTATATTGATTTAGTAGTAAGCCTTTTCTTTCCTTTCATAGTTTGTTGCCATTTCCTTCCCATTTTTAAATCTCTAGGAATGGTAATAAATGTTTTAGTAGATGTGCCTTGGTGCTTTGACACTCAGGAACAATACAATATTTACAATTCCTTTACTGTCACTATTATACATTGTTAATATAAATCTGTGAAAATACTTGATAATCCGAAATTTTTCACAAACACCCATAAGTTTCAATACGCACTGCTTGAGTTAACGATTTGTTTGCGAAACAGTAATGTAACTAGCCGCTTCGGCTGGTGGGTTACTATTGAATGACGTCACGGCCGTGACTCGACTTGGCGGGTGCGGTCCATGTTTATGATTTTTTTTAGACGATTTACGGATCTCGCAAAATTCTAGTTTTTTGCACAGGGTCTCGGAATTTTAAGATCTTTCCGATAATGAAATAACAAAAAGTGCTAAATGAGCCCATTAAACAACAAAATGCGCAAGTTGGTTTGGAAATTCTACCTAAAAAATATTTTGCCTTTTAACACCTTAAATTCATTGTATTATGCTTTGGTCGAATCAATTCTTACATATGGAATAATAAAATGGGGAAGTACTTATGCGACAAAACATCAAGCGAACTTTTATGAAAAAGAAAAAATTAACATCGTTTTGTATTCAAATTCATATTCGAAAAAATGGGGACCGTTTACCTTTAGTAATGTAAACTGCATTTTTTTAATTTTCAATTTATTGCTTCTGAACGAAGCAATGCCCTTATATTTTAGGCATGAATGTGGGGCATACAGTTCATTAAAAATATGTAACATTGCATAATATGACTTTTAAAAAAACTTACCTCAATGGTGTCAAACATTTTTGTGACATCCTGTGTGTGCGAAATGATTTTCTTGGACGCCCGTTCATTTATATGGTTACACGAAATTCCTAACTTGTTTGGCTTAAAAGCGGCCTATTCATATGCGAGCATGTCCAGCGGATTTGTCCGACAGACAGATATGTGATGAGCTTCATACAGGCGGATTTTCCTGCAGACAGATCCGTTGCTGCTACACATTCACGGACAAATCTCAACAGACGTGAAGTTATAAAGTTTGTTATAATAATATGCTATTTTCCTGTAACTCAGATTATTAATTTTAATGTGCATAATAAAGCTTTGAAGCTACTGCTTACTTATAGTTTTTCTTTAAGCCTAAATCCATTTCAGATATTAATGATGATGAATTAATATATGAGGTTGTGAAGTAAATGCGGCCGTGAAGTAAAAGCGGACAAAAAAATAAGTTTGACAAATGAGTACAATGTAATGTGATGACACTTTAGGAATGCTGTCAGATCCGATAAACGTGATTTTTTGAGTCAGTTGCCTAAAAACAAATGTGGCATGCAATTTTAATTTTACGTCCGGCAAACAGACACTTAAAGCGGCCTATTCACATGCGAATATGTCCAGCGGACCTGTCCGACGGACGTGTTCGTCGAACAGATTCGCATATATGTATCCACGCGCTCGACGTACATGTCTTGCTCGCCGTCCGTGGTCCAAAATGACGATCACCAACAACGAGACAGACAGATACGCATGTGTGTAGTCATTTTCTATGAATTTGTTTGCCGGACGTAAAATTAAAATTGCATGCCACATTAGTCTTTAGGTAACTGACTCAATAAATCATGTTTATCGGACCTGACAGCATTCCTAAAGAGTCATCACATTGCACTCATGTTTGTCAATCTTATTTTTATGGCCGCTTTTACTTCACGGCCGCATTTACTTCACAACTTCATGTATTAATTCATCATCATTAATATTTGAAATGGATTTAGGCTTAAAGAAATATAATAATTAATAAACTGAGATACAGGAAAATAGCATATAACAAACTTTATATCTGCACATGTGTTGAGATTTGTCCGTGAATGTGTAGCTGCAAGGGATCTGTCTGCAGACAAATCCGCCTATATATAGCTCACTACAGATCTGTCTGTCGAACAAATCTGCTAGACATGCTCGCATGTGAATAGGCCGCTTAACAGCTGTAGAGGACTGACGCACTGTTGCCAGACTCTTTATTATTTAAAGACTATCTAGTCGAAAGTAATTCTGACATATGTATATTAGCCTCAACATGTCATTAAATCTAAAATATTAAATACATTATATCATTTTATGTTATTAATATGGGAATAACTGCATACTGATATAATCGTATGTAAAAATATGTAGTAGTGATAAATTTACCAAAATGTGCTTTTTGTCGAGTCCAAATTTATTCTCTGAAATACGACAAAAAAAGCAGATAGCAACAAAGGTTTGTCTTCACATATACACAACTTTAAGGGCACAACAAATAATGGTTATTTATTGAAGGATCTCGTTGTGGTTGTATGTAACTAGATATACAAAAGAATTACGTACTTACCAATTTTGAAACTCCACGTTGGCGAATTGTAAAATCTTTCTGAATCCGCATCATGTTCCTTTCTCTATCTATTGTATGTGCAACTCCTATCAACTTTAGGCCCTCAATAGTTGCTATATCACTAGTGCTAGGAATAGGGAATTTATACAAAGATTTACTTAGATCAATTATTTTCTGGTGACTAAGATTATTGCTTATCAGAACCTGAAACATGAGGAAATATAAAATGTTATGAAACTAAGTAATCTTTGTTATGGAAATCTGCCTAGAATATGTATCTTTATTTTTATTCCCTCTAGCCCACGCACGCTCACGCAATAAAGTTGTAAAGTTGGGGCTAAATTATATCTAGCCCCCCCCCCCCAGTTTCACCAGCTCCTGAATAATTTTCGTATAGACATTTTGAAAATATTCATAAAAAACCATTTTCAGGAGAATTACTTGAACAGCCTGTATCGCGGAAACTAATCACTTCCCGACCCATGTTTATAGGAACTGTTTTCTTATTTTGAAAAGTTGTATTGCTTACTGAAGTTTGGCCTATGCAAGTCGGGACACCCTTTATTGTGGATAAAATGGCTAAAGCTGGAGGTATTGAGGTATTACGACTGTCATCTTACCACTGTGAATTTAACCCCATTGAGATTATTTAGGCTGAAGTAAATGAGAATGTTGCACCAGAAAATAGAATCTTTAAATTAAAACACGTAAAAGGCCTTCTAGCTAGTGTATTAAAAAGAGTTACAGCTGATTATTGGCGAAAATGCATAGAGCACGACGTTAAAGAAGTTGGAAAAAAAAATGTGAGACACTAATATTCGGATTTACGCAGTAATTAAGCCAATAATAATTATAAATGTAGTAGCCAGCAGCCATAGTGACAGGGACAGTTATTTATTCTGGAAAATTATTATTGGTGAATTTTGTTTTTAATTGTGTTATTTTAACAAGAAAGTTTATTTATGTTATTAGAACAGTTATTTATTTTTAACTTGAAAGTTTATTTTTTTTTTAACCTATTACTCCCTAATTAACAATCCTTCACGTTGGTCCTTGCTGGGCAATAAGAACAACTAGCATGGTTGCAGTTTGTGTACATTTTTATAAACATCAAACACTCTACAGTTTTGATGTCAGGTTTCGTAGGTATTCCACTCCTAAACAAAATTATGCCTGCCATTAAAAATTTTCTTAAAAGAACTCCAATTTTTCTTTTTGGCTGAGTTGAGTATAAAATCAAATTTAATCATATTTATTTTTTATTTTATTTCATAAAATATGAACAATATTATTGTTTTATATATACCTATATAAATATATGTGTGGCGCCACTGGATGACGAACTACCCGAATATTTCACCTTCATCTATAAAAGCTCCGCCTATTTCACAGCAGTCAACAAATGATTAAGTTTAAATGCGGCACGCTCACACATTCAATCCATTTGGTCAATTATGGCAATTACATAGAATATCTTAGTCGTGGATTTCAATTCTGGTGGGAAGCAAGAACGGATAAAATTTAATATATTTCTATGGTATAAAGGCAAAACTTCAGTATTAAATAACTGATAAATCCTTTGACAAGAATGCCGCTGTTTGCTCTACTATGTACTCGTTTTGGCTCCACTATATATGCAGGCGCGATTATTCTACTAGCAAGAGCTAGCCACCGAGCCAGAAAAAGACAGTTCACTGTCTGTAGCGTCCCGAGTTAGACGTGCCTTGTCCGTTACCTTTTCCATTCCGCACGAAAATATTATAAGTCTCAAAATAAAGGTGTTATATTTTCCGTAAACTGATATTATTCCGAAATATTATATATTTTGACGTCATTACAAGTCTTGGCGCCTCTGTTTAGCGTCGTTTCCTCACTTTTGCAATAGCAAGTAGTTGGAACCGTCCAACATTTCACTTCGACAGAGCCATTCATTGAGAGCAGAGTGTCCGCTCCTTAAATCCAAACCGAAACGAGATACTGTTGTCTCTGTATATTATTTTCGCAGCAGAATTTTGGCAAGTAATACCTCATCAACGACTCGCGCATCCATCAGGCGACCACTCCCTCTCCTATAATGAAAATTTCATTTTAGCAAGGACCCGAGAATATCATGCATTTTACTGTTATCTGTCTAAGAGTCTAATTTTACTTATCGACCCATTAGATTATCGTTTCTCCACTTGAGCTACTCAGCCTCGCATATCTGGCTTGTGGGTAATGTTGTTTCAACAATTAAAACTGGAACTGGCGCCCGAGTAAAACCGTATCGTACCGAATAACCGTTACCGAAGCTCTAGTATTAAAATGGTCTCTTACTTATCGTCGTTTGCAGAGATGAAGAAAAACACAATTCGTGGCAATGAATCGATTTTCTTTCATAGGAAATAGTGGAATACTGGACTGTCGTAGTAGGTATATTTTTACTTTACTACACTTTTATTATTTTTGTAATAATTTATCCACTTTGTGCTAGCTTATATATTTTGTTAAAAATAATAAGATTAAGCATTTTTAAAATTCATGCATCTTCCTTATTATTGTTATTTCTAACAGTTTCAAGTTTTAGTTAATGAAAGAAATATGGACATATAAACTATAGACAAAGGAAAATTACAAAAAACATTTTATTTAAATGTAACTAAAACCATGAAAAATAATAGATGTTTATAAGAAATGGTACTGATTAGGTGGCCATTTGCATTTGTTACGGAGGTTTCATCAATCTGTTACATTTTTTATGCAAAATAAACCATTAGCATATCTGTGAGCTAATTATTAACATCAATATACATAAGTATTTTTCGTAATAAGTTACTGATATCTGCGTATGATTTATGGTTAGTATTAAATTTTTTAACTTTTCCTTCCAAGGGCATCTAGCTTATCGATTTGATACTAATTACCAGGCATATCTAAGCTGGCTTCCTGACAACAAAAAAATCAAAAATATTGCACATTATACTAATGAAAGTTTCGCTCATCATATTGAAATTATCGGAAGATGACAAAAAATCTAAATATAGCAATTACAGGGAGAAATTAAGTTATTTTCGAAAAACTCCAAAGAGAATTCTCAACAATTATATAAAAACTTTAATAAGCCAGCTTATATATATATATATATATATATATATATATATATATATATAGTTAATAATTTATTTATTATATTTACCTCTAAACAACCCTGTGGTTTGACACAGCAGCTTTTTTTATTTCGTTTTCCATTTTCTACACGCACTATTTTAAATGGTTCATCGATATAAACTTCAACTTCAGCAGGAGTAGAATTTTTATTTTGAAAAAGCAGCCGCACAGGCTTAATGCTATCTTTATTAAAAATAATATCATTTGCGTAGACATGCATTTGAGTTTCTCCACAGATGAAATCTAAAGTAAGAGTTGGCAGTTCTAAGGTGGCCAATACTTCCATTTCTACATAGACAAAATCCTGATCAATATCTCTAAAAAAGTAGTTCAGTTTCTTACTAAAAAATATAATTCTTAATATTACTGTCATTGGATAACAATTTATATGCAAAACCGGTATTTTTCTTCTACATATATATGTCCAATAATAAAACATCTGACATCTGTGCTGTCCAATTTTACAGCAAAATTTTCAGGTTTCATTGCAACATGAAGAAAGAAACTTGCATTACCATTTATAACTGTTTCCCTTGGAGTAATCTGCAATGTCCATATACAAATTTATTTATAACAATTGTCTTAAGACTTAGCATAGATACAGTAATTAAGAATAGTGTAAGGATCAGATGAGGGTGACTGAGGATAATGTGAAGGTTAAATGAGGGTGGGTACCAACGAAAACCGCGTTCTCGCCTCACACATCTTCCAGCGGCTTGTATATCAGTGTATGCGCGGAAGCTATACAACCTTAGGCGAGGGTTGTATAGGAGATATACCATCCTTCGGAGGGGATGTAAAGCCGTCGGTCCCTTGTCTATTAAATGTTAGGCAAGTAAAAGATCCCTACTCTTCTTAAGGGAAGAGGTTCGGCAAAATTCCTGGTTGGGGGTAGCTCGTCTGCAGGCGTCGGTGTTAGGCCTCAGTAGCGGAAATAGGCCGACGTTAAATAAATGTATAAAAAAAAATGAGGGTGGGTATCCTCTGAATGGGTTAATTATGCCCAACCTATTCAGTGGCAATCTGCATATCAAACGTATGTATTCTCGCAGATTTTAACTGATTTTTTGATAAATCGGAACGCTTATCTAGCTTCATCTAATAACAAATTAAAACACGTACCTCAAATAAAGTGCTTTTTTCGCTACCATAATATCTTTTCGTTAAAATTAATCTTCTTCCATCTGGATAATACATTTTATCCATCAAATCAAGAACTGAGTTAAATTTATTGTTTGTTTCTGGGTCATCTGAGGTTTTTAAAAATGAATGCCATACAACATTAACAGGTATACTACTGACGTTATCAACTTTAATTTTTCTTGTAATTTCTGAGGAACAGTAAGCGACCTTTCCAAATCTAAAAGAAACACAAACAATCAAACACAATTAGGAAAATAGCAAAATGTGAAGATTGAGTACTTTACAGGTGTTTATTGATATTTTATTGCAGACATAAAATATAATAGAGATAGAATTTTTAGATCGATATCTCGAAAAACAGTTCGGATAGTAAAAAGCTTCAAAGTGTGATGAAAATTCTTGTAGGTTTTATTAAAATTATGGGGTGTTTGTTTTTCTTCTCGCCTTTAACATAAATTAAAGATTTGTTTAATAAAATCTTGACTAATATTATGAATGCTTGACCTACTTCATCTGCATTTGCATGTGAGGAAGGAGGAAGCACTTGGTGCCTTAATACTGCACCAAAATTTCTTCAATTTCGCGCAAAAAAATCAGGAAAATCACAGATTTGTAACGACCAAAAACAGCATTGCGATTTGTATACATTTTTATATGCATGCATTGCACTAAAAAATAAAAAGAAAACGAAAATTACAAAATCTGTCAACCATTTCAACATGGCGGAAGACGGTTTCAGAATCTGGGAAAAACAATTTCAGGTCAAATGCTTCGAAAGAGTTGATACGAAATTTGGTTTGGGGGATATTTCAAATGGAAGCCCTGTTAAGCCCGTTGTAATAAAAAGAAATAAAGCATTAGATTGCATTATTTGTTGTAAAGTTACTAGTTTTGTTATATCCCCTCTCTTGCATCTCTGGGTAGGCATGAGGGCAGTCTGGCTGGCGAGAGATGCTACGTTTACCTGTGTGCCTAACATTTATAAAGATAATCATTTTAAATTTTAAAATAATAGATACAATTTTTTTTCCTCATTGGTTTTTGTTGACTTTTAAAAACACAAATTTATTATTGCCAGACATTTTCGTCATTGGTAACAGCGTGCCAGATGCTATTTTATAATAAAAAAATATTTTTAAAGAATTTCAGTGTTGCTAAAATTTTGATCTGATGTAATTTGGCTATCAAGATATTTAAAATTAATTTGCCAGACAATAATTCGATTGCATAAAAGGAACCAGTCCAATTTAAGCCGGGGAGAGAGCAAGTGTGCTAGAAGAGTAGTTGATGTTGGTAGCGCCAGAGATAAGCAGTGACGGTTGCTGCGGCTGGTAGTTTTTAAAATATCGTCGCGGTCTTCCCTATAACCGCATGTTTGTATTTGTTATGATTTTCAGTGTTTAAATTAAAACTTTGTTGCGATGGCTGATAATAAAATAAAATGTGTTTTCTGTAATGACAAGAATGGAAAAATAATAAATTTTGTTGAAGAAAAATTAAATTAATTTCAACAATTTTTAAAAAAGGTTCAGAAATTTCGATTCATCGAACCTACCGCCGGTGTACCGCTGAACTACGGCAGCATTTATTCGTTACGTGACAAAGTTTTGGAGAAACGCTCCGAAACATTCCACATCTTTATCACCACTGGCTTGTGGTTGCGTCATCAACGATAATAAATATGATTTTGTCTGGTTTGTTGGAGACCAATTACCATCCAATTGCTGATATTGTTCTTGAAGGAATTACTGATTAAAAAAATAACAAATGTAACAAGTTATTTGAATTTAATAATTAATATTACAGATAGTTAAATGCTAGAAAACGATAATACATCAGAAGACAATGATGACAATGATGAAAGCAGCGACGATGACGATAACTTTGCAGATGTATTAGTTTTATGTGACACAATGATAAATGGAACTTAATTTATTTACGTGTGATTGTCAACATATTTAAAAAAAATATGATTTTTAATATTTCAAATCATTTGCTTACTTTTTTCATCTAAATCTAGTCTGATTCTAATTCTATTCTTCTGTCACATGATCAAATTCTATTGTATTCATTCTATAATACTAAATTACTTAATTTTAAAGTTTTTCTGTTTCTGTTTTGAATATCTTGATGGCTAAATTGGATCGTACTAAAATTTTAGTCATATTGAAATTTTTGAAAATATATATATATTTTTTTATAAAATAGCATATGACACGGTGTTATCAATGACGAAAATGTCTGGCAATAATAAATTTATGTTCTTAAATGTCAACAGAAATCAATGAAAAAAATGGACCTAACATTATTTTAAAAATTAAAATTTTTACCTGTATAAATAAATGTTAGGCGCACAGGTAAATGCAACGTCCCCGCTAGCCAGATAGCCTACCCAGATAGTACAAGAGAGGGGATATAAAAAAACTAGCCTTCTTAAAATTCTCTGTAAAAAATATTGGCAGCTCTTAGACTATTAGCACTCACCTGATAGTTGGATATTCTGTAATGGTGTTCAGTGCCAAAGGAATTATTATTGGGCTACCAACAACTTGGAATAATACTGAAAACGTAAAAGGTATCACATCAGTTATATCTATAACAATTTCCTCCATATATATTCCCCAAGTTTTAGCGTAAACCCACACGTTTACTTCTATTAATCCAACAACTGGAATATCTCCGCCTTCGACATCTGGATGAACTACTACTCCAAATTGGTTTATAATCATGTCACTCCATATTTCATCTGAAAGTTTTTTTAAATATTTTTAAAACAAAACTGAGAAGGACAAATAGTTTTCCACCAATCAATATGTGTATGAAGAGCATCGCTAATTAAATTCGAAAATTTGGACAAAATTAATTACAAAATTATAATTGAAGTAGTTTTAGAAACACCAAAAGTACTTGGCATCATCCAAAAGTGTTTAAAACTAAATTCTAATCAAATTATGCCAACTTTGTAATCGAAACGTAAGTCTAATGTTTGAGTTCAGTGTTTAGTATTTTGGTGTTTACAAAAATTACTGTAGGGCCTCTTTAGATCAACCAATAGATTCATCGGATCGCAGCGATAAATTCTAGAAATGGCTTTTCCGTAGATACAATAATAATAATAATAATGTTTATTTAGTATAAGTATATAAACTGCACATTCAGGAATTATAATCAAAATAAATAAACAAGGAAAAATCACAGAAGTAGAGATCTACTTGTTTGTGATATACCTAACTTATCGTAATTTACTATGCATAAATTGCAGCAAAAGATAAGAATATGTATACATTATGCACAATAGTATTATGTATAAATACGATACCTATAATAAGTCCAGTCATACACGGAAATTTCCCCATCCACACAAACTTACATACACATTCATGCTTTGACATATACTATACAATATCTGATTAATCTCTTAACCTACTATATATATACTCTCTGATTAATGATATTGTGTATTTCTTGCCTACTTGTTTGGAATAACCATTCTTTTGACTTAGTTTTAAACATTTTGAAACTACGTATACTCCTGAAGTCAGTGGGTAAAAGATCGTAAAGCCTTGGAGCAAGGTAAGTGAAATTTCTCTGACCTATCGTTTTTTCTGCTCTTGGTTTATGACAACTATTCAATCTACATCTTGTTTCATATGAATGCATAATATTCTCTATGTTAATTTTGTTTCTGTGAATATTTATAAATATATTAAAACAAAACAGTTGCCGAATATCAAATACTCTATTTTCGGTAAAAATACCATCGCTAGAGTATGTTCTATCTTTCCTATATATTATTTTTAAAATCCATTTTTGAAGGACGTTCAAGTTATATAAGTGATTATCATTTATCCCACCCCAACCTATAATACCGTACGTTATTTGCGATTGCACAAGCGCATAATATAAGATTTTAAGATGGTCTAATCCAAGATATTCTCGTAGGTATTTAAATTTCGCTAGTAAACCTCTAATTTTTTTTACAACATTTTTTATATGTAAGTCCCACTTAAGGTGGCGGTCAATGATAATTCCCAAATATTTTACAGATACATTTTCTCTTATTATTATATCTGTATCAACATTTAGTGAACCCAGGTTTGGCAAACTATTGGTATACGATATGAATGGTAAGTAACACGTTTTATCACAGTTGAGAGTCAGTGAATTGAATTTAAAAAATTACTAATATTTTTGAAATCAACTTCCGCTTTATTCTTTAATTCATTCCAGGAATCTGCTGTATATATTATTGCAGTATCATCTGCAAAACTGAGTATGGATCCTGTAATATTTAGAGTCAATAGGCTATTCATATATAGCGTAAATAATACGGGCCCCAAAACTGTACCTTGCGGAACACCATATTTAACAACTCCAGGTTCACTAATAGTATCCTCGATTTTTACATACTGCGTTCGTCCTTCTAAATAACTTTTAATAAGATTAAAAACTTTACCTCTCAAGCCGAAATATTTTAACTTGTTTAGTAATTTTTCGTGACACACAGTATCAAGCGCTTTGGCGAGGTCCACGAATATGCATAGACATGGTTTACTTTCATTTAATGCACAATAAATATGATTCGTAAGATATGATATAGCATCTTCCGTGGACCTCCCCTCTCTAAAACCAAATTGTTTATCTGAAATTATTTTAAACTTATTTAAAAAACTCATTATCCTATTTTTTAAAATTCTTTCAAATATTTTAGCAATATTAGATATTAAAGAGATAGGTCTGAAGTTAAGTAAAGGTGTGTGGTCACCTCTTTTATAAAGTGGTTTAATTACGCCAATTTTTAGTGCTTTAGAAAAATATCCCATCTCAAAACATTTATTTATTAGATACGTAAGTGGTTGCACTATTTCAGTTGATATCTCTTTCAGGGTTTCGGAACGTATATTATCATATCCCGGAGCTTTTTTAGGTTTTAATTTATATGTATAATTTCTTTAACTTCATTATTGGTCGTGGGATATAAATACATAGTGTTTGGCAGCAATTCGCAATTTTCAATATAGTTGTCAGGTTGTTTAATTTTTTTGGCATAAGTTTCCCCTAGTTCACTATAATATTTAACAAATTGGTTACAGATCTCTTTTTTATTTATTGATACGTCTCCATTTTCCAAGCGTATTTCTTTTATTTGTACTGTAGGTGTGCCTTTATTACACATAGTATTCACAGTGTCCCATAAATGTTTGGAACTGTATCTGTTTTTATCAATAATAGATTTGTAATATTTGAATTTTGTAGTTTTTATTAACGAATGTAACTTGTTGCGATACTTTCTATACTGATTTTCTAATACTTTATCATCAGGATTTTTTTGGTACAATCGATACATTTCATTTTTCCTTAAAGTAGATCTAACTAAACCTGGCGTTATCCACTCCTTTTTTTTATTTTCTTTTCTATTTATTTTAACTTTTCTGGCGTTTTTATCAACGTTGTATATTATTTTATTTATGAAAATGTCTGTGGCAGCATCTAAGTCATTTTGTTCATAGAAATAAGTCCAGTTTTCATTTTGCAAGCTATGTCTTAATTTCTTGTAGTCGATAAACTGTCTATAATTATTTGCCTTTTTCACTTGAGATTTATCCTCCCGGGTTTCAATACTAAATAAAAGAATAATTGGAAAATGATCCGTTATATTTTGTTTAAAGATAATTGGTATTATATCGTCTTCTTTTTTATGAATATGTTGCAAACATTCAATGCAACATTCCCAGACAATACAACGACGACGAAATAATGAGATATTAGTAATATTTCACGTACTTTTTTGTCATGCTACTTGACTCGTCTTATGCGATACATAATACTGCTATGGTATTAAGTGTTATTTGTTATTCGACACATTGGTTTTTCTTGTCTTTTTGCTTCTCTTTGAAAAATCCAATAGATATAAATCAGGTAACGCGATGGTCGTGGAAATGAGCCTCCTCTTTCAATCCGACTATTTGGAAGAGCGTTATTTAAATAATCTCTTACAATAATAGGCAAATAAGAAGCTCCATCGTACATGGCCCACATATTTAGCAGGGTTTGCAGAGAAATGTTATCTAAAAGCATCTCCAAATTGTTTCAAATAGAATAATATATATATCACAATATATTAATATAATTTTAACAGAAAAATAAAACAGAGACTATGCAAAAAGGAAAAACAATTGCACAGTGTTCAGTATCGTTTATTTATATTACAATCATGTATGTCAGCTATGTCTTGCAGGTTGTTGTAATTATCATACATAAAGTGAAGCGGTGAAAATTTTACAAATTAGTTCTCGGCATGGCAAGATAGAAGGTAATGTTATTATGAGCATCGGTTCTTGGTGCGTGAAAACGTATTTGTTTTATTACCTGAGGACGGTCTATTTTATTATTTAGTATTTTATACAGAGATATTAATGTATAACTAATTCTGATCAATTCTGCCATCTTTCAGGCCAGGTAATGAGAATCTATCAATTAGAATGCTTTGTGGTATTCCAATTGGTGGATATAACCTATCTTCCTTAAAGGATAAATACTTAAAAAATCGTCCTTGCACTGCCTCTAAGCTGTCGATATAGGTCAGGTAGCTGCGATTCCATATTAGTGAAGCATATTAAAGTTTTGATCCGACCAAAAAACTAAAAAGCAGTGTTGACGTAGTCACGTCAGTTGAATATTTTATTATATAGCCCAAACTTTTAAAAGAAGATTGCATTACGTTATTGACATGTATATTAAAAGTTAATTCACTGTCCTAGGTGAGCCCAAGATCTCTCATATTCTTAGGGCGATGTAATGTGTTGCCATTTAATCGATAATCTTTTAGTAGTGGACTTTGTTTTCTATAGTAAAGCATCTCCAGTATCTCCAGATTTTCTCAGACAGCCAAGCAGCCCTTAAAGCTCTTGGATCCTATCGTTGTAATTCTAAAACAGTGTGGAATTGCCAAAAAGCTCTAATTCAATTGGATAGGAACAACAAACTGACTCTGGTCTGGGTGCCTGGTCACTCTGAGCTGAAGGGCAATGAAATTGCCGATTACCTAGCTGGAGAGGGTGCGGCATCAAAATGTATAGACCAGAACCAGTTATTGGCATATCTTCAAGCACTGCCAAAATAAATATCCTAGACTGGGCCAAGAGCAAGACTCTCCACCACTGGCAGGAACTACCAGGATTAGCTCATTCGAAGGAATTCAATTCAATTCAATTTATTCAACTTCAACTATACATGTTTAACATTACATATTCAAATGCACATAGTGTTTGGTATTGGACATTAAATTTACAACATTATCAGTTTTATATATTACATATTGAAAAACTTAAAATAGGTTATATTTAATACAGCCCTGGCGAACAAGGAGACTCACCTAAGCACTATACGGTGCTTGTGTTGTGTCGTTCTTCTTATATCGCCGAAGGAATTCTAACTAAAGCAGGCAAATTGAGAAATGAGCAGAGCAAGAAATTATGACGGCTAGAATACAAAATGAAAACAGTAAAGGAGAATGATGAATACAGTAACTATTAATTACAAAATAGTATACAATATGAAATAAGACGAGGAAGTGGGGAGGACAGAAGCGCACATATGAAATAAAATTTCTTACTGTGGGATTAAAACAATTTCGTAAGTTTGTCATGATTTTCATTTAAGAAATTCTTTACACCTAGTTTATACTTACTTAATTTCGTTATCTTTTTGAGGTCAGCTGGTAGCTGATTGTACAGTTTAGGACCAAAAAAGAAAACATATCTCTGCGTATGAGTTTTTCTGAAAATTGGTAAATTAATAGATAAATTCTCCGCAAACCTAGTCTGCCTAATTTCTTGTGGAGGGTTATAGTTTGTTTCGTTAAAAAACATCCATATAAGGGTTTGGTAAATGTAGATACTTCTTATATTAAATAGGCCGCTCTCTTTGTATAAGATTTTAGTTGGATATAGTTTGGTTTTTTTAAAAATTATTTTAATAATTGCATTTTGCACACATTGTAGCCTATCCAGTATATTATTAAACAAACCACCCCATGCACTAATACAGTATCTTAGTATCGACTCAACTAAGGAATAGTAAAGAATTAGTAAATTTTTTTGAGTCACAATTTTCCTTAGATTATAAAATTTATAAATAAGATGTCTAAGCCTTTTTGTAATATAGAAGGCATGTTCATCCCATCTCAAATGCTGATCCATTATAACACCAAGATATTTTATTTTATCTGTTTTATCTATTGTTGGACATGTAGTACAATGTGTTTTATCTGCACAGGTTATATTGTGTATTTTTAGTATGTTTTCTGCAGGTTGATCTGATTGTAATAAAGTGAATGTTAGGTATTTGGTTTTAGAAATATTTAATGTCAACAAATTGAAGTTTAGCCGTATGTATATGTTATGTATGTTATATTCAGCTGCATGATATACTTCGTTCCATGTATCGCCTGTGCAAATAATGACAGTATCATCAGCATATGAGATGAGATGACCCTTAAAATTATTTATTCGGCTAATACGGTTGATGTATACGAGAAACAGTATTGGGCCCAATACTGTTCCCTGTGGAACACCGACTGTAACATTACGTGGTTCACTTATACAGTTATCTAGCTTTACACGTTGCACTCTGTGTGACAAATAATCTCGCAAAATGTTTAAAGTTGGTCCCCGAATACCATAGGTATGCAATATCTTTAATAGTTTATCGTGTGATACTGCATCGAATGCCTTGGCCAAATCAAGAAAAATGGCTAAACATTTCTTCGACTCGTCCAAGGCATCCACGGTTGTTCTGAGAAACTCTACAACAGCGTTTTTGCTGTTAGAGTTGTTGATAAAACCAAATTGTCTTTTAGTTATTACATCGTGAAGGCTAAAGAAAGAAGTTAATCTTTTTTTTATAGTTTGTTCGAAAATTTTTGCGAAATTATTTATCACAGAGATGGGTCGGTAATTTGTTAGCTGTTCTAGATCGCCTGATTTATGTACGGATGTAATAAGTGATTCTTTCCATATTCTTACATTACATTACATATTCTTTGAAATCAAGAGCTAAAGAATTGCTAGAGATGAATAGGTTACACCTAAGGACTCTAATCGGCCTATACACTGGGCACTGCAGATTAAATCATCACATACACAGACTTGGACTGGTGGAAAACACCCAATGCCGTCTGTGTCTAGAGGAAGATGAAACGGCCAGGCATGTCCTGTGCACTTGTCCCGCTGCAGAAAGAACCCGGTTCTCATTATTTGGCAAAGGTCAGCTTTTGCCTGAGGACCTGGACAATCTCTCATCCAACAAGGTTATCAGCTTTATTAAAAAGCTGAACCTATTGGGTGAAATATAAATTAGGAGTGAGCCACAATAGACCGATTGGTCGCGGTGGAGGGTCTGGTATAGGCCCACTCACATTTCAACTTAACCTAACCTTGCACATTGCACTTCTCAACATTTAGTGGAATATTATTCAATGAGCACCAATCATTCACCTCACGAGAAACCAATTTTTTGAACTTTGATCACTGTATAACTTTTGAAGCGTAAACGATATAGATGGAGACTTTTAACACATTATTCATACGGTTAAGTAAAGATGTATGCAAAAATTCAGCTTGCTGCGAATTTTTTAAAAACAACCACTTGTTTCCTCTTTAAGTTACTGGGCTACAAAGGCTTTAGAGAGATCCGTGTAAATAACATCTACTTAGCCATTTAGATCTATACATTGAGCGATATACTGCGTAACACAAAATAGGTTTGAGATCATGGATCTATTTTTAACCAGGACGTGTTGATGGACACTAATCTACCTCTCTATATGAGGGTAAAGGTTGTTATGTAGAGCTATTTCAAAAATTTTGAGGGAATTACTAATTATAGTAATTTGCCGATAGTTTTCTACATTATCTTTTTCGCCTCTCTTGTAAATTGGGCAGATACGAGATTTTTTTCCATATGTCCGGAAATGTGCTAGACTTCAAAGACACATTAAAAATTATACGGAGGTGCTCTATAAAAACATGAATGAAAGCTGGTACATCATCAGGTCCTTTTGTAAATTTAGGTTTTAACCGTTTCAAGGCAGATGAGATATCACTTGTAAATGATTTATCAATATGTAAATTATTATTATTGTTCGAACTAAACGATTTGTCAAACGAACCGTTATTTATTGCTCTGAGGTTAGTAAATGAGGCACTGAAAAATCTTACAAATCAGCCTATAATTTCTTGTATATTATTTAACTGGTCATCTCTACATATTAAATTCTGGGGGATAGTGGATATATTTTTCATAGAGTTAATATAGTTTCAAAAGGATTTAACGTCATGCCTAATATTATTTTGATTACTAAAATATATTTTATAAGCATTATCTGCGTCTGTTTTAATTAGAGTTCTTAATGCTTTAAATTCGTTATATCTATTTTCTGCACCTGCTTAAATATTTGCCAGACTTTAGTTTTTCTTTTAAGTTCTTAATAATATTGCTATTGAACCAGGACAGATATTTTTTTGGTTTTAAACCATATCAAGGTACGCGAGAATCAAGGATTTCATATAATGCTGTGTAAAAATGATCGCAGGCTGAATTTACATAACTAAATGAAATGAAAAATGAAAATAAGTTTATGATAATTTTACCGTATTAATATCAGATGTTAAGGTATTATTAAAATATAAAAGGCAAGATACGCTTATGCGCTTAAAATTCTTTGTGGTGACGTATCACCTCTAGCCCATCCTGATTTTAATGCCATTTATCTCTGCGATCTGAGTTTTGGTTGTAGAAGGGCCTTTCAAAATATTTTTCTGTTGACAAATCAGAACTATTATGGTAAAATATATTTTATTATTTACTCACTGATGAACTAAGTGGGATAACAAAAAGAAAATAATGCAATAATATGGATACAAACGCACCTATTTTTTTTTGTTTGAGTTTATACGCCGTATCATCAAATTTCCTATCTGTGTAAAAGTTTGCTGCCTCTATACTATAGCTTGTCTCTATTGGCGTAGTATTTTCGAAATAAAACGTGAACTTCGTAGCTAAAAAATAAAAAATTCTTCAATATGAAAAAACAGTAGATATTTCTTAATGCCTTTCATGCTTTATAATTATTATAATCTATATTCGAGAACACCAGAAGTAAGAATAGACTATAATTTGCGGCTAGTAATTTTCCTCCAAACATCTTTTTTAGTATCTAGCGGTAGCAAAACTATAATTACCATTTTAGATGGTAATACTTCAAAATGAAGGACAGTTAATGTTGGATTAATTGGTATAGGTAATAATAATTAATAAATTTGTTATGTAATATAGTCGAACTTATAATTTTATAGGAAGTTTATAGTGTGTCCCAAAGAAATGCATAAAATTCATAATTTTTATTCTGTTTTGCGTTCTCATAAATACAGAACACGCCAATTAGTAATATCACATTGCTCCATTTGTACGTAATAAAAAAATATTTTGACAATCTCGTTGATAATGTTAAGATTAAAGAAACAACAAACATTAATATAGATAGGAGAGGGGGCGAGCGTAGGTGCGTCTTTGCTATATACATATTTCGATATGCGATGTAAAGCAACGTTAGGCGTGGTTAGTACTTGGATGGGTGACCGTCCGACCGCGTCCTCGCCTCATACATCTTCCAACGGCTTGTATATCAGTGTATGCGCGGAAGCTATACAACCTTAGGCGAGGGTTGTATAGGGAATATACCATCCTTCGGAGGGGAAAGCCGTCGATCCCTTGTCTATTAAATGTTTCTTTTTATACATTTATTTAACATCGGCCTATTTCCGCTACTGAGGCCTAACACCGACGCCTGTAAACGAACTACCTTCAACCAGGAATTTTGCCGAACCTCATATTCAACCCTCGCCTAAGGTTGTATAGCTTCCGCGCATACACTGATATACAAGCCGCTGGAAGATGTGTGAGGCGAGGACGCGGTTTCCGTTGGAATGGTCACCCATCCAAGTACTAACTGGGCCTGTCGTTGCTTTACATCGCATACCGAGATATGTACATAGTAAAGACGCACCTACGCTCGCCCCCTATTAAATGTTAGGCAAGTCAAAGATCCCTACTCTTCTTAAGGGAAGAGGTTCGGCAAAATTCCTGGTTGGGGGTAGCTCGTCTACAGGCGTCGGTGTTAGGCCTCAGTAGCGGAAATAGGCCGACGTTAAATAAATGTATAAAAAAAAAGAGAAGAGAGAAAAAACAGTGACGAAAGGATACAAACATACACAATGAAGTACTATGGACAAGTTGAAAAGAGGGACAAAATACATCTGAAGAATGCCTTAAGACGCTTCGATATACTCTCATATAAACCATTATTTTAAAAAACGGCTTTCACTAAAAGACATTAAAAACATGTTACAATGTGGGATGATGAGAGGAAAAAAAGTATATATAAAGAAATTTTTTTGTTTTTTTTTTTTGATTTGGAAAAATAATTTTTATCATCCCACATAGGTATTATAAAAATAAACATTTTCCCTTTTGTAGATCTAAAATAAGCCCTAATGTCCTTAGAAGTAAAGAGAGATTTAAAGATTAGGTATAATAAATTTGCACAATGTCCTATTCTATTACATCTCTATCTATCTCTTTCCAAGTACACCGTACATTCGGCTGCGTCATTTTATTGACGTGAAGTCATTTACAATTAAAATTGGAAGCATGGATGACAAATACACTCCGGAGAACTCTTAATACTGAACAGCTACAAATTAGGAATTGGGAGACTATGCTACACGGGTATAGCAACACCTGAGAGGCCGAATTAGGAAACGACTAAGCACACTGCTACGAATAGAAAGTGTTAAAGGTTTCGAGGTTATGCTATTATAACCTAATAATTTTACACAAATTGCCTTGGCTGGTTGTAAATTGAATTTGTTGTTTTGACTAACACCCCTTACCGTACCAGACGTTACCGATTTTCCGGCAACAACTATAGTCAAGTTTCAACAACTATACCTTTCTCTAATCCTATCCACCTTTCGCTAGTATTTCATACCTTTTGATCATCTTTAAATCTTTCCTGTCCCCCTCTTTCTTTCTATCTGTGTATTTTTGTCGCGTTTGTTTATTTATTTATTTCTTCCTTCATTTCTTTTTGTACATTTTTGTTTCTAAATTCACTTCACACCATTAATCTTAAAAAAAAATTGAAACAAAATTTGATAGTTTTCTGTGCGCCAGTGTTTTTAAAAATTAGTGTAGTTTATAAGTTTTGTTGAACTTGTTTTTAAGCATTTTTGTTAATTTTATTACTTACCTATTTTTATTTTATATTTTGTAAAAAGGAGTCTAGGTTTAGTTTTGTTGTATTGTTGTTTTCGCCGATCCAGGCCTGTTCCGCCCGATCCTGCAATCCATCACTGCGATAACGCGGTGGTTGCACGATCGGTTCTGGAGCAGGTCCTGGTGAGGCAACTGTTTTATCATGTATCACTAATAAATACTTTTTGAATTAAATTGTTGTTTTGACTAATCGACTTAGGGATTTTTGTCTTTCTGTTGACTTTATCAACTTAAGACTCGATAATCAGAGTGAAACTCTGTAGTATCTGCGGTTGTCTAAGGGCGTGTCTGAAATTTTGTATTCTACAATAATTGTTTCATCATTCATCCCTTCAAATTTGCTTATATCTGCAATTATTTTATTTAAACTGGAGATATTGTTAAACACCTTTTGGATTAAAAAAAAACTAATTTTAAGTAATTTTCAGATCTTTAGAAATAAAAAATGTATTCTTATTGCATTGTGAACCAAACCGTTCTCGAGTAATTTATATTTAAAAACCAACGTGCATTTACAATATTTTACTATGCCTTTATTAATTGACCTACATCTACCAAATATTACTTGATTCTATAAATAGCCCGGGAGGCAGGCGTATTTTTACCTAGTCATCGCATGCCGGATTATTTTAACAAACATAGCAGATACTATGTAGCTAATCGACCGTCAGCTGCTTCAGTAGGGATGGTAGCGTTTGGGGGGGGGGGGGGGGGGACTTATAAAAAAAAATTATATTTAAAATTATTTCAGGAAAGCTGATTTAAAAAATAAATTACTGATGTCAGGTAGTGTCAAAAAAAATAGTCAGCTGCATCATGGAGGGGGATGCACGTCAGCTGATTTTATAAGCTTGCAAAAGAAATAAAGTAAAATCATTTCAAGCCGAATGAAGTTTTTTTACATGCCTTCTGACACATATAGAAGTATAAAAATAATAATCAGCTACACGTATAGTAGGGAAAAGACCGTCAGTTGGAGCATTAACGTATGGTTGCGCTCATAAATCCATTCGACGCGGCGCCCGGTATTTTTAATGGTCCAACTGACGACCTTTGCTCCAATATGCACTCAGCTAATTAGAATTTTCGAATTTTATTTCATTAAGACTATTACATTTCCAAATTTAAAACGGCATTCTAATAATTTACCAAAGATACGGGTCGGTAATATCTGCATATCATTAATGTATAAAATTCAGAAACATTTAACTCTTTTACATATAACACAATTTTAACGACTTTTCACGTTCGAAAACAAATGCCGTTAATTCTTTTTTTTACATTTCAAATAATTACATCGTTTTATATTCTCAGGAATTTACAGTGGAACAAGAATACAATGAAATCTTTATAAAACAAAATTTTGGCTAATCAGTTTGACCGAGTAGTCTATAAAAAAGTCTATCTCACGTATTATATGTGTGTATATCTCTCAACAAATTTAATTTCATTTTTGAAATAATCTGGAGTCAATTAATTTTTCATTTTGAAAAACATATTTAGTGTTCTGAAAAGAATTCGCTGTGTAACATTCATAAAATGAAGTACTGATTATATATGAATTATTTTTTGATACAGCTAAAATGCAACGAACAGTCAATAGGCCGCGAAACATGGTTAAGTGGCAAATAAAATAAATTAGTCAGAATCGCTCTCTTTAAAACCGTCATCCGAACTACTGCCGTCCCCAATGTTAATAATAATTCGTGGGACATTCTCCAGAATATGTTTTGAACCATATGTCAATTAAAGATTCTGTATGTTTGATAACAGAGGCCCATCTTTCCACAATACATATCTGTAGAGATTTGTCCCACATAGCCAGCACTTTGTCAACACTATATCCTTCTTCACCTATATGCGCGTCGTAGAATCCTTTTGTCTGTGCCCAGATTGGTTCTATGGCATTAAATTGGCAGTGATATGGTGGTAGTCGCAATACCTCATGGCCATGTTCCCTCAGATATTCATCGACAACAATCTATTAGGTTTTGCTTGTGTTTTGGCTAGCGCTAATAATTCTGCCTTGAACTTATTACTGTCCACAGGTATATTGTTATCTTGTAGCCATTGGACGATGTCTGCTTTTTCCAAGATGACTTTGGTTGCTTTTCTGCCAATACACACACAACAAAGTGCATTGTCCATGACAATAAACGATGGATCCTCTAAATTCGGAACAAGTTTACCCTTAACCCATTTCATAAATATGTCACCATTCATGTCGCCATGATAGTCTGCCAGTTTAGAGGCTGTGGAGTATATAAGGGAAGCATTCTCTACAAACTGTCTACTATGGCCTGTATGTAACATCATAAAACGCTTTCTCTCGAATCCACCCGGCTTCTGCATGCTTTTTACTGACGATTTCTGCCAAGACCTCTTTTTGTTGCCTTTGGCAAAGATCCAGGTCTCATCTAAAAAGACAACTTGTCGTTTAATAGGAAAGTTCTGGTTTTGTCTATATTTACGTAGAAACATCGCCCTCTGTGCGGCAATGTTAGTTCTTTCCATGAAGGCCATCCGGTTATCATCCTTTTATATTTAAATCCAATATGAGGCAATAGACGGCACAAAGACGACACACTTACGTCTATTAACTTCTTCGTGGCCAGTTCCTCTTCATAGTTACATGTTTTTCTGTAATATAGCAATTATTATTGTATAATTTTAATATTATAAAATTTTCGCCAAGCGGCAACACTACTTCAGCATTCCGATTTTCATATAAAATATGTCAATGGGCCCCTTGATAATCGGGTGAAAGGTTAGTTGTTTAACCATTTAATCAATTGAGCTATTGACATGGATGGCAGACTAACAACAAAAAACTACAAAATCACTACGCTATAGACTTACTTTCAGAGTAAATATTATAAATTGTATCACTCACATCCAATTTCCTTGCTTCCATCATATTCTCGGTGTTATTTTTCTTTCTAGGTTCATATTTTGTCACAGTAGAATTTGGGGCTTCCTGCTCCTCACAGGTTTTCTTGCAAATCCGTTCCACCATCTGCACACAAATACCCAATGCATTAGAAGCACGCTCAAAGAAAATTAATTTTATATATACCCGCTGCCATAATTTTACAATTCACCTCATGGACTGCTTGCAAAGGTAAAAGGGGACCTTCATTACATTTTTTCTGGTTGAAGTATTCAACTAATTTCATAACCATACCTCTAGCTACTTCATCCAATCTTTTGCCGGGCATGTTGGTATTGCTTTTTTACACTGTAAAACTAAAGCACTTACAAACTATTTTAAACAACAACAACAAAACAAAGACTAAATTTGAAACGCACGGTAAGAACATATAAAAAACGAATAGAAAATTAATAAACTTGATAATAATACAGGGTGTCCCACGACGAATTGCGGCGATCGATATCTCGAAAAGTAGACATCGGAAAATTTTCAAGATGGTGGCACTTCTGGTTATACCGGAAATCGATAACAACTTGCTTATTTTAAATGGGACACCCTGTATATTATTATATTTTTGGATTGTACGCAAAATTCTAGGCCGATTCTGTGTATCATGCCCTACATCTAGGTCTCTCCGTTTTTGAGATATTTCAATTTTTATGTCAAAAATGACGTTTGCGGGCCCTAAAAGAATTATCAATTTTTCCTATAAGGAAGCCTTTATTATCTAATTTGGGTTCGCTTCTTTGTTGAAAAAGACCTACTTTAATAGAGTTTTTATAATATTTTGATAAGTATTAATACAGAGTGTTCAAAAAATAAGAATAAAGATGAAATTGAGAAAACTGTCAAAAATCAATTTTTATAATCTTATCTTATTCGCCATTAAAAATAAGGGTAAGTTTGTATATGGATGTCTATTCCGAAAATTTTTTGTTTTCGAGATATTCCCAGTTCAATATTTCTATATGGGTATTTTGTTATGGATATTAAGTTAAATTAATCTTAGTTGGCTATGACGGCGTTGAGTGCTAAACAAATGTATGTAGCTGTCACTTACCATTTGACAAATATCAATTATCATGCCGGGGCGCTTAAATTATACGCACGAGGATTACTTAAATTTGTTTATAATCTATGGAGAACGTAACGAAGTTTTATCAAGAACGTGTGAAACATTTGCTAATAGATATCCAGATAAATAAAAACCGTCTCCGAACAATATTAAACGAATAATGGAGAATTTCAAAAATTTTGGCACCGTTAAGGCAACATTTCATAAAATAAAACCAATTGCCGATGATGAAAATATCGAAATTGCTATTTTGGGACATTTTGCGACATATCCTATGACCTAAAGGACACCGATTTGACCAGAAGAGTTCACTTTTGCGAATTTATTTTAACAATGTTACAAGGCGACTTTCGATTTTTGGACAACATAATTTGGACTGACGAGGCAAAATTTACGAAAAATGGACTTTTCAACAGATATAATTCCCACTTTTGGTGTGATTCAAATCCCCATGCCGTGATATTGCGAAATGATCAAGAAACCTGGCAATTTAATGTGTACTGTGCTGTGAGAAATGATGGAGTCGTAAAACTTAATTTTTATGAAGAAAACTTAAATGGTAATGAATTAATACTTAAGTAGTTTCTGTTTTTCGAATTACTTATCAACTTCTTCTTAGGTGAAAGATATTTATATATATTACAAGATTTAGATAATGAATATTTGAACAATTTACCGCTAGCTGAACATAGGCAAATATTTTACTAACACGATGGCGCGCCACCACACATCAGCTTCATAGTTAACAACTTCTTGGAACAAACTTTTTACGATAAGTGGATTGCTAACAATGGACCTTTTCTGTGGCCTCCCCGTTCTCCTGATTTGTCTGTCTTAGACTATTTTATATGGGGAACAATAAAAGATATGGTTTATTTTAATCCAGTCACAACAATGGAAGATTGTCAGGCAAGAGTAAGGAATGCTTTTGAAAGATTATCTCCAGGTTCTATTAGAGCGGCCACCCATGACGAACTAATCATGAGGTGCGAAAAATGTTTGGAAGTTCAGGGTGGACACTTTGAACACTTATTAAAATAAAATATTTTCCTGAGTATAAGTAGTTATACTGTTAGTATTTTATGTAAGAACCTTTTGTATCTAAGTTACATTTGTTTAATTATTTTATGAACTGTTGCAGTGCCAAATTTTTTGAAATTCTCCATTATTCATTAAATACTGCTCGGAGACGGTTTTTGTTTCTCTGGATATCTATCAGCAAATATTTCACATGTTTTTGATAAAACTTTGTAACATTCTCCATACATTATAAACAAATTTAAGTAATCCTCGTGTGCATAATTTAAGCACCCCAACATGATAATTAATCCTTGTCAATTGGCAAGTGACAGCTCATACATTTATTTAGCACTCAACGCCGTCATAGCCAACTAAGAGTAATTGAACTTAAAATCCATAGCAAAATCCCCATATAGAAATATTGAATTGGGAATATCTCGAAAACTAAAAATTTTCGGAATAGACATCCATGTACAAACTTACACTTATTTTCAATGGCGAATAAGATAAGATTATAAAAATTGGGGATTTCCATTTGAAAAAATTGATTTTTGACAGTTTTCTCAATTTCATCTTTATTCTTATTTTTTGAACACTATATATTAATACTTATCAAAATATTATAAAAACTCTATTAAAGTAGGTCTTTTTCAACAAAGAATCGAACCCAAATTAGATAATAAAGGCTTCCTTATAGGAAAAATTGATAATTCTTTTAGGGTCCGCAAACGTCATTTTTGACATAAAATTTGAAATATCTCAAAAACGGAGAGACCTAGGTATAGGACATGATACACAAAATCGACCTAGAATTTTGCGTACAATCCAAAAATGTAATAATATATAGGGTGTCCCATTTAAATAAGCAAGTTGGTATCGACTTCCAGTATAACCGGAAGTGCCACCATCTTAAAAAATTTCAAAATTTTCCGATGTCTACTTTTCGAGATATCGATCGCCGCAGTTCATCGTGGGACACTCTGTATATGCATCCACAGCACGCCGCCGAATTGACAGAGAACTAACAGAATGTTCGACGCTGGTTGTGGCTACGACTAGCGGCTGTATTATTCATTTGTAAAACGCATCGTTACGCGTGAAACTTCTGTCGTAGCCCCCGGAGACGTGACTTTCTGCTTTTTAGCTCATATGCGCTTTGTATTTACAAAGATAGAAAATTTGCATATCGTTGATAACTACATACATTGATGGCGTGAATGACAACATTCGTGATTTCAACTATATGTCTATTAAAATAAGCCGGCATGCGATGAATAGGTAAAATTATCCCTGTCTCCTGGGCTATAACTGCCCGCAGCTTCGAAGGGCTTCTTATATAAGACAGCCAACATACTTTTTGTTACTCTTGGGCGATAAGACGACCGTGGTTTGAAGGAAAGTTAAAACACACAAATTTTAAGAAAATCCTTCCTGGTATATAGACCATTAACATTTCTAACATACCAGTTTTTACTGGGACTCGATGCATTTCTACAACATACTCCTGCAAATATAAATCGTCGCCAAACTCATTCTCTAAAATGTTCCTCAAATTAATGTCGGATGAAGATACAGTAGGAGTTGAAGAGAGGCTTTTGCTGCTCATGTTCAACTCTATTTCAGTACTTTCAGTGCCTTCGTGAATAACCATTGGGTGGTTGAAGGATCTTTCACTGCTCTTGTGGGTCGTTGATGTGAAATGACCCATTTCTAATTTATAACCATCATCATTTAAGTTAGGTGCAGGCGACAAAGTGGTGCTAATTTCGCTTGGGGAGTTTTTAGAATAATTGATGTCATCTAAAAATTCTGGATGTTCTTCCCCCTAAAAATTTATTATAAATACTACTCTGTAAAAAAATAAAAAACATAAAAGTTATCGTATATGAAACAGTTTCCTTGAACACCGTGTGAAATAGTGAGTATAAATATTATACAATACCAATGTACAGGGGCAAATCATCCAATCTTCATCATATTCATATACAATTCTAGGAGGCCACACCACCTTTCGAAAATTTTTTTTACCTTCCGGTAAGTAAAAAACCACGTGAATTCCATCAACTGCTAGTAGAACCCTTAAAACTAGCAATTCCTGACCAGCACCAATGAAACAAGGTATAAATATATTTTCGATAATGCCGATTTCTTTGCAGGTTATTGTGGCGGTAATTTCTTTACTTTCCAATGGATTTAGGATCCCACAACGTGGTTCTAAAGTTATTTCGACTTTATCCAAGTCATCTCCACAGGGTTTTAGAAAATAAAAACAACCTACAACAGTAACTCTTAAGTTGCCACTGATCAGTTGCAATAAACTAGGACACGTACTATGTTCTTTGATGGAATGGTGTTATTATGAAAAAAACCGATTTCACCTACTCGATGACAGCTAATGTAGGGCTACCCCGAGATAGATAACTGTGATTCTTATTCATTTCTGGACGAAATGAATATGAACAGAACACCACAATTATCGCTTAATACAGAGAAAAAAGCCTCCAGTAGATATGATATGTTTGTTCTGGACCACTGAGTAGAGAAACTTTAGATGCCGATGACCCAACACGTGAGTCAGACACCAAGACCTTTTTATAGCTGTTTAAGACCTGATTATAGTTGTTAGGTTAGGTTGGCTACACTATATTCCATGAATAGAAACAGTTAAGCCACTCCCCCAAAAAGTGCGTCATATTTAAATACAGTTGTTCTATTGGTTGATTTTTTAAATACCATAATACAACCAACTATTTTATGTTTTCGATGTTGTTCAATATTTGACGTTGACATTGTTGGTAGAGCCACTGATAATTTATGTGGGAAGTGACATTTCTTCTTCGTCTGAATCAGAAATGTACTAGCTGTATAACATGGTATAATTGTGAATAATTATGTAGAAATATATTAGTATATATTTTGGATAAAATAAGTGTAAATTAGTTCAAATGTGCTTTTAAGGGTATATTAAAGCGTAATATTTTTAGTCGCAAACTCCTCTATAGAATCCTTATTTTATTTTAAGGAACGTAACCAGACTGCACTCTCCGGGCTATGTACCCCGCCGAGCGCTGAATTACAAGTTACAAGCCTGGCGCGTTAAGTGTAATAATTGCATATTACCATCAAAACGCTAATGCTTCGATTGCAACAAACACCAGCCGAAAGACTGATCCTACTTAAAGAAGCTCTTGTGCCAGTCGCCCCACACCACTTGCAGACTGCAGTTTCGAGTTGTTGGCTCTCGTGAGTGCAAAGTAGGCAATTGACGACCGACACGAGGACTACTTGGTACATTTCGGTATCTTTAGGATAGCGTCACATGCCTACCTTGCACTTACGAGAGCCAACAGCTCGAAACTACAGTCGGCAAGGTTTTCGACTCTTCTGAGTAACCGCAGAGTACACAAGATTGAGAACAAGGTTCAAACTTCCCCCCATCCTCAACATTGCCTTATTACGGAGAGAGGTTTAATGCCTGGTAGCGAAGTGAAAGGAGGCCTGCCTAGCTATCAGTAATGCGACGCCATCTCTGGCCCAACTGGCGAACTACCATTACCACGGATGGAATTAGAAGGCGGTAGAATAATGGAATGACAGATTCGAAAGATCGAAAAGCTGTCCGGAACGGTCTGGAGGAAAATGGAAAATTGAGAATAAATGCCACGGATATATAAGAAGCGAATCCAACGCACGGAGTACAGTTATATTTTAGATGTGATAGAGAACCCAATAAACACTCGACGTCCAATGGACATCCATTTTATATTCATTACAGGTCCAGATGTCCACGGACATATTTTGGATATCCATGAGATTTAAATACATGGGCATCCATTGGACACGTATCCACTGGACAGAGAAAGGAAAGACCATGTGAGCCAGAGAAAGAAAAAACAAATTGAACATATTTGAAAGTAAAAACTAATATAGAATATAAAAATGATTATATACTGTATAAAATATATCGGTAATGATATGCGTTCTGTATTTATTGGCACTTACCTTTAGAATGTGCAATTTTAAAAAAATCATTTCAATGTGATTTTTATTTTGTAAATATTAGTTAAAAATAATCATCCAAATTTCTAAAAATTCTTCGTAGCGAATTGAAAAAAAAATGATTTACGGTTTTCGAATTTGCTATATGGACATAATTTTTTATTTTGTTTTTTGTATAAAACACCAATAAAAAATTTAATGCACGAAATTACGACCATTATAATTCCGCCTTTTGCAAATTAATAAATTTATTTAGCTTCCAAAAGGTATTACAAAGGTCATAATTTCATGCATTAGATTTTTTATTGATGTACAAAAAAAATAAAAATATATACCCAGCAATTTCGATAGCCGAGTGGGTTAAGGCGCCAAGTGGGTGGTGGTATTCTTGCTGCAGAACAACAATTATTTTACTTCCACTGAAGGCGGAGAAGTTTATACACCTCGCGGAAGGCTCCTCGTTTGGATTGAGGCGCCTGCGACAGCTGCAAAATTTTAAAAAGTGTTTGTTCCCCAATTTTTAAAGTGTATTATTAGTTGTGTTAAGTCTTTTTGTAATTAGACATGTAAGAATTTTATTACCTTCTTTTATCTGCTTTTGCAGGTTCGAATTCTGGCTCCGGCGCTATTGAAGCAAATGGTTGTATGTCCGTGTTTTTTCAATGTATAACCCCTTTCCGCACAAGCCCCTGGATTCTGGAATTGGGGGTTGTCTAATTTATGTGGTGTTTATTTATTATTTATTAAATTTGCTTACCTCCTTTTAAACTTCATTCATTTTTTTTCAATTAATTACTCTGAAAAATGTTTAGAAAATTGGATAATTATTTTTATCTAATATTTTTTTTTTCTTTCTTTTTATACATTTATTTAACGTCGGCCTATTTCCGCTACTGAGGCCTAACACCGACACCTGTAGACGAGCTACCCCCAACCAGGAATTTTGCCGAACCTCTTCCCTTAAGAAGAGTAGGGATCTTTTACTTGCCTAACATTTAAAAGACAAGGGACCGACGGCTTTACATCCCCTCCGAAGGATGGTATATCTCCTATACAATCCTCGCCTAAGGTTGTATAGCTCCCGCGCATACACTGATATACAAGCCGCTGAAAGATGTGTGAGGCGAGAACGCGGTTTCCGTTGGAATGGTTACCATCCAAGTACTAACTGCGCCTGTCGTTGCTTTACATCGCATACCGAAGTATGTACATAGTAAAGACGCACCTACGCTCGCCCCTATCTAATATTTATAAACATAAAAATTACATTCCTAAACAGTACAAAAGGTCCAATGAACTTCCATTGGATGTACACCAGACAAACAATAGACATCCAACAGACGTCCAGTAGAGTCCAGAAATGGATATTAATGTCCATTTTTGGTCCATACGTGGACCAGTTTTGGATGTCCATTTTATGTGGCAAACTGTCTCTACTGGACATCTATTGGACGTCCATTGAGTGTCCATTGTTTGTCTGCTGGACATCCATTGGATGTCCATGATTTTAAATGGGTTAGTCCAATGGATGCCATTGGACCTTGTGCTGTTTGGGAACCGTGAACAAACTAGTACAGCGACAATTAGTAATTAAGTTGTACTTTTGAGGTGTATACTGGTGCGTGTAAACACGTAACAATATTGTCGTTTTGATTTTTAAATAGTCATATATACCATTACTACAGGTGTCCTAGTTTCTTACAATCTGGCGTGATTTAACGTTTGTATAACAAGAAATTAATCAAGAAAAATAAACCTCGTTACCAGTAAGGATACTATGGTTTTCTATAGAAAACTGCCATGTACTTGGAATTCCAGTGTAGAGTAATTTCATTGGACACAGGATCGGGGCTTCTGTATCATTAGTATTTATCGTAATGTCATAATCTATAACCTCATATGTTACAATGCATATTGATTCTATTTTCTGATTACCGTATTCATCTCTTGACATTAAAAGTAACATCGATACCCAACTCACAGCTTCCTGTAGATGTTTAAATATCGGGATGATTAGTAAATTAAAATATTGTTATATACAATAATTGTACAACACAGTGTTTAGGGCATGTGGACATAAAATAATCTATAAATTGGGCTATCGATGTCAATAATTGATATAGACTAAACGGCGATCCTCGAACTCAGCCACAAATCAAACTCAATCTCTAGGTACCTGACCCATTCGTGTACTCCCTTGAGATAAATATTTGTCGTCAGTACTCTGAGTATGCAGGCAGCATACTTAGCAGGAGTAAAAATATTATTTAATATGTGTGATGAGTGCAAATGAAGCTGTGATATTGTTATTATTATTATTATTAGCCGTTACTCGATTCCGAGTATAAAAATGTTACAGTCGATAAATTGTGTACAATTAAAAACAAGTAAAAGGTGTAGTCTATTGTAATTCCCATTCAGCTACGGTGCACACGACTATGGCTATAGAGGCCAATTCGGGAGAGCACATGTCGACCGCAGTCAGGACAAACATAGACCTGGTTAGGTCTTGGATTCGGCCTTCTTGCAGCAACATTTCCTTGATAGCTGGCCACAACCCCTCGCCATTCGGTTCTGTCCGCTGCAAGTTGTTCCCATTGCTCGTCTGCAATACCGCAGGATTTTAGATTTTCATGGAGAGCGTCTTTGAACCTCTTTCGTTGACCGCCACGCCTTCTACCGCTTAGCAATTCACCATAAAGTGTACATTTAGGAAGGCGGTTATCATGCATACGATGACCGTGACCTGCCCATCTTAGGCGTGCTCTTGAAATAAGCACCTCAATTGGAAGGCTGTTTGCTCTCCTGAGTACTTCCACGTTTGATATGTGATAGAACCAACGGATTTTCATCATACTTCTGAGGTGTCTTTGCTGAAAACGTTCTAATTCTTTCACATGACGACGGTAAGTGACCCAGCTTTCACATCCATATAGCAGTGTTGGAATGACAACTGCTCTGTAGACAGCCATTTTCGTTGACAAAGCAAGGTCGTGGTTGTCAAATACTCTCTCTCTAAGTCCCCAGAGTGCTCTAGATGCAGCGTTAATTCTATTGCGAATCTCGCTGTCCATGTTTGCTTTGTCATTAACAACGTTGCCTAAGTAATTGAACTGATCCACCACTTCAAGAGAATTTCTGTTAAGTGTAATGTCTATTTGGTTCACTTGATGAGGAGTTGACATAATCTTCGTCTTTCCAATGTTGATTTTAAGTCCCAAGGAATCATAGCTCTTTGCATACACATCTAAAAGTTCTTGAAGCTCTTCCGGCGTAGAGGCTAAAAGTGCACAGTCATCCGAATACTGGAGATCACAAATGAATCGTGTGCGTGTCTTCGTGAAAGCTCTAAAGCGCCCTATGTTAAAGAGACCGCCATCAAAACGGTATCTGAGACCTATTCCTCTGACTGTCAGTTTGTTGTCAACAATAATTGTTAGAGCAGTGGTAAACAAATTAAAGAGTAGGGGTGCCAGGACACATCCCTGCCTAACTCCAGTGAGGGTTTGGAAAGGTTCGGTTGCCTCATTATTATGCATAACCTGGGCGTTGTTGTTTGTATGTAGACTGCGACATACTTCCACAAATTTTCTAGGGATACCTAAGCGGAACATAATTTTCCAGAGCACTTCCCTGTCCACCGAGTCAAACGCCTTGGTTAAATCAATGAAGGCCATGTGAATTTCTCCTTGATGTTCGAGTACTTTTGAAGCTGTTTAAGTGTGAAGATTAAATCCGATGTGCCTCGGTTTGGTCTAAAGCCACTCTGTGTTTCAGGAAGTAACTTTTCCATAATAGGTGTTAGCCTATTTGCCATCGCTTTAGTGAGTATCTTCCCTCCAACAGCCAGGAGAGCTATACCCCTGTAATTTCCACAGTCCGCAGCGCTCCCTTTGTTTTTGAAGAGGTTGATTAACAGTGTATCACGAAACTCGTGCGGAGCTTGACCACTTTCCCACACGACATCAAATAATTTTTTGAGGTAGGGTATGAGCTCTGACGACACAGCTTTAAAGATCTCAGCTGGGAGAGAGTCGGCGCCGGGAGATTTGTTATTTTTTAGCTGCCCAATGGCGGTTAAGATCTCTTCCGTTGTTAGTGGTTTATCTAAGTCTTCGAAGGTGTCATATTGAGGGATAAGATTTATAATATCGTGATCGGCTTGACTTTGCTGGTTAAGAATGTTAGAGTAGTGCTCTTTCCATCGGGCTCTTATTTTCTGGTCTTCTTTGAGGAGATTTCCATTTAAATCTTTAATAGGGCACATATTTTTCCGACTGGGGCCGTACACTGCTTTTACTCCTTGAAAGAAATTCCTGTAGTCGTGTGAATCGGCGTACCTTTGAATTTCTCTGGCCTTGCTTGCCCACCACTCGTTCTTTATTCTTCTGATTTCGCGTTGCGTTTCATACTTAGATTGGGTAAAAGCTTCTGCTTTTGATGAGTCGTTGGGGCGGTTGATAGCGTTTTGGAAGGCAGTATGTCTGCGGTCAAGAAGTTCTTGTATAAAAGCTTCATTATCATTGAACCAGTCCTCCTGTTTTTTGCTTGCTGCAGTGCCAAGAATTTCCTCACTCGCACTTTTTAAACTGTCTTTAATTTGTGTCCAGGTAGCAGCGACATCTACAGAATTGGTTTCTTCTAGTGCACTCAAATTCTCTTGAACTTTTTGCTTTAACTGTTCGACGGTTTGTTGGTCACGCAATTTACTAATACAGAGACGGAGTCTACGTTTTACTTGAGTTCTTCGGTGTTTGGGTCTCATAACAATTTTCATTTTAGAGACAACAGGACGATGATCGGTCCAACATTCGCTATCAATGCACGCCTTTGTAATTTGGACGTCCTTGAGATGCTTCCTACGTACGATAACATAGTCCAGTAGATGCCAGTGACCTGATCTGGGGTGACGCCAGGTGCTTTTAAATTTATCCTTTTGTCGGAAAATGGTGTTTGTTATAACTAGATCATGTTCGGCGCACTTAGTTAGGAGTAGTTGACCGTTAGCGTTCATGTTGCCCAAACCGTTCTTGCCTATGATGCCTGGCCAGGTGTCTGCATCTCTCCCTACTCTAGCGTTAAAATCGCCAAGAATAACGAGTCGTTCTGTTTTAGGTGTTCTACAGAGGGTTTCTTCCAGCTGTTGATAGAAGCTTTCCTTGGTTTCGTGACTTGCATCCAGAGTGGGAGCGTAGGCGCTTATTAGATTTACCGCGTTGCCATCTGATAGCTCATAGCGTAGCAGCATTAGACGCTCGGATAGGCCTTGTGGTACTTGTGTTAAGTTGGATACAAGTTGATTCCGAACGGCAAATCCTACTCCATGTTGTCTTCTTGAATTGGTGGGAAGACCTTTCCAATAGAAGGTGTAGTACTTTTCTGTGAGAGAGTCTTCCTCCAAAAATCGAGTTTCGCTGAGAGCTGCAACGTGATATTGTAGGTAAGTCTACATTGACTTACTTTGACAACAGCCTGAAGTCCGTCGATAAACAGACAGCTGAAGTAACTAACACTATGGGAAAAAATTAGACTCTCAATTAGATGAATTTGACAGATTATTTGAAAAGTTATCAGATACTTTATTCAAGTCAAAAATTGTTGAGAGCAGAGGATAAGACATTCAAATTATTTCAGCCAATTCTAGGAGAATCTAAAGCTCAAGTATGTAAAAATACATAATGTTCAACTTTCGGAATTACAAATCGAAGAGTTGGTATTCTTTGTCAGAAGATTTTATCTGTTCACGACACACTAGGAGGCAAACGCTCTAGGAAACAAATTTGGAAACAAAAAAATAACCGATTTCATCATATCAATACCCAACAGAGAAAGCCATTATGGGTGAGAACAAAATCATAAGCGAAGATAACTTGAACTGATTTAAGTGTACGACAATTATATACTGTTTTCCTCGAAAAACATCAGCTTCATATAACAAACCAATTTTTCCACCCCGGTAACCCCCTCGTATTGATCAAAAGCACCCACAAAGTCCCCCTTTCCGTGAACCCTTTTATTTTTCCCAGACTCCCTTGGGTGGTTACACAACCCTGGTCACCTACCACCTTCCTTAAAGAAACACCTCCTATAAAATCTAAATTTTGTTCTCACAAAAACAAATATCTATTTTTCACCCCCTACAAGGGTTGGTAGCCTGGGGCAGGGGTAGCTGAGGTCAAGTCCCTCGAAGGACTTTCTGTTCTACTCGAGGGAACAATAATTAGTCGAAAAACTGGGGAAAATAAACGGGTTCACGAAACGGGGTGGTTTTTGGAAAATTTGAGGGAGTTGCCGAAGTGGAAAAATTGGTTTGACCCCGGGAATCGATTCAACTCCCTTGTAAAGGTGGAGGGGGCATTGTCTAGTCCGAGGCACAAACATTCGGTAATTTCGTCATAAATTCCGATTCTTTAAATGGACTAGCTTGGCCATTTTTAAATGTGAAATTTGAGGTAAATTACCACTCTACAATTCCGGGTGAGCTTCAAGAAAATCCACCATTTCCTTTTTCTGGTCTGCACTAATATATTCCACCCGCTTACCCGCTGATTGCTGATGCATTGTAATATTCAGTCTTATAATTTAATCAACACATATAACAGCTGATTAGTGATATTAGTGTTTTCTAGGGGTTTCAAGTCAATTTGGTTGCACAATACAGCGTTGCCACATTTACCATACGATATTTTCACGTGTGCGAAAAACAAATAATCTCGGATGTTGTTCGAAAATGCCACATCAGAACCATAAGCGAAATTTTTTAGGCGAGTCGGGTGCATAGTATTTCGCATGCGACAAATATCGATTGAGCTTGTTTAAAATTGCCTTCCGCGTATGGTGGCATATTCTTTATTATTTCGACGAAGTGGTGCATAAGTTTCCAAAAACCGACAACACATTTATCTCATGTAATCGTGATTTTGGTCGCATTGAGAAATCTAAAAGAGAAGAGAAGTCTCTATGGATTTGATTCGTATTATGCCAAGTGCGTGTCTACGAAATTCCTTCCTAATTAACCACACAGATACACTTTTCAACTGGATGAAGATTGCCAAAAGTACACTTGTAACTAAGACTTAGGGAATTTCTCGAACTGTCATGTTGATATTCTTTCCTATTATTTGGGTTTTCTACCACATGTACTATTATCCTCTTCAAAACAAATCACCGAATCTACAAAATAATAAAATTATTGGAAAAAAAAGCCTCTGCGCCCGTGACGTTTACGCCAAAGGAAAAGTCAGAGGTTATGTTTTGCAAATAATATAAATCTGAATAAACACAAAAATAATGTATTTTGCTGACGTTTCGGAAAGTAATCTCTTTCCGTTTTCAAAGCTATTTTTTGAAGAACTCTTATTTTGCTGTGTATGTCAAATACACAGCTTTAAGATTCTGTTTATGTTATTTCCATAGATACTTACTACTTACACAGAACATAGAACTGATGATATTTTTTTAGATAATGTTGAGTTTGTTAAGTTCTTCTTTTAACATTGGTAGCCAGGTTGTACAAATATCTACAGAACAATTCGTTACGCACTTATCTTCATTTAATAAGATTATTGCTGATTCTTTAATTTTTCTTTTTTTGGTATCTGTTTCTTTTGTTAAAATTTTTGCCGAGTCCCAGCTTATTCTATGTCCGTTTTCCCAAGCATGTTCACAAATCTTTGATTTCTGAATTTCATTCTTTCTAATGTAGTTCTTGTGCTCATCCAACCTCACACTGAAAGGTCTGGATGATTCACCCACATAACATTTATCACATTCGCACGGGATATTGTAAATACAGTTTTTTGAATTCTGCTCCCTGTTTATCGGTTTTGTTTTTGTTAAAATAGATCTTAAAGTGTTCCCCGTTTGAAATATCGTCCTAACATCAAATTTGTCACCTATACGGCGTAGCTTTTCCGGTAGTCGGTATACATAAGGAATTATTGCTGTATAATGACGTTCAGGTTTTTGTCGTACCTGATTGTCCCTATTTTCAACATTTATGAAAACTCTATCAACAAAGGCTTCAGGATATTGATTTTGTACTAGAACAGACTACTACTACAGACCTTTCAGTGTGAGGTTGGATGAGCACAAGAACTACATTAGAAAGAATGAAATTCAGAAATCAAAGATTTGTGAACATGCTTGGGAAAACGGACATAGAATAAGCTGGGACTCGGCAAAAATTTTAACAAAAGAAACAGATACCAAAAAAAGAAAAATTAAAGAATCAGCAATAATCTTATTAAATGAAGATAAGTGCGTATCGAATTGTTCTGTAGATATTTGTACAACCTGGCTACCAATGTTAAAAGAAGAACTTAACAAACTCAACATTATCTAAAAAAATATCATCAGTTCTATGTTCTGTGTAAGTAGTAAGTATCTATGGAAATAACATAAACAGAATCTTAAAGCTGTGTATTTGACATACACAGCAAAATAAGAGTTCTTCAAAAAATAGCTTTGAAAACGGAAAGAGATTACTTTCCGAAACGTCAGCAAAATACATTATTTTTGTGTTTATTCCGATTTATATTATTTGCAAAACATAACCTCTGATTTTTCCTTTGGCGTAAACGTCACGGGCGCAGAGGCTTTTTTTCCAATAATTCTATTATTTTGTAGATTCGGTGATTTGTTTTGAAGAGGATAATAGTACATGTGGTAGAAAACCCAAATAATAGGAAAGAATATTCGTAGAATGCCACAAATAATTTTCAGACAATACTGTCATGTTGAACTTTCAAACGAAAGTCTGAATTATGTCGAAATCACAATTTTTTAATCAGTTACAGCACCATAGCGGAGAGTGAATGTATTTAAGCCAGCAGTAACCACGGATTTGGCTATATTCCTTAAGCTTGGAGGGAAGTTAAGGTAGCGTTTATCCCAAAAATAAGCAGACGTCCATTAGAAGAGCCTAAATTTTACCGCCCCATTAGCTTAACCTCATTTCTCCTAAAGACAATGTAGAAACTATTAGATCAACAGATCAGAAGTAAAATCTTTAAGGAAATATCCCTTCACTTCAAACAATTTGCTTATCAACCTGGTAAATCAACAATAAATGCTCTACATTGCCTTGTCCAAGGCATTGAAAAGAAATTCACAGCTAAAGAAGTGGCTGTGTGTGCTTTCGTAGATATAGAGGATGCTTTTGACAACACCTCCTATGAATTCATACAAAAAGTCGCGAAAAAAGGAGAATACAGTTCCCTACAATTAGGTAAATGGATACAATCCATGCTCAGAAGCAGAATAATTACCGCTGATGTGGGGGAGGTGTCGGTTACGGTGACTGCAGTCAGGGGTTGTCCACAAGGTGAAGTCTTATCGCCTTTACTGTGGTCAGTGGTTGTCGATGATCTCCAGGGTTATGCAGATGACCTAGTATTGACTGTTAGAAATAGACATGAGATTATGATTTCCAAGCTCATGCAAATTGTCTTAAACACAATAGCCAACTGATGCTCGTCAGAGAGGCTTAATGTCAATCCGAGCAAAACAGTTATTGTTCCATTCACCAAAAGGAGAAAAATTAACATTGGAACTCCTATGCTGAACGGAATGATCCTATGCTTTTCCAGTGAAGTCAAGTATCTACGTGTAATTCTGAATCAAAAACTTACCTGAAACCCACATCTAGAAAGAACACTTACTAAAGCAACATCGGCTATTTGGATATGCCGTAGGCTGTTTGGTAAGACTTGAGGTCTAAAGCCGAAAATAATACGCTGGTCCTACTTATCGGTTGTCAGACCTATGGTGATCTACGCATCATGTGCATGGTAGCCAAAAACAGAAGAAAAAAACAGCACAACTAAAGTTACAAAAATTTCAACGACTTGCCTTTTTAGGGATTACAGGCTGTGTCCCACAGCAGTTATGGAGACAATGCTTGACCTATTTCCTTTGTACTTTCATGTAAGGAAGGAGGCAGCACTTAATGCTTTAAGACTGCATCAGGCACTCAAATTTAAGCCAGGCGATCTGGTTGGTCACTTAAGGATTTTGGAGCTAATCCATTTTGAGTCCATGACCAAACTACTGACTCAATGCCAATCAAACAGGACTTTGACTGTCCGTTTTATGTGCTGATCGAAAGCCGGCAGACGAGCAAGATGGAGACACTAAGATCGGAACAAGGGTCACTCATCTGATAAATAGATGGATCTAAGATGGCTGAAGGGGTAGGAGTGGGCATAGCATGACCCAGACCTAGGCAACACCCCAACCATCTTCCAAGCAGAAATACATGCTATAGACCTGTGTGCCCAGGAACGCCTTAATAATGGCATTCGAAAGGCAAATATCTATATATCAGAGAGCCAGGCAGCATTAAAAACTCTAAGGTCCTACAACTTCGAGTCTAAAATTTCCTGGGATTGCAAACAATCCCTGAAGCAACTGGCCAATAACAAGGTTACCTTTTTGTGGGTGCCAGGGCATGAGGGGGTACAAGGTAACGAACTTGCTGACAGCCTTACGATAGAAGGAGCTGAAGCACAATTTATTGGACCTGAACCGTTTTGTGGCCTGGCCAAGGGACACATAACGGAAGAGATCCAGAAATAGGGAAAGGACCAGAAAAAAGCCTGCTGGAGGAATACTCCAAGCCAAAGACTAGCGAAAAAGTTTATAACTTATTCCAAAAAGAATGTCACAAGGCTTCTCGGACTTGAAAAGTCCGAATTAAGACTGTAACAGGTCTTCTAACTGCCCACTGCCCCTTGAGATATCATCTCAAGAACATGGGCAAGGCAGTAGATAACAAATGCAGATATTACTGAAACTGCGGAACATATATTTTGTGAATGAAAGGCATTAATCTGCACTAGGCTACAGTTTCTAGAGCAAGTGGAATTAACGTCTGAAGACACAGGGATACTAGCCCCAGGAAAATCACAAGCTTTATTAAAAGTCTTGGAATCCTGAACAATAACTATAGTTGCAAGGTTATTCACAAAAGATCTCTTTAGGTCGAAGTGAAGTAAGGCTACTTAAAGCCAAACGACCTCTGAAACAATCTACAATCTACAACCCCGGAATATTTTTCAACCCTAAACATGAAAGTTCTTGAATAAACTCTTCGAGCTTATTGGAGTAAAGATAAGCTCAAGGAAATTAAAAATATGAGCCCACTTGAAAACAAATATTTTTATTAAATAATCATCAAAGAACAAGAAGAATTAATTGTAAAATATAACACGAACGAATATATAATCCCATCAATTAAAAAACTGAATACATATTATTCTTTCCTATTATTTGGGTTTTCTACCACATGTATTGTTATCATCTTCAAAACAAATCACCGAATCTACAAAATAACAGAATTATTGGAAAAAATCCTCTGCCTAGATTCGGTGATTTGTTTTGAAGAGGATAACAATACATGTGGTAGAAAACCCAAATAATAGGAAAGAATATTCGTAGAATGCCACAAATAACTTTCAGACAATATGAATACATATTAGTTGTATGTCGTCGACAATCTATTGGTTAGCTATTTTTATGTTCAATTTAATGGCCTAAATTCAAGCAAAATCTCGGTGTATAATAATATGCTGATAAAATAATTACCTTTTGTGTAATGTACGATATCTCTGCACAGTCGCATGGACAACTAAATTCACCTGCATTACAACTGAAATTCAGTTTGTCCAAAATTTCCATATACGGCGGAGCCTCTGTATAATATTTAACTTCGGTTATTTCCCACTTTACTGGTTCTTCACTCAAACTTCGAATACCAATTTCTTTTTGGACACTTAAACCACTGGCTAATATTCCAAATTCGAGAAATGGAGAGCAAAACTTTAATTTTGGCTTTGGTGGCGGACTTGGAACATGAATAGAACTATATACAAAAAACAGTGTCTAAAATTGAACTTTTAAATATGTACGATACATAAGATGGATAGGTAGACTTTATTTGCCGCTTCTGCTATACAAAGACAATACAATATAAAACTTATTGTTGATATACTAATTATAACATGGATATACTAACTTAATGTAGATATATGCATAGAACATACTTATAGAATTACTAACTTATGGAATATTTACAATAAATTTGATACCATCAACAGTTTACATTTTACATTACGGTCAGCAATGTTTTTAACTTTACACATATAAGTATGTGTAGGGGAGTCATAATAGATTTTTCACTTCGGAAAAATTCCTCTCTCGGTGATTCCTTTTGGAGTGTGTTCAAAAAAACATATTAAATTTTCTCTTCAAGAAAGTGGGTGCTAAATTGTTTATTTAACAATATATATGCAATAATGCGGTTTTTCGCCAACAACTTTTTTCGTTCAATTTTTATCAAAAAACTGATAGCGCCATTCAAAAGAATGGAAAATTTTACACAATAAATATATATAATACTTGTTTTTTCAACAAAAATAGAACAACCATTAATTTGTTAAGTAACGTTTCCATTCGGGACGCCAGCAGCATGCTACGTTGGAAGAAAGTCGGCGCGAAAGCGCGTGCCACACAAAATAGCTGTAACTTTTAATTGACAAAAGCAAACGACAAGAAACCAATTAGATATTGAAAAAGATATATTTTTTTAAGTATACCGTGTGTTGAAAGATTTATTTATGTGTTTTAAATATTTTTTATATCTGCTTGAAGTTAAGTATTGCACGAATTATTTATTATTTCATAAAATTTGATTATACTCAAATAAAATAGGGAAAAAATAAAGTAATTCATGAAAGTTATACTTAAAGGGATTACCTATAATACACGTTTCGTAAAAAATTAGAAAAATTTATTTTACGGAATTCAGGCCCTCAAATTTGGGAAATTTACAAAAAATGCATTTTTCCACTGTGAGCTTGTAACTTTGATTGTAAACAATAAAGTCTTGCAAAATGATATCAACCTTCTATAAGTGATCAATTTGAAGCTTATAATGTGTACTTTAAGGAAAAAGTTTTTTTTATAATAATTACAATGTTTTGTACTTTTATATAAGTGTTTTACCTTAAAAAATCGTAAAATTGCAGCATAAATAAACTACTGTAATTGAAAAAAAAAAAAATTTATTTTTAGCACTCGGACCACACGGAGGTGGTAGCTTGTACATAAACCTTAAAGTATTCGCATTATTATAATTTTCTTTTTCGATGTAATAACATTGGGAAAATTAAGAAACAGGTAAATACTTAATATGTACAGGTTTTGAGTACGTTTACAACAAACACAGATATTACATGGGGATTTAGAAGGTGTAGTAACTTTAGGCTTGTAAACAGGGCCAAAGCGACAAAGGATGAGGGAGATAGGCGAAAAGTGCCAGAAATCTTATGGTACATTTCGCCTGTCTCTTACGTTCTCACTAGGGCGCTACTACCGCAAGACCATGATTGCCGCAAGACTAATATCTCTATGGGAGAAAGCCATCTGTGAAGTTTCTTCGATAAATGGTAGGAGGTCGGAGAGCCTTATGATTCAATTAGTCTTTCTGCACGTGGCTGCGTAATATAACGTTGTATTATTGATTTTTCTTTGCTCACCGTTTTTTAAGCAATTTTTTGTTAAATAATTAATTATTATCGTGTCACGTATTTAATAAATTACTAAAATATTGGCATGATTATAATAAGAGTACAGTTAGTAACAGAAAACGAAAAGTACGTAAAAGTAATATTTTAATAATTATTCATTTCACCATTAAGTTTTTTTATTTATTTATTGCCCTAAAAATACTAAAAATATAGTAATAATTTAACTTTAATAAGAAGATAATTTTATTAAAATGGCTTGATACATGATAACTTATGTTATACAAGCCATCTCTAATTTCTTTGATCTAATATTTTAATTGTAACTTCCATGGTTGGAAAGCGTAAGAAAGTAATTATTGTTTCCATTCATTTTATATATTTATACGCCGAAGAAACCTTTAAAAATCGGTTTATTTATTTACGAAATTTTGCAATATTTTACATTTTCGTCCGTCATTTTGATACCGCTATTTTAAATTTCTGAAATTTGATATCAGATTCGTAATCACCATACTTGAAAACTCTAGAAACCCATTTTTATAATTTTTCATCGATTTACATTAGAGATATTTAATTTTACAACTAATTTGGCGCGTATTTGTTGTTAATAAACAAATGAACAATTAGCACCCTTTTTTAAGAAGAGATATTTATATTGATACTATTTAAAAGTAAATGCAAAATGTTTCATAAAAAAATATGGAAAGAAAAATTCTGAAGTTGAAGCCTTATTTTTTTTAATATGACTCCCCTAGTGGTTTTTTAGCTTTTCTTTAAATCTAAAGTTATTCTCACAATTTTTTATTTCTGTTGGTAGAGTATTCAATATAATTAGTTCTCTATATAATTCTGTTTTATTTAATAACGATGTTTTGACTGTCTAGAAAAAGTCATTATTCTGTCGTGTATGAGCATTATTTACATATCTCACATTATTATTATTTGATAAAAAAAACTGAAGAAACGTCACTTTGATTTTTTTGCGATCCAACTCTCCGGTCACGAGTTATCGGGATTTAAAAGAAATATGCCCTCCCTCTCTCTCTCTCCTCCTAATTATCCCATCCCTCAGCCTCCGGTCTCTTAAAATGTGACACTGTCCTTCTATGAAAAATATAATAAAAGTCCTACGTGCATGTTGAGCCGAGACTTCGCGATATCTCGTCAAATAATGGCCCGACGTCGAAGAGGCCGAGAACTAAAAAGTTCTTAATTTTTGGGAAGTATATTTTTTTGTGGAATCCGATCCGAAACCGATTTCCTGTATTTTTAAATGATCCCCTTCCCTCCTCTCGAGCCCTCAGATCTGTGAAACGTAAGTGGGGAAACAATGCGGAGACCCGACTTAGTCGAGTGGGAAGATTTTTTTTTTCAATTTGAGGACCACGAATTGAAGATCTTTTGTCTGCCAGATCTACTTCACTAGATAGACTTATGAGGCTAACTATACTAGTACTACTAGTAAGCAATAATAACCCGCAAAGAAGGGCGCTGACTCTAACTAGCTCAGCGCAGCTTCCGGTATAATGGAGATAGCATCCCTAACTTTGAGAGGGGTAACGTAACTGGCTCACCCGAATTTCAATAAATATCTGAGGCCCGTTATACCGACGTGCTTAAGCTAAAAAGCAACTGAACCTAGTTGAAAACCCAAGGTTGTGATTCTCAACCAGCCACGTCGACACAACTGGTTCTAACAGTTTCTTATGTTGTTCAAATTTAATTACATGCCTTACCTTCTCACTACGCTGGGTGCAGGTACTTTAGGTATATCAACAAAACATGATACTTCTATTTCCATAATTCGCACATCAGCACACTAAAATGGAATAAGTATAAAATAATGCAATACATAAGGAGAAATATAAGTATTAAAAGAGCATAATACTCAAATGTGATTAACAAAATATCAGGCCAATCATACGAATTTGGAATCGTCTTTGAAAAAAAAAATCAGGCTTCATGAAAAAATGGAAAATAAGTAGGTATCTTCCAAAAAATATTTTATAAAGGTGTCTACAGCCATAAGATATTTTATTCTTTATTCCGAAAATTCAAGATCACATATGAGAAATATATGTTTCCAAGTTTACAATATTGTTCCATATAATACAATGAGACATTAATTACATTTCTCATTTTTCGTAAATAGACCATTGCCAAAAAAAATTTTATACGGATTGTTGCCCTCCAATCTGCGTGACTGGCCTGGTATTTTGCATGTGTCAGCGGATTTGCCCCTGAAGGTATCCTATAACAAGACCCCTACAGGGGCCCCGACTTTAGCAACATTTCTTATATCAAAGGGTAGGACCTAACGAACAAGTGTACCAAGTTTCAACACTTGAGCATAAAATGCAAGGTGGGATCCATTCGTGCAGGTTGCCGTCCGGACTAATATAGATAAGTTAAATCCAAATCGGTAATAATATTTTAAGAAAACAGTAATGGAAGAACTTACTTTTGTTAACTTGTTTCCAGAAATTTCTTCTTTTTCTAATATAATAAATTCTTTTTCCTCTACAAAGCTTATTATTGGCACGTTAACAATAAAGAAACTAAAAATGTAGTAAAAATTAACAAATTACAGTAATAACAAAACACAGACTCTGTTACCTAAAAAATATACTGTAGTACCCAGAAGTGTACGTATTTAACGATACTTCAAAATCAAAATCTGTCGTGCTATAAGGGGCCAAAGTACTGTTAGTATTCAGAATAGTAACCCAGCTTTCATCTAAATTGAAAATTTGGGCGTTGTAGGGTTTATGTTGGAAACTCCAGCGACAATCGAGAACTAAGGAACTGAAAGTGCATTTCGTTAAAAGAACACGTATACTTCCTTCGAAACTTCGGTATCAAAATGTTGCATAGACATATAATGTCACTACTATTAAATTAAAGAAGAACTAATGTTTTTTAATGAAAATTTATTACAAAAATGATAACAATGTTATGTAGAAATGGACAACATGACGTCAGCTTTTATTGTCCATTAAACGTATTAATAACGAAATTTTAAAAAAATATTTAAACAATAACGTTTGAAGACAAAATTATTCATAGAAAATTCTTCAAATTTGACTGAATGCCAATTTCTCTATAAAAGGTGTGGGTGGCGCCATGGCAGGCATTTAATTAAACTAACACCAGCGCATTCGCCAAATTATCGAAAAATAATGATTGACCGTTTAAGGATCCGGCATGTTAAGATCACATTTTTTTTTAAATTTTGTAAGAGGCGAATAAGAGGACAGCAATAAGAGCGAAAAAAAATCTAAGAAATTGGAACGCGCGCCCTTAAAATTCAGATTTTGGGCCATAAAACGCCATAAAAAAATTATTTATGAGTTGGAGCCTGAAAATCCAAACAGGGTGCTCCAAAGAAAATGTGCGCCAAGCCAATTTTATTGGTACTGTTGTGAGCAAAAAAAATAGGACAACTTTTTTTTATAATGTAAATCTGTCTCAATTTGAATATGTAATGAGTAACCAAAGTAAAAGAGACATCACTTTTAATTTATTTTTTATTTTAATGCTGTAGTTATTGCTATAGTAAATGATGGATGGTTAATGAGCAAATTGCACAGCGTCATAACATTAACAAAAATTTGGTGTATAACATTTTAAGAAAGTGGAGAATAAACAGTACGATTAGTAGAAATCCTGGATCAAAGGACAAAGGATATCCTACTTAACAAGAAATTAACTATTCATATTTCGTTATTGCATCATTTCTATTTATAACTTCTATAAGCCTGTTTGGCATATAATTAAATGACCTTATACAATAATCATTAGTAATAATATTTTCCCATGCATTATTTACTATTTCCAGTAATTCTTCGGCATTCAGTGGTCTCACATTTCGTTTTTGGATACTTCTTACGAGTAGTCCCCATGCTTCTTCCACAGAGTTAAGATCTGAACTGTGACTGGGCCAGTTAAGAACATTGATGTTGTTATCTTGAAACCAGTTAGTTACGGTATGAGCAGTATGAACGGAATAATTGTCTTGTTGAAATATGAACTCATTATTGGGAAATAATTGTGACACAGAAGGAAGCATAATATTGCCTAAAATCCGTTTTACTATTAAATCTTTCCTCAACATGCCACAAAACACCAGAACCACATACCGATATCCAAGCCCACATATTGACGGAAAATCTATCACTTTTATTATTGTTAGATATATATTTCTTATCGAATCGAATATTCGGAGAGCTGTAAATACGAACACGACCGCTGTGTGTTGACTGGAAAGTTTTTTCGTCTGTAAAGATTACATTGTTCCAAAAATTTACATCATGCGCTAAAAATTCAAGCGCACATCCTATTCGACCTTCTTTATGTTCAGCTCTAAGTAAGTAGTTGTGTGCTGCTGCATGACATTTTAGCTCCGATTCTCTTACTCGCTGGCGACTAGTACTACTCGATCCAGGAAAATTCGTTTCTTCAGCAGCCTGAATAACTGAGTAAAATGAATTTTCTACTAAAGCATTTACCAATTGCAAATCTTGTTAAGTTGATATTCCTCGTCGCCCTAATCCAGGATTTCTACCAATCGTAACGTTTATTCTTCACTTTCTTAAAATGTTCCACACCGAATTTTTGTCAATATTATAACGCAGTGCAATTTGTTTCATTGACCATCCCTTTTCTGGTTTAGCAATAACTCCAGATTTAACTAAATCGCTTATATGAGGCATATTAGTTTTGTGCACACTTGCAATAAATTATGACAACTAACTGACAATGTCACAAAAATGAAAGTTAGATGTACACAACTAGATTTTAGCAAAATACCGTTATAAGACCTGTCCTATTTTTTTTTTTGCTCACGACCGTACCAAGGCAAAAATGTGACAATTCTCAGCATTTCAGAGACTGCTTCCCTTCAAATATTTAACGCTCAGAATTGTACATTTAACATGAATATTACAAAATAATTTATTTAATTAATTATTGTAGATGTAGCTACCACCTAGTAATAAAATAAGTTTGTATAGTAGTGTCGGTTTAAAAAAAAAAATATTGTACGTTACATGAATCCGTGTTTTGCAGGTTCCTCAGGCTTTCAGGATTCGCCTACAATCGCTTTGGACCATACAAATGTTCCATGACCTATGGCATACTGATGATAACATAAAAAGTTCGAAACTTTATATCTGGTTAGGAATTAACAAGCTGTCCAGAACAGGTACTTAATTAAAAAGCGAAGAATGAACGGTTCTTAATTATTTTCAAAATGGCAAATTTGAACTTAGCCGAGAGAATACAGATTATTCGTATAATCGGTGATAATGCTCGATCAATGAGGGAAGCTGCTGAAGAACTCAATGGAAGAAATACAGATCTTGAACCAATCCATCATACAACGGTCTTCAGGATAAAGATAAACAGGTAAAGGTTCTTTAAAAAAAAAGAATCACGGCAGAGAAACGTAGAACCAGACAGAAGAATTCTACAATGTTTCCAAGAAAATCCAACAACTAGCTCGAGGCAGGCTACACTGGATTTACATTGAAGTATATCAAAGATACGTAAGCGTTTGAAAAAAAATAAGTACTTCTGTCGAAAACTCTAGTCAGTAGAGCCAAGAGAATTTGGGGAATTTTGAAGAATAATATCAATTTCGAAGGAATGAAAGTCCTCGGATTCAGTTAACTAGGCATGAACTACCACATCTTAAATTTCAAATATTATGCTTAAATCTGGCAACATTATCCACGTATTCAGCGGTGTTTGGTGCATTAAACCGTTATAACTCAGTTTAAAATCAGTGTACATAGAGTGCGGTCATTTATCAGTTGCATCATCATCACAGTGCCTTAAAGTTTTATTTTGTTAGTGCTTTGGTGAAAAAAAGTGTAATTCTGGGATATCGTAATATTTTTAAATGTGCAAAAATGGAAGCGATTCCTGGTTGTTCAAAACAAGCGGTAAACGTTCATACCATAGTACAGAAATCAGGATCAACAGGTTTAGTTAACATGACTTCAAGGTATACCGGCGTGAGTAAGCGGACCATTTACAGAATTTTAAGAGAGAAAAAAAATAAAAGTGATGTTCAGAAACCTAAAGCGAAATCTGGAAGAAAAAAATAATATTAGACAAATTCCAGCAAAATGGAATTCGACGTAAAGTTTATAAATTCTTCTACGATAATGAAATTCCTACTGTTAAGAAAATTTACAGTCCCTGAATGATGATGAACATATACCCCAAATCGACGTTAAAAAAATGTTTGCATGATATGAACTTTGTATTTGCAAAAGGAAAGAGAAATAGCCTCCTACTTGAGAGAATTGATTTTATTTGTTGGCGAAGGAATTATATTCAGGCAATTAGAGCTGCCCGTGAAAGAGGAAGAAAAAGCTATTATTTAGATGAGACGTTGTTAAATGAAGGACATACTGTATCGCAATTTTGGCCAGATAGAAATGTAAAAAGTGTTCGTCAAGGCCACATGGAAGATTGATCAACAGAATTAAATATGCCAACAAGAAAAGGAAAATGCTTAATAATAATGCACATAGGAAGTGATCCAGGATTCGTGGAAGATGAACTTCTATCGTTCGTGTCGAAAAAAAGTGGCGATTATCTTGAGGACATGAATGCGGATGTTTTCGAGGAATGGTTTGTAACAAAAATTCTCGCTAAGATTGAACCCGGATCTGTCGTTATTTTGGACAACGCCTCATACCAAAGTCGATACTGGAAAAATTACCAACAAGTGTCTGGCGAAAAGCGCAAATTCAATAATGGTTAGATGGTAAAGGTATCCTATTCGATCGTGCTTCGCTGAAAGCCGAACTGCTAAACAGCATTCGCCGATATATAAGAAATATATTGTTGATGAAATGGCTAAAGCTAGAGGTATTGCGGCTGCTGCCTTACCACTGTGAACTCAATCCCATTGAGCTCATTTGGGCTGAAGTAAAGGGGAATGTTGAAAGAGAAAATAGAACTTTTAAATTAGAACATGTAAAAGGCCTTCTATCTAGTGTATTAAAAAGCGTTACAGCCGATTATTGGAAAAAGTGCATGGGGTACATTGAAAAAGTTGAAGAAAAATGCAGAATACGGATATTCGCATGGACGCAGTGATTGAGCCATTAATAATAAATGTAGGAGCCAGCAGTGATAGTGACCGTGGTGAGTAAGTCACAATCTGTGATAGTGTCATGTAGTGTTTGTGATATTATGAATTATTTATTGTGGAAAATTATTTTTGTAAGTTTTGTTTTTTATTATGTTATTTTAACAAGAACATTTATTTATGTTGTTATAGAACAGTTATTTGTTTCTTACTTTGGCATGTTTTGTTTTTAATTATTCTATTTTAACAAGAAAGTTTATTTATGTTGTTAGAACAGTTATATATTTTTAAGTTGTAAGTCTATTTATTTATTTTCTTTTTTAACCTGTTACTCCCTGATTAACAACCCTGTCACATCCTTTCCCGACAAGGAGTATGCTCACACCACCACGTTGGTCCTTGCTGGGCAATAAGAACAACTGGCATGGTTAAAATTATTATAAACATCAAACATTCTACAGTTTCAATGTCGGATTACGTAAGTATTTCTCTCCTAATAAAATTATACCTGCCATTAAAAATGTTCTTAAAAGAACTCCAGTTTTTCGTTTTGGCCGATTTGACCGTGAAAACAAATTTAATTATATTTATTTTTTATTTTATGAAATATTATTATTTTATATACCTACATAAATACGTATGTGGCGCCACTGAGTGCACGAGATATACGATTTCCTTCTTTCTTTCCAAGTTTGTTTACTACCGAATAGTTAGTCGAGCAAATTATTAAGTATAAAGGCGGCACGGCACGTTAAACCATTTACTCTATGCGGTCGACCAGGTCATTTCGGTAGTCATGGTTTCCATTTCACGTAGGCGGATAAAATTTAATATATTTGTCTCGATTATATGGGATTATATGGTAGAACGAGGTGCCACTTTACTACTATCAAATAAGAGCTAGTATCCTTTGACGAGAGTGCCGCTTATTTTTTGCGTTACTGACTCGAGCTTTCGGCCGAAGTATAGGTACTGGGCAACAGAGAACCCACACTGGATGATAAATTCAAAGAGTCAATATTCACAAAATGTGTGGACTGGGATCCTCAATAATCGTATAGTGAGTCCAGCGGTTATCCAAGATACATTAAACAGTGAAAGGTTTCTTAATTTCTTGAATACAGATATTTGAGATTTTATGGAAGTACTAAATGAGGAAGAAAACAGACAAGTTATTTTTCAACTAGATAGTACTTGCATGAATTATTCGGTGGTTGTACGTAGATGGCATAATGAAAATTTTCCAAACAGATGGATAGATTGTGTTGTGCATCAAAACTTGCAATGTGTAAAAAATAAAATAGAAAAAATAGATGTACTGATGTCTCAAGAACAAGTTGTTATACTTTGTGTTTCGGAAACTCATCTTAAACCGAGTAAACTTGACTATATTGTAATAAATGGCTTTAAAATTGGCAGTTCATACTGCAGAAGCTCATCTTTAAAAGGTGGCATTTTCATTTTAGCTAAAAAATCACTCATTAATAATGAAGTAACTGACATCGTACAACTAAGTCAAGATAAAACTTTTGAATGCGCAGCTATTAAATCTTCCATAAACAAAAAAAAATTTGTATTTTATGTTTGTATAGATCACTAGATTCAGATGTACAAGCTTTTTTGTTTAATCTTGAAAATTGCCTAAATTTGATTTTTAGCAAATACCACTGTACTAATGCAATCATTTGTGGAGATTTTAATATAGACTTTTTTGATAAATCTAAAGTCACTATTGAATTACTAGATCTTGTAAATTCCTACTGTTTAGTATCTGCGTTAGCACAAACTACTAGAATACATTATAATAATACAGAATCCGCAATCGATTATATCTTTACAAACTTTAACTGTAATATAAAGGAAAAATCAATACTTAGAAATTTCCTATCCGACCATTTAGGCCAAAAAATTGTTTTTCTGGACATTTTTTGGGTAATAATACATACACTTTTAGGTCCTTTTCTATAAAAAATTAAGTAACTTAATAACTTTTTAACGACTGAAACCTGGCGTGATGTTTTCAACGCAAAACCGGTCGATGATAAGTTTCAAATTTTTATCGGACTTTTAAAACATTATTATGATCAAAGTTTCAAAATTGTCACAAAAAATTTACAAATTTCTAACTTAAACCAGGGTTGGATAACTGCAGGCATAAAAATATCTAGCGTTCATTTAAAAGATTTATATCATTTGCAGCTAAACGGAATAATACCAAAAGACTACTATAAAAAATATAAACTAGTTTATGAGAAAGTATTAAAAAAGGCTAAACAAATGTACTTTGACAAAATCATATTACATTCCGAAAACAAATCAACTACTGTTTGGAAAATTATAAGTAATTCTGTGACAACAAAAACAAGAAATGTAAGTCAAAATATGCTAATAAATAGTAAAATATCTTCAGACAAGCTTCAAACTGCAAATGCATTTAATACATTTTTCGTAAACCTACCTAGGAAATTGTTGCAAGTAAATAATATCCCCAGTAATACAAAAGATTATCCACTAGATTTTCCCTATTTTCTTCCCTTCAATGACCCAAATTTTAATTTTATTTTAAATCCGGTGTCAAAATCTGAAATTATCAATGTAATAAACAGTTTAAAAAATTCCAAGTCAGTTGGTCCTGATTTTTTCTGAATAATTGTAAAGAAATTTGCTCACCTATTGGCTGAACCTCTATGTCACATAGTCAATGAATGTTTCCATCATGGTTGTCTTCCTAACTTATTAAAACTTTCAAAGGTTATTCCTTTGCATAAAAATGGAGACGCTACGCTGCTCCGCAACTATAGACCCATCTCATTGTTGTCTGTTTTTTCAAAAACCTTTGAAAAGCTATTAGCCAATAGAATCCTAAATTTCCTAGAAAATTATAATGTCATCTCGAAAAATCAACACGGATTTTATAAAAATCGCTCAACAATATCGGCTCTTGCAAATAGTTTAAATTACGTTTATGAAAATCTGGATCGAGGAAATAAGGTAATTGCTGCCTTCATTGATTTATCAAAGGCATTCGACTGCATAGATCATGATATTCTATTAAAAAGGTTGAGTGTTATGGTCTGCGGGGTCAGTGCAAGTCTGTTCTCCAATCTTATCTAGCTAACCGAAAACAATTTGTTGAATTTTGTAATACCAGGTCAAGTGAATTAATGGTGGACACAGGAGGCCCTCAAGGAAGTATACTAGGACCATTATTATTTTTATTATATATAAATGACATAGACAGTGCCCATTCTACTTTTTATAATGCTTTTGCAGATGACATAACTATCATTGTCAGTGCCGAAAGTGAAAAACAAGCTAGTGCCAAGCTAAACGAAAATCTGTCTGCTGCTGCAAATTATTTTAAAAATAATAGACTTATTCTAAACCAAGAAAAAACATACTCGCTACAGTTCCATCCTATTGCTTCGAATTATATATCTAGTCCTTTACTTAAGCTAAATGGAAAGAGCATTCAACAAGTAACGGAATTTAAATTATTAGGAATTTTCATTGATCTATTGGAAATTTCATATACATTTTCTTTGTAATAAGTGTGCCAGTACCTGTTTTGCGTTGAAAAGGTTATGCCAAATTTCCAGCTCTTACGTGGTAAAATTTTTTTATTATTCTAATTTTGAGTCTCGTTTGAGATACGGTATTATCTTTTGGGGAACTCATCAATGTCAAATCGTGTATTTATGTTGCAAAAAATGGCCATACGCTGTATGTTTGGACTCAAATACCGAGAGTCGTGCAAGTCCATATTTATTGAGAATAATATATTAACCTTACCATTACTGTATATTCTTGAAATATTAACTTTTGTTAAAAAGAATCTTGCTCATTTCAATTTTCAAAATGCTTTCCATAATTACCCTACGCGTCATGGTTTTGATTTGCAATATAATATACATCGAATGGAATTATATGAAGCCAATCCCTATTACATGGGTATCACTTTGTATAATAAACTAGATAATGGTATAAAAACCATACCCAGTATCAAGAAGTTCACATCTACTGTTAAATAAATTCTACTAAAGAAAGCTTACTACTCTGTTAATGAATTTCTTTTGTCTTAAATTAATGTATCTTGTAATAATTAACCTATTTTTTTTTAAATTTTTTTAAATTTATATGTTTGTAGTTCTATGTATTTCCTATCTATGTACATACATGCATGAATGCATGTACGGATTCATTCATGGGTGTATGTACGTATATTTCTTCTGTTTCTTACTTATATATACATTTTTTGTATATGACTTGTCCTATATCATTTGTATGATCTCTTGGACCAATAAAGGATTATTATTATTATTCATTGGCCGCCACGTTCGCCAGATCTAACACCTTTAGATTTTCTTGTGGGAAATTTTAAATTGAATTGAACAAAAGTGCAGGGAAATAACACCAAAACAATTAATAAGGTCCCGTCAAAATTGGAAACGGCGTTATGAAAAATACATAAGGTGTGGAGGAAGTTATATTGAGAACACAAAAATTTGAAATGCTTTGTTAGATTTTTGTGTTATTCTGTCCCTTTGTTGGCCGAATTTCGATTTTCTCCATTCATTTGTTTATGTTATTTATTCATTTTTAAATTAGCGTTGACTGTTGTTGTATCATTTGATGTTGTTCATGTTATCAAAAACACTAATTCTCCTTTAAAATAGTTTCTTATTTATCCCTATAGATGCAAAAGTGACGAAGTTATAAGCGAAACAATGAATGTTGTGTAAATTTTTTAAGAAATGTTTAGGATTTCTCTATTACCATTGACCACAGAATGTTTAGACGAATGAGCTTGAAATTATAAATTACTACAAATAATTCGTTACTTTTTGATACCAAAGTCCTCGAATATTTATGTAAGCGATCCTTACCTAGTGTTGTGTACAGATAGAGTAAGTTTTTCCGTATGTTTAGGCATAATATTTCCAAAAAATATACAGTAATTCTCTTTCTGCTCTATTTCAGTATCATTTGGGAAAACCTTAAATATATATAACAGGCCTGTTAAAGTAAAAAAATTAGGTAACATAATGGTACTTACATCTATTTTTATCATAGAAGTGTTAAACTCCAAGGCGTCTCCTAATATTTCGAATTGCTGATACGAATTGTTATCGCAGAGTACATAGTATTTCTCTATATGCAGTCCAGGCTCAAAAGGATGAAAAATAATGTCTATTTCTGTTATTTCTTCGGTATTTAATTCGAAAAATGTAGGGTAAATCCACATGTTTGGATGTGAGAGCTCCAATGATATTGATGTATTCTAAAAAAAATGCCTTATAAAAAATACGATTAACGGTAATTTTAGCGCTGCACATTTATTCTGTGTATTTCAGAAAACATCATTTGTATACCAGGTAGATAATTTTATTTCAGAATGCCTTATTTTAATTGTTAAAATTAAAACTTAAAATGGTTTACGTACAAAAACTGAAATATTGGAAGAAAACATTAAAATTAATAATGTTCGCTTCCATGGTATTCCTGAAGTGAGAAGAGAAAACCTTAAAAGGGTCATAATATATTTCTGTATGAGTCACTTATAAATAGATATACAGGGTGGGGCAACAGTGCGTCGGACCTCGATATCTCGAGTTCCACGATAGCTAGAAATTTTTTAAAAAATTGCAAGTAAACTAGAAAAAAAAGTCTATAACTGGAAATTATTTTCGAACATACAGGGCGAGCCAAGACGAAATTACAGGACCAAGAAGCCTTTTTTGTAAATGGAATGCTATGTATTGCTATGTATTCGCATATTGGACGATTACGACGATTGCATGTTTGTGTTATTTGCTGAGAAGGAAGAGGTGTTATTGTGGATAGGAATTGCAGAGGAGATAAGGACGAGATAAGGTGAAGAATTAATGAAAGGAGAATTGTTGGATTTGGAAAGAGAAGAGTGTAGCTACGAAGAAGGAAGGTTTTGTGTGTTTAATTTTGGACAAGGTTGTATATTAAAATATAAATAGTGTATTAGACTTTCGAACCTGTTATAAAACTGCTAAATTATCTAAATATCAAGGAAAATAAATTACTTATATCAGATTAAAAAATTTACTTTAATAAAATTTCATTTTAAAACAGGAACTGAATTTGAACCTGCTCCTGAAGGAAAAGATAAGCTAGCTGGCCCATTAAATAAATTTGACATACTTTCGGATCAAAACGTAAGAGATTTTAATTTGATCTTTTTGGTTTTAAAGTTTTTTTTTTGGGTTTATCTATTAGAAATAAACAAGTTAAAGTTGTTAAGTTCAATAATAGTAAAACAGTACAGTATATCAGTACATTTTTTGAAGCCTCTTTCTAGGCTCTATTCATTCCTATATTAGCATTGAATATCTCCCAACCACTTGGATGTAATGAGTTTTTTTTTGTTGAAATAATGCAATCTGCAGATGGATATTAAAAAAATCACCACAGTCACAATTATTATGGATTTTAAGAAAAACTTATGTGAATGCCAGTTACGAGACATATAATTAATGTTTTTGAAACATTTTCATTTCCTTAAAATGTACAGGGTGGCCAAAAATTATTTTTCAATTAAGAACATTTTGAATTGAATTTTCTCAATTTTTTCAAATAGAATACCCTATTGGTTAATTGCAACCAATTTCGTTTTATTGAGCAATAATTTTAAAATTCAAAAATAAACTTAAAAAAAGTAGTTTCCTCAAATAACACGGCAGAAAAAATTATAATAAATGTTCCACATTTTGATTAACACACATCTCTATGCGCTTTTGAAATGAGGTTCCCACTGTTCCTAAAACTGCCGGTGTGATAGATGTAAAGGCAGTTATTATTCTTTCCTTCATATTTTGTCGGTATTGTTGTTGGTGTGTCTCTATAAACAATTTCCTTCACGTGTCCCCATAAAAAGAAATCCATTTTTGTAAGATCTGGGAATCTAGCAGGCCATTTAGTGGTTCCATTTCTTCCAATCCATTGATTATGGTAGGTATTATTTAAGTGGTCTCTAACTGCATTTAAATAATGTGGTGGAGCACCATCTTGCTGAAACCACATCCTCTTCCGAATACTTTTAGGAAGATTTACCAATCGTTGTGGCAGATAGTTTCCCAAAAAATGAAGATAAATAGCTCCAGTCAATGTACAATAATTCCTCCCCAAAAATTTATAGACCATCTGTATTGGTTATCAATTTGCATAAAAAAGAGAGGATTTTCCGAAGCATAATAATGGAAATTGTGCCTATTAGCAAGTCCATTTTTATGAAAAGTTGCCTCATCACTGAATAAAACAGTATTGAAGAAGTTGGCATCATGCTGCATTTCACCTCTGGCCCAATTACAAAATTGTAGGCGCTTTTGAAAATCGTCATCAGATAAATCCCGGTGCATTTGAATATGATATGCGTGCAACTTATTTGTTTTTAAGATTCGACCCACAGACCGTCTACTTATCCTTATTAATGGGCTCACTTCTCTTTGACTAACATGGGGATTCTTAACGATTGCCAGCACCACAGAAAACTTATTTTCTTCGTTCACAACACGTTTTATTCTTTCAGTTTTTTTATATTCGACATTTCAAGTTTCCAGAAATCTATCGAGAAGGTTTTGGAAGCTGCTAATATCAGGAATCCTTCTTTCAGGATAACGTTGGTGATAAATTCTATTGGCAAGTAAACAATTTCTGTCTGACTCGCCCAAAACAAGTCATGTCTACAAGTAAAATTCCTAATATTTTAAATTCAATACAAATTGTAACGACCGATAAGTGTGATAAATGCTCTGTTGTATATGACAATTTATACTAAACTGAGGTTTTATTGCTTGTCGAATAACTAAAACAGCTAAAACATGTACAAAAAAACATTACAGTACAGCACCGGTTAAATACTATTTACTCAATGCAATGGATTAGAAGAAATGGTCCCACTAAATGGCCTCATTTCAAAATTGCATAAAGATGTGTGTCAATAAAAATGGGCAACACGTCGAACACCTGTTATAAATTTTCCTAATGAATTATTAGAGGGAACCTCTTTTTTTAAGTTTATTCTTGAATTTGACACGTATTTATTTATAAAACGAAAATGGTTGCAATTAGCCATAGGAAAGTACTCACAAAAAATGTTCATTTGTCATTTCTGCATCACATTTTTGAAAAATATATAAGGTGTTCTATTTGAAAGTATTGAAAAAATTCAATTTAAAATGTTCATAATTAATTGAAAAATGATTTTTGGCCACCCTGTACATTTTCAGGAAATGAAAATGATTCAAAAGCATTAATTAGATATCTTGTAACTGGTACTCATATAAGTTTTTCTTAAAACCCATAATTGTGACCGGTGATTTTTTTAATATCCATCTGAAGATTGCATTGTTTCAACAAAAAAATTCATTACATCCAGGTGGTTGGGAGATATTCAATGCTAATATAGGAATGAATAGAGCTTAGAAAGATGCTTCAAAAAATGTACTGATATACATAGCATTCCATTTTAAAAAAGGCACTTGGTTCTGTAATTTCGTCTTGGCTCGCCCTGTATATTCGAAAATAATTTCCATTTATAGACTTTTTTATCTAGTTTACTTGCAATTTTTTTAAAAATTTCTAGCTATCGTAGAACTCGAGATATTGAGGTCCCACGCACTATTGCCCCACCCTATATATTAGACAGATATCGGTAAACGTCGTAGGCTTGGTTCAAAGTGGAAACAAAACATCGCCAGATGTTAATAAGCTGTGCGTGTTAAACAAACTAAATTATTAATTTTCCAAAACAAAAGGAAGCTACGATATAACACTATATTATTGGGGAAAACCTAACGAAGGACCGGAAGTATTGAACACATGGAATAATATACATTGTGACCCATTTGTTTCGGAGTTCCCTGTCACATCTTTAATTAGTTTGCGATTTTCATTCTTTTTAAATTGTAGAGCTTGTTGAACTGCATTTTTCTCGAAAATAGCGCCAGATTCCTACAGGAACCAAACGTTTCAAAAAATCTGTCACTATCCCAAGGTCTAATAAAAAAACGTCAATTTGACATTGACAACAATTTAATAAACTTAAATTACAGTATTGCTGCACAGAATAGCAAAAAAACTATTTATCGATTTTGGATAGAAAAAAGGTCACTGAAAAATAATGATGACGATATTTACCTCAATATTTTTATTGTACCACTCATCTTCTGTAATAATAAAAAACTTTCCTTTCCTTCCTATATTCTCCACAAACATTGATAAAAACACATATTCGCCTATTAAACAAGTACCACAATCAATAGTAGAGTTTAGGGCTATACGTCTTTCCTCCAGAAATTTACTACTTCCTGGGGTTGTCCTAGCAATAAGATTATTGTGGGGTTGAAATATACAGGAGATTAGCCTAGGTGGTTCTCGCGTTACAGTTATTTGAACGGCAACAAAATCACCGCCTGTATTTCTGAACAAGACCTGATCTTGGATGTTTTTATATATATCTGGCTTGTAAGTGATTCTTGCTTGGACGGTTATTCCAGGAGCGATTTTGGAATTTTGGTTTACGTGGACAGAGAAACAAGAATATTTCGGTAGTTTTCCAATGTTTAGCGACTGAGTTTGTCGACTTGTGTTTATAAGTTTGACGCTTTTCTAAAAAACATAAAAAACAAGAATTATGAATCATGCAATTCGAGCCTGAGAATCTCTTTTATTTATCGACAAGTATGCTATATCATCAAGAAGAAGAATGCCTAGTCTAATTACACATTGGTCATACTTATGATCCGTTGCATTTATTCAATATATAAAGCAAGAACTATCCTGCTCCTCTCAGTACTTTAGGCAATTGTATTGTCCAGGAATATTATAACAATATGCCGGTGTGATTATTAAATGACAACAGTATGTTACTATATTTTTAATAAATACTTAAATAGAATATTAACTTTAAGGGTGGGTCATAAAAAATTGATACTGAAGGAAGTGGAAATCATTGGTACAACACTGATGATACACTACATAGTATTCCTATTTATACTACTCGTCATGATATGGAATCAAAATCAATAATCTGGAAGTGATTAGAAGATTTTTATATATAAACTAAATTCTAAAAAATTGGTAATAATCGCTTCCATATTAGTGGGGCCTATCTGGATTTCGAAACGACAGTGTTTTTTTCGAAATTTTTTATATGTATATTATGTAGTCGGACTGCCTCTATCATCTGGTCATATTTGCGGGCGCGAGGGGATGTTAGAGGGGGAGAAATTTACATGTAAAAATAGGGAAGATCAGTTTTTCGGACATAACTTGCATAGTTTGATTCGAATCGAAAAAGTGTATGTGGATAAAATGAAGGGCTCGCGAAAGCGTGTAAACTGAATTTTGACTCATCGGAATCGGTCTAGCGGTTCTCGAGATATTGCGGTTTGAAGGTACAGATTTGTATACGGTGTACTGAGAGTCGTTTTTGCGTTTTTTTCGGCGAAGAAAGTGACTTGGCGACCTTTTTTTTCTTCCTCCGATAGACACTCAGGTCCTAAGTACTATGCCCAAATTTCAAGTCGCTAGGTTGATTAGGGAAGGGTAAACGTAAAACTGCTGTAACTTCAGCAATTTTTCCGCACATCGCGCAGCAAACGTGAGATTATGTAGTAATGTGCTTACTTTGAGTTCCGCTCATGTATTTTCAATTTTCGCCAGAAATAAAAAAATGGTTGCGAAATAACCAATTTATTGTTATTATTTTTAGAAAAAGTCATTTTTCGCCGGGAAGGTGGGGAGGGTGGGGGAGATTTTCTTTTCGCTATCGAATGTGAAATTTTTTCTCTTTGATTTGAGCCTAGCCAGATTGCAATCGGATGATTAGAGGAAGAGGGGAGCCCGCAAAGTTTTTTGCCTGTAGAAGGGAAAGGGTTAGAGACTTCCGGCTAGGCTCATTTTCAAGGGCAATCAATTCTCTTTCAAGATTTTTTTTACCCTAAAGCTCTAACTTCATTAGGGCCTGCAAGCGCTTGTGATACATTTATAAGAACGAGCGCGGCAATTCAGCAGCCGTACAGCGAGATGCCAGGAGAGGAGTCTAGTGCTCCCACTTCCCTCTCTTCGCTCTCACAAATACAAGTCCCACTATGCTCGTGCGGGAACTTCCGGTTCAAACGTATTTTTGAATAGATCGTTCGGATCTCACTCGATTCTTGACCGATTTGATTCGTTTTTTTTTTCTCCTTCTTCATCTCTTCAACGGCTCGTCGTCTTTCCATTTATTTTTTATTGTCATCGCCACTTCTCCCTCTCTGCGTGCCTGTTTGTAGGTGTGCTTGTTTGCAGATTCAATCGCGGGCTGGATCATCGAGGAAAATGCTACATTGCATCGACATTTCAAGCGTTATTTGCCTGTGCGATGGCGCGTCGTCCCTTTCTCTTTCAGGCGGCGACACAAGAGATGCATGTTCACAAACAAGCCCCCAGAAAAATATCTGGAAGGGCCTGACTGCAGCTGCATCTCTCTAATTAAATAACGTTGGAGTAAGATTTCAAGCACATCGGAGCTTCATTCGTTGTATTGTAGAAAACCGATGAACACAAACAGAATATGGAGATTTATTTTATTTACATATATGGGTCGCATGGATTATTATAACTAATACATATATCTATAATTAAATTAAAGTACAATATAATGATAATTTGGGGTCTAATAAATGTGTACAATGCACTCATTGCTATCTTGACCACACAGCTGTGTAACGCGGTTTTTTATACGGTATCGCAGATTCTGACTCGCTTGAACTCAATTCATCGTCAGTACTTTCGTATTGCCATACCCAATCGGTATCATCGTCGTTACAATTTCTGGGCTCGTTCGAAAAAGTGGAAGAACTACATGCGTCGTCATGTAGTCCTGACGCTCTATTATTTATCTCCCATAGTCTATCGGCCCAGTCTCAGTTGGTTCGTCATTACGATCATCTATCAACTGTGGGCTTGGCTCAACACTTCAACTTCAGCTCCCTCTTGGGAAATTAACAGTACTGGATCATTGGCCTCACGAATTAAGTTCAGCGGCATCTGCCTATGGATCTTAATGGGATAAAACATCCAAATTATTAACAACTATTTCATGACAGACTTTCTGATAGCAAACGCTGTGATGTTCATTGGACTGCTTTAGCGAGATTGTTGATTTTGATTCACGTCAACACTTGCAGCCAACGTGCGTAAGAAAAACTGTGTGATTGGAAAACGGAGCCCATACATGGGCAATGTGTCATGATTGCCAAACGCGGTTAAAAAAAATCGGATAGCGATTATATATATCTACTAGAGCTCCGTCTCGACTGGCCCGGATTAATTACATTGAAATGCATTTACACTTGCAACATATAATGTGGTTCTGTTGATGTCAATATATAACGTTGATTTTCACTTACCTTTGCTTAAACAGTCTTAAAAAAACATTAATAATTGTTTTTACATCGGCACGAGTAAGGCTTCTCGATCTGGTGCACGTGTTTGAAAGACCTCAGAAATCATAAAGTACTCTCCTTGTCCCTAATTTCCGATTTTCAACGTTTTTATCTAGAACTCCCTCTCCTTTCACTCCCACCAAAATCCTCTCTCGGCCTTTCCACGGTAATGTCATTCTGCATGAATGCAGTCAGACTCTTCCAGGTATTATACCTGCGGGCCTGTCTGAGAACATGCGTCCCTTGTGTCGCCGCCTGAAAGAGAAGGAATGATGCGCCATCGCGCAAGTAAATAACCTTTCCTCAATGATCCAGCCCGCGTTTAACTCGGCAAACACGCACATCTACAAGCAGGCGCGTAGAGAAGGGGAAGTGGCGACGACAATAAAAAATAAATGGAAAAACGACAAACCGTTGAGGAGATGAAGAAGGAGAAAAAAAAACGAATCAAATCGGTCAAGAATCGAGCGATCCGATCGATCTATTCGAAAATACGTTTCAACCGGGAGTTCTTGCTCAGCAGGACACACGGACGAGAAGAGTGGGACGTGTATTTGTGAAAGAGAAGGGAGAGAAAATCAGAATTCTATGTTCCTGGAACCTTTTGACTCTGCTGAACTGTTATCTTTACTATAGAATAAACTAAAGAACAAGTATTCCTCCGATCCTGATGAGGCTCCCATATTCCTAATTAAAAAAGTTGTACATATTATTGTCGATCCAATTACGTATCTGGTTAATCTATCCTTTGTTACTGGGACTTTCCCTAAAAACTTAGATGTAGGTAAAGTTGTACCTATCCATAATAAACATAATACACAAGATATGGAGAATTATCGACCAGTTACGATTCCCCCTTGTTTTTCAAAACTGTTTGAATATGCTTATTTTGCCCGGTTTTTAAAATTTATCGAGAAATATGATATAATCATGGAAAATCAGCATGGATTCCGTGAAAATAGGTCTACGAACACAGTTGTATACTCTTTCTATAACCAGTTAATAGAGCATATCGAGGCAGGCGAGTGCCCTGTAGGGATCTTTTGTGATCTCAGTAGGTCATTCGGCTGTGTCAGTCATGAGAAGTTAATGACTAAATTATACTTATATGGTATACGAGGTGTAGCACATGACTGAGTAGCCTCCTTTCTAAATGGTCGGAAACAGTATGTTAGTCTAACATACTCCGAGAACGAAGCAATCGTAAAAATTAACTCCCGGTACAGAACGGTAAATATTGGTGTCCCACAAGGTTCTGTATTTGGCCCAATATTATTTATATTGTATACAAACGACCTTGAAAACAAGACACCAAGTGCATTTTCAGTGCTATATGCCGATGATAAATCTTTGTTGGTTTCCGATAAATCAGAGGATGTGTTGGCTTATAAATGGAACACTGTATTAGAGACCGTATGTGATTGGTATGGTAATAATTCACTTTTTTTTTAACAAGAACAAGAAAACAGTCATAAGATTTCATAACAGACAAAAAGAATGTTCCAAATTAAATATCAACATGAATGATTTCATATTAAATACCGATAAGCGCAATATGTTTTTAGGAATTACAATTGACGAGTGTCTAAACTGGAAGGCCCACTACTGTAATCTAATATCAAAATTAAACTCAGTATGTTATTTATTCAGAAATATTAAACCGATTATGACAATAGAACAATTAATAAGTATATACCACCTCAGGTAGGGTCTCGGCTAAGATATGGAATATGTATTTGGGGTAAGTCCACCTTATCCTCCGATGTTTTTATCATTCAGAAACGAATTTTAAATGCATTGAAAATGTCTCCAGTACAGAATCATGGAGAGGTTTGTTCAAAGGTTTTAACATTTTAACCCTTATATGTTTATTTACGAATTGTGTGTGTATGTTTTTAAAAACAAAAATAAATTTATGTTAAAAAGAGATGTGCATAACATTGGGACTAGGCAAAATAGTAAATTTTATGCTCCTTTTTGTAAATATAACATTAGTAAAGATTCACCCGCTTATCTTGGTCCAAACATTTTCAATAAACTACCTTCTGAATTAAAAGAGGCTAGAAACTTGAAGTTTTTTAAAATCAATTTGAATAAATATTTGTTGGATAAGTGTTATTATACATTAGGCGAATTTTATGAAAATTGTTAAGATTAGTGTAAGTTAGTAAGTAATGTCTGGACTATTCCTATACAAATGTATTTGTCTTTGAGGAAAATAAATATTATTATTATTATTATAGAAGTGGGAGCGCTAAGCTCCTCCCCCGCCATCTCGCTACACGGCTGCTGAATTGCCGCGCTCGTTTTTATAAATGTATCACAAGCGCGTGCAGGCCCTAATGAAGTTAGACCTTTCAGGTAAAAAAATCTTGAAAGAGAATTGTTTGCCCTTGAAAATGAGCCTAGCCTGAAGTCCCTTTCTCTTGCTCTTATACAGGGTAAAATCTTTGCGCCCCCCCCCCCCTCTTCCCTCCTAATCATCCGATTGCAATCGGGCCGGGTTTAAATCAAGGAGAAAAAATTCCACATTCAATGGCGAAAAAAATTTTCCCCCGCCCCTTTCCTTTCTGGCGAAAAATTATTTTTTCTAAAAATAATAACAACAGTAAATTGGTTATTTCGCAACCAATTGTTTATTTATGGCGAAAATTGAAATTGCATGAGCGGAACTCAACGTAGGCACATTAGTACACAATCTGCTGTCCGTTACTGGACGGTTATATTTTCAAGGGTAATAAAATAAGACCTTGATAAATAATCAGCTATTATATTGTCATCAATTTTTCGACAGTGCGATGGTTGTCAATTTGACGAGACCATATTTGGCGTTAATAATCTGACTAAAGCCCGAGAGCTTCATCTCGAGGGATTTAGTCGTTGATTATTAACGCCAAATGTGGTCGAGGCAAATTAGAGAGAACTCGAGAAAAAATGTGAAAATACAATATCCGCCAATTTATCAAGGTTGAGTTATATTTTATTAGATTATTTCTTGAATGAGTTAATAATTGGAGATATATAAATTTCTACCTTTTTAACGAACATAAGAAACAGCTATATAATATGTGTTTATTAAATCAAGTCAACAAATAGGAGTAAGTAAACAAAAAACAAATTTAATTAAAATTAGCCACACCATCATTATATGTTATATTAAATATCAGCGACTATTTTCAGCCAATGCAACGGGAAATAGTCACTGGTATTTCCCGTTGCCATGTAGAGTTCAAAATAGCCACTGATATTCCTCGTTTCTAAGGAATTTGAAATATTGTGATTGGTTAAAAAAATCGATTTGACACATGAAAGAAATAATCTATAACATCAAGTTCTTCCAGTTCCCCACATTAAGAGTCAATGAAATTTTTGCATTTTATCATTGACAAAGTAAGTAAAGTTTGTTGCTACTTTATATAAAAGTATATGGGTATTATTATATTATAATATTTTATACAAACGAACATACAATATACATATACCTATCTATCATTTCACTACTTTCAATCATAATTTATTAGTTAATAAGTCTGCAAAACAGCGTTGCGTGGTTAATAAACAATTTTCAAATTATTGTAGGACATGTATTGCGTTGAACAGTGAGTTACACGCGCCTATGGATGGCACGCGGTCGAGGTTAGAATTTTGGTAACGGTATTAGCATTAGGTTAATCGAGTGAAAATTAATACGTCCATTTGGAAACAATCAATTTTTCAGGACCCACACTATTTCTTGGGGAAAACTACTATAATAATTTATACTTTATAGCGTCTTCCTATGTCGCAATTATAAAAATGCACTCTCCGTGGTTCTACTATAAAGGCAGGTTTGTTATCTTCAGACAGGCCTAGCTTGTGAATCTGAACTTTCCTTGGATCCCCTATACATCCAAGGAATCTATCATCATATGGTTCTAACCCTTTAGCTTTCATGCCTTGTCTTGCAGGCGCATGCAATTCGGCTTTCCCCGGATGTATAATATTCCCATGTTTTTTATCTTCAAGTATTTCGTATGTTCTAGAACTCATGTCTTTTTTATCACGTCCCTGTGTTCTGCAAAACAACGTTATTACCAAACTATTATCAAATCATTAATAATATTACCTTTTAACTTCTTGTTCGTTATTATTGATTTCATTGATACAATTCACGCATAAATGGAGATTTTCGTTCAGCCTGTAGTCTACCAACACAAAGACAATTAAATTAATAATTTTAAAAGGTAATTTTTATTAAGAAATCTGTGTGTGTTTGTGAAAGAACCTATTAAAAATCATCTTGCTTGAAGCCAGCAAAAATCTCCTTCGAAGGGATTTTGCGGAACTATAACGAAATTTGATTTAGAAAATATTTACATGAACCGCGCGCGACACGTATGTCATCGGAAGATGTTTTTGAAGGTACTATGAAAGTTCTCGAGACATGATTACATTTTTCGGGACTACCACAAAAAAAACGGCCCACGGTAGGTAATTCATGCCACGGCAATGAACGATACCCCAAAGGGCGCGATTTTTGTAACTGTAACTAAAAATATCTCACGGGATATAATTCTTCGCACGGGAGGGGGGGGGGGGCTCTTTCCGTGCACATCTCTTAACATTTAAAATATGTTTGGCCCCTGCTTTTTGTCTGGGACTTGAAATATGATTTATTTATTACCATATTTCTTTTTAAATCCAAATGCCAGACAGAAATAAATCGTTTGAAAAAATGGCTATTTTTCGTGCATTTCTTTTAAGCTTTGAACTATGTTTGGCCCACGGAATTTGTCTGGCTATAAGCTTCCGTCGGATGTTTTTCTCTAAAATAAGTCTAACTTGACCCCAGACGCTCATTTTCATGAATTTTTTGTTTGTTTTCCACTGAGGGGTCCTGGATAACTGTTTGATGAACACGGAAATGGTTAGTACAAATCAGGCACAAAATCCTCCCAAAAGGCTAGATAGGAACCAAACGTTTCCAAAAGCCTTTCACTATCCCACGGTCTAATAAAAAAAAGTCGACTATCGGTACGTTCGGCCAAATTTACGGAAGATCTACTAAGCCAGAATAGGAAGGCCATCAGAGTAATAGTAGGCCTTCTAACTGGCCACTGCCGGCTCAATAGACCTGGCAGAGGACGCAACATGCAGATTCTGCCAAGAGGAAGAAGAAACCTCAGTTCACGTATTGTGCCACCGTGAAGGCCTGGTGAGTCCAAGTACTCGGAAGAAAAACCAAGGGCGGACAGCTATACAAAAGGGCCTTTTTCAAACCTGTGGAGTCCAGTACAAAGGACAAAACTGGATGAGGTACTATAAGGAAGATATTCTGGGAGCATCACAATAGACCTGAAAAGATCGCGGTGGTAAAAGCTAAATAACCAGTTCCTTTGTTAATCTAATCTAATCTAATCGGTACTTTGGTAGATATGATCACAGAGATGATTGTCATTTGATAGAGCTTGACAAGCGATTTACAAACATACATGGTTTGTTATAGTTTACTGTTGAAATAAAAAAGATACAGGGACTACTGAATATTTCAATGATCGTCTAAGACCTTCCTTCCACTTTTATGGTGCGCAGTCCTGTTTAAGGAGACAATCCTACGCTAGGTTCGAGCCGTGGTGATGGAGAAGTTTTCGTATGGAGGCTATTTCAAAATCTGTAGCATCACCAGGGATTGATTAAAACTGAAAACCAGTGTTATTCAACTCCCCATGACGTTGACATTGTTAGCGAAACGTGAGTCGAGTAGTGTATCCGAGTATAGTGTTCAAATGTTTTGGCATTTGATAAAAATGGTTTGTAGATACCAAAGATATTGATTTGTAAAAATAACCACCCTCACACGGAAACGCCTCCATCGCCAGACCCTGACTCAGAAACATTCTGAAGTTTTTCGCTTATTATGCCTATGGTACTAGATTATTCTATATATACAAGTACCTAAGAACTGCTTGAATATGTTGGGAAGCAAATCATACTTTTGCAAGAGTCCAAAACGTTCTACATCATGGTCTTTTAAATCGTTAAATAATTTACAATGTTTGAGCCTGGTACGTTCTTTTAAATCGAAAATATTTTCGATTTTATCTATATTTATTTCATAGGATCCTTGCTGGAACATAATACTCTGAGATGCATCTTGAATTTCTCCCAGTTTATGATTTAGTTTTTTATGTATCTAGAATCAAATAAAGAACATATTTTCGTTGTTTCATAAATTTGAAATATATTGATGTTACCTCAACTACTTTGCAAGCATTTTGCTTGAACTTTATATCAGTATCTGCATTATAGCGCACAATATTATTTGCAATATCTTTTGGGTACAACAGTCCATCGAGAGTGTCTTGAAATGATTCTCTAAGGGTGCTCGAAACACTTTGGTTTCCAACAGTTTTTGGAATTAACGGTAAGGGATCCATCGCCTCTATAAACGAAAATTATTTGACAGTACTTGACAAGTAAGACAGGACTGAAGTTTTCCACTATGCACTTACGAAAATATGATCTGTAGTTTTGATAATTTCTATGTGATTGGAAATGTGAGTGTTGAGAGTTATACCCTTAATAGCATACATAACGAGCAATACACGAATTAACTAAATATTAATAGCAATACAGAAAATGTTTTACGTCAGGATGTTCAAAAGTGTCCATTACATTGCTCCAAATTACTTCTAAGCCTTCTTAGTGCATTCTGTAAATCGGACGAGAATATGAATATTTTCTAACCTAACGAGTCTATGTCTCCCCCCCCGTTTTCGAGGATGCTGAACACGATAGCGGTGGTTAAATCACTCTCCGAGGTCACCCCACCCCCCAAAAGGCCAGAAACCACCCCCGAAAGGGATAAACCGCGTATCCGCCATCTCCTATCAGCCAAACTTGTATTACCCCCGTTTTCGAGGATGCTGAGCACGATGGTGATGTCAAGACCCCTCCTCGATACATCCCACCACTTACAAGTTTTTTTTTATATACATTTATTTAACGTCGGCCTATTTCCGCTACTGAGGCCTAACACCGACGCCTGTAGACGAACTACCCCCAACCAGGAATTTTGCCGAACCTCTTCCCTTAAGAAGAGTAGGGATTTTTTGGTGATGGTGTATCTCCTGTACAACCCTCGCCTAAGGTTATATAGCTTCCGCGCATACACTGATATACAAGCCACTGGAAGATGTGTGAGGCGAGGACGTGGTTTCCGTAGGAATGGTCACCCATCCAACTACTAACTGCGCCTATCATTGCTTTGCATCGCATACCGAAGTATGTACATAGTAAAGACGCACCTACGCTCGCCTCACTCACTTACAAGTTGTGACAATTAACAACTTATATTTGATGCTATAGACTCACTGTATTGCATATTAGATGCTAATTATTGTCCATTTTAAGTACAATTGAGTACAATTACTGAATAATTTTGGCCAATTTCTAAATCTGGCGGATATTTTTAACCAAAATGATAGGATCTTTAGCGATCACAATTTGCAAAAACGAATAAAGAAACATTTCCTTTGGGTTCTAGATATGACCTTAATTACGAAAAATGTAACTTCAACTTGCTTTATAATTACATTATGTGTGTTGATTGGTCGGTACTTTCTAATACGGGTGTCCCACGACGAACTGCGGCGATCGATATCTCGAAAAGTAGACATCGGAGAATTTTGAAAATTTGGTAGTAAACTAATGTCGATGGGGGCAACTCGGCTAAAATATTTTCAAGATGGTGGTACTTCCGGTTATACCGGAAGTCGATACCAACTTGCTTATTTTAAATGGGACACCCTATATATTATTACATTTTTAGATTGTACGCAAAATTCTAGGCCAATTCTGCGTATCATGTCCTATTCCTAGGTCTCTCCGTTTTTGAGATATTTCAATTTTTATGTCAAAAATGACGTTTGCGGGCCCTAAAAGAATTATCAATTTTTCCTATAAGGAAGCCTTTATTATCTAATTTGGGTTCGATTCTTTTCTGAAAAAGACCTACTTCAATAGAGTTTTTATAATATTTTGATAAGTATTAATACAGAGTGTTCAAAAAATAAGAATAAAGATGAAATTGAGAAAACTGTCAAAAATCTATTTTTTTCAAATGGAAACCCCCAATTTTTATAATCTTATCTTATTCGCAATTAAAAATAAGGGTAAGTTTATATATGGATATCTATTCCGAAAATTTTTAGTTTTCGAGATATTCCCAATTCAATATTTCTATATGGGTATTTTGTTATGGATATTAAGTTAAATTACTCTTAGTTGGCTATGACGGCGTTGAGTGCTAAACAAATGTATGTAGCTGTCACTTACCATTTGACAAGTATCAATTATCATGCCAGGGCGCTTAAATTATACGCACGAGGATTACTTAAATTTGTTTATAATCTATGGAGAATGTAACAAAGTTTTATCAAGAAAGTGTGAAATATTTGCTAATAGATATCCAGATAAACATAAACCGTCTCCGAACAGTATTAAACGAGTAAAGGAGAATTTTAAAAATTTTGGCACCGTTAAGGCAACAGTTCATAAAATAAAACCAATTGTCGATGATGAAAATATCGAAATTGCTATTTTGGGATATTTTGCGGCATATCCTATGACATCCTTAAGACAAGTGGCCTTACAAACAGGAATCTCCAAGAATTCTATTCATAGACTTCTTTTGAAACACAAATTCCATCCCTATTCCATTTCTATGGTTCAACACCTAAAGGACACCGATTTGACCAGAAGAGTTCACTTTTGCGAATTTATTTTAACAATGTTACAAGGCGACTTTCGATTTTTGGACAACATAATTTGGACTGACGAGGCAAAATTTACGAAAAATGGACTTTTCAACAGACATAATTCCCACTTTCGGTGTGATTCAAATCCCTATGCCGTGAGATTGCGAAATTATCAAGTAACCTGGCAATTTAATGTGTACTACGCTGTGAGAAATGATGGAGTCGTAAAACTTAATTTTTATGAAGGAAACTTGGTAATGAATTAATACTTAAATAGTTTCTGTTGTTCAAATTACGTAGAAACTTTTTTTTAGGTGAAAGATATTTGAATATATTACAAGATTTAGATAGTGAATATTTGAACAATTTACCGCTAGCTGAACGTAGCCAAATATTTTACGAACACGATGGCGCGCCACCACACAGCAGCTTTTTACGATAAGTGGATTGCTAACAATGGACCTTTTCTGTGGCCTCCCCGTTCTCCTGACCTGTCTGTCTTAGACTATTTTATATGGGGAACAATAAAAGATATGGTTTATTTTAATCCAGTCACAACAATGGAAGATTGTCAGGCAAGAGTAAGGAATGCTTTTGAAAGATTATCTCCAGGTTCTATTAGAGCGGCCACCCATGACGAACTAATCAAGAGGTGCGAAAAATGTTTGGAAGTTCAGGGTGGACACTTTGAACACTTATTAAAATAAAATATGTTCCTGAGTATAAGTAGTTATACTGTTTGTATTTTATGTAAGAACCTTTTGTATCTAAGTTACATTTGTTTAATTATTTTATGAACTGTTGCAGTGCCAAATTTTTTGAAATTCTCCATTATTCATTAAATACTGTCGGAGACGGTTTTTGTTTCTCTGGATATCTATTAGCAAATATTTCACATGTTTTTGATAAAACTTTGTAACATTCTCCATAGATTATAAACAAATTTAAGTAATTCTCGTGTGCATAATTTAAGAGCCCCAGCATGATAATTTTTTTTGTTTTTTTTTTAACATTTATTTAACGTCGGTCTATTTCCGCTACTGAGGCCTATCACCGACGCCTGTAGGCGAGCTGCCCCCAACCAGGAATTTTGCCGAACCTCTTCCCTTAAGAAGAGTAGGGATCTTTTACTTGCCTAACATTTAATAGACAAGGGACCGACGGCTTTACATCCCCTCCGAAGGATGGTATATCCCCTACACAACCCTCGTCTAAGGCTGCATAGCTTCCGCGCATACACTGATATACAAGCCGCTGGAAGATATGTGAGGCGAGGACACGGTCTTCTTTGAAACGGTTGCCCATCCAAGTACTAACCGCGCCTAACGTTGCTTTACATTGCATATCAAAGTATGTACATAGTAAATACGCATCTACGCTCGCCTCCAGCATGATAATTAATACTCGTCAATTGGTAAGTGACAGCTATATACATTTGTTTAGCACTCGATGCCGTCATAGCCAACTAACAGTAATTGAACTTAAAATCCATAGCAAAATCCCCATATAGAAATATTGAATTCGGAATATCTCGAAAACTAAAAATTTTCGGAATAGACATCCATATACAAACTTACTCTTATTTTTAATGGCGAATAAGATAAGATTATAAAAATTGGGGGTTTCCATTTGAAAAAATTGATTATTGACAGTTTTCTCAATTTCATCTTTATTCTTATTTTTTGAACACTTTTTTGAATACTTATCAAAATATTATAAAACTCTATTAAAGTAAGTCTTTTTCAACAAAGAATCAAACCCAAATTAGATAATAAAGGCTTCCTTATAGGGAAAATTGATAATTCTTTTAGGGCCCGCAAACGTCATTTTTGACATAAAAATTGAAATATCTCAAAAACGGAGAGACCTAGGTATAGGATATGATACACAAAATCGGCCTAGAATTTTGTGTCCCATTTAAAATAAGCAAGTTGGTATCAACTTCCGATATAACCGGAAGTGCCACCATCTTGAAAATATTTTAGCCGAGTTGCCCCCAACGACATTAGTTTACTACCAAATTTTCAAAATTTTCCGATGTCTACTTTTCGAGATATAGATCGCCGCAGTTCGTCGTGGGACACCCTGTATATTAAACCCATTGCTTGATAGGCATGTTCCTAGAAATTACCTCTAAGCATTATCTTTCGTGGTTTGACAAAAATATTAATAAAATCAACTTAAAAGGTAAATTGTTAAGCAAGTACAAAAAATCAAGCAGTGAAGAGAATTATAGTAATTTTAAAAATGTCAGATCTGAAGTAAAATGTGCGAGTTCGTAATCAACTGGTCGCCGACAGGTCGCTATGATAAAAATATTGTATCGTTATAAAAGAAGCTTATAAAAATTATTTGAAATTCGTTGAAGACGAACTGCGCACTAATCTTAAAAAATGTTGGTCTTCCATGAATTCGAAATCTAACACTACGACTGTACCATCCTTTATGGATTATAATGAATCTCAGTTAAACCAACCAACTGAAATTTTCAACGCTTCCTCTAGTTATTTTTCTGGTGTCTTCTTATACACAAAAAACAAAAGCAATATTCCAGGTAGTCAACTTCTAGATAATCAAATAACAATACTCTATATTTATCTGACATTAGTAAGAATGAAATAATTAATGCCATGAAGAAAATTAAGGGAAATTTTACTATGGGTCCAGATTTAATATAAGCATTTTCAATAAGAGATTGTGCAATGATCTTCGCCAAACCGCTCGACAATATATTTATTTATATAATAACATCCTGTGAGTTTCCCTAATTGTGGAAAGAACGCAGAATATGCCCTGTATATAAGAAAGGCTCTAGAAATGAAATTAGCAACTACCGACCAAACTTTATTATTTATAATATTTGCAAAATTTTTCCATACAATAAACTTGATATCCTCACATCGACATGGATTTATGTATGGACACTCTACTAACTCGAACCTTGTTGAGATAATTCAGCATATTTCTGAGGTACTTGATGAGGAAAATCAAGTAGATGTTATCTATACTGATTTCTCTAAAGCTTTTGACCGACCGATCATGAGCTGATATTAAAACTGGATACATCCGGTATTTATGTTAATGTGCTTAACCTTCTTAGATCGTATCTTAATGACAGGCAGTTTGTCAAATATCGTGGTTTCAAATCTGGAAAGTTTTGACAATTATCAGAAGTTCCACAAGGTTCGATTATGGGGCCGTTACCTTTCGTTATATTTACCAATGACATAGCACAGCTGTTTAATGTCAACCATATGCGGATAAATAAATAATAATAAATAAATAAACACCACAGAAATTAGACAACTCCCAATTCCAGAAGCCAGAGGCTTGTGCGGAAGGGGGATACACATTGAAAAAACGCGGACATACAACCATTTCCTCCGACAGTGCCAATGCCGGAGCCAGGACTCGAACCCGGTGGGGCGATACCCGTGTGATTAATCGCCATTAAACCATTACCATTAAAAATTCTTTATTTTATTTAACTATTATACATGTCAAGGTTCTATTTTATATATCTGAATATTTCATTGTACAATATCAATATTTTCCCGGCGCGTTACAAGTTTCTTTATACAAAACGAAACGACCCCGACGGCAGATGTTATGCCAGAACAGATAATATAACCTTTTCTAAATGAATAAGCTGCAATTGCAATTAATCGCGATTGCCACATCGCGCCTTAACCAACGCGGCTATCGGCTAGACTAAGATGATTTAAAACTTTACCTTGAAATTAAATCTATTTCAGACTCATCGAAGTTACAGGATGATTTAGTCAAATTAAATGATTGGTGTGTAAAAAAATCATTTACCTTTAAATATCAGTAAATGCAACATTATGTCCTTTTTGACAATACCATCAGTTTGGCCGGCTCAGTGGTCACGCGTTAGGCTTGAGATCAAGGCGTCTTGGCTTCGAATCCTAGATAGGGTATGGAAGGATTAGTGGCATTATTAATGTGTTGTGTTACCGACTTAGTAGCAGTGGACTAGACAAGGTGTGTGAGAAGCAACACGGCTAGTTGCTACACCACTCCTGAGTTCGAGTCTCAGCTGCGGTAGATGCCAATGTCGCGTCGTAGGGAATAGTCGTTGTAAAACTGTCTATGTGTACGTTTGGTTGTAAATCTAAATAAGACGGTTAAAAAAATAATAATATAAACAGTAACCCTTGTTGACACTAACTAACGTATAGAGCCTCAACGCTGTAGCACAGAGGGTTCTTGAAATGTTAAATAAAAACCACTCTCTGGTACCATCGTCAAAAAGTTATAGTTCCCTTAAGACTCATTTCCGGGTACGTTTATAGAAACTTTTTTAATGATATAACGTTGGATTCAAAGGCAAAGTTGAGCACATGACACATAGACGTACCTGTTTGACAACTCGGCGATCGCTAGCCGGCAAAGGTCGTTATTATTATTTCTTAGGATGAAATAGTCACAATAATTATTCACGTTCGATGAGATCGTCAAAAAAATCATGAGTTTTAGCTTTAAAATATTTTTTTACTCTGTGACAAACTTGTACAAAAATGTCATCATATCACGGTAAAAGTCATCCATATCCCAATCACAAGTAATATATCGTTAATGGTTTTAGTAGTTTATAACCTTCAGTTATTCGAAGCATTAATTCGGTTGTTGAACTTTATAAAGCCTGCAAAGGATTCTATTTTTGCAATGAGCTAAAATTTTTCAAAAAGATGTCGGCACGCTTTGTGTCATCATGCTTTTCATTGTAACGTGTTAATCGGCCATTAGAAGAAATTTCAGGTAAAAAGAATGATACGGTTTACTTGCAGGATGTTTATTATTTTTTATGACGATTTGTGCTTTATTACGATCGGTACTAATAAAATACAAATGTATACCCTTGCTTGTTATAAACTATTCCATTTTGCAGCTTTTATGATACTTTTAAAACTTAAGAAATATTTAGTTTAGGATATGTTTTCGATATTTGGGAGTAACGTTGGCAATTCAATATGTACAAGTGTTCAGAGCACACAAGATCAGAACAATTTATATTCTTATGAGCTTAGTACGACGAAAATCCTCTCAGCAGCTTTGCATCGTCACTCCAGAAATTGTAAGGTACATTTACTTGCAGATGACACATTAATTTATGTTTATAGAGAAAATGTAAATGGTGTTATTAATGTTACAAAAAAATCCAAAACAAAGCCATGGGGATAATATCAAAATGTAATAAATGTGCACCCATAGACACAATGTTAAATTTTTTAAACGTTGGACAACGTATAGTTTTAAAATCACTACAATTTATATTTAAAATAAAACATGGTATGGCTTAAGATATTTATTTGATAAATTGAGTTTTGTACGAGATACTCATGGATCACTCGTAGTGTAGATGACATAGTGATACAGAGGCATGACAAATTAATAGAATCGAAATCTTTGTTCTGTAAGGGTATTCAGTTATTCAACAGTTTACTAAATGAAATAAAATATAATGAAAAATATAATACTTTCATCAAATTATGTGTTAGTTATATTAGAAAAGAACATTGATTATTTTGTGACTAGATTAGGTGATTTTACAATAAACTATATTAGAATACAAAAAGATACATTATTATTAATAATAATGGTAATATCCAAAAAAATAGGCCAAATAAACTTTTGGTCAACAGTGTCATCCAACAGTAAACAGTGTAATAGGTACGCAAGCGGGGTGAAAGAAGGAAAAGTCAGTATAATAGAAGGCATGAAAGATCGCTTCATTACTGATGATATACTGGATAACTGAAAAATAGGTAGTGAAGATATCCACAACTTTTGGTATAAAAAATTAATATCTGCACACGGTACAGTACTATTTTATATTAACGAGTTTCTGACTAATCCTGAAACTGTACCTACAATTCTAACAAAAGGAAAAATGTTATGATTCCACAAAGCTGCTTGCGAATTAGCGGAGTCTTGAATGTATTTGTCATTGGTCGCTTTTTTGTCTCGGAAAATTGATATTTGTGCTTTCTCTGTCAATATCAACTACTAACTATTTAATTGTATAATCCAAATAAGTCAAGTTAAGTTATTGGTCGATAATCAATTTTAATGTTTTTTAAAATTATTTTTGCGTTACTTTTAAGTCAAAAAAATATACTAAAATTGTCTGCTGGGTTGGTGTTGGAAACTTTGGCAGAACAGTGGTAGGAGTTTATATTTGCAAAAATATTATCTAAGAAATAAGTTTTCCTAGTATTATTCTTAATTGTGGGAATTAATCCAAAATAGAAACAATATAATCGAAATGACACCTCTCTAATTCAAACTTTCAGTTACTATGTATTGTTATAATGGTGTATACAAATAATGAGAAAGTTCACATGGTTCTTATTTACGTAGAATGTTGTAAAAATGGAAAGCGTACACACGAAATTTATAGTGAAAGATTTGCGAAAAGAATACATCCATCGCGACATTATAGTATAAAGCTGGAAAGAAAAATGTGGTGGGAACCAAAGGTACGCAACCCAATGTTCGTAGTAAGTGAGGAAATAGAAATTGATATGCTAAGTATAGTAAACTATAATCCAACTAATCGCTTCCACGAGGCAAATCGCTGGCGAATTGAGTTCAAATAAGGAAACTGTAAGACGCATATTAAAAAAACACAATTATCATTCTTTTAAATACAACTTACACCGGCACCTTTATGAAGGTGACAATGATCGAAGGGTACAATACTGTAAGTGGTTACTTAATAAATGTGAACAAGATAACAGATTTTTAGAAAATGAATTATTCTCAGATGAATCTAGATTCACGAATAATAAAATATTTAATAGACAGAACACTAGATATTGGTCTCAAGAAAATCACCGATTAGTCAAAACCAATAGTTTTTAAAAACGTTTTGGCATAAGTCTAACCGATAGCTGCGTTGGTTAAGGCGCGAGGTGGCAATCGCGATTCATGTAACGGGTATCGTGCTACCGAGTTTGAGCTCCTGAGCTCCGGGTCCGGCACTGTCGGAGGATATGGTTGTATGTCCATGTCTTTCAATGTGTAACCTCCTTCCGCACAAGCCTCTGGCTTCTGGAATTGGGGGTTATCTAGTTTCTGTGGTGTTCATTCATCATTTACCACTCATCATTCATCATTCATCATTCATCATTCATCATTCATCATTCATCATTCATCATTCATCATTCATCATTCATCATTCATCATTCATCATTCATCATTCATCATTCATCATTCATCATTCATCATTCATCATTCATCATTCATCATTCATTATTTATTTATAAATGTATGGGCTGAAATTTACGGACACCGCCTAGTTTGGCCTATTTTGTTTCAAGGAACATTAACGGCTGAAAGATACCTCGAGTTTCTACAAAATGAGATATCGGATGAAGTTCTGAAGTTACCATTAGCTCAATTTAGAAACATACTTTCTACAAGAATGTGGTCCTCCACACAATAGTAGAATTGTTTTAAAACATCTCACTGAGACAATCGATAGCAACTTATGGTCACATAAGGTGGCATGTCAAATCCCCGAACTTAATTTGTTTGGATTTTTATTTATGGGGATATCTCAAGGATAAAGTGTACACCAGTTTTGACATTAGGAAATCTAGAAAATAGAATAAGAGCTACACTCAATACTATAACACCTGACATGTTGGAAAACGTCATTCGGGGGAGAGAATATCGGGTAAGACAGTAGCTTTTTATTTCTATATCACAGAAATGATTCGATTTTAATGAAATTCGGTGAAAATGGGCGTGTTATGCCTCAAATAAGCTGCAATGTTTTTGAAGTGAAATATTTATTTTTTGATTTTATGCAAATTTCATTTGAAAAAAGGCCTAATTTTCAATCAAAACAGTTGATTAATAAAATATTGATTTTTGAAAATTGCAGGACGGAATTTTTTTCGTTGAAACCTTTACTTTAAGATGGTATAAAAAAATCCTTCTGTTAATGTGGAAAAACATTGTCAAAAATGAGAAAAACTAAAATATCATTTCAAGATCGATTTTTCCATAATTGTCACGAATTCTTCATTGTTTATTGAAATGAAGTATTGAGAGATGCAAAATGGTAATTTCAATGTAATATGAAATAAGGGAACTTCGATTAACCGTTTAAGGTTCGGGCTGTTGAGAAACAAATTGTTTAAACAATAGTTTTACATAAAAAAATTGCTGTTCAAGAAACATTTTTTTTATGCTTCATGCACAAAAATAAATTATAAATAATGTAATTAAAATAAATATTTTAAATGATTGAAATGGCGGGGCAGTTCTTATGCTACGCGGTCTCGAGCGCGCGCGTTGCTCTTTTTTGTTCGTTTCTGCTCGCATGAAACCCACTTGTCCCTGATTCTCCGCGCGTCCACTACTGACACATACTTTGTCGTTGTTGATAGTAATTTTCAATATTAAATTTATGTGGTTCTCATCACATATAATTTACTGGGGGTTTTATCCGATTCGTCTCAAAATCGATATGTGGGGATTACAGCATATCAAAAGACTAAAAAGTAAAAAATAATATTAGGAAAAAAATGTTTAAAAAGCTTTTATTAAATGCTCTGAAAAGTAGAAAATAAACTTTTAAGTAAATCAAACTCATCATTTTGTTACATTATATAATTTTTTTCTATGATATAAAAGCTTGTCGCGAGCGATTTCCTTTACACAGGACAATCTCGCGACAAGCTTTTATATCATGAAAAAATTATATAATGTAACGAAATGGTGAGTTTAATTTACTTAAAAGTTTATTTTCTACTTTTTAGAGCATTTAATAAAAGCTTTTTAAAAAAATATTTGAATATAATAACTACTGGTGGTCAGCGGCAGCCAACATCTGAGCCAACATCTCAGAAATCTAAACATTTACATTTTCAAACAAAATTAAGTATGGGCAAAGTGTGTCGAATAACTCGGTAATACAGCCTTTTATAACTTTTATTGGATTCTTCTATTGACTTAATTTTATTGGGATCCAATAAAATGTAACTGCCACAGACTGTAGACTGAAACCCTTTTGTGAAATTTACGTAAAAGGGGTGCTCCTAGGTAGGTATATTTATTGTGGGATTCATAATATTACATCAAAACGGGTTAAGGAGTTATTTGGCAGTTAAAAGGCCAATGATCTTTGAGCAGGTATTGGGTGGCTGGAATATTAGCATCTGTAATAAAAGCTACGCTGTTTAAATTGTCAAAAATCTACAAATTTTCCAATTTTATTTGACCTGAGACATGTATTAAATAAACATATACACCAACAAATGAAACAATGAAAGTGTGAGCCATGGAAAGCTGAGCTAGATCCCAGTGATTATTAGAATATTGAAATAAAAATTGGGTATTGTGTTGCACTTCCGAGATCGCAAAGCGACTGTGGTTTCATGAGTACTAATAGGCCATTTTTTGTAAAAAAAAATCAATAGCACCAAACGTTACTTATACTTACTTATCTACTGCATCTTCCGATGAGGTCGTTATAAGAACGTTATTCCACAGGATTAACACAATATATGACGACGAAGAAAAATTTGAAGAACTCAAAAACGACCAACCAATTCTAGATAAAAATGGCTACACAAAGAAATATACAGGAACAACCTACAACATATGTGTGCTTACTCATCATTGCTGAAGTCACAAATAGGTTAAAAAGCATTTTATCGGAGAAGAAAATAGGTACACGTTGACGGCAGGTGTTTATCAATTGGAGTTTACATGCGGTAAGATTTATATCGGGCAAACAGGGAGGAGTATTCAACTTCAAAATTATAGATAAGAATAGACTGGGTGGACCGTTAATAATAGGTCATAGTTCAAGACCATATTCTTTGGATCATAATATGAGGATATAACCAAGCTTTAGCAAATTCTTGATGTGGAAAAAGAAACAGGGGGTCAAAGTTGTACTTTTTTTCTTCTTTTTTGCAATAACTCAACTACCTGCGGACCTATCTTCTTCAAAATGGTGTGAAAACATTTCTTAATCTAAAGAATAATAACTTATGTATCGCATCACTTTAGTCCACGCTTCATAAGCTATACCTGATGATGAATATTTTTTCTCTTTTTTTAAGAAACATTGTGGTACATTTGACTAGAAAATATCGTGCAGGTGTCATTTCTACGTAAAAAGGTGCGCTGGATAGAACTTGATAATACCAAGCGTTTTCGAGAAAACTGCCGCAAAAGATTTCAATAATTCTTTGAAAACAACTCAATTTGAAAAGGACAAATTGTATTTATTGAAAAGAGTGCTTTGGTGTGTGATGTGTGGGGACATATGTAGTCCTTAGTGTATGCAAACTTAAGACAAGAATTGTGAGACTAAATACAGAACGCTTCCAATTTTATTAGAGGACAGCAAAATGTATTTTTTAATATGAGAAGATCTATTATCAAGAGAATTAGAAAATGCATAGGTGGAGGGCACATCGAAAATTTACTCTAAGTTGCAGAAAATTATTTCATAAGATAGTCAGTGAGTTTGCGAAGTTGTCACTGTTTCGTTTCTATTTATGTTCTGTAATTTTTCAACGAGTTAATTTAAAATTTCAGTTAGATGAGTGTCCTGTACATAAAGCAGTGATAGCGAGACAGTGGTTAAATAATCATTTTCGAAACCAGTGGATAGGTCTCAACAGACCTCTAAATGATTTTCCACCTAGGTCACCGGATCTAACACCAATGGATTTTTTCTTTGGGGTACTATTAAGGAAAAGACATATAAATCGAGACCGCATACAATTGAAGACCTCCTAGAATAAGGAACGTATGTCTAGAAATTACCCCTACATAATTAAGAAGTGTCAAATAATATTTTTTAAAAAAGCTTTTATTTAAATGCTCTAAAAATTAAAAAATAAACTTTGACATAAATCAAACCCATTATTTTGTTACATTATATAATTTTTTTATGATATAAAAAGTTGTCACGACATTTTCCTGTGTAAACGAGATTGCTCGCAACAAGCTTTTATATCATAAAAAAATTATGTAACATAGTGATGGGTTTGATTTACGTCAAAGTTTATTTTCTAATTTTTAGAGTATTTAAATAAGAGCGTTATTTTTAAAGTATTTTTTATATAATTGTATTTTTTGCTTTTTAGTCTTTTGATATGCTGTTATCCCCAGATATCGATTTTGAGACGAATCGGATCATAAACGGTAAAGTTGTTCGCCATCTTGAGCTAAATTGTTTACTAAAAATTACGAATCCGCGACCCCGAAAACCCCCAGATTTTGATCGATTTGGATGTAAGTGACGAAAGTCGTCAGTCATATTGGCGCCGCCATTTTGAATTTCCGAATTTTGACCAAGAATTCATAATTGGCGATCTCGAAAATCTCCAGATATCAATTTTGAGTCGAATCGGATCATAAACGACAAAGTCGTCCGCCATCTTGAAGCCGCCATCCTGAACTAAATTTTTTTACTAGATATTCGTAATCGGCAAACCCGAAAATGTCCAGATATTGATTTTGATCGATTTGGATCTAAATGACAAAAGTCGTCAGTCATATTGGCGCCGCCATTTTGAATTTCTGAATTTCGACCAAGAATTCATAATTGGCGATGTCGAAAACGCCCCAGATATCGATTTCGATTCGAATCGGATCATAAACAATAAAGTCGCCCGCCATCTTGAAGTCGCCATCCTGAACAAAATTTTTGACTAGAGATTCGTAATCGGCGAACCCGAAAACCCCTTGATATCGATTTTGATCGATTTAGACCATAAATGACAAAAATCGACCGCCATATTGACGCCGCCATTTTGAATTTCTAAATTTTGACCAAGAATTCATAATTGGCGATTTCGAAAACCCTCAGATATCGATTTCGAGTCGAATCGGATCATAAACAATAAAGTCGTCCGCCATCTTGAAGCCGCCGTCTTGTTTTTTTCTTATTTGAAAATGTTAAAGTGTATTGTCGCCGGACTTATACATATGTGCAAAATTTCAAAGCTCCAGCTTAATTAGAAGTAATCGAAATTTTGATTGTAAGATTTGACCTAAATAAACTAACTAACTAACAAACATTGTAAGTTTAATAATAAAAGCTTTTAAAAATGATATGAAAATAGTAGTTTGTGCAACAAGAGTGGATAATCCACTCGAGTTGTAGAGTATACTTTTTCTACGACCGGATTAAGAAAAAACTACAAATAATAGTTTTAATTAAATTTTAATATACAAACTTAGCTTCTGCTAAATCTTATGCTCTAGGTGCAAACATTTTATAAAAGCTTCAGTAGCCTATCGGTTATATGCACGCTTCGACAATAAAAAAATTAAAAGTGGTTGGGCACAAATTTATGCACCTCATTTCGAACTCTGGAAGGTACACCTCCCTCAGAGATCTTTATGCACGTTGCAACGACATAACACCGATAGCGGATTACGTCCAGAAGATCTCGCAAAAATTCTACTCTTTCAAACTGGGCGATAGTCCGCTTACCGCAAACATTACACAAATTAGACAGCATAATGCACCATTTCGGATCAAACACACCCTACCATACCAGATGTTACCAATCTTTCGGTAACCACTTTAGCCAAACCTTCACCTACTATAACTTCCACTTACCCTATCCACCTTTACTGACATTTCATACCTTTCGTATCTTTAAATCTTTCCTGTCCCTCTCTTCCTTTCAGTTTTTCCGTTTTGTTTCGTGTTCTTGATCTCTTTTTGTGCGTTGTTTGTCTCTGTTCTTGTTATCATTCTCTTTTTGTGCATTTTTTCACTCAAAATTAGTTTCACTATAATATTTCAAAAAAAAAAAACAAAATTTCGATAAACCACAGTTTAGGCAGTCTTGCGCAGCCCTGCAGTACCTCATTTCGATGAAGGTACCTCGTTTTAGATTTGGGTATCTGTGTCAGCTCCAAAATTAGTTCAGTGCAGTGCGACAGCTTCGAGTTTGTGTTTAATTTTTAAGCTTTGTTAAATTTTATTTTTAAAATGTTTTTTAATTATATTGTCCTTTGTAATTTGTTTTTAGCGAAAGGAGTCAGGACTTATCTCCTCATTTTCTTTTATCCGAACCGGAGCCACTCCGCCCGGCCATGCAACCCACCACCGCGAACAACGCGGTGGTTGCACGGTCGGTCGCAAGGTAGTCTCCAGGGAGGCAATATTATGTATTAATTTGAATAAAGTCTATTTGTTTGCTTGCTTGCACGCTTCGAAATGCAAGAGATCATAGGTTCAATCCCCACATATATCTACTTTTTTTTTCATAATATATCTCTAAAATTTTGTCTGTATATAATAATTTCAATAAAATTTTAGGTGGTATACCGTTTATCGATTCTTCACTGGAATCACTCATTTTAAATTATTTTCTAGCTCAAACTGCGCGAATACACACTGACAATTACTTTGACAGCTTACGCACTAACTTGAATTTTTTAAAACGAACAGTTGCCTATGTACTTAATACACGAACTGTGGTTGGTCGATTTCATATCCATCCTAGAACGTATATGAAATATATCCATTCAGTTAACTGGAATGGCCCACTTATCCATTCTACAGACTGTACGGAAAACAGCAAATTTACATAAGGGAGTAGAAAAAGTGTATTACATTGAACGGAGGTTTGGTGGAAACTTCAAAAATTTTGTTGTTTCTTTCAATCTTCATTTATTTCATTACATTTATTGTTGTTAATAATTTTTTTTAGTGTTTCCTTGTTACAATTATTATTTCATGTAATTGTTATTGGTTCCATGTTAATTTTGCGGCGTGATTAGCATCATTATGTTTTCATTACTTATTAGATTTAACAATGTTGTCTGTTTTTTTATGTTTATTCCATGACTTACCATGTCTGCAATAATAAATGCGTATTAGCATTTCCATTTTTAAATTTATCTGCAAAAATTTTATTAATTCGTATTTTTTATGAATCTTAGTACATACCCATTTAGGAGGGCGCTGAATACAGGGACGTATTCAGATTTTATGTAAAAAAATCGCTTATACGGTTTCTTAAATTTTAGGTCCTAGGAAAATCGCGGTAGGCCATGATTTAAAAAAATAAAAGATGATGTTTTGTCCAATAGTGCAGTTTTTGGTGTTGTATCTTTAAAAAAAAAACCTGTCAAACTCGATTAATAAATGCAACTTTTATGAGGGTGTTAAGTTTTGAAATGGGTGACACTGTATATTGCCATTATAACTGCACTGAAGAAGTGGAAACAATTTAGAAACAGGAGACATAAGAACATGTTTCATAAAATTTCGGTAATGTATCGACACAATCTTACAGTTATATGTCAAGTAACAGATTCTGCTATATGTTTCGAAAATGTTTTCAAGAAAAAAATTGTACCTAACGATGGATACTATTACTAAGCTATTTAATAATATCAAAGTGTTGTAATATTGTTAAGCTATATGCAAAAGCTAACAAATCAGTAGCAACTTCAGAAAAATGTTTGTTTCTCTCACAAGAATCGGGACATTTACCAAACTGGGTTTCCACTATACTATCAAGTTTGTTCCGAAACTGTGCCTAAAAATTCTATTTGAACAATTTCGTCCAATCAGCAAAATGCTTGTTTATAAACTGTAAAATTCTGAGACACCCTGTACGTTACAAAATATATATAAACCCATGTTTTAGTTTATTTGACCCAAATATATGAAGTAACTTGCACATTTTGTTTCTAAAAGATCAAATAATAAGGTCTACCTGGTTAAGAACGACGACAATACCTGTCCTTGGCTCCAGGAAATGTGTATACGGTGGTGATCCAAAGACGACCCAAATTCAATAAGTATTATCGACTGATCGATTTTCTATAGCACTAAGTAGATCGAAATTTGATGCTCTATTATTATCGAATACCTGTCTTACACTTGCAGTAAAACTTTCTCTTACTAGTCTATAAAATATAGACCATGAATTATAATCCGAATTAAATAAGAACCTCTCAAATCGTCCGTATGCCTGTCGATAGATTAATTACTTTATCTTTACGATATTTCCACATACCTGTAGTGTTCTACCATGATTCAAGATTTAAATGAACAAGGGAGTAATGGGTAATTATTTATATAGTCAGTGATACAAGGGTAAATGTAGTCTTATATAATTTTATGTAGACTTTGTGTGATTATGTAGTTATTTTCGCTACAAATCTTTGTTGGAATCAGTTTATTACAACAAAAATCTTGGTATTTGAAGCTGGATCCTTTTATAGAAACTACTTCATGGAAAACCTCTTGATAATCTGTCAGTCTTTCTTTGTGATTTCGTGTAGCCACCATGATGTCTTATGTAATCAGTATGCGTTCACATGTAGTACGTAATCTTTAGGACAATTTGCAAGTACTAACCCCCTCTTTTCTTTATTAACACACTTCCATAAATGCTTTTCAGCATGAATTTTATAAAAAGAAATCCACATTCCTAATTCTGTGCTATTTGTAAAGGATGTTTTCCACGCAATGGAAGTAGGACCATCGGTATATGCTGTGTGCAATTTTTTTAAAGGTTTATCAAGATTCATTTTTCGAGTCTTGTCGATATGCTAACGCTAAAACGTTGCTTTTATTAAATTTTATTTATTTTTTTCGTTATATACAAATTAACATTACTGTTTGGCTTCTCGATTAAAATGAAAAGTTTAAAAGGATTTTTGTGAATTTGGAACGGAAATATGGAACTTTTTGAACTTTATAGAATAGAATAGAACAGAACAGAGTGGGATGGGATGGGATGGCATGGCATGGAATGGAATGGAATGGAATAGGATAGGATAGGATAGGATAGGATATGATAGGATAGGATAGAACAGGATAGGATAGGATAGAATAGAATAGAATAGAATTTAAAGAATGGTCGTTAAACAATTTATAGCCTTGGAAGATAATTTATAGCCTTGGAAGAATACAAATTTTTGTGCATGGACTTTATTAAATTTAGGAACAACAATGTTTTTATTTTCTTTAAACCTTATTAAATAATTAAGGAACTGATTAAATTTCTCCGCGGCCTTAAAAAACCACAACAAACAGTAGTATGAATAATGATTTCTTACTGTAAGTAGGCCTGCTTCTTTAAGTTGTTCAGAAGAGAATAGAATTTTTTTTCTTGAGCAGTATTTTAATTATTGAATTTTGTGCAACTTGTAGGATATGTAGTGCGTTATTATATAATTCACCCAAGACTATAATACAGTAATTTGAAATCGACTTATAGAATAGACTTATATACTATTAATAAAATCATTTTGGTTAAAATATCCTTTAGAAGATAGAATTTATGCATTTATTTTTAATTCTCTTTGCTACATAGAAAGCATGGTCCCTCTATTTTACGTGTTGGTCTGTAATGATCCCCAGATATTTGATAATTTCAATTTTTTAATAATGGGACATTGACAGTCTTGTATTTTTGAGCAAATTTCACTGTGCAACGTTATATTTTGTTTCAGAGGTTGATCATCAGTTATAATTGTAAAAGCTATCATTTTTGTCTGAAAGTTATTTGTGGCATTCTACGAATATTCTTTCCTATTATTTGGGTTTTCTACCACATGTACTATTATCCTCTTCAAAACAAATCACCGAATCTACAAAATAATAGAATTATTGGAAAAAAAGCCTCTGCGCCCGTGACGTTTACGCCAAAGGAAAAGTCAGAGGTTATGTTTTGCAAATAATATAAATCGGAATAAACACAAAAATAATGTATTTTGCTGACGTTTCGGAAAGTAATCTCTTTCCGTTTTCAAAGCTATTTTTTTGAAGAACTCTTATTTTGCTGTGTATGTCAAATACACAGCTTTAAGATTCTGTTTATGTTATTTCCATAGATACTTACTACTTACACAGAACATAGAACTGATGATATTTTTTAGATAATGTTGAGTTTGTTAACCTGGCTACCAATGTTAAAAGAAGAACTTAACAAACTCAACATTATCTAAAAAATATCATCAGTTCTATGTTCTGTGTAAGTAGTAAGTATCTATGGAAATAACATAAACAGAATCTTAAAGCTGTGTATTTGACATACACAGCAAAATAAGAGTTCTTCAAAAAAATAGCTTTGAAAACGGAAAGAGATTACTTTCCGAAACGTCAGCAAAATACATTATTTTTGTGTTTATTCCGATTTATATTATTTGCAAAACATAACCTCTGACTTTTCCTTTGGCGTAAACGTCACGGGCGCAGAGGCTTTTTTTTCCAATAATTCTATTATTTTGTAGATTCGGTGATTTGTTTTGAAGAGGATAATAGTACATGTGGTAGAAAACCCAAATAATAGGAAAGAATACTATCATTTTTGTCTTGTCTATGTTTAAACTTGATAAATTTGAATTTCACAATTACCAATCAATTTTAGGTTATTTTCAGCTTGTTCGTATGAGCTGTCCCACGACTCACCGGTAAATACAACCACCGTGTCATCTGCATATTAAATTATATTTCCTTTCAAATTTGATATAGAAACCATATTATTTATATAAACCAAGAACAAGATTGGCCCAAGTATGGTACCTTGGGGTACACCCATGTTAATTATTAAATAATTACTAAATGCATTGTCTACTTTTGTTCGTTGTTTTCTGTCTGAAAGGTAGTTTTTAAATGAATTTAGAACCAGGCCACGTAGACCTACATTATCTAATTCCTTTAACAGCACTGAGTGGGATACCACATCAAATGCCATGGTAGGTCTAGAAAGACACTAAGACATTTTTTATTTTCATCTAGGTTATTGACCACGCTTTTATCAGGTTTAAAATAGCATCTTCTATACCAGTACCAGTTTAGAAACCATACTGCTTATTTGATATTACCCCATTTGTTAAGTAATTTGCCAATCTATTCTTTAAACATAATTTAAACATTTTTGAAAAGTTGTTAATTAAAGAAATTGATCTATAATTGGTCAAATTCATTTTATCTTCGGATTTGTAAATTGGGATAACTAGATTCTTTCGATTCTTTGGGAATAATTTCAGTTTGAAAAATTAAATTGATAATATGTGGTAGTGGAACTGTTCATGTAGAGTTTCTATTAAACCACTTGATATTCCATCGGAGCCTGTTGTGTGTTTATTTTTTAATTTCGATATTACTAGTATAACTTCATTTCTAGTTATTGGTTGTCGAAACATGGACTCAGCTTGCGTATTATTTAGTTGGGTATTGTTATTATTTACTCTATTAACTTATTATATGCTTTTTCAATATTATCTGTTATTAAAATATTCGTAAGAGGATCTATAATATTTGGGAATTGCTTTGTCTGTTTTCAGAATTTGATGCATCATTATTTATTATTATTCTTTGTTTATAATTATTATTTGCCCCCAGCAATTTATAAGTACAGAAATAATTGTTTGTTTTTTTTAATTAATTTATTTAGCTTATTCTATATCTTGTATATTCTGTATTAAGATCAAAAGAATATTTTTTATTAATCTTCTCCTTAGTATTACCTTTATGTTTTATAGAATTAATAAGCCCTGTAGTAATCCAGGGCTTAATTTTAGGTTTTTAGTTGCCATTTTTATTATATCCGTTGAATTTTTTGTCGCTGATTTAAATTTATTTCAAATTTATGTAAGATATTTAGATTTATATCGTCAATAAAAATGTCTATTTGTTCTTTATTTAAATTTTGAAAATAAGTACATAACTCCTTAATGTATAATTGTTGATTTGTAGATGGTGGCCGGTATGGTGCGGTTATGCCAAAATTGATATTGTTTGGACAGTATGTAATTCTTAACAAATTTGTTTCTGACAGCTCTATTTGCTGCATATTAGCTAATATGTTATTTACCATGACCCCGTTATTTTGGTTAAAGTTAGAATTATTATAAAGTAAAACCTAGATTTATACTATATATTTTGATTGTATAGCCAAGGGCTAAATAAACGTATTATATTATATTTATTGTTTTTACAAACATAGTGATGTGAAAAATATGTGTAATTGTAAAAAGATAGAAACTTTAAGTTAAAAGTTTCATGAACAGTTAAATATATGCAGGCACAAACAAAGCGGCTATCGCTGGGTACAATATAAACTTCAAAAAGATCAAATGCAACACGGTAAAGTGGCCTCAAACTCAGGTCAACGATATAATAATTATTATTAGGGCAATAACCACTAGGGGTGGTAGCCACATAGAGGGGGCAGTGAGATGTCTTAAAACACCTCCTAGTTTCTTGACAGGCACATTTAAATTCAACCTTCGACAACAGTTGTGTTATCTTATTGTATTACCAGTATCAGTTAAAAAATACCTTTGAAAATGAAAAACGAGAACGTTACAAGTAAAGAAGTTTCGGAGAACAGAAAAATAAGAAAACCGATTATGGAGAAAAAGAGGCGGGCAAGGATAAACGAAAGTTTGGAAACCTTAAGGAAAATTTTGTTGGAAAGTAATCCAGATTCCAGTAAGAAAAGTGGTCACAAAAGTGCAAAGTTGGAAAAAGCTGACATTTTAGAGATGACCGTGCAGTATCTTCAGTATTTGAAAACTATGACAAACGTTAAGAGAACAGAAAATCGTTTTCCATGTAATGTGAATGAAGATATTAAAGTTAGACCGGCTGATAGTTCTACAGATAAATGTTCCGCAAGGGTTAGTTTTGATGCTTCTGCAAGCGATTTTACACCAAGTGGAGTTATGAATAGGGGGTTAATTAATCACCTACACAGTGTAAGTGTCGTAAACAGGACTGCTTATGGTGTCCCACATGGAGTTACATTCTTACCAAGAAGGTATAATTACTGTGGCGGAGTGGTTTATATGGCACCTACTTATTGTTCCCCGAATCAAGGGCAATATTTTGGACAAGTTCCACAGCAATACGGTGGTGTTTCCCATGAAAACGTATGGAGACCCTGGTAACATTTGTCTAGTTTAATTATTTATTGTACATAGAGCTGTAAATATGGGAAAGTTGCTTATATTTTATGTTTGTTATTGTGATATAAATAAATTATATTTTAAAAACACTTTTTTATTTTAAATGTATTTTACAATAAAGTTTGTACTGTACTGTATAAGAAAGTTTTACATAACTAATATAAACATATCTTTCTTGGAAAACAATATATTATTTAGAAATCAATTTTCACAGCTTGAAATTTAACTTTTAAAAATTATTTCGCATTTCTGATTTTTTTATTAAAAAATCAATGTTATTTATATTGTGTGCGATTAATCATAAAACAGTTTATCTCAAGTTAGTTAATATAAAATTTAAGTTAAATTTCTAATGCAACCAAGAGATATTAACTTTCTAATGCTAATATACTCAACTCAAAAGCACAAAAAAGTTCGGCTCCTACTTTTATAATTTTAGAAATGAAGTGGAAATAGTAGTTAATAAAATGTGTATAAAATACCAAATGTTTCAAAACATTTTCTTCAAGTGTTTCCAAATTTCTGTAAGAAATAAATTTTACTACCCAGTTCTTACCTCATGTAACACAATGCACTTTGCTTTTGAGAAATGTTATATAATAATTACGTATAATTAATTTTTGGTGTAGAACCTAAAAATTTTCGGACTATTAAAATAATTAAACAATATAAATAAAGTCACTAAAGTTAAAAATTACTATTTTATAGATTATACAGAGAGTTCCCTAGTAAATATTTTAAAAAGTAAATGAAATGGTTTTATGCGAAACACACATTCACAATAATGCTCTTGAAATTCAGAAAAGAAAAACATGAGGAGCCATATACCTTTTATAATAGAAACAAAAACAAAATATAAAATATAAAATCATTAAAATAAAAAATAACAGTCTATAAACTATTGTGAGAGGATTTTATGGCGTCAAATTTCAATTTGAAAAAATCACGTTAGCTAATTTTAAGAGAATTATTAATTTCACTCATTTGCAAACAAGCTGGGTGGGTGGACATTTCAATTTCGGTTTTTGTTTAATAATGTAATAGTAATTGCATAAAGAAAAGTTAATATATTATATGGGGCTTGTTATTGTATAGTGGTGAATGTCATCTCTTTTCATGGGGTCGTACCTAAACAATCTAGTATTGAGCAAAAAGGTTCATTATGATTTCTTTATATGAACTGACAGTTTTAAAATAAAAACTACTTGAAAATTGCTACCTTATCATGAGAAAACGGGTATCTCAAAATGGAGATACAGAAATTTAAAAATGGCGTCCAAACCTTTATAAGATGTACCTACTATAAAGATTAAATGTTAAATATCTCAAAAACTATGACGCTTACGTAAAAGTTACTAAGACACAGAATTAAAAATTATTGATTGGCTTTCAATTATTTTTTAACTTATTTTTACAGCATCAAAGACAAAGAAGTTATGACCGATATAATGTACGTCACCACTTTTCTTAATAAATATGTTGCGTAATAAGCCAGTAATTTTGAAAAATCACCAAATAATATCTTTTGTTAATATATGCTCGATTTTTTGGCCTATAAAGTTTTAGTGAAAATGGCACTTTAAACAATAAGAAAAAAACCGAAAATAATTGTTATTTGTAAATATCCCAATAAATATTAATTTTATCGGAGAGGTCAAAAAGAAACTTTAACGTTTGAAACTTTACTAGACGAAGTTCTTAGTTTAAATGTTTGACAATAGAGCTAGAAAACCAATATTAAAGACTATTAATGAAGCTTTCAAACGATTTCTTGTTTGTTCATCTAGCATAAGAAACAACGGAGGTACAACCGAAACAATATGCGCCTTTACGTTTTAAATAAAAATGCCACCACTCTGATGCTGTAATTAGCCAATAATTTAAGGAAAAAATCAAATACTGTTTCTCATTAATATACAACATTACCTATATGTTAAAATATAGTCAAGTACTTGCCTCAGAGGCAATTGTACCCATATTTCATCCGCCATGTTAGAATCAACATTTTGAATTTCTTAAAATCAACAACACTAAGAACATAAATATGCCTCCTTTCAAAAATAACTCATTAATATTTTTGGAAATAGTACATTTTTCGATTTATAAGTGGCCCAATCCGTTGACAATAAGAGTCTTGAAAATGTATGGCATTTTTTAAATAAAGTATCCGGTAAAACAAATTCTAAACAGAGCAAAGTCGTAAAAACTGAAAAATATAAATTGAGATATAATAGTGAAAATGAAATTCGTTTAAAGACTTGCAAATTTCAAAAATATTTGCAATTTAGGCAGAAATAACGTTACGAACATTTCACATTCAATATTTATGTGCCACAAATCAAAGCGAAGCAAAAAAGATTATTAACTTGCTAAAAAAGAAATCACCAGGATTAGATGAAAAAGCATCATAAAATTTAAAAAATACTGCGGATATTATATCTAGGTTACGGTGGGCATATCCGAGAGAAAGAGAGAGATGCAATAAGGAAATATTTATTATTTTTGGTCATAACTTTTTTAACCTCTCCACAATAAAATTGTGAGAGGTTACTAAAATTCTTTCAAAAACGAAAATTGAGATAACATCAAATCTTTACGTTTTGAGGTCCTAGGAACCCAAAAAAGTGGTTTTTGAAAAATGTCTGTGTGTGTGTATGTGTGTTAGCACGATAGCGCCGAAACTACTGAACGGATTTGAATGAAACTTTGCAAGTGCGTTTCTTTAGTGCCCCAGAAGATCTGAAAAGGTTTTGGTTGAGATCGGATTACGTTTAGTGCCATTTTGACGCAACAAGTTGCTTACTTTATAATTACTTTCAATTTGCAGTGGAACCATTGAAAAGCAGTTAAAATTCTGATTTCAACGATATATCACACTTCCACCCTTTCGATTTGGTTTCCATGAAAAAAATTAAAAACAAAGCAAATATGAAGCATAGATCGCATTTCGCATGACATGATCGATGCATGTAGCCGTTACGTCGTGAAACTCATCACATCACGTGTCAATTCACGTATGAGGGTTTCTTCACTGCTCTAGAAGTAGAGCGGATTACGTTTAGTGCCGTTTTTAAATATATATACAGACAAATCGAAGAATTCAACTACAAATATTTCTCTAAAATCTAGTAAAATTACTGAAATGCTAATGTTTCATTTAACAAAGACAGCCGCGAGCGATCGGATTGCAATGAACAAATTTTGACGATTGTCATTGTCATCGTTTGTCATCCGATAACGTTGGTGTCATGTCATGTTAATAAAATTTCGGCATATTTGTAACTTTTAGTGGATTGCCACAAACTTTAAAGGTAGATGTAACAATATCAATATCATATGCTCTCTGTACCTTCGTTGGTGAATTTAATATAGATTATCACTTTACCAATTTTCAGTTTGTTGCTTTACAAATCTGTAGTATTTAGGATAACTAGATTTTCTTAGTCGTTCAAGTGATGTTAAAGTTGTTAATATCCTAATAGTATATTATTGAACGAGCGATAATGTAGGTAATAACTCACATAGATGATTGTAAATTCATTAAGTTAAGGGTTTTTTTTGTGCCCAGAAGATCTGAAAAGGTTTTGGATGAGATCGGATTACGTTTAGTGCCGTTTTGTCACACAATTTGCTTATCGAATTTCTCTCTCTCTCTCTCTCTCTCTCTTGGATATGCCTACCTTGGGGAGGCACCTGAAGCTTTTAAAGTAGGTGTAATTAAACCTCTGATTAAGAGTGGCTGTCCCTTAAATATTTTCAACTATCATCTAATTACATTAACAAGTACAATTGCCAAAGTTTTTGAAAAAGCACTAAAACTAAGAATAAATAAATACTTAGAAAAACATAAGATTTTATCGCCCAAACAATATGGATTTAGAGAAAATATATCGACACAAGAAGCAATTGCCTACATGAGTTCAAATATATATCAAATTCTAGATGAACGCCACTGTGGCTTATATAGGTTTGGCGAAAGCCTTCGACTCCGTGTCAATATCAGATTTGGGTTTCAGAGGTACACCAAACCTCTCGATTAATGCAATCTTACCATGTAAGCCGAAAACAAATGGTTAAAATAGGGTCCACATTAAGTTCCGAGAAAAGTGTTCAGTTTGGTATTCCTCAAGGTACAGTGATTGGTTCCCTACTTTTTAGCATATATGTGAGCGATCTATGGGTGATATCACCAGTTTCGCCGATATAATAAATAAAGAAAATACGTGGGAAAAAGTTAAACGTGTGGCCGAAAAAGACTTTGTTATTTGTTCGACGGTAACCTTCTTACAATGAACTAAATATGTGACTTTTGCTTCATATATAAATCAACTTCCAAACTTCGGTCCACTAACTATAGAAACTACAAACAGATCGATACATATTAATGAAACTAAAGTGTTTAAATATCTTGTATACAGATAGACATTTTAAATGGGATGAATATGTAAATAATCTCATTCGCAAACTCAGACCATTACTGTTAACTTTCAAATTTATTAAAGATATACTAAACAGCCATTATTTAAAAACATTATATTATTCACTTGTTCAGTCTCACCTTAGTTATGGTACTGTTGGTTGGGGGAGTAGATGATAAAGTTCTTAATGATTTAAATGTATTGCAAAAGTGCTTACTAAAATTAATACATAATAGACCAATAATATACCTTATTCGTGATATGTTTAACGAAGTGAAAGTACTGGACTATCGGGAGCTATTTTTCCTCAGAAAAGACCTACAAAAGTAAAAATGTGATCATGTACTTACTTACAGCATAACTACAGTACTAGTAAAAAAATGTGGATTTTTTTTATACATTTATTTAACGTCGGCCTATTTCCGCTACTGAGGCCTAACACCGACGCCTGTAGACGAGCTACCCCCAACCAGGAATTCTGCCGAACCTCTTCCCTTAAGAAGAGTAGGGATCTTTTACTTGCCTAACATTTAATAGACAAGGGACCGACGGCTTTACATCCCCTCCGAAGGATGGTATATCTCCTATACAACCCTCGCCTAAGGTTGTATAGCTTCCGCGCATACACTGATATACAAGCCGCTGGAAGATGTGTGAGGCGAGAACGCGGTTTCCGTTGGAATGGTCATCCATCCAAGTACTAACTGCGCCTGTCGTTGCTTTACATCGCATACCGAAGTATGTACATAGTAAAGACGCACATACGCTCGCCCCAAAATGTGTGTTGTCAAATGCAATGTAATAATTAGACCAAAAAAGTTAGGTATATCTTGCAAACAAATTTTATGATCAGATACGGACGTATATAACATAACATCACTTTCACTTTTTGAGGAAAATAATGGCTATTCCTATAAATTAATTTAATAGAATTATAAGCTTTTTGTGCAAGTTTCGTTATGTATTTTTCAAACCGAATTCACTGTCAATAATAACACACAGATTTTTTGAATATTCAACTAATTTAAGGTTTTCTTGATTTACACCTATATGAACGTGATTTTTATTAATTTTACGAGTTTCTTTAGGACAGAAAATAGGGCATTCGATTTACTAGCATTAATAATAAAGCAGAGTTCTTTTGATACTTTAAAAATCGACGATTTTAAATCGTCATTGACGTATAAACACCTCGGAAGCATTAAATGAGTAATAAAGCTGTATATCGTCAGCATATAAATGAATTTGGCAGTGTTTTAAACATAAAATAAACTGACTGGTATACAGTGTAAAAGTAGTGGCCCAGGATATAACCTTGAGGTACATCTCAGTAATAAGTCTTCTGAGGAATTGTTGTCAATACAGACTTTTGTCTCCTATTTTCTCCCAATTAACTACTAAATATTCGGCTTGATGTGCGTAAATCAATAAAAAATATCAACAATTCGCTTTTAAATCGTCAGAGGGTAATTTGTCACATTCAAGTTAACATTCACGGTCCTGGGTACACAATTAGCAAGTAGAACAAAAAATAAGTTTGAAATAAAAGCGACAAATACGGCCCCTGTCTCAAGCTCGGACAGATCTTGTAACAATGTCAGTCAGAAATGAAAAAAAAGCTTATTTGAATCATCAATTTAAAATCGATCCTAAAGGATTCTGGCGTACATTGAAATGGCTAAACATTAATTCTGCTCCTGTCAGCCATCCTGAAAATGTAGGTAATCCGAATGACTTTAATAGTTATTTCTTGAACAGTATTCCATCTATTAACATTGATTACAACAATAATGATTTTTTTAATTATTATAATGATAATTTACTTCCTAATATTACTAATCAGTTCGACTTTTCTGCAGTTAATGAAGAGAACGTTGAAAAAATTATCTCACAGATCAGATCAAATGCTAAAGGGATTGATGGTATTGATATTAAAATGATATCTCTTCTCATTCCTTTTCTTACGGCTCATATTACTTTTATAATAAATACATGTTTATTGACTAAAACTTTCCCATCAAACTGGAAACAAGCTAATGTTATTCCTATTGCCAAAATCAAGAATTCAAATGAATTTTCCCACTTCAGACCAATAAGCATATTACCAGTTTTGTCCAAAGTTTTAGAAAAAATCATGTATGAACAGTTAATCTCACACTTCACCATTAATAATGTTATACCAAGTACACACTCAGGGTTCCGAGCTCAACATAGCACCACTACAGCATTACTGCAGGTTAGCGATGACATAATGAGGGCTTGTGATGAGGGAAAAAATACTTGCCTTATTTTGCTTGATTATAGTAAGGCATTTGATACCCTTGATCATAGAATTCTATGTGCTAAACTTAAGTATTTCGGACTGAGCCCCCTTGCATTAGATTTTATCAGCAATTACTTAGCTAATCGGCTACAAAGGGTTATAATAGGCAATGAAACCTCGGATTTTGAAAGTTTGAGTAAAGGTGTACCGCAAGGAAGTGTATTGGGCCCCTTGTTGTTTACTGTATACACTGCAGACTTTAGTAATCATTTAAAATATTCTTCTAGTCACCAGTATGCAGATGATATGCAGATTTACCATTCATTTAAGTTCGATAATATTGACCTGAGTAAAAAATTTATTAACGATGATTTGGATCAAATTTTCAAAATTTCAAAATTTCATGGACTCAAATTAAATGAGGGTAAAACCCAAATGCTTATTTTTGGTAAAAATAGATCTGAAATTATGAATAGTGACAGTTTTATTATACACATTAATAATGTCAACTTAAATTTTTCTGAATCTTGTAAAAACTTAGGAGTATTTTTTGATAATAACCTGCGCTTTGAATGTCACGTATCTAAGATTTTACAGAAAAGCTTTGCGAAACTGCGTACCCTCTACTTATTTAAGGATTTTCTCTCTGTGCATATAAAGCTAAAACTCTGTGACACACTCATCTTGTCTGTGCTTGCATACTGTGATGTTGTTTACTGGCCTGCTTTGCTATATAAGGATAAACAGAATCTTCAGAAACTGCAGAATAGTTGTATTAGATACTGCTATGGACTAAAAAAATTTGATCATGTTTCTGCGTATTATCAGGAAGCTGGATGGTTTAAACTGGAGCAAAAGTTTTTTGGGCATTTATGTATGTTAATATATAAAATTGATAAGTTTCACCAACCGGTATATCTTTACAACAAACTTGTTAAAGGGTCTGACATACATCTAAGAGGTACTCGTCATAGCAATTTATACAATGTTCCCAGGTACAGCACTGCCCTATTTCTCCGTACTTTTAGTTATAATGCAGTAAAGGCTTTTAATTCTTTACCACTTGATATAAAAACAAGCTCGACTGTTATGTTGTTTAAAAAACGTTTAAAAGAATTTTGTAAGTAATTATAATGTATCGTAATTTTATTTGTTTAATAGCTGTATAGTATTTGCATTATATCCTTACTTCCTATTGCTTCTATAGATTGTGTTTCTATATTTAATTTCTATACTTAATTTAATGTGTTTCTTTTTTGTGTTTTTCCCATTTAAAATAACACATGTACTATTATACTATTTTCTTTAGAAATGGTCTTAATTCTTATTTTCTTGCCAGGTGGTTAGGTGAGTAGCTATGCTAGATCTCGCCACCTTCTAAATAATTCTGTGTTATGTTGTATTTTTAATTAATTAAAATAAAGTCATATTACTTTTATTATTATTATTATTTGTTTTTGTAATTGTAATGTTACTAGGAATGATTAAAAAGAGAATTAACTTGATACTTGTAAATCAATTAACCTTTCCGGTTTCATAAATTCTGAGGAAGCCAAGACATATCTGTCTTGGCTTCGTAATTAAACAAAAATAAAATGTTTAACATTTTGTTTAAATTCAGCAGGAAAATTCAATTTAGTAAATTAAAATATCATGAATATAAAAACCTCATTACTTGCGACAGTTGTGAAGATTATACTGAATCAACTAAAAATATCAAATACTTAGGCTTATGTATTGACCAGCTTATATATTGACCACGTGGAAATATTAACAGGAAAAATTTGAAAGGTAGTATATGAATTTTAGTTGCTTAGACAATACATGGATTTACATTTTCGTAAATATTTATAAAGCCTTAGCATAGTTTATAATTAAGTACGGCTTAATAATCAGATCATAATTACTTAACTTGCTCGATGGCAAACAAAGAAAATATAAGACCAAAACCAACAAACACACCCTTCTCAAAGTAGATAGATTATACGGGAATTAAATTGCATAACGCCTTACCTGTATCAATAAAAGACATATAATATTTTAAAAAATATAAAAGGAGAACTGAAATATATCTAAATGAAAATATAGATAAATTTAAACAAATTTTGAGAAAATAATATAATTCACTCCACTAGTATAGATACTTCTTATTTTCTTCTCTTTATTTTTTCTTTATCATATCTAGATGTATTAATAAATATATATATGTCCATTCTATCAGGGCCCTCGAGAATATCTCACTTAATATCGGTCGTACAAAAAAAAATATTTTTACGATTTATATAACCTACAAAATGGTTTAAAGACATTTGAAATCCATGGCCTACTTTAAGAGTTATGGCGGAAAATATCGAAAATGCGGAAAACGTCTAGGCCAAATATCTCCGTTATTTGAAGAGATACGAGAAAAATTCTAAGGCAAATTTTTTTTGCAAAACAGGGTGTTTCAACGAGGTTTTATCTAATTTTTTTCAAAACCGCTTTATTTTCAGATTTACTCTTCAGGCTGTTAAAAAAATTATTTTCAAACGGGCGGGAAATGGCGCCATTAAATAGAGTATTTTCCTCCCTTTTCAACGATATATCACATGCCATATGTATTCATTAGTACTATGTTAGTAATTATAAAAACATTTTTTTTAAACCAATAAATTTTTTTCATCGTGCATTATACTTGCCGTGGAGAAGTATGATTAAATAAAACGATAAAATAATTCAATAAGTTGTTCAAATCTTTGCTATGATAAAACATTAACACAATTAAGAAGAATAAAGTAAATTCAGGTAACAAAAACAAAATAATAATCAAAAAGCAACATGGAGCAATTATGGAAAGAGTATTCGCAGTTATGCCAATGTATAGAGGTCCTCCTTAAAAGCATCACTCCTTGCTCAGAAAGTTAAAATGTCTTTACCAGTTAATTTAAGTACTCACTATTATTTCAATTATTTTAAAATAGTTGGCTATGAACAAACTTAACAATTTAATTTTTTGACAGATCATCTCAGTTAATACTTAAACTCTCACTCAATCACACTCGTTTAAGAATTTAGAATTTTCAAAAATGATTTTCATTCACATTCATCGTTATAATATGTTCGTTACATATTGCCAATGCAATTTTAACTCTGGATTAGCTCAAGTAGAATATAGAAACAGATTTCCACAAGTACTACAGCCGAATTAAACTCTGTTCAGAAAATTAGCTACAAAACTGAAAAATAATGGTTCATTTTTAAAGAAGAAGACAAGTTTGAATAGTGTTACTGATAATGTAAATAAGGTAAACCGAGTTATTAATTATGTAAGAAATAAAAATACAGAAAATTTGGAAACATCATTAAGAGAAATTCAAATTGCTTGTCATATTAATAAAACAAGTGCTAGAAAATTTTTAAAGAAAAATGGTTACCGGTGTTATAAAGCCAAAAATGTTCACAATTTACAAGCGGGGGACAAACCAAGGAGGACGACTTTTTGTAGGTGGCTGTTGGAAAATAAGTGTGCCGATCCATTAATATGTAGTTACTTTGGTCCGATGAGGCAAATTTTTCCAATAATGGATTTTTTAATCGCAATATTCATTACAAATAGACTTCTGAAAATACACACTGGCATAGACCGATTGGGTTTCAAGATCGTTTTTCAATAAACGTGTGGGTAGGTATTTTAGGTACCAATTTAATGGGTCCTTATTTTTTATGATGGTCACCTCAGTAGTCACAGGTATCTAAACTTGTTGAGAAACGAATTTAATGAATTCTTAGATGACCTACCTTTAGAGAATCGACACAACTTTCAATATTTTCAACAAGATGGAGCTCCTCCCCACAATTCCCAGATTTGCCTAGATTATTTAAACGAAATTTTGCCTCAACATTGGATAGGTACCAATGGACTTATTCCATGGCCCCCTCGTTCTCCAGATATAACCTCAATGGATTTTTTCTATGGGGGTATATTAAAGATAAGGTGTTTTCGATGACACCGCAAAATGTAGGGGACCTAAAAGCTCGAATTCAACAGGCATGTATTACAGTTACCCCCGAAATGCTGAGTAATGTTTTAAATGCAGTGCCTCGCCGCGCTCGATTGTGTATAAGAAATCGCGGTGGGCACTGTGAACACTTGATATGATATCTTAAAAATTATTTTGAGGATTAAATAAATATTAATGTTCTGTGTGCTATATTCTTTTTATTATTAATTTGTTTTTGTGAACTGAATTTACTTTATTCTTCTTAATTGTGTTAATGTTTTATTATAGCGAAAATTTAAACAACTGCCTGAATTATTTTATCGTTTTATTTAATCATACTTCTCCACGGCAAGTATAATGGTTGTTAAAAAAAATTTATTGGTTTCAAAAAAATATTTTTATAATTACTAACGTAGTGCCAATGAATAAATATGGCATGTGATATATCGTTGAAAAGGGAGGAAAATACTCTATTTAATGACGTCATTTCCCGCCCGTTTGAAAATAATTTTATTAACAGCCTGAAGAGTAAATCTCAAAATACATCGGTTTAAAAAAAAATTAGATAAAACCTCGTTGAAACACTCTATTTTGCAAAAAAATTTTGCCTTAGAATTTTTCTCGTATCTCTTCAAATAACGGAGATATTTGGCCTAGACGTTTTCCGCATTTTCGATATTTTCCGCCATATCTCTTAAAGTAGGCCATGGATTTCAAATGTCTTTAAAACATGTTATATAAATCGGCACAATTTTCGTAAAAACTGGCACAATATTTGAACTAATAATATATACTATTATGACAATTACTTTCACATAAATAAAATTATTATTATCTTCAAAACATGCCTAAATATAACACAAAGTGAGTCTTGCATTAATAGTTATATATTTAAAAACGTTCAGAGGTCAACTCATAAAAAAAATTTTAAATCACTCTTTATTAAATAGAGGGTTTTTATTTTGAAAACTTACCTACAGAAATATTAGGATGTAATTTTAAAATTAATATTCTTCTCTACCATTCATTATATCGAACTTTCATGTAATTAATAAATAACAAAATTATTTTATATTAAACCTTTAATAACATTTAAAATATATCACAGATAAAATTTCATATCTCAGCCTTAAGAACTTATATACATATTTACATATTTATTGTCGTGTATATTACCAATATATTGTTCACCACGGCCTCCATACACGTTCACCTGCAACTGGGCGAGAATATTTGTCAGAACATTTCTTCTGAAGGCGCCCTCCTGCCTGAGGCGTCGCCAAATTGGGTGGAACAAGATAAACAATTTCACCACTGTTTAATTTCGTTTGTATTAATGTAACGCCTACTCGGACCCCACAAGAACTGTCCGCTGCTTGAACGGCAACACCTTTTTCCACCTTTTGTTCACAGGAATTCCCGACGCCATTTAATTTGCTGTGCAAGTGCTGCAGGTGTCTCACAGTCATTTCTAAAATGTCAGCTTTTTCAAGTTTGGCAGTTCTTTGCCCGTTTTTCCCTCTCGACTCTTTCAGCGATGTTTTCGATTCCAATAAAATTTGTTTAAGCGTTTCCAGGCTGTCGTTGATCCTGGCGCGACGTTTTTTCTCCATCAAGGGCTTCCTGATTTTCCGGTTCTCTGACACCGGTTGAGTTTTCTTGATTTCGGTTTTCATGATAGCACTGAACAATGTTTGCACTGGAGAACGATATATTCAGAGCGATATCTTGATATGTTATGTCAGATCTTAGCCATGTTCACGTGTTTAAGGATGGTAGGCATCCCCCTTCCACTACCCCCACTAGAGTTGGATATTTTGTGAATGAGTGGCCGGTACTATACGTTTATTCGGGCGTATCAAGCCTTTTTACAACGGGATCGAATTTTAAGTGAATAAATACCACAATAATGATGCTTATATAACGAATATTCGATAAAACCTTGTCACAAAATTTCGAAATTAAAAATAAATGCATTTTTTTAATACACATTCGGAGAGTGGTTAAGGATGAGTTATTTTCCAAAAATATACGTTTTAAATAGCTCAGAATACATTAAAAATCTGTTAAAAAGTGCGTTTGGTATAATATTATTTTAGGACTTTAATGCACAAGAGGCCAATTTTTTAGCGGGTAATTTTTGAAATCCTGCTTTTTCTTAAAGGTGTGGATTTTCGTCACACCAAAAAAGCGTTATTATGAATGACGATATGAACTCTATGTAAAAATGTTTTTTCTTCAATGTATGATTACTATGATGTTATTAATCATTGTTTTTAAAAATCAATATTTGGGACCGTCCGATAAATCATATGATAAATTAAACATTAAATAAGTATTTTATTTAAATTTTATTTTTAGCAATGACCTAAAATATAAAGAACTGAATTATGCTAGATGCAATAACTATATTACTTTCTACCTCTTCTTGATGCTTCTTATACTCGGGTGCTAAATATATAGTAGTAAGCTTTCTCAGAAAAGATTTGCGTAATTCTTTTGTTGGGTGCAATCCATTCAGGACTTCCAATGATACTTTTACCTATACGGTAACAAATGTAGGATGCATATAATGTAATATTCTTCATTTGATAATGAGTTCCATACTAAAATAATGAGGAAGATGCATGAATTTTAGAAATTCTTACATTTATTATTTTTCCATAATATGTATTATAAGAGTGTTCAGTAATAACGTGTAAAAAATGTAACTATAGATTCCCTGTCGAATACTAAACGGGTTCTTCGTATAAAATTTTTCAAAATAACCCTTTCCTGTCCAGCAACACCCCCTTAAAAGGGTGTGACAAAAACGGTTTTTAATTTCTATCTCAAAATGCGTAATCGGAAAAATACGAAATTTGGCATATCTCGCTTACTCATCAAAAGGCATTTAACGAAATCATTTAATTCACCTAGCGTGTACACAAAGGTGTGAAATTAACTACCCTTCTTGAAATTTTGTGAATATCTTTCTGCCTGCTATTGTTTTTCAATTAAAAAAATTACTAAACATTATGACTCATTTAGAAACTTTTTATCTCTTGAAAAAAATTTCCTAAAATCGACCATTTTTGAGAAAAAAATTAAATTACTCTACCTAAGTGATCAATCGAAAGTGATGAGTACAATTATTATATTGGTGTAAAATTGCCTTTGAAATAATAATAATAATCAATAAACACCACAGAAATTAGACAACCCCCAATTCTAGAAGCCAGAAGCTTGTGCGGAAAGGTGTTACACATTGAAAAACGGGGACATACAACCATCTCGTCCGACAGTGTCAGTGCCGGAGCCAGGATTCGAACCCGGTGGCGCGATATCCGTGTGATTAATGGTACAGAACAGTTGCCTAGCCAGGATCTACCCCGGGGCCGATCGTGCAACCACCGCGCTGACGTAATGGCAGGTTGCATGGTCGGACTGGACAGGTCTGGGTCGGCGAAAACAATAATTAAGAACAACTAAACCTAAACTCCTATTTTACGATGAACAAATAAAAAATAGGTAATACAATTAAAATATATCCAAAAAACAGATTTAACAAAACTTAAAAGCTACACTATATTTAGAGAACTCCCGCATAAAACACTTTTTAATTTCGCAGTTGACGCTAGCACCTCAAATTAGAACGAGGAGCCTTCCGCGAGATGTGTAACATCGGGCTGCGCATAGGCTGGCCTAAACTGTAATTTAAAAAATTTGAATTCCAAGAAAGTTATAAATTATTTGAAATTTTGATGGAAACGAATTTAGAAACAAAAATGTACAAACAGAAAACGAGAAAAACAAACACGACAAAAAGGTTACAAACAGAATTAAAGAAGGGGGGGGGGGGGGCAGGAAGATTTAAAGATAGACAAAGTTATGAAATACTAGTAAAGGTGGATAGGGTAAGCGGAAGTTATAGTTGGTGAAGTTTCGCTACAGAGGTTGCCGGAAGATCGGTAACGTCTGGTATGGTAAGGGGTGTTTGATCCGAAGTGGGGTATTATGCTGTCTAATTTGTGTTATGTATCTTGTTAGCGGACTATCGTCCAGCTTAAACGAGTAGAAGTTTTGAGAGATGCGTTGGACGTAGTCCGCTATCGGGGTTATGTCGTTGCAACGTGCGTATAGATCTCTGAGGGAGGTGTACCTTTCAGAATTTGAAATGAGGCGCATAATTTGTGCTCAAACACTTGGAGTTTTCTCATTGTCGTGGTCAGTATGCTGCACCACACCGGCGCCGCGTATGTGATGGACGGTCTGACTACCATCGTGTACAACAGTTTTTTATTCTGTGTGTTAAGTCTGCTACCCCTGACCATGAGCGGATACAGACTCCTGGACAGACAGTAAACCTTTCGTATCGTCTCATTGATATGTGTGTTGAACGTCAGTCGTTGGTCCAGTCTGACCCCCAAGTACTTCACGCATCTATTGGCCGGAATTTGAATTCCCCGGATCAAAATTGGAGTAATAATTCTATTCTCAGTAAAGCGACGCGTGAAGACTATCGCCTCGGATTTCTCAGCGTTCACCCGAATCTTCTACTGGTCGTAATAAGCCGTGGCACGAGCCATGTGCGCCTTCAGTAGCCACAACGCGCCTTAACCCACGCGGCTATTGACCAGAAATAATAAGATAATCATGCTTTACTACATAATACTAGTGGTTTTCTAACCAAATTTTAAAATGCATAGTTTTAGTAATGAGGAATAGGCAGACATACATTTAATTTATGATGAATATAAAGAAAATGCTTCAGCGGCCAAAGAACGATATCGTCGTAAGATCCCTACTCGTACTGTGCCAAATGTTCGTACTTTTTCTAATATTCACTTGAGGTTAAGAGAAAGGGGGTGTTTTAAAAAAAGAAGTCATGATTGTGATTTTCGGAGACAAATAGGAGATGCAATGGAGGCACAAATATTACACTATTTTGATGAACATCCTGAATGTAGTATTAGACAGGCTGCTCTTCAATTTCACATAAGAAGAACATCAGTATGGAGGATTTTGAAAATGCAAGAACTTTACCCCTATCATTTACAGAAAATACAAGAGCTATTTCCTCGTAACTTTCCAGTAAGGCTTGATTTTTGTAGAATTATACTTAGGAAGCCGTTAGATTTTACAAGAAAAGTACTAATCACAGATGAATGCTGCTTTACTCGACATGGAGTTTTAAACTTTTGTAACCAGCATTTATGGAGCGACGATAGTCCTCACGCTGTTGTAAATGGAAGATATCAATACAACTTTTCAAAAAATATTTGGATCGGAATTATAGGCAATAAATTAATAAGGCCTTTTGAGTTAACAAACAGATTAAATGATCTAACTTATTTAAACATTTTACAAAATGACCTGTGTCAACTTATAGATGATTTACCTCTTGCATTACGTCAAACACATATACAGGGTTACTGGTAATTCGATACATTCCTTTGGAGATGTGATGGGGCATAAGCTGAGGAGTAAATCTAGCCCTAACATACATTATGCAAAACTCAATAGTTTTTGAGATATTTCAATTTTTTTGTTTTTCTCAAAAAAGTAGATCTTAATGTCTTAAAAGTTAATTTCCGAAAAATCTACTTGACATTTTTAAATTTTTTTTTGCTGGATTACTTGTCCAATATTATAGATATCCGTTTGGAATGAAAAATATCCGGAAACATTTCGATCATGTGAACATTTAAAATAAAAACTTGTAAATTTTTTTTTTTTTAATCAGATGAAATTTACCTATTAGGTTTTTTCAAAAAAATATTAATGTAGCACGCGTACAAATTATTATAAAAACTTCCTTATTTCAATAGCTATCTAACTAGGTAGAAATGTTTAATGTACCCTTGATAGTTCTAATAAAAAATAGTAAAGATAATGCTCGTGGCGGAATTTATTAAACGACTAATCGTTCATTTTCATTTAAGTCAGTCAGTCCTTGACTTTGACGTTTGTGCTTATATGTCAGTAACTGACATTCTTATCTCCGTGTCGCTTAAGTTTGTTGGTCTTGTTAAATCAGTTATCGAAGATTTTGATTTTGCTCGTAGTTGTTGTTACTAGTTGTTGTTATTGTATTTTCTGTGCCATGGCCGCGTATGCCAACGCAGAATACGCTGATATCTTGTTTGTCTATGGATACTGTGGCGGCAACGCTGCTGAAGCTCGCCGAAAATATGGTCTTTGGTACCCTAACCGCCGCTTACCAAATGCACGTGTATTCAGTACGGCATATCGAAATATCGCTGAAACAGGCTCCGTGAAATGTAGAAGAAGTGACGCTGGTGCTCCTCCCGTTTATGAACCAGATGATGGGGAAGAAATATTGAAGTATTTTGAGGAAGGCCCAACTATTTCAACTAATAAAGTCGCAAGACTAACCGGAGCGTCACAATGGAAAGTTTGGTCTACGGTACGTAGAGTTGGATGTCATCCTTACCACTATACCCCTGTCCAAGGCTTGGAGGAAGGTGATCCTGGAAGGAGAGTGGAATTCTGCCGCTTTATGTTAAATTCAGATGCAGAAAGTGCAAATTTTTTAACAAGTGTTTTATGGACGGGCGAGTCGAAATTTAATCGCGAAGGTATAACAAATTTCCACAACCTACATTATTGGGCAGAGGAAAATCCCAAGTTAACACGTGAAACTAGTTTCCAAATGAAGTTTTCTATTAATGTGTGGATGGGAGTAATTGGCCACTATTTAATAGGGCCACACTTTCTTCCTCAAAATTTAAACGGGGAAATCTATGAAATTTTTTTAAGAAATGGTCTGGCGGTGATTTTAGAAGATGTTCCTCTCGCCGTCAGACAGCGAATGATTTTCAGAACGACGGTTGTCCAGCACATTATCGGCTGACAGTACGACAGTTACTTGATCAACGTTTCCCTAACCGTTGGACTGGAAGAGCGGGCCCAATACCTTGGCCAGCGTGAAGCCCTGACTTAACACCCCTTGATTATTACGTATGGGGTCATGTGAAGGAGATGGTATATGCCACACCAGTCAATACTATAGAAAACCTTAGACAAAGGATAGTCGATGCTGTCCAACACATAAGGCATAATCTGACAACCAGAGTAACAAGGACGGAAATAAGAAGACGCTGCCGTGTCTGTATACGGAAAAGGGGCTCCCATTTTGAGCTAGACATATAAAAAATAAAGTACAACTTTGAAATTAATGAAGAATTAAACTCTACTTTTAAAATGTTTTTTACTGTTTATCTAAAAATAAAATTCGTACTACTTGTGTTATTTTTACTAGTATTTTCTTAGAACTATTAAGGGTACATTGAACAATTGTACCTTGTTAGATAGCTATTGAAATAAGGCAGTTTTTATAATAATTTATACACGTGTTACGTTAATATTTTTTTGAAAAAACCTAATAGGTTTTTTTTTTTTTTTTTTTTTTTAATGGCATTAGGACATAGTCCATACAGCCAGATACACAGTTAAATTTATAAGCGGCTAAAGTTCTAACCCGAATTCTAACGTGAATAATAACTAAATGAAAACGATAAGGAATAACAGGGACACACACTTCTCGCCTAGGGGCCTGTCAAGGCATTTAAAAAAAAAAACATCACAGGTAAGGCCACGGATGGATTACATGAGGTTAAACAAGGGATTAACAACTCTAAACCTAAATTTTTATGCCACTTTTATATAGGAATGATATTAAGCAATGTAGAATCTCCGTTTTATTTAGGCAGAGCAGAGATAATATATTGAAAGGTGTATCTATATTTAATTTTAACAGGCTGTTATACAATTCATTTGTTGCAACTGTGTGTTTGATACAGTTAAAGAAAATATGATCTAAGTCACTCTCAACGTTACATATCTCGCACTCATTCGTAGGAGAAATTCCAATTCTATATAGATGTGCGGGGTAACAACCATGTCCAAATTTCATCCTATTAATGATGGTAATATATTTCCTAGGTAGGTTAAAATCATCATGCCAGAAAAACCTAATAGGTAAATTTCATAGCTGATTTAAAAAAAAAATTAAAGTTTTTATTTCAGATGTTCACATGATCGAAATGTTTCCAGATATTTTTCATTCCAAACGGATATCTATAATATTGGACAAGTAATCCAGCAAAAAAAAATTTAAAAATGTCAAATAGATTTTTCGAAAATTAACTTTTAGGACATTAAGATCTACTTTTTGAGAAAAACAAACAAAATTAAATATCTCAAAAACTATTGAGTTTTGCATAATATATGTTAGGGCTAAATTTACTTCTTAGATCATGCCCCATCACATCTCCAAAGGAATGTATCGAATTACCAGTAACCCTGTATATGAGCGTCACAACAGTAATAAAATAATTTCAAGTAGTTCAGAATAGTAAAATTTACGAATAATAATAATAGTACACTTCATAAATAAAATAAAAAAAATATTCACAAACAGGTAAATATACACCTTTGAAATAATGACAGATTGTGTGTGTAAATATGCATAATTTAATTTTTTGCAAACATGTTTAATTTGATCTTCCCAGCAAAGACGATTGTCAATAATAGTTCCCAGGAACTTGACAGTTGCTGAGAAGTTTTTGGTAGGTATTACTTTGATGAGTTCTTCTGAAGGTGATCTTCGTGGCGAGAAGTAAACACACTGAGTTTTGCCAATATTCAAGATAAGTGTATTACTATGACATCATTTTTGATATGCTAGTAAAATACTCTTTATTTTATCACGACATAACAACCGATCCCTCCTGCATAACTGTAGGGATATCATACAAATAATAAAAATAGGAATGGTCCCAGCACAGAACCCTGAGGGACTCCTTGAGCGACAGCATTATTTTCTGATATTGTACGGTCGTGAGCAAAAAAAATGGGACAAGTCTTATAACGGTATTTTGCTAAAATCTAGTTGTGTACATCTAAATTTAATTTTTGTGACATTGTCAGTTAGTTGTCATAATTTATTGCAAGTGTGCAAAAAACTAATATGCCTCATATAAGCGATTTAGTTAAATCTCGAGTTATTGCTAAAGCAGAAAATGGATGGTCAATGAGACAAACTGCACTGCGTTATAATATTGACAAAAATTCGGTGTTTAACATTTTAAGAAAGTGGAGAATAAACGGTACGATTAGTTAAATCCTGGATCAGGGCGACGAAGGATATCAACTCAACAACAAGATTTGCAATTGGTAAATGCTTTAGTAGAAAATCCGTTTTACTCAGTTATTCAGGCTGCTGAAGAAACGAATTTTCCTGGATCGAGTAGTACTGGTTGCCGGCGAGTAAGAGAATCGGAGCTACGCTGTCATGCAGCAGCACAGAAATACTTACTTAAAGCTGAACATAAAGAAGCTCGAGTAGGATTTGCGCTTGAATTTTTAGCGCATGATGTAAATTTTTGGAACAATGTAATCTTTACAGACGAAAAAACTTTCCAGAAATATATATCTAACAATGATAAAAGTGGTAGATTTTCCGTCAATATGTGGGCTAAGATATCGGCACGTGGTCCTGGTGTTTTGTGGCATATTGAGGAACGATTTAATAGTGAAGCGTATATTAGGATTTTAGACAATATTATGCTCCCTTCTATGTCACAATTATTTCCTAATAATGAGTTCATATTTCAACAACACAATTGTTCGTTCATACTGCTCATACCGTAATTAACTGGTTTCAAGATAACAACATCAATGTTCTTAACTGGCCCAGTCATAGTCCAGATCTTAACTCTGTGGAAGTAGTATGGGGACTACTCGTAAGAAGTATCCAAAAACGAAATGTGAGACCACGGAATACCGAATAATTACTGGAAATAGTAAATAATGCATGGGAAAATATTATTACTAATGATTATTGTATAAGGTTATTTAATTCTATGCCAAACACTTATAGAAGTTATAAATAGAAATGGTGCAATAACGAAATATTAATAGTTAGTTTCTTGTTAGGATATCCTTTGTTATTTGGCCAAGGATTTCTACTAATTGTACCGTTTATTCTCCATTTTCTTAAAATTTTACACACCAAATTTTTGTTAAATTATAACGCAGTGCAATTTATCTCATTAACCATCCATCATTTACTATAGCAATAACTACAGCATTAAAATAATGAATTAAAAGTGATATCTGTTTTATTTCGGCTACTCATTACATATTCAAATAGAGACAGATTTACATTAGAAAAAAAAAGTTATCCTAATTTTTTCTGCTCACGACAGTACCATATATTTTCACATGTAGTTTCTATCAGTCATAAACGACTTAATAATATTTAATTCTAGGCCTCTTATTCCCAACTTTTGCAACTTGTATACAACAAAATCAACATTCAAAGTATCAAATACCTTGCTTAGATCGAAGAACACAACAAAGTGATTTTTCTTGGTCAATTTCGTCACATAGAAACTGCAACAACTTAAAGGTGGCAGTTTCTATTGATATATTTTGCTGAAAGCCATGCTGATTTGATGTTATAATTTTGATTAATTAAAAATGATGATATTCTGTTAAATATTAATCTTTCTAAAACTTTTGAGAGAACACATACGATGAAAATTAGTCGATAATTTTCATAATCAAGCTCATCTCCTTTCTTGAAAGCTGGAAAAACTGATGCAATCATATAAAATAAATCAGTATCGGAACATAATAACTTTGAAAAATTACATACAGCATGTCCACAGTTAGAGTGGATAGAGGATAAAGTCTTATATTTCTCAGTTTAAGTGGATTCTTCATAAAGTTTTACTTTTGTTGAAAATATTATTTCCATGGAGTAAGTTAATGCCATGTACAAGGTGTTCAGAAAATTAAAAAATCTGAAAATTATCTAAGAGTAAACAGCTTCATCACAAAATAAACTTATCATTTCGATTTTTTCACTTAAATGCATAGACGCATGTTACAATTGTAAACTAAGAACTTACACAATAAAAGTCAAAGATTTGTAAGGTAATAGTTTTTGTTTACATAACCAAGATGGTAACCGTGTAGGGACTAAAAATGCGAACTTCACAATGAAATTTGGTATTGGAGCTCAACATTAGATTCTGAACAATTTTTGCTAGAACTTTTTTCGATATCTTCAACGTGAAGCAAAATATCGGGAATGGGCTCCATTTGGGGGCGCTGCTGTGGTCTCAGTTTGTTAATAAGATTTAAGTTGGTTGCCTCAAAATGTAGGTTATATAGAACTGCGATTGTACCAAAGCTCAAACAGAAATTTCAAAAAATGATGAAAATATTCGAGTGTCTTCATTTTAAATGAGACACAATGTACAGGGTATTTTTATTTCGCTCTAATTCATCCTTAAAAAAGCTAATTTGATTTGTTTTTATATGTTTTAATTGCACCTTTATTTTCTTAATTATTTCTAGTCCGATATTTTTTTAAAAACCTTGTTTTAATTAGATTTGGTCAACGTATCGTTTATGTAAGAGTGTACGGTTGACACAGGACACAGCTACATTTCAACGCCTATTAAGCACTAAAAACTTTTATAATAAACTTCGGAAGATCCTCTTAATGCAAAATTAATATTCTCGCAAACAATCCAAAATCAATTATATCAAAATCTGTCTCTTGTTAGAGCCTACCTGTCTGCGAACAAAACAACCCTCCGCTGTCCAGATCAAAATCGATTATATCAGAATTCTTGTCAGTATAAGTTTCTCGAGTTTCCAAAAAAACATTTAACAAAGGCTCAGTGTGAGGGGCCACCTGACAGGAATAATGCATGACTTTTGTGCATCCGAATAGCCCGAAGTTCATAGTAAAAGAAAAAGTAGTAAATTGTGAGTCTATTATGCCATTTTAGCATGCAAGTGTGTGGGGTAGGCGAATAGGTACTCGATTCATGAATGAGGTGCTTCAGCCAGAAAAATAGTAAAGCATTGTAGTTTTCGAAACGGTTCAGTTTACTTTATGTTCAGGCAGGAAGTGGCTTATTATTGACTATTTAGAATACTCGAAGTTGCTTTTATGATGAGCACTATGTGCAATTCAAAGAGTATTTTTAACTTATTTTATTCTTACGCCAGCATCAAGTTACTTTATTGCAGATTTGCCGCAGTTTTAGCATAAAAGTGTCATGAAATCTCATTTGAATTAAACATTTATTAACAATATAGAAATTCGTAGGAAGACGTCTTCAAAAGAATAGTCCTTTAAAACGATGTATAATAAAAATATTTGATAGGTTAGAGAAAGTACATTTTTCAAAATAAAGTGCAACATACCGGGTGTAACATTATCTTGGTATACCCCCCTTTTCTCCTTTAGTTTTGAAGATAATTGATTGAAATTTAGGATATACTACATACATAATAAGCGGCATTTTTTGACATACAATTGATTTTTTTTCACTTCCGGTTTCGCCGGAACTGACACAAACTTTCGATTTTTAGAAGGAACACATATATTATTGAATTTTTGAATTCTGCATAATTTTCCAATTCCAACGATGCCAAATAAGTGACATTTTAAACATCAATTTTTTTTATAATATAATTTTAAGTTTTCCATTTAACTGTGCCATGACGGTTCCTATTTATTCTAAATGACCCGTGTAATGCTACAAAAATAGAAATTCCGTTAAAAGCACTACATTACACGTGATATATGACCTAATAAAATTCACCAAAATTGTTTTTGGGGCAAAACTCAATTTTTTCAAATGGAACCATATCGGTTCCGTGGTACCGTTTATTAGTACTATTAATAAGGCATTTATTCATATGTAGTATTAAAATGTGCGATAAATACAAACAAAATTACAACTAAAAGAAAATAAGAAAATACAATTTTATTCTAATTACCTTGTTTCACATAAAGTGGTTTTGGAATACAAAAAATTAACACAAAACATTACAACAGTTGTTCAAAATGCTGTCCATTAACGTCAATGCACTTCTGAACTCGCATATAGCTGTTTCTCAGCAGTTTTCAGTTTTCTCGAAAATGGTTCGGGCTACAAAATTAATTTTGGTGCTACAAAATAACAACGAGAAAGTACCAACATGTCCAAGGTTTTTTTTTGCATTTTGCTGAATGTGATTTTATTATTACACCTTTGCAGTTCTTTAAATATTGGCTGGAAAATTTTTGGCTAAAAATTGGTCTAATCAAAAATACATCATTGGCATCTGAAAGCACTTTGAAAGTAACAAATTCTGACACCAGAATTTTTATTTTAGTGTTAATAGCTACTGATATATTGCGGTCATTGCTAACGTTAGATTAACGTTAGCAGTTTTTAGTTTTCTCGAAAATGGTTCAAGGTACAAAACTAATTTCAGTGGTACAAAATAGCAACATAAAAGTAACAAAATGTCCAATAGTTTTTTTTGCATTTTGCTAAAAGTGGTTTGCTAACGTTATATACGTCTGTTTCTCGAAGAACATTCGCAAATTGCTGGTCCGTTATGCGCTATTAATTGCTCGTCTTACTCGTAGCTCCACGTCTTCATAGGTTGTAACGGCGGTTGCACAGACAATATTTTTGAAATGACCCCAAACAAAGAAATCAAGGGGCGTTAAATCAGGTGACATTGGAGGCCACCTCACAGGACCATTCGTCGAAATTACGTATTCTCCGAATCTCCGTTGAAGGTAATCAATTACTATCCTTGAATTATGAGGAGGAGCGCCATCTTGTTGGAAATACATTCCTTGTCCTAAATCTAAAGGTAACTTATCTAAAATGTGCTCAATCTCATTTTCCAGCAATCTCAAGTATCTGGCACCCGTCAGAGGTCCTTCAATATTATTGGACAAATGATTCTACCACCGATTATTCCAAGCCAAACATTGAAACCGAACCGCACTTGAAAGCTACCCTCCCGTAATAAATTTTGATATTCTTGTGACCAATATTTTGTATTTTGTCGGTTAAATAATCCCAAACCTGCAAACCTAGACTCGTCTGAAAATAAAATCAGTCCCAAAAATCATTTTTTGGATGCACGTTATTATACAAAATCTAATTGCAATATTCCATCCTACGTTCGTAATCACTTTCGTACAAATGCTGGTTCAATTGGTATTAAAAAGGTTTATAGTGGTATTTGTGCAAAATTCGGCTTACTGTTTGGTGACTGATGTCCAATTCAAACCCAACTTGCCTTAAAGAAACGGTCTTATCAACTTCTGGTTAAGGTGCCCATCGGAAAAAATTTTGCTGATACATACTCTCTCCAAACTTCGTGTATGGCTTCATTAGTCCTAGTCTGACAGCATTTTCCTCTATCATTTGTTTCGTTTTTGAGGCGTTTTCCCGCTAGATTTTCCGAAACATGTGATTTTGACGGCATATGAAAAATGTATAGATACTGTTAGTTTTCCAAGTAGAATAGCTTAAAAACGTGAATTGAAACGTGAAAAAATAATTGTCTGACGATAAATGTGGGTCATTGGGCGTGTCCGCTATCTCGAACATGTCGGAAAAACGACTATAAGAAAATTTATTAATCACCAGCTAATTTTCGCTGTATTAATTTATTAAAACACAAAAACAAGTTTTCGTATTGTCTGACGAAAATTATTTTCCGATTTTCCAGTCTGACACGTCAAAGTTGTCGGTTTCATGACTGCAAAAAATTTATTCATAACCTTCAGACATTGGAAAATTATATGCAGAAAATAGGTATTTAATTTGTGGTATAAGTGTCTGACAAATACAGTGGGGCATAACGAGAGTCTGACGAAAAAACATAATTTTCCAATAGCGGCCGTCGAAGTTAGGGCGATAAAAAAATGAAATTTCATTTAGTCGAGAAGACGGTTAAAAAAGATACGGTATTTCAACTTACTAATTTTATAATATTTATTTTGAATTTTTTGAACTCTTTTAGACTATCTGAATTCAACTTACCCAAGTTTTAAGTTCGATAATATTGAAAAATACATAAAACTTTTTGTAGAAAAAAGTAGCGAAAAATTGTCTTTTAGTACGTTTAAAATCGCTATATCTCCGGTACTACTAGTCCGAAAATTTTCATCCAGGGCCCAAATTAAAGGTTTTGAAACAAGCTATAAGATAACACTTTACAATATTAGTTATAACAAAGTACATTTTATAAATGAAAAAGCAATTAATCCATTTTCGGTAAATATATGAATTCAATTTAAGTGTGCAATTTTGCATCAAAAATATATGAAGTATGCAGGGAATAAATAAAATTATAAAAATTATATACCACGTGCATCAGATAAACCGTTACAATTCTCTACTACTACACGTGTACTATACTACCATAGAATACAATACGGAGTGTAGAACGACGTTCCACACTCCTATGTTCTATTATAGAGCCTGCGTACTAAACAGATGACACAGGTGAACTTGTATAAAATGATATATTTTCAAGCGCGAAGTTAAAGCAATTTTTTAATGATTTTTGACACTGTAAAAATGATTTTTCAATGATTAGTATGAGATAATCATGACAATTTGAAGGAAATTACAACATTAAGAAATTGTTTTGTCGGCAAAATTCGACAGTCTTTAGTCGTAAATTTTTTTTCTGTGTAGTTAATACCGCTTATGTGGTAATTGTAGCGTTTAACAACTTCAAAATTTCAGACATTAAAACAAAACAAATAATGATACACTTTTAACTAGTAGGCATAATTAATTTAATTCAAATTGGTAAACAATGTATCACAACTAATATGAACTAGAACAATAATAAGAACAACTTTATAATATATAATACCTACTACAATAAATTTTCAACATGACCACCATTAACCGCAATACATTTTTTAAACCTTTGTTTAGAGACTATCTAACTTTAAATAACGATATAATTTCCACAGCTTCACAAATTTTTTCCCACAATTCTTGCCAGGTATTTATGTTATCCTTGTATACTAAATACTTACAGTAACTCCAAAGGATTGAGGTCAGGACTACGAGGGGGTCAAGGAAATATACTTCCTCGACCGATCCAGTGATGTGGATAGTGCATATTTAAATTATTACGTACTTCTAACGAATAATGTGTTGGGGCCCCATCCTGCATGTACCACATTTTGTTTCTTAAATTTATCGGAACATCATATTAGATTTCAGGAAGAATGTTTTCTAAAAAGTTCAGACAGGATGCATCATTTAAATTTGGTAGTAACTCATCGGCCCTAGTAAGCAATCTCCGATGATAGCACACCACACATTTATTTTAAATTAAATACCTCACGCTTGGTAAAAGTGGCATCATCCGTAAACAATATAGGTTTCATAAACATAGAGTCATTATGTTGTTTGTTACGCAAAAATAATGAAAACTGCGACCTTTGTGGGAGATCACGAGGTAACAAATTTTGCACTGGAGTAAAGTGGTATGGTTTAGGTCTTCTTTCTTTAATAATCTATGAATTGATGACTGACTTAAACCAGTTGTTGCCAATAACCACCGCGTACTTACTTGAGGATTTTCTGCCACACGAGCTAAAAAGTCGAAAAAATGCATGACGGGAGTAGAGGAAGTTAGCCGTAGGTCGGTCTCCCCCCACCACTGACCTTGACCTTGACCGTGCACCTGTGGTCCGTTCCTTCAAGGCCACGGTGGCACCGTAGGTTCGCATAGCATATACCGTGACCTTGACCTTGGACGGTCGCAGTGCGTTTCGACTTCAAGGGCGCAGTGTTGCTGTTACCCAGAACGATCACTTGCTGTGACCTTGGCCTTGGCTAACACTATTAGAGAATGCAAGGACGGAGCTTCCTCCTTGCCACGCAACTTGACCTCTAAAATTACATTAGTTCAATACGTACACAGTAAAATGTGGTGGGGTTCTATATTTTGTGACGTAGTATACTTTTTCTATAAAAAAAGCACGGACTATTAGAACAAAATCATATTTAGTCTGGTTCACCTACAGTTAATAAGTGAGCATAGTGTTGTGATCTGAAATATTTTAAGTAAGCAAAGTTCTGTAATATTTCTTGGTTAGTAATTCTTTCACTGTACTCAACTACTTAAATATGACTACCAATATCGATTTATTAGCCCTTAATGAACTTATTATTAAAGATACTGAAGTTTTAGACCAAAAACCTATTTCATCGTTAATTTTAAATAAGGTTTACGCCATTAAAAAAATGTTAATGCTTAATACACGTTTTGGAAAATCGATATTAGTACATTTATTTGATGAAAGTACAAGTACTACCTTTAAATCATTTTTGCCTAAACGTATTGCTGAACTATTAAATATAACTTTTATAGAAGAAATAAATTCGTCTAGTGGTAAATATGCGTTGATTTATTTAGGAGAGAATTCACCCATTTATACCGGTGCTAAATCAAGGTCACTAATAAAATTCGAAATTATTGCGTGATTTAAACTATTTAAAATATTTGTATACTTTAAATTATCAGACCAATAAATAAGGTATAGTGAAAGTATAACTTAGACTGAAATATTATAAATACACTACAATAGTAGTAGAGATGTAAGTAGTTTTATCATATATTTGATAACTTGTTCTAATTTTATTTATGTAATTTCTAGCCTCACTATAACTGGCAAGAATGTGGATGCAATATTCAGCAGAACGTTGGGTAAGGGCAGAAGACATTAATTCGGCAATTGAAAGACTATCTTCTGTACTAGGCGACTTAAGTATGGATAGACTCCATGCAATAAATTATGATCTGAATTACTGCTTCGATGCTGAAAAAGTTAAACAGCTTAATGAGGATTCTGAGAGGTATTACAGAGGTGCACAACTATGTGGTAAATTCTCTCGTGGTATTGTGAATTTAGAAGAATTCTGTGAGCAACTAGTGGAAATAAATTTAAAACATTTCCTATGTGACATAGAAAAATACTTACCTAAGAAAATTATTGAAAAGTATCAACTCGACCAATCTGATGAAGAACAGGATGAAGACAACTCAATTAGTAGTTAATCACTTATTGTAATTCTTCTGTTAATAATATTAATATGTAAATGGTGTAATAAAATTATTATTATGGAAATATAGTTGTTTTTATTTTTAAAATTAAAATTGAAATAAATGAAACACATTATTAGATTATACATTAATTTATTTATAATTATTTTTGGTGACATACATTAAAAAATATTAATTATTAATCCTAAATATAAACATATTTAAAGATATTTATTTTAACTCTATATTTAAATCTATAATACATTTGTTAAGAAAGTGAACGTTTGCAAGAGAGCAGTGACTATATTTTGGTTGGGTGTGTTCCATACATCTTGGTACCTTTAACGATTTTAGATTGGGTATGCAGGGTGAGAAGTCATCTAGATCTATAACTCTATTCCATTTTAGATGATGCTGTAGAACATTTTTCTTTAATTTGCCTTTGCATACAATTATAACATCCTCTGACAATACGTTGCGTCGAAAATTATTAACAGCGTTTTGACAAAGTCGATGAAGTATTAGTGGGAATTCTGACAGTTGAATATATCCATCACTCCATTTTATGCCCCCATGGTAGTTGTTTTCTAACCATCGGTAGTGAGTCTGTTCGCCTTGGGTTAGTGATGAGAAAGGATTTGGTGGTTTGAAGAAATAGTGTGCTTGCTGATTAGTGTTACAACATAGAACAGCTAATTCTTTAACGGTAAAATCATTTGTTTTATATTGAAACCCCTGCAAGTCAACTATCAAAGTAGGAAATTGGCTACCTAATGACGTCATGGTAATAGGTATTCGTTACTTAGCACCAGCAATGCCACACTGAACTGAACCATCTAATGCGCTATAACTTAAATACGCATCGTGAAGTATAAGTGCATATACTCGAGTTTGTTCGGGAAACTTCGTCTTCCGTGTCTCAAATTCAATTTTTATATCGACGGTGGATGATTTCATTGCATCTGGTTGGTGTGAGCAATCAATAACAAACAATGGATTTTTTCTGAATTCGCCAAGGTCCATCATAGGTTCACTCATATCTTTATCGTAATAACTACGTTGGAAATTTTCATAGGCGTAGTAGGCTGCAGAGTCGAGTTTCTTATCGAAATTTAAATTCCAACGTTCATATGGAAATACTTCGGCATTTAAATATAGCCGAATATTATTTATATCTGCATGTATAAAACTTGCGGCGTCCTTGGTTCTGTCACTAGAGTTGCCATTGTTTTGAAATCCGATAATGATGTATCGAGGTCTCTCAAGACTGTTAGTGGTTTTAACAGCCCATATATCAGAAGCAGTATCACGTAGAGTGGGTAGCTCATAGAGATCCCACATACGGTAAGCCATTTTAACTTTAGCATTATTACTGCTCGTATCAATTTTCTTTAATAGTTTAACCTTTTGTCTAACTTCAGGCACAATATGTCTTATCTTCCATTCGATTTTGTTAATTTCTAACTGTGCATCAACTTCTCCAATGTAAGAGTCTTTAAAGGAACGTGCTATAATTAAAATTAATTCCTGTTTTGTATTTAAAATACCTTTGGTATAATCTTCTGCAAAACCCATGAGGTACTTAAGAGGGAGTTTACCGCTGAAAACGTGGCTGGTAGTATCTAAAATATCCTGTTTTTTCTCGGTGAGACCCCAACCTATAGTTAGTAGCGATGGGAGGGATGTTTGTCCATATGACACCCTAGTTTTCATTGTAGTAGTGATGCCAGGCTTCCTAACGACAGCGACCTGTTCACCACCCATTTCATATCTTATTTCTTCGAAGAGAAAAGCTAGCGCATTGTTAGATAGATAACACTTCTTGGTAACATCACTAGGGGTAAATTTTCCTTCTATATAAATGTAACTCTCTGTAATGTCAAGTATTAAGTCCTGAAAATTGACAGGAATGCGTACTTCATCAGAGTTTCTATAATATGGTGAACCGTGTGGTTTATATGTATGCTCATGTAAGCTAACGAGTGACTGATCGAATACAGGTTCCTCGAACACCTCAAGTTTTTCACTAGATGTAAAAGTCACCATTATTAACTATTTTTCTCTCAGTTTCAATCCGATGGATCGAAGAAATGCACGATCTTTAGCTGGCAGGTTATGTCTTAACCGTTTAAGCTCTACACGTTGAATGAGTCGATTTCCGCAGTCATTAGTCTTTTTATCGTCAATCACATTGAAACGATTGTGTGCTAATCGTTGTTGATTATATCGGAAACCCATTGTGTTTGCGATTTTAAAACTGTTTCAATTCTAGCTTTACGATAATCTTCTCACCACGAAAATTGATTAAATCTCCATTATCATCCAATATGCGTAGTGTAATGTTGTCGATAAACTGACGTCCTTCAGGTCTAACAGGCAAATATATGATGTTCGCTGGCTCTCTGGTAAGTTTGTAACCTGGTTCAACGTCTATGTCGAACTCGAAAAGGGTATGGGATTTAAGGGTATTCAGATATGCTCCAGAGATAATGTTGCAATCTACACGTATCATCCTTACTTTCATAATATCAACAGGTAATGTTGATTCATGATTAGTGTTTGGATGCAAATAAGTCGATTCAAATCCCAATAAATTACCAATAGAGTTTGCTTGTGTAAAGTCAATTCCATATTTTGACCAAATCTCACACTTTAGCGTATTGTTGTTCGCTCGCAGTCGAAATAGTTTTTCTTTTTCCTCTTTCTTATCACCGGGCATAGCTTTCAGTATTGCACGATATATCTCTTCAATTTCATAGGCTCCGCAAGGTATGTGGATAAGTGTGGGGGCTACTTTTGGTCCAATTCGATAGCAAAAACGATTGTTGGTTTCGTCCACATTGAATATAGAATTGTAAGAATAGAAGCCTGTTAATCCTAACCCATATCGACTATTAGTATCTAATTCAATGGGAGGATAAAACTCAGCACTGAGCACACTAGATCGGTTTGATAGAGTGAACGTATACGACATGACTGATGATATTTAGTGTTCTCTCATGAATTTATTGTGAACTACAGCAATAATCGTGGTGTAATTTTCGTTTTTTGCTGGATGACGGAGACGTTTGTATCTCATTATTTGATGCAACATTGACATCGCGCACTTTACAGTAGCAGCAAAATATTCTTCGAGGCGGCGGCCCATCATTAACATCAACACTGCTACCACCGCCATCATCATCATCATCATGATAATGTTCCTGACAGTATTGATATTTTAAAATATCAATATCATTCTGGAGATGCTGGGGTAGTTTGTCCCATACTAATGCAATTTCATGTGCAGCACATCCAATCATTACTTCTTTAGGCATATTTGCCAGTTGTTGTTTGCTCATCTTCAATAGACTGCGTAAACGGGAGAATGCGATTAGTGATTGACCCATCTGCTTGATGCTTTCCCGATCCATTTCAAGGTCTGCAGATGTTATTTCACAAGCGTTTGTAGTTATTTTGTAGTGAGAAACTTCAAACACAAATGACCACACCACACTGTGTTAAAATTTTGTTGGCGTTCATAGTTATAGTAAATTTTGTCGGTCGACTTTGAACCTCTGCGCAGATATAAAACTAATTCTGTCGGTGGGGGTAAATCACCAAAACTATCGAAATATGTGACTAAACTACCACGTTTTTTAAATGCAACCCAGTGTGTTCCAGGGCCATTTATACTGTCTAGATTTATGATGGCCGACTCATTATGACGTGGTCCAGAATATGGTAGAGTGTCCCGCATAAATATCCCCCGAAAATAGGGCACTTTCATCTTCTCTGCATAATATTTAAGATCGATATTAGTGAGAGGTTTTCGGGGTAGAGCATCTAGAAGTTTTTTGAACTTTGTGGTTTTAGATAAAGTCCTAGTCCTTTGCGATATGGTTTTAAATATAGCCCTTTACCACTTTTTCCTATAGAAATCGCCTCCATCTGCCTATTATGGCGATTTTTTTCAGCTAATTCCTCTCTACTCGTTTTAACATCATTTACAGCTTTAGCTATACCAGCAGCAGTGCCAGCTAAACTACCCAAAGCTGATAATCCAGCAAAAATGGGTATTAATGGTAGAATTCCACCCACTTTCGGTATTGGTATTATCCTAGGTGTACGAATATTACGTTTTCCACCAGCTGCTCTCATGTGTCGTCGTGCTGCTTGAAGCGCAATTTGCGTAACTTTTTTTGTGTCCTTAGCGATTTTTCGTTTACCACCGGCTTTACGTATGTCATCACGTACTTTACGTACTATTCCAGCACCAAAAGCTATATTTCTAGTTTTTTTCTTGTTTTTCTTTTTAATTATACGTTTCTTTGTAGTACGGGGTGTTGTTGACGTACAACCCATACCAAGACGTTGCTTTCCCTTCATTATAGTTGTAACTAACCACGCGGCGGCCTTTTCTTTGAAACTTACGTCTTTTGATTTAACTCGTTTCCAGGCAGCTTGTTCAAGTTGATAGTCTGCTTTGTGTCGGGCTGCTAAATTACTGGTGTTTTGATCGTATGCAATATCGTGCTGCTTGCATGCAGCATCGAGTTTGTTTATGCCTGGATCACCTCGGGCTAATCTTTTTTGTAATTTGGTGCCTGGACCACAATACTGGTAACCTCCCGGTAAGTGTAGTTCAAATGGGAGCTTATTTATTAGAGAATTGACTACCCCCTTACCAATCTTTAAACCACGACGATTTTCACGTGTGTGCTTCTCGGTTGACACCATTTAAATAACAATCACAATACGTACATCTATTTATATAGTATCCATCCGTGCTACGATGCGCATTGTGAAGCAGAAACAGAAACTTGCTGTAGATAATTTAGATGAAAAAGTAGGGTGTGGACTACAAGTCGAATCACGCCATGGCCCGCTACTTCCCTCAACTATTCGCGGACTCTTAATAGGTCCAAGTGGTTGTGGCAAAACAAATTTACTAATAACTTTGCTTACTCATCCACTTGGGCTACGTTTTTCAAACATTTACTTATATTCAAAGTCCTTACATCAACCCAAGTATGAATATTTACGCGATATATTAGCACCGATTACGGGGCTAGGATATTACACCTTCAGTAACAACGCGGAAATAGTGCAACCATCCGACGCTGAGCCTGAGTCTATATTTATATTTGATGATGTTATATGTGAAAAGCAAGATGTTATTCGAGCATACTTCTCAATGGGGCGTCATAAACATGTAGATTGTTTCTATTTGGCACAAACGTATTCCCGCGTCCCTAAACAGTTGGTAAGGGATAATAGTAATTTCATAGCAATTTTTAAGCAGGATGATATGAATTTACACCACATTTTCTCAGACCATGTCTCACCGGATGTGACTTATAAAGAATTTCAAGAAATGTGTGCAGAGTGCTGGAAAGACAAATATGGGTTTCTTGTAATTGACAAGGATAGAGAAGTAAATGAAGGGAGATATCGCAAAGAACTTGATAGTTTCATATATCCATGAAGTATTGTAATTAAAATTTTAATTGGTCTACAGATAGCATCGGGATAACTTCAGCAGTGAGGCTGCATTTGTTAGACATGAATGACAATGGTGAGAATAAACTCAGTAGTGCTATAGGTAGAAACATGAGAGAAGAAATAAGACTGAAACGTGAATTGATTGAGGCCACCGATTCAGTGCGCAAAAAATTCAACTCTGTGAAGAGAAGAAACGTTGAGAATCAGTTAACACTCGAAAAAATTTATGAACCCATAACAAAACCATTAAAGGTTATATCATCTGCTTCACATAACCAATCGCTAACACAACCTCAGAAACCAACACAACCGATAGAAAGTGCAAGAGCTAGTACTAGTACATTTAAAGCAACACCTGAAACTAGTGATGAAGATGGTGACAAAAATGCAAGTCAACAATATTTTTTGGAAACACCACCGGGATCGTCGTTAATGAGCACTCCATGTTCAGAAAGTTCTATTAGTGGCGCAGAAGGAAAATGTGATATAGTGCAAACACATTTAGAAAATCTGAAATTCGACAATGCTAGGTATGATACTATATACGGTGTACGTTTAGACCCCCATACAGAAAAACTACAAATGGGTAATGCTGAAATACGCTTTTCTAATGGAAATATCACATTGTGGCGTGGAACTAAGAAGGTGGGGACGTATTCTGGCAGTCCTAAGTTATATGATATGATATTTATGAAACAACCACAAATTTCGCGTAGTAATGAGGCTATTATTGGCGACAAAGAGTGTCAATTATATGGGGGGATTTTAAAACAGACAAAAGCACCATATAAAAATTATGATATGAAACAGGGTTTGAATAAAGCTAAATGGAAGAAATTCACTAATATTATAGAACCATTGGTATCTTCTACAGTTGTGACGAGATCTAAAACTGGCTTAGGTGTTCCTATTAATAAATTATACAATAATAGAGGTGTTGACTATGTATATTGGAATAAACCGAAAGAACTGGTGGACCGCCTACGCCTGCTCTATAGCTCAAAAATGGTTGGTAACAATGGTGTCAATAACGAAATAGTCAGTTTATTGGAAGAAATGAGGGAAGAAAGGATAATCTATTAGTGAAGTTAAAATTCATTTCACACTTATTTAATTAGTATAAAATATTGTGAAATGCTTAAACGGGGTCAGACGTAAACAGAAATGGCTGTTGTAAACAACACAATTGACAAGTTCGGTAGACGAAGAAGTAATAATAATAAATCGATTATCGTACATGGACCTCCAGGTATTGGTTTTAAACTTACCGCAGATAATCAATTTGATATGCAAAATAAGCGTTTACTGAACATTGGTGAACCAATAAATCAAAAAGATGGTGTAACTCGTAACTATGTAGACGAAAATATCGATAAATGTATGAAAGACATTAAAAAGTCACACATTGCTTTTATGGAGAATCAGTGGACTGAATATAGTAAGTTTGTACACAGCAAAATTACCGAGATGATTAATGACGCTCTGCAACACATTAATAAAGAAATTTCTGGAGTTAAGAAATTAACCGAGGACAATTATACTATTTTATATGATGCAATAAGCAAAGTGCACCACATTCTCGATGAATCCCGTCTGAAAGGTATGACAGTGCGACAGAAATCACTTGGAAATATTGTGGCACAAGCTGGGAGGAACGATCGTAATCAACAAGTGATAGATGAAATAGTGGCTGAAGTCACGGACAACGCTGCTACATTAGGAAAAAAGTGAAAAAACAGACCTAAATTATCTATATAAACGCCTGACTTAAACTTCAATTATGGTGATTAGTAATGAGAAATTACAAGTTGTTAACGAATTGCATAAAGCTTGTAGGAGAAATTTCCGTAGAAGAAGAACAATAATCAAAGGTTATGGTGATTTATGGCAAATGGATTTAGCTGAAATGCAACCATACGCTGATGAAAACAATGGTTATCGATACATTCTCGTAGTGATCGACTGTTACTCAAAATATTTGTGGACTAAACCTCTAAAAAATAAAACTGGTGTTGAAATTACTAAGGCTATGAGAAGTATTTTACAAGAATCAAATTATTCTCCTAAAAATCTACAAAGCGATCAGGGTACGGAATTTTACAACAAAAACTTTTCTGCTTTAATGAAACAGTACATCATTAATCATTACTCCACGTATAGTACGAAAAAAGCAGCAATTGCAGAAAGAGTAATACGAACATTAAAAACCTGGTTATATAAAGAATTCTCAGCTAGAGGTAAATACAAATGGGTTGACATTCTATCCGACATTACAAAATTGTACAATAATAAAATACATCGTACGACTGGTATGAAACCTGCTGATGTTAAACCAACTACACGTTTAAATGCTTATAATCACATTAAAATTGCTTTGAAACCTAAATTTCGTATTGGCGATATAGTTCGAATCAGTAAATATAAAGGTATATTTGAAAAGGGGTTCACACCAAATTTTTCAACTGAACTTTTCAAGATCGTTAAAATAAATGTAACAAATCCCACAACATATACACTCCAGGACATTCATGGCCAACCAATAAAGGGGTGCTTTTATGAAATGGAGCTACAAAAAGCTAAATACCCTGATGTCTACTTGGTGGAAAAGGTTTTAAGAAGGAGAGGGAACAAGGTTTTTGTGAAGTGGCTCGGATTCTCTAATGACCACAACTCTTGGATTAACGAAGCAGCTCTTATTTAATATTGTCACATTCTTTATATAAAATGTGTATATTTATAACAACTAATATTTTACTTATGTTTAGAAATTTCATAATAAAATGTGTGTATTCCATTAATATTTGTTTTATTTATTTTCCCCATATAAGACTCCAAAGCCTTAGTAATTATATACACATTAACGAAAAAATATATACAAATGCAAATTTGTTAAAATTTTTGAATTAATTTTTACTCCTAAAAATTATTAGATGAAATCAAGAAAATCATTTTAATAAATTTTATTGAGAAGAAAATATTTACAACGAATTATAGATTAAATATATTTATTTAAAACGTATATAATACAGAAAAAATACAAATACATATTTATGGAATTAATCAGATGAAATCCCCCCGTCTCGACAGTAACGCTTCCTGACAGAAACATTCTCTGTTGTGTTTCATCACACCTCCATAAATATGTCCAACATATTCACAAAGTAAAACACTGTATGTCTTCTCGTCTCTGCATTTGCTGCAAATATTGTTCCAACAATCACCAGTGTACTTGTTGCAAACCAGACACCGCTGCCTCAATGGGTGCTCCACCTTGCATGTCTCACAAACATCTCGGATAATTCCAAAATTTGTACGAGTCGTGGGTTGTAGACACTTGTAGCACTCTTGCTCCAGACGCTCACGTGATGCTGCTTTTCGGACGGTATTCACTGGCACTGGATTTTCTTTTATACAATTTGAACATAGTCCAGTACATGGATTAATTTGCTGCTTTGCCCAGAATTGGGAACAATTATAGCACAGAATTGCACCATCCATACTATATGGATATACGGCGATTGTTGGTTTCGATTGCCACTCTCTTGGACAAGACATTGCTGTTTTAAAAACAAGTGTACGGTATGACAGCTGAATAATAACTGAGTTCCTCCTCATGGCCTTGTTTGTTTAAGTAGTCGCTGGAATTGCCGATATTAGAGCCATGGTATGTCGTTAGAGATGATGTGACGTCACCAGCAACATGTTTAAAAGAGGAGGTATAACTCCACGTTAGATCAGTTGCTTTGCAAACTTCAACGTTGATCATTCCGTCTACTGTCTTATATATTCTTTTCCAAGTATTAATATGGCTGCTGTACCTGCTGGTTGGGCTAACCTCAGATTCCTGGACTGGTTAGCATCCCTAGATGTCCTCAACAATATATGGTACCTTGAAGAGGTAGAGGACGACTTGGCTGCTCCCGAAGACGACGAGGTAGAAGTTGAAGACGATGAGGAAGGCGATGAGGAAAGCGACGAGGAAGACGATGAGGAATTTTTTGACGCTGAAGAGGGTGCAGACGATTCGAGTGATGATGAGGGTATCGTCGTAGATGTTCCCCACCAAAGAGGGCAGCGGTGGATAACATCAGAATATTTAGCAAGGGTGAACCCAATGGATGGCATCTTCTGCACCACCATGACCTTTGTTGCGGTCCAAGTAGTGGGTGGTATGGAATACAATCTTTGCCACGGATGTTTTCTGGGATACCAGTCTAGGGTGGATCCTGGGAGACATCGTCATGTGGACTACCATGCCACTACAAGGATAACGAGAGGCAGGCGGGGATATTGCAAATCTTGCAGAAATCCACTCTATCAGATTAGGCGAGTGGAAATCTGCAATATTTGCAATATGGACAGATAATTTGTAGTTTTTTTTTGTAAATATGTATATATCTCTTAGTTTATTGTAAATAATTATGTAATTAGTTTTAGTGATAAATAAATGTATATATTTAATTTTTAGTTTATTGTAAATATTATATAACTAGTTTAAGTGTTAAATAAACGTTAAATTGAATCTTATTTTTTGTTTTATTTACTAAATATTTAAATGTAAGTAACACAATGTTACTAGAGAAATCTGTGTTTCACTTCGATTATTGCTTATGTTGACAGTGCTATTGATATTGATGGTGTTAAAAATATGAGTATTAGGACACTTTCTACTCTTATTTGTGTGAGTAGTGAGGTGGGGAGTGATGAGGTGGGGGTGGTGGTAGGGGCTATATATACATAAGAAAGCCCTCACCATCCTCAGTTTACTTTCTACGCTCCAACATGTCTGAAGTACAAGACAATACTGTATCTTCCACTTCAACCATGTTCGTTTTGTGCGAAAGGTATCGTGCCTACCTGCAGCGCGTTAGAGAGGCGACAAGGGGTGGTGTAGCAGATAGCACCACCTCACCAGAAGAATACCAACCATTGGAGAGGTCTCCGTCCACATGGTCGATGGACACTGTGCCCAATGATGATTCCGAAGACGAGATGGATGGAGTAATTCTGGAGGAATCATCGACGGACACAGCGGAATCGTCTGACTCGGAAGATGATGCAGCCATTCTGGTGGAGGAATCTACCGATGAAGATGAGGATGCAGCCATTCTGGTGGAGGAATCTGCCGATGAAGATGAGGATGCAGTCATTCTGGTGGAGCATGATTCGGACGGATAATTCTGTTTTATTTTATGTATATATATTTTTGTTATTTATAAATAAATGTATTAAGAGTTATTCTTTTTTTATTTCATTTCATATACAATAAATAACAGTAGTAAAGTAAAGAATAAAAAATTGCTTTAATATAAGAAATAACGGGGTACTTATTTAAGTAAATTGGTTATTCGTATTTGGACTGTCGGTCAAAAGTGTTGCAAAAGGTGTATCGAGGTCACAGTTGTCCTCCAGTACCGTTTCTACTCACTTCCGACCTTTAGTTTTGCCGCAGCAGACTTTTTCCCGGAACGGCTAGTCGTATCGCTCCGAAAGTGGTTGCAATCGCTTCCCAGTGATCGATTTAGTCGAAAACGATACCTCGCGTGTCCTCGGGCGTCTTCGGGTGGCTTCGGGAAACTTCGGGAGTGTTCGGCATGAGTTCGGCTTTTAGCTTAAAATTGCAGCCTTTGCATGTGTGAACTCCCCTGAAACGTGTTTTGATTTTTTTATTCCCCCAATCCTTGACAAAACAGTGAATAACGCGTTCGGTAGTGTTCGGATCGATTCGGAAATTATCGGAATCGATTCCCAGTGGTCAGTTTAGTCGAAAATGACCCCTTACGCGTGTCTGAGTGTACTTTGGAAGTTTTTCAGTTGTTTATATATATATATATATATATATTTTTTTTTTTGTCCAATATTTGTGTATAAATAAATGTATTAAAATTTATTTTTTATTTCATCTACGATGAATACAACAGTTCTAATCTAATTATATACTTAAATACACAATTTACCAAAAATTCCATGAAATATATATATAAACTCGCGTTATAGGTAAGTATAAGAGTAAAGTATAAGAGTTTCCTAGGACCAAGGTAGCCCAGTGGTAACGTGGCTTGCTTTGTAAACTTTGTGAACGAAGGTTTGGTAGTTCAATCCCTAGCACTTGCAGGGATTTTTTTCAACACGTAAATTATAAAATTATAAAATTATAGAATTATAAAATTATAATTATAAAATTATAGAGTTATAAAATTATAATTATAAAATTAAATAACAATTTTCCGCTATACCACTGCGCTACCTTGGTCCCCCCCCCGGGTGGGTGGGTGGGCGCGGGGGGTTTTGGCAGAGGCGGGGACGACGCTTGCAGCCTTCGGTCGCTTCGCCCGCATAAACCTTTTTTTAATTTTTTGACCCGCTTTTTTTTTTTTTTTTTTTTTTTTTTTTTTTTTTTTAATATATAAACCTGAACTAACCATAACCCAGCGCGTGACGCGGGGGGGGGGGTGGGGGTGGGGGGGGTGTTATTACTTTCTACATTTACATTTTTTCTAACCTAACCTAACCTAACCTAATTTTTTTTTCACATTTTTGCATTTAAATTTTTTTTTACATTTTTTCTAACCTAACCTATTTTTTTACATTTAAATTTTTTACATTTTTCTAACCTAATCTAACCTCATTTTTTTTTCAGTTTTACATTTTTACTTTTATATTTTTTTACATTTTTTCTCTTAACCCTAACCTAATACTAAATTTATGTACAAACATTTTTAATGCAACATTCTGTAGTGTGTTTACGCACTACCTTATTCCCAGTTTCTTTTTTATAGCATTTAGCTTCCTTGTACATCTCTCAGAGGCTTTGCGACGCTTCGCAATGCCTCTGAGCATTTCATCGGCCCGAGAATTCAACATCTCCGCCTTCCTTTTGAGGGACTGCGCGTGATCCTTTAATTTGCTGTCATCATCAGTTGCACTTTTAAGTTCCCTATCCTCCCGCTGCAACTGTTCATACATGTTCAAGAAATTTTTGAAAGTTTCATTTTGCTCTTCTTGGGAGAATAACTCCGATTGTGAATCAGAATCACTTTCATTCACAACCAGAGCACGGTTACGGGGTTCCTGCGTTGGCAACACCGCATGAGAGCATCCTGGCAACGGCGCGCTCGAACATACCGGTTGCACTTTCGTCGGCTTTTTTGCAGCATCTTTTTTCGGTTTCTTAGCTACCGACTTTTTTGCAGCAGCTTTTTTAACCACCGGTTTCCTTCCCGATAACGGCTTTTTATTTTTAGCTGCTGCTTTCTTAGGCTTTTCAGGTATCTCTACCTGCCCCTCGTCTGAGCCAACATCGGGAATAGGGCTCAGGCGAGCAGGTACAGATGCTTGCGCCGATAAAATTCTTCTAAGAATCGACACGTCATCATCTTTCTCGGTATTCTCTACCTGCGTCTGCTTTGTAGATGTTGAAGGATGCGTCGTCATCTTCTTTTGGCCTTTCTGCGAATAAATCTTTGGTTGCGCAGGTTGAAATTCGTCCTCAGAATTTGTCTCCGTAACCGTAGGGAACCTAGACCACGCGGCGTTCGGGTAGGCCTCTCCATTAGATGTACTAGCTCTGGCTTCATCTGAAGCCAAAGCCTGCGCGTCCAATTCGGAGAAATCGAAATCACCCAGCAAATCATCGTTCAAATCGGTCAAATCCGTCGGGATTTCAATATCCGGTAGTAAACCCACGCCAGGACTCGTCTGGTTGTTCGCCACACCATTACCCGGACAAGCGTCGCCATTGTCACCCACGCCAGGGCTCGTCTGGTTGTTCGCCACACCATTACCCGGACAAGCGTCGCCATTGTTCGCCACACCATTACCCGGACAAGCGTCGCCATTGTCGTCTTGCCCTGGCATATAATTAATTAAGTATGCAGCCACAGCACTCAACAAAGCGCCTCCCTTACCGCTACCACCAGAAACACCAATCTTTTTTTGTCCTACCATTGTCACAACAAACACAAAACGGACACGAGAAACGGGCACGAAACACAAAACACAGAACACAAAGAATGCTAGGAATAGAGCAGACAGCACTATTTTGCACACTTCCTTACAACTCGAGAGCTGGAGACGGAAAGAATCTTTGTAGCATCTCTGAAGCCCATAACGCTGAACTAACCCCTCCACTCCCTACCACTCTTGTTCCTATTGGTTCAAATTATTTCCCTACACACTCTAACTAACCCCCTACTTCCCACCCCACTCTTCCTATCGTCTCTCTCTATCTTATTGCCTACAGTACTCATACAATAAAAATACCATTTAGTAATTTAAATCTTTATTTATAAATTAACATTTTATTTCATACAAATATCTCTTACTTCGACTTACACATAACATGAAATATCACAATGAATTTTTCAATTGAATATTATAATTGTCGACCTTTGCGTTAACAAGTAGAAACATTATTAACAATTAATCACTCAACTCATTCATTGCTTTGAGTAACACATCTAGTTTATCATCATCCTTTAAAACATTTCGTTCAACGACACTATTTAAGGCTGATATTAACCACTTTAAATTCTGCTCTGGTTCACTCTGAAAAAATGTTATGTCTGAGTGACCCCAGGGTAGAGTTTTAGTGGTATTGGGAATCACAAAACGTTTATCGTCATAATAAGAAAGAGCAACTTTATTCCGCATCTCTGTATAGATATCATGCAAGTGACTTCTGAAAGTATTCATTTTACGAAATATTAACCCGCCCTGCTCAACAATTTTTCTGTAGTCATCTATTGTAAGTTGTTTTTCAATCACAGATTTCTTTACTCCCTTGGCTTTTTTCAACTCATTACCGACCGATTGCACGTAGTACGCTTTCGCTCCAGTACCATAAAAGCTGATAATAGGATCTTCGGGGAATTCGTCTTTCATATTCCCAAGCACAGACGAGCCTTTTGGAATATTAAATTTATTTCCCTCCCTGTAATTAGAAGTATCAAATTTTTCTGGATTTTGTACAATAAAGTCATAGAAGTTATCTGTATAAACTTTCATAATTAAGGAATCGGTGTCGGTGTACAACAAAGAAGCATTAGCACCGAATTGACGTTTAATAACACCATAAAAAAAATTATACAGTACCGTCTTCGATAATTCAAGAATACAAAATCCTACGTAAATTGGTTTGTTATAGACTACTTGCAATTTGCTCATTTCAATCGCTACAAAATCCTCAGAAAAAATTGTGCAAGATTTGAAATTTGGACGAGCGATTAATGCGTTTGCACCTATAGTTCTTCTAACATTTTCCCAATGAGTAATCAACTTTATATCTCTTCTATTATCAACATTTTCCATGGTTTTACCAAATACTGCATTATTCATTAATTTATATTGGTCTTTTTCAAATTTATTGGTCGCTGAATTTCTCATTTGCGTATTTAAATCGATGTATTTTTTTAACCAGGGCGACTGCTTGAACTTAAGTACTCTATGGGTTTTTAACACCATTAAACCATTTTCAATGGCTTGTTTCAAGTTTCTATAATGCACAACATATCGTCTCTTATCATTCAAATTTGGGATTAATTTTGGTGATTTTGATTTTGATTGGGGGGGTATAATATTTTCTACTAAGAAAGGGAGATCTGAATGTAAATCGTGTAACTCTTGCGGATAATGTATGTCTACTTCAAAAACATACCCGTGTGGACTCTCGTCTGAAATATTAGTAACATCTAAGTCGATAATTTCTCTTTCGGACAGCCACTCAAATCCCCCTGTTGGTAATGCTTGGGACATACTATGACCGTATAAGTTCGTAGCATCAAGATATGTGATAAATGACGACGGTTCTGAGGGATCATAATTGGGTACAAACTTATTATTTGCGATATGCTTCCTTTCTGTACACTGGCTGACACCACCGCGTATAGCTTTTTTAAAAAAATGTATCATATCGATATCTGTTAACAATTCAAGTTCTACCGCTGTTAGTTTCAACATAGCGTCCCAAGATAAACCTGGAGCTGTGTAATATTGAGCTGGATCCAATTTATATTTATTCACGCAAATTTTACGAAAATTTTCAAATACGTCACACAAAAGAAGGACATCTGATTTTAAATACAGGTCTGAATAGTCACCCAAACTCTGGCACTCAAACAATTCCCACACATTTTTAGCCCTTTCATAATCGTCATCTGATATATGTGTTTCATTTAGGCTGTCATAGAATTCCTGCTTGGTGGGTAGAACACGATTATTTAATTTCTCTAAGTTATCTACGAAACTATATGGAAATACACCCTTCCGTCGCATTAAAATAAATTTTGCATTATCGGTAAAAAAGTTCTTCATTGTAACCATTTGACCTTCATTTAAATTTTCCCCTAAATTTTGTAGTGATGCTGACATAAATTTAAAACTATCGATGAAACGTAACCGCAAATATTTATTTTTTGTTTCCCCCTTGTCAGTAACGTAATCATGCATGTAAAGATGTTTTGTAAAAGATATATATTTTTCTTTGTTTTGTGGTATTACGTCAACTTTATCTTTATGAGCGCATAACTCTTTTACAAATAAGTGAATATCGTATCCACTCATGTTGTGAAATATGATAGGTACAAAATTTGGTAGTTTATAATTTAAATTACAGATCGAGTGCGCGGCACCGAATCGTATCTTACCAGTTAAGTGGCAATGATCTTTCACCTTTATATCACCTTCTGCAAAAGGCTTCTCACATATACCACAGATGGTTGCATTGTCAAAATTTTCTCTTTCTATCGCTGTAAGCGGGGACATGGGGATTACATCTTTCATATATCTATTATAAATTTCCCTTAAATCAGCCTCTATACATGATACAAATACTTTTGCTGCATCAGATCCGCGATATAGTTCAAATTTAGAAATGCTATTATCAAAGGAACATTTTATGTAATACGCGAAAGAGTAAGGTTCATGAATAAACGTTTTGTTGGTATAAGAGCGTTCAGGATTTGGCTCGCAAGTATTTATCGGTTTCAAAATGGATTCAAAGTCTGCATATACTACAAATGGTACTTGCATTTGTCTGTCAAAATTCTCAAATTTTAATATATTTTCCGGTACACGTTTCCCATATTTATCAACCCGAAATTGTGTCGATGGTGTTGTAGTGTAAATATGATTACAATCATTTGTTTGGTGAGACATTAGCTGACGTTCGTTACAGAAATACAGCAAACACCCATCACAAAAATATTTTCTATGTCCGTGAGCGGATATTTGATTTGATACTAATCCAGATAAATTTTTTATCCAACAATAGTGAGTTTTAGCACAATCCGATTTACAATGATGATTCTGATCACATTCCGCGGAAATTAATAATAAGTTAACATGAATACGTAGTTTCTTCTGAGAATAACGCAAAGGTCCGACAACATCATATTTTACTTTATTATTCTCGAATTTCTTTTCTAACCCATACACATTAATAGATATATTATTCAATTCCTCAAATTTTGAAATGTCTCTCAATTTCATTGGAAAATTCATACCTGTCAAATTTAGAACTCTTGAATAATGTGGATAAGATGACATTTGAGATGTACCACCATTTGCAGGATACAATGCTGAAGTGACTGCCCAAGCAAAACAGTATTGGTCCTGGTTTTCTATATTCACTACGGCCTTCTTATTTGCGATGAACTTTGGTAACTTGATATATGATGAACCACCCATTGGACTGTACTTGTTTATATTAATTTCAACAAATTTTATTTGTTCGAGGGCCCACCCTAAAAATAAAAAAAAAAATGTCAATTGTTATTCCACATACCAGAAGATATTTACATACCAGAATCACGCTCTTGGAACTCAGTAGTTTGCGCAACCATCATGTCTATAAAAGTGTCGAGTGCAATGTTTAAATCCACACCTTGATCCAATATTTTATTACACGTATTAAACGATTTAATTTCAGCTATTTCTTGTGCTTGTAATATATAGCTGGCAAATGTCTCCATGTTTACTTTCACAATTTTATGAAGTAATAATATTTCTTCTAGTAAATTCAATATTTTATGTCGAATTTCGTTGAAAAATATTATATAGTCCAGTTTCTCATTATCACTATGCACTCGGTATGTTATGATTCTATATTTGAAAGCACTGCGAACAATTTCTGTACCATCCATCAAACGTACACATGAATTTGTTCTGTGTTGTAGTGTTCTTTTATGAGACTTCATTTGGTTAGTTGTTAAAGTCACATTACAGCTATAACACGTCTGCATAATTACCGATGTTGATGGATTCGAATCCAATTTCACTTTCTTTGCTGGCGGTCCATTACCATTTAAACTGTTACACGCCTCCCTCTGATGACGTCGCATATTGTCACTGCGAGTGAAGCTTGCACCACAAAAACTGCACGAATACATATTTGCTTCTTTACTCTAGGAAATTGACGTTAAGAATGATCCCATATTAACTCCTTTCACTCTTTTATAGAAAAGATATACTACGTCACAAAATATCAAACCACGGCACATTACGAGTTGCGTGGCAAGGAGGAAGCTCCGTCCTTGCAGTCTCTAATAGTGTTAGCCAAGGCCAAGGTCACAGCAAGTGATCGTACTGGGTAACAGCAACACTGCGCCCTTGAAGTCGAAACGCACTGCGGCCGTCCAAGGTCAAGGTCACGGTATATGCTATGCGAACCTACGGTGCCACCGTGGCCTTGAAGGAACGGACCACAGGTGCACGGTCAAGGTCAAGGTCAGTGGTGGGGGGAGACCGACCTACGGCTAACTTCCTCTACTGACGGGGCATTTTTTATAAAATGATATTAGAAATAAATAAAAAACACAACATTTATTTAAATAAGACTCTCCGCAACAAGTAATTATTTTCTGAAAGATTAATTGTTTGACAGGTACTTTTGTCTTTATGCCTGCTTGATAAATGTGCTTCTTTATTTACTGTGACAATGCTGTGTCACAACGCCTACTTTCAAAAATTATTTGAAAAGCTTTTAAAAAATTTACATGCAATTCTTGATTTGTACTATTCTCAAAACCTATTGTACTTAGAGACTTAAAACAAGTATACTTTTTTTATTAAGAAATGATAAAGGAATACAAACGTTATGCGAAATCTACGGAAAAGGATCCGGGTGAAAAAGTTACGGCCTCTTTAACACATTAAAAATAGCGTACGTCTAGGAGCTAGACGAAGTTTGAAGGTGTATTATGACACCCTGTATCTTTTTTACCTACAAACATTTCATTAAGGCGTTAATGGCTAAATCCTAATATTTTGACTCCTACTATCTACAGTTAAGTCTTGTACCATTACTTGTGAATCGTCCTGTGTAACGTATGTATAACTCCCTGTACAAGTGTCTTGTGGATAGTATTTATAGGATGACTCAGATAACTCGTTTTATAAACTATGCAACAACTTGTTACTTTTCATAAATAATAATAACAGCAAAATAACAAAAGTGTGTTTTTTAAAAATTAATTGCCTATGTAGACTGTAGAGTTGTATTACGCAGCTGAGTTATCATATATTGAAATTTGAGAGGAATTTGGTCAGTATTCAGTATATAAATGTACAATTAAAAACTGCCCGCTTCCTGTATTTTCTATAGAACAGTAGGTATAAACTTTTGGTATCGTTAGTGTATCTCACATAACCTATAGAAAAACCTCAAAGACCGTCATTAATACTAGAAAACCCCATCCACATCCGGTCAAGAGCGTATCAAAGACCAATTATACTATGCATTTAAATAATGCTTAAAACTCTTTTACCACCAGTTTTATATTATCAAAATGATTAATTGCATATTGAGCCGAATAAACATACGATTTTAACTCTTTTTCAGAATATTTTAGTATGTCCCTTTAGAAAAAATGTATATCTTATTTTATAATTTTATTTAGTAATTTAATGTACAATTAAAATCTATAAAAAAAATCAGCGTTGTGCGTTCCAATCCAAAAACATTCAAATTGCAGATTTGTAAAGTAAAAAACTGAAAATTGGTAAAATGATAATCTATAATAAATTCACCAACGTAGATACAGAAAGCATTTGATATTACTATTGTTACACCTACCTTTAAAGTTTATGATAATCCACTGGTGCACAGTCACATAATTTAATATAATAACTAACGTTTTTAGTATAATATATTATTTTAAAAAATTACTTACACCTTTAAAAATTGAAACAAACTTATTAAAAAAAAAATAATGGGCTTATGTGTGTTAACGTCCTTCCGTAGGTATATGTGTTTAAAAATAAATTTGAAACCGTCCAAACATCATGGTACGGTCGTGAGCAAAAAAATAGGACGTCTTATAACGGTATTTTGCTAAAATCTAGTTGTGTACATCTAATTTTAATTTTTGTGACTTTGTCAGTTTGTCATAATTTATTGCAAGTGTGCAAAAAACTAATATGCCTCATATAAGCGATTTAGTTAAATTTGGAGTTATTGCTAAAACAGAAGATTGATGGTCAATGAGACAAATTGCACTGCGTTATAATATTGACAAAAATTTGGTGTGTAACATTTTAAGAAAGTGGAGATTAAACGGTACTATTAGTAGAAATCCTGGATCACTGCGACGAAGGATATCAACTCAACAACAAGATTTGCAATTGGTAAACGAATTTTCCTGGATCGAATAGTACTGATCGCCGGCGAGTAAGAGAATCGGAGCTACGCTGTTATGCAGCAGCAAAGAAATACTTAGTTAAAGCTGAACATAAAGAAGCTGGAGTAGAATTTGCGCTTGAAATTTTAGCGCATGATGTAAATTTTTGGAACAATGTAATCTTTACAGACGAAAAAACTTTCCAGTCAACCCACAGCCGTCGTATTCGTATTTACCGCCCTCCAAATACTCGATTCGATGAGAAGTATATATCTAACAATGATAAAAGTGGTAGATTTTCCATCAGTATGTGGGCTTGGATATCGGCACGTGGTCCTGGTGTTTTGTGGCATATTGAGGAACGATTTAATAGTGAAACGTATATTAGGATTTTAGACAATATTATGCTCCCTTCTGGGTCACAATTATTTATTAATAATGAGTCCATATTTCAACAAGACAATTGTTCCATTCATACTGCTCATATGGTAACTAACTGGTTCCAAGATAACAACATCAATGTTCTTAACTGGCCCAGTCATAGTCCAGATCTTAACCCTGTGGAAGAAGTATGGGGACTACTCATAAGAAGTATCCAAAAACGAAATGTAAGACCACGGAATGCCGAAGAATTACTGGAAATAGTAAATAATGCATGGGAAAATATTATTACTAATGATTATTGTATAAGGTTATTTAATTATATGCCAAACAGACTTATAAAAGTTATAAATAGAAATGGTACAATAAAGAAATATTAATAGTTAGTTTTTTGTTAAGTAGAATATCCTTTGTCCTTTGATCCAGGATTTCTACTAATTGTACCGTTTATTCTTCACTTTCTTAAAATGTTACACACCAAATTTTTGTTAATGTTATAACGCAGTGCAATTTGTCTCATTAACCATCCATCATTTACTATAGCAATAACTACAGAATTAAAATAAAAAATAAATTAAAAGTGATACCTGTGCAAAATTTTCAGAACTCTTAAAAGTATCCTCCCGTTGAAAGAGCTCATTTTTTATTTTATATGTACGGCCCGATGGGTTTCCTAAAGGCGATTTTAAAATTTTTTCAATCGTAAAGCTAGGTTCTGAATTCTGAGTTATACTTACACTCACATAAACGTCCAAGTAAGGACGATGCTGAATATAAGCTGCTCAAATTCTTTCGAGGACAGGTATCGCGCAACTGTGATCCTATGATTCCAACTTGACGCTGCTCAGTATGAGCTTCACATTGATGATGAATGTCAGTTCGGTTTAAGGAAGAGTCAGAGCACATTGCAACAAGTCCTCAGGATAGTTAACGATGTTAATGAACAATACAACTCCGGGAAAAGCACTGCAATGGTGTTGTTCGATATTGAGAAAGCCTTTGATACTGTCTGGATCCACTCTACAAAATGCAAGACTATAATTTCCCAACGCACCTCATAAAACTTATTCACTCGTTCTCGACAGGTAAATCCCTGCAGGTTTGAATGAACAATAAGCTATCAACACAGCGGGACATTCACTTAGGATTCCCTTAGGAGTCGCGTCTGTATCCTTAGAGACTAACGTTTTATACGCACGTAAATGAGACAGTACGAACAATCTACTCCATATCCATCCGCTCATGGTTAGGGATAGCAGACAGCAGACAAAATAATAAAAAGCTACTCTACACCATGGCGATCAGTCCGGCCATCACATTCAAAACTGAAAGTTCTAGAACATAAATTTATGGACCTCATCTCGAATTCCGGCAGATACATACACCCCTCTCATCAGAGACCTCCACGCACGCTGCCACGGCATAACCTTCAAGCGGACTATATCCAAGAGATATCTCAAAAATTCTACTCTTTCAAACTGGGTGAATTTGAAACAGATCATTACAAAATTTAATGCCTTAATTTATTTATGAAAAACTTAAAAATAGAGGAAAGTAAAAATTATTCAATACTTAGTTGACCCTCCATTCGTTCACATCAGTTATGAGATGTGTTTTTAGAAGAAAATCTGAACTAAACCATCAATGATATTCTAAAGATTCTGATTTTCCAAAATTGCAGAATTCTCCCAAATAATAATCTGTAATGGCCGCGCCACTGTGTTCCTCATCAAAAATTAGGCGCTCATTGTAGGTAATACCACCAAGGTTTATCTGTTTTTTCATTGATGCTGCCTTATAAAAATAGTAAAAGTCAGAATACCGTGTCAAGCTCACTGGATATTGATTATACGTGACTTCATTCATAAAACAAATAGTTTTTTGGCGCTTCTGACGTTCTTGAATTAACTACAAGAAAATGACTTGCTCCACTGACCGTGACGAAATTGAAGTAACCTGATCGGGCTTCTGCATCGTTTCGACACACGACACTATTAACGAATGTATGTAAATATTTCTCAGAGTACACACACACACGTTATTGTTCAATAAAATTTGAAGTAAAATATAAAAAAGGCATTGTAATAAATTGTATTCTTTTTTGAATGAGTTTTAAAATAAAAATATACAGAAATATATTATTAGCATTATGTTCCGAGAAGCTTCTTTTTATTACCATTATATATATATATATATATATATATATATATATATATATATATATATATATATATATATATGAACTTCACGAAGAATACAAACAATATCGTAATATGCTAAATAAATTAATTGAGACTACCAAAAATTAATATTATAAACAAGAATTATTAAACGCAAATAATAACTGTTAAAAAATCTGGACGTTAGTAAATGAGGCTTCTGACAGTGACCAAAAAGTTAAACATGAAAAGTTTAATATTATAAATAATGATAATGAAACTATATCTAATTACAAAAAAAGGCCGACTCTTATAATAACTTTTTTGTCCAAATTGGTGAACACATGGTAGCAAACATTAAAATTAGTAATAACAATAATAATAATGATAATTGATGGTGGTAATAATAGTAATGATAATAATAATAATGAAAGCATTTTACTCCACCCTGTTACTGAAAAAAACTTGTATTGTATATCTCTCAACTGAAAAATTACTCTGCAAATAGGCTTGATGGTATGTCTGTTAAAACAATAAAATCCATACACTTAAATATTCTAACTCCTCGTATTTAATCAAATCATTTCCAAAGGACATCCGTTCCATTCCTCGAATCGTGAAAGAATGTATCATAACGCCAGTTTATAAAAAAGGAATCTGTCATAAACCATTTTGCAAAATTAATAGGGAAGTGTCTTAAAAGACGTCTAGTGAATTTTTTGGAAAGTAAAAAATTACTAAATAGCAAACAATTTGATTTCAAACACAATTTAGGTACGCAAGATGCAATTATAGAGTTTTTAAGTGATATTGTAAATGATTTTAATGGAAATAAAACAATTTTGGAAATATTCTTGGATTTAGCTAAGACGTTCGATACTGTTAACCAGAAATTACTATAGAAACGTTTGGAATCTCTGGGTATAAGAGGCGAACCATTAAAAAGTTTCCAGGACTACCTCACAGGGAGAAATCAGAGAATAAAAGTTAATAACATATACAGTGACTCCCTCCCCGTCACAATGGGTATTCTCCAAGGTACTATACTGGGACCCATCTTATTTTTCATTTATATTAACTCTGTCTTACAAATAGCAAGCATATATGAGGAAATGATATCATTTGATACTGCTATTATATTCGTAAGTGAGTCCTGGGAAAATGTATATAAAGAAGCCGAACGAGGATAGGAAAACTTAAAATTTGGCTGGATAACAAAGTTCTGAGCCTGAATATTGACTAAACTAAATTTATAACCTTCTCATCCACAGTTGCTGATCAACCAGAATTAACAACATAAAAAGACACTCTAGGCCATGTAATAATCAAACAAGCCATAAATGCGCAGCTATCCAGAAAACAAATTGTATTAAATATTTAAGCGTACTAGTTGATCAGCATCTAAAGTAGAAAGATCATGCTGAGTATAAAGCAGGACGACTCAGAAGACTTACATAAATTTTATCAAATAAGGGATATTTTAAACATAAATTTATTAATGATAATTTATAATGCCTTAGGTGAATCCATAATTAGTTATTGTATATTGATATGGGGTGGTCTTCTATACAATTAAATAAATAAATAAATAAACATCACATAAATTAGACAACCCCCAATTCCAGAAGCCAGGGGCTTGTGCGGAAGGCGGGTTACACATTGAAAAAACGCGGACATACAACCATTTCCTCCTACAGTGCCGGAGTCAGGATTCGAACCCGGTGGTATGATGTCCGTGTGATTAATCGCGATTGTCACTCGGCTATCGACCATTCTATATATTGTTTAGAAAAAATGCAAAACACCATTCTAAAAACATTGTTTAAAAAGAGCTACAGTTATACTACTAAAATGTTATACGTTGAGTTCTATACTTACCACGCTTTACCGTGGATATCAAAATTATATAATATGCTGCCACAGCTTCCCTCCCGGCATTATATCCTCAATATTCTCACATATTGTTTAAATGTGTTCTCTGTTTTCTTTATAATACTTTAAACAAACTTTCATAATTTAAGCAGATCATAAAGAAATTATTAATGTTGTAAACATTAGCGTAAAATTATAATTTGTAAAATCTTTTATATTTAATAAAATAAAATTGTATTGAATTATTAAGATAAGCAAATAGGTCCAATATAAAGGTCTTCCTAGTAAAATGCTGAAGTCTTAATATAAAGCAGCAAATGCTTTCAACGATCCATGTTCAATGAGTTATAATCTCTCTAAATTAAATGTTCGTATTAATTTCGTTCTTGTTATCTTTAATTAATAATAGGAATAACTGATATATAGATAATATTATTTTTTTTCTAGGTACACCATACATCTCGAAGTTTTGTTACAAATAAGGATTGTGATTTGGAAAATATAATCATCTCGCATGTTAAAATTGAGCAAAACTTTACAAAGCCCTATTGTACATACATACATACATATATTTACACTTCTTTAAAGCATTTTCTTTTATATATCACATTTGCCATAATACTGGAACATCTTATATCTAAAGAACTTTTTTACAGATAGAACGAATTCTCTTTTACAGTTTATGCTGGGTTGCAGTAATAATGTACCTTCACCACAATCATCTGCATTGTCCCTTGAATATCTTTCCCAATGAAGTGAGCAGTGGTCATTCATACTTTCGCATGCCAGTCACTGAAATGGCCGCCGTTTTAGAAATAGTAACCCAGTGTAAATAATCCTACCCTTTCACACCTTTGGCGAGGGCTTAACAACTTACGGCGTCTTCTGTGAGGATGATACAGATAATCCTCGGCCTTTTCAAAGCTGCTAATCACCCTTAAAGTTTTTATCACACGCCGACGCTCTTTTCTTGTTTCCCTGGTGTGATTTTCAAAAAGATTTTTTCACTTCGCACCTGATTGTCGGTAATTTTTATGATACTTATCTCGCCTGAGCTGTTTGGAAAACTTTTGTATGTGTATATATATCGATACAAATATCAGTAAGATCTAAACAAAATGTACAAGGGTGTGCTTAAAATATGTACCTTTATTATTTATGATACCTGCTTAAATAGAAAAGTCTGCGTTGTTAAAACTTCTTAAAGCGACATCACAGTTTTTCTACTTACAATTTAGTTCTTATCATTACATTTTACTTTACTATTTTTACCTTATAAGTAGAAGTACGTTGTGCCTTCAAGTAAACGACAAGGCTTTACAATTTTGTGCATCAAGTGGGAGCTTAGTGATGATCGACCAATTGCTAGATTATTTAGATTGTTTTGCAAAATCTCACAATCTTCAATAGAAGTTATTTCGAGAAATATTTTAAGTCGCCTGCATAGAGCAACATTCCGGTGTCAAGAACGAATGTAATATCGTTTACAAATAAGTTAAAGAGAAGCGGACCCGGTGTAGATCTTTGAGGAATACCAGACTCTTTGGTATCTATTTGACAAATATGTTTTAATTAAGTTTATTTGATTCACTGATAAGCTGAATGTAGCAAACTTTAAAAGTAAAACACAATGATCGAAGACCTTGGAAAAATCTGTGTAAATCATATCAACCCGACTGGACAGATCAAGTTTTTTTACAAAAGTATTAAGTGATACAAACGAGATTGGTAACTGTGGATTTGCCCGTCATTAATCCATGTTAATTGGACGAGAAACAGTGTAAAATAGTTTCGAAAATTTTAGCAAAATTGCAAAATATAGTAATAAGAGTTAGACAAGTCGTTCTTATCACCTTTTTTGAAGGTAGGATAAACTCGCGATAATTTCCATTTGTCCGGAAAATAGGATATCCCTAGTATGTGTAATGGGTATAGCAAATATTACTGCACAATCTTTGCTTAAAAAAGCTACATCATCATTAACATGAAGGCTAATGCCTTCAGTTTTCTGGTAGTGCTTAGAATCTGTTCTCCAGTTATTTCTTTTAAAGTAAGCAATAAGTTCCTATCATTATATTTGGTAAATTTGGTTCTTAACTAAGAGATAGTGTGTATGGCTTAGCAAAATAAACAGCAAAACTATTGACAACTGTGTGTGGGTCTTTTATTCGCTCGTCATATTGTAAGGTTGACGGTATGGACGACATATTATTCTTTGAATTGAAGAAATAACAAAAAATGTTAGGATTAGCTTTAATTTCTGTTTAAGTAGTTTCAAGATATAGTTTAATGTACGTTTAAATTTCTTGAATTCATAGGCAGAACCTGTTTTTTTATTTGTACATAACAAATTTTAGTTTTCAATTTTATTTTGTAATAATTTCCCTTTTAAACCATAGTGAATACAATTGATTGGTAACCTTGTCTTGGAAATATGTTTTGAAAAAATTTCATCCTATTTAATATAAAATAGATCAGGTAAATCGTTTTTTAAAATATATTTGAGAAATATTTATCAAAAACTACATATTATGGTGTAGCTCATCATTCGATTGTATATATACAGGGTGTTGCACTTAGAACTCTCAACGCCAATTACTCGGAAACTGAAAGAGGTAGTAAATTTCTGTAAATGGTAGATAATTGGTGTGATCAAGTGCTATATTTCGACTTATAATAGATGCCGGCGCCTTTGACGGTTTAGGCGTCGCAACGCCCAGAACAAAATTTTCGATGGCAGGAGTTTGGAAAACCAAAGATACCAATAGTACTTTTAATTCTGAAGTTTTTTTGTTATCATAAATTTTTTTATTTTTTCGTTCGTTTCGGAGTTATTTTACTTTGAAAGTGCTGTGACTACTATTCTGTTAACCTTAATTTTAACTGTCAAAACAGTTATCGTTATTTAAAAACAGTGTTAATTTTTTGTTTTGGTGTAGTTTTTTTAATATCTGATTAACTTTTTGGAAAAGAAATGGGTCAATACACGAAACAAGAAAAGCTAGACTTGGTGTTGGTTTTCGGTGAGTGTAAGTGAAATGCGTGGCAAGCGAAAAGTGTTTACGCACAGCATTATCCTGATAGAAGAAAGCCAAATCATAAAACAATTTTGAATTTATGTAGAAATTTTGTGAATTTCGGTGCATTTGAAGAGCCAAAACGGGAACGATCAAAACCAGCATAAATGATTTTAACGTTGCATTGGTTCTCCAACAGATTAATGATACTCCGAAGATGTCTTTGAGAGAACTTAAGAGAAATACTAATATCTCAATAAGTTCTACCAGAAGAATTCTTAAGCAAGATAAATATCCCAACCCCGAAAGGCGCATTAATTTTCTGGTAAGATTTGATTATTTACTTTACCATGATGAAAATACCTTTAAATTACTTTGGAGCGATGAAAGTAGATTTCATAACAATGGAGTTGTGAATAGACATAATTGCAGTTACTGGGCACAAGACAATCCCCGTTGGATTATTGAAAGAGGTAACCAGCGCGTTTTTGGTATAAATGTATGGTGTGGTATACTCATTGGTTATTTAATACGACCTCACTTTTACGAAGGTACTTTAAATGGTGGTCGTTATCGGAGTTTTCTTCAAAAATTATTACCTCAACTGTTAGAAGATGTCCCGACTGAAACTAAGAAGAACATTATTTTTCAACAAGATGGGGTCCCACCTCACAATGCCCAAATTGTAACAGATTATTGAATGTACTGAATGTACCCCAATCGTTGGATTGGGACATACGGTCCACTACAATGGCCAGCACAGTCACCGGATTTGACCCCTCTTGACTTTTTTCTTTCAGTTGAAAGATACTGTATATGTAGAGCCTATTGAGGATATGGCGGATCTCCAAAATAAAATAATTGCATCTTGTGCTGCTATAAATAGAGGAATTCTGTTAAGAACTGCAATTTTGAGTTCGGGCAAGTGGAGAAAATTTTGAACAATTGCTATAAAATATTTTATTTACTTTATATTTTAGATAAAAAATGACCATGTTTAAATATTTCAACGGTACTGTTCTACTTATGTAAATAAAAGTGATATTCACTACCTGTCTTTTAATGTCTGTTTTGATTGTTAAAATTTAGGTTAACAGAATAGTAACAGCTTATTAGATGCAGACAATTTATTAAATTGGCAAATTTTGATAAAGGGTTTTTACACTTTCCATGTCAAATAACTCCGAAACGAACAAAAAAATATAAAAAATTCTAATAATAATAAAAAACTTCAGAATTAAAAGTACTACTGGTATCTTTAGTTTTCTAAACTCCTACCATCGAAAATTTTGTTCCGGTCTTCGCAACGCCTAAACCGTCAAAGGCGCCGACATCTATTATAAGTCAAAATATAGCTCTTTATCACACCAATTATCTGCCATTTACAGAAATTTACTAACTCTTTCAGTTTTCGAGTAATTGGCGTTGGGAGTTTTAAGTGGAACACCCTGTATATATATTAAAAGCAAAATTAAGATCTATATTTCATTGCCAACGTTTGACGTTGTTACTATTTATGGCTCAACTAAAATACCACACAGGTTTCGCTAAAAAGGTACGCAATAAAAAAATATTACTCAAATATAGCCGGCGACAACCAACAAATAAAATGGGACTTTAAGGCACCTCATAACGTTTTTATGCAAATATCCAAAAATTGCATCTATATAGTTTGCTTGAAATTACAAGAAATAAAAATTACTTTACTACCTATTATGCTTTACGTAAAAAAGGCCACAAATGTTAAGTAACGGTGAAGTTTACGCAAATTTAAATACTTGGAAATTTACGGTACCACCCCTGTTTTGCATTTTTAAAGAGCAATATTTCGGTGGTCAATATTTACGAGCGATTCGTAGAAAGAAAAAGTGAGTATTTTTATAAGCTGACTTGACCAGCTGTCTTATTTTTTTTATTGCATCTGTACTTTCATATTGATATTTATTTGTTTGAAATACTTCCCAACCGTTATTACACCAATTTTAAGGCAGGAGTCTTCTGACCGGCTTAGTAAATGCAGAGACAAAAATTAAGATACATTTAAGAACACATGTAATATAACAATGTGAAATAAGGCACATTTTTAATTTAAAAAATTAAGCAATAAAATGAAGAAAAAAAGGGGGGAGGATTAAGCCTTTTCACAATAAGTTCTCAGTACGCTCTGGCTGTAATTAAATAAGGCAATATCTGTGTAGTCAGTTGTGTACGACTGAGGATCTTTAGGGACAAAAATTTTTCAGTTTCGTCCAAAATGTATGCATAAAAAATGGAATAGATTTATGTCATGTTAATATTCAGCGTATCTCATATACGAGATAAGATTGTTTTTCAGTTTTATTCATATTTTGACGATGCCTAACATGATTAGATAAACGTGCGTTGAGTAGTGTATTGTTCAAATGTTTTGGCATTTTGTAAAACTGTTTTTTAGACACCAAAGGATATTGATTTGTGAAAATAACCCTCATATGAAAACGCCTCCACCGCCTACATGATTCCATGCGAAAAACTAAGTAAAACATCAACTTTGAGTGAAATAGAGGCGTATTTATTATTTGTAAATTTATAATTATGTGCTTTATCAAAAATAAGATACGACTTACGATGCAATATACACAAAATGGAAAGGTACATTATTTACTTTTAATTTACGGCGAATGTCAGAAAAATGCCCATGCGGCCGCACGTCTATACTATGAAAGACATCCCGATCGGCGTTAGCCATATCGGATGAACTGGATGAACTTTTCTTGGAGGATTTCAGAAATATGCACTTCCAACAAGATGGAGCACCGCCGCATAATACTGGTTTTGTGGGAAATTACCTTAGTGAAAAGTTTTGACAACCGGGTAATATCTACTAATTGAACTATTAGGTGGTCTGCTAGGTCACCAAACCTAATCCACTTGATTTTTTTCTTTTGGGTTATCTGGACAAAATACTCAACGCCGTGTGCAACATCAGAAGAACTCCAAAATAAATTTTTAAATGCCTTTGAATCCATAACTCCAGTCATGTTACAAAGTGTTGTGAGAGAAACTATTTGAAGAGTGAACAAGTGTTCTGAAATGGGTGGGTGTCATTTTGAGCACCTGTTATATGTTTGGTATTTAGTTGTGTTGTATTGTTCCAATTATAATATTTATAAATTTAGTTAGTTGCTGTCCAGATAGGTATCATAACTTATAAATTGGTTTTGATTGTGTGAATTTCTGTTTTTTTGCTAATGATTCATCAACAATATTTGTTATATTTATCAAAATAAATTTTCTCTAATTACAAATAACTCATCTGTTTTTCATAGCTTACTGCAAGATATTGACACATAGTTCGAAACGCTTCTACAAAAAGTTTGTAATGAAGTATACAATACTACAGGAATACTGTATACTTTCATTCCAGTTTAACTTATTTTAATTATGCATGGATCAAGTAGTTCAGTTTTAGATTAGTTCAATACCTGATTAGTTCTTTTTTTAAATTTTATTTCTGACTTCACCAGGCCGCAACTTGCGTGCCGTGTGCATTGCGTGCCGGGTGCAAAACCACGTGACCGTGATTTTTGGGTATAAAATAGCTAGCCAGAAACCAGTAAATTCAGAGCTTGGCTTTCACCTTTCTCGAGTGTATTGAACTGAGATAACCGGAAGATCAAGCTTCCCCGGCGCCGTGGCAGCCGCTGGCCAAGTATCTGTTAGGGAGGATTCGAGTGCGTTGAACTGGACCTCCTGTCAGATTGATTCGAGGGTATTGAACTGGATCTCTCCTGAAACAGATTTCTTAGTCGCGTCTGTTATGTCCTGGAACTTCGATTAGAGAATTGGGGTTACGACGACGTACATAGAGGAAATATGTTACTCTCTCTCTCTCTCTCTCTCTCTCTCCGATTACTATGATGTACTTATGTAATAACAAGATTGTCGCAACCTAAGCCATAAAAGATATGGCCACACTGTACATATAATTATTAGGAGAATAAATGTCTTATTTTGGATCTGGATTTTAATTAATATTAACATTGAACCCTGGAATAATCTCCAAACCAGCTGCCCGAGCAAAACAAGCATCACAAGTTTAATATTGACTTTCATTTATATTCAATTTCAATTAATAGGGAACAACCAATCTAAAGCAAATTTACCACTCTATCTGATAAAAAATAAAATATACAGGGTACTATTTGAATTAAAATTCCATGAAATGGAAAAATTGGATAATAGGCCAATTTTACATTTAATTTGTTGAAATACCCTTTTATTCAAACGCATTCTGTGTCACCCGGTATACCACTTTCTTGTGCGAAATTTTATTCTTTGCAACTTCGTTCTACCAGTTCTCTTAACATCTATTAGTCATTTTCGCAATATATTTATTTTAATGTGATCTTTCCATCTTTCTGGGGCTAGTCTCTACTTATTTGCAAGTTTAAAGTCCCTACCATGTCTGTAATTGCTCAAGTAATTCATATGGAGAGACAAATATAGCCATTATATAGCCGTTCATAATGTAGTTCGAGGAGAAAAATTCCTAGGACAAAAATTTACGATATACAATTTATTAGATACAATCAAAAGTCATTATGAATCTTCATTGACCTAGCAAAAGCATTCGACACATTGAATCATCCGGATCTGTTAGCTACTTTAAATGATGTTGGAAGTCGTGGTCCCGTAAATATATCGCAGTAAATTTGTGAATGATCTCGCTGCGTAAAAATTGAAGACAGCTACAGTGGCTTCAAAACAGCCAAGTGCGGAGTTCCTCGGGGTACAGTTTTAGGTGCATTAAATTTCATAATATATGTATTTTTGAGGCTCATAAATGGGAAACAATAAAAATAAAGTTGAACGTGAGATATTGGAAATTATAAATTTTTTGTTATTAATAGTCAATTGTAAAAAATATTTGTCTTACCTTTTGTCTGCACTAGTTGACGATTATCAGAATTTGGTATATTGTTGTGAAAGAAGATACATCTGAAATAAAATTAAAAATAGTTATAACCATTAAATCTTTATGTATAATAATAGATTGCCATATGAGATTGGATGAATATTCTAAGGTGTTAGTCAGGAAAATTCGGTGCTTGGTCGCGAAACTTAAATTCCTAAAATTATCCTTAATTGAAAATAATTCTATGCATTGTTCAATTGCATTTAATTTACGGAATTATAGCATGAGGTAATGCCATAAATCATCATATAAAGCATTCAGAAACCATTCAAAAATGGATACTTAAAGTTAATTATGGAAAATCTCTGATGTATTTTTCTGAGGAACTATATGGACAGTATACACTTTTCAACTTTATTGTCAATTTGTGCTGATACGTTATCACAAGAAGGAAAACCTAGGATTGACCATACTCATAAAACATATTTAAAACAGACTCGATGAAAATTCTCAAAATTGACAAAACAGTTATTTAGGCAGCGTAATATTCTCTTCCTAATAATATAAAAACAACTAATTCATTGGTTTTGTTTAAAGAAAGAGTTTAACAACAAACAACTGATCGAAACACCTGATTATATATCGTAAAAATACTTATGCATGCAGGGTGTCCCAGATTTAAACGGGCATACTCAAGTGGAAGGTAGAGCACACTCATCTGAATGTGAACCGTTTTTGAGATACGGGGTGTTTTGTGGTTTTTGACCAGAACTTTAGTCCGCCATATTTTTGAAATGACTGCACATATTTAGATAAAATTTGGTAAACATATTATACTCTTTTAGCTTAATAAATAGCTTAAGTGATTTCGGAAAAATTCAAGGACCGGCCTCCATTTTTTTAATACGGCTTTTGGGTCGTTAACATCACAGTGTATATTATTTTCTGGTAAATGTTAGTGAACTTTTAAAAAGCCTATGAATCAGTTTATGAAATAATGTCATAACATTTGATGGCACGTTTATGGATATTCTTCAATAAATTTTCAAAAGTATTGAAAGACCAAATTTGACATTCTAAAAATAACACAATCCAGTTGCTAACATCATTATTTTATTAATTTTAGCTAAATATCCCGCAGAGGAGGTTGTTTTTTGTTTGTTTTGACAACATTCAGTGTTTCTAAACTTTTTTAGTTTAATTTCATCCATAATAATACACATTCCATTTCCTTCAAAAATTTATTTAGAACTTTAAATAATTGAAAAAAAATTAAAAACGGTGCAAATAATTAAAACTATAACAGGTTTTCAAAATGAATGCCCCCAGCGTCAATACATTTTCGAGAACGTTTTAATATGTTTTTCATTGACCTGAATAATTTTTTCTAGAAGCTGCTCTCGTGTATTGAACTCTTCATTGTAAACCTCTGACTTGAGATGACCCCATAAAAAATAATCTAGAGGTGTAAGATCAGGAGACCTGGGTGGTCAGTTTACCGGACCTCCTCGACCAATCCATCTGTTGGTATAATGCTGGTTCAGAAGATCCCGGACCGGTAGAGAAAAATGGGGTCCAGCACCATCGTGCTGAAACCACAAATCCCTAGTATTGATTGATGCCTTCTAATATATCTGGTAAGATATCTCTAAGAAAGTTTAAATAAACCTCAGCAGTTAGCCTTCCTTAAAAAATGTGGGGCCCTATTAGATGATTATTGTAAATACCACACCACACATTAATGTTAAATCTGTATTGGGAATGTTTCTGAATCATTGCATGTGAATTTTCGGTTGCCCAAACATGCCGATTTCTACAGTTGTTAATTCCATCACATGTGAATTGGGCCTCATCCGTGGATAGAATTTTCGATATTGTTCTTCTGTGAGCCAAAATTCACCTACAAAATGTTGAGCGGAGAACGTCGTTGCCGTCTTCTAGACGTTGAACTATTTCAACATGAAATGGATACAAATTTTCCTTCTTTAATGTTCGCCATACTCTTGTCTCAGGTACTGCTAACTCATTACTTATTTTTCTAACACTTATGATGGATTATTTTCCACAACCTGTAATATTTGTTCTTCTTGTGGAAAAGCTCTGGGAACATGTCATTGACGGAAATTGTCCATGTTCCCTACTAAATTGGTATACCTCTGAAAACGTCTTCTTGCAGCTCTCCCATTTCCGTCGCAAAAGCCATACACAGAAATAATATCCGCATATTCATCATTACTAAATTGAAACGGCATTTTAAAATTTTTAGTTTCGTAACTGGTTTTTTATCACTTATTCTAATAATTATTACTAAGAGCAAACAGCAATTCTTATTTGTAAAATTACACATTTGACATGTGCCTACTTGGGATTTTTAATGCAACAATGTCATGTGTTAATCACATAGTTTTATTACTTATTTTTTATTCGCGAAATAAATGGAGTATGCTTTATTTTGGACGGAAAAAACACTGAATGTTAAATCAAAAACAAATAGCAACCTCTTCTGCGGGGTATTTAGCTAAAATTAATAAAATAATGATGTTAGCAACAGGATTGTATTATTTTTAGTATAGGTAGACCAAATGTCTTTCAATACATTTGAAAATTTATTGAAGAATAACCATAAACGTGCCATCAAATATTATGACATTATTTCATAAATTGGTCCATAGGCTTTTTAAAAGTTTACTAACATCTACCAAAAAATAATATACAGTGTGATGTTAACGACTCAAAGAGCCATATTAAAAAAATTGAGGTCGGTCCTTGAATTTTTCCAAAATCACTTAAGCTATGTATTAATCTAAGAGAGTATAATATGTATACCAAATTATATCTAAATATGTGCAATCATTTCAAAACTATGGCGGACTAAACTTCCGGTCAAAAACCATAAAACACCCCGTATCTCAAAAACGCAATTACATTACACGATGCTGTTTTTCAAATGTATATAACATTGATTTTTGATGGAAAATAAATGGCCGCAAAGAACATAAATTAAAAAATAATTATTCTATGGAAATTTTCTTGTCAGCGTTAGTAACGTCACTGACGGTTGACGAACTTTGCTTATTAATTTTTTAGCGGTACACTTAAATGATTATGTATAAATACTAATTTGTGGAAGTATGCACGAACGCACCCGCTATTGAAATGTGATGAGGCACAAGAAAAATAAAAGAAGAAAAGGAGGAAGAGATGAGCGGGCCAAGTGAAGCGTGTCGAAGTGTGACCGGAGCGATGATGGACCCGCGTCAGAGACCTTGTGGGTGGTGTGAGTGTTTCGAATGTTATATTTACTCTTGATGTCTTTGAAGCATTAAATCATTTTCATATTTTATTGATTTTCATTTCCCAGATTGTTTTTGCTCATAGTGAAGTAAATCCACCAGATTCTTATAATCTATAAAGAAAACTTTTAAGGCAAGCTAATTTTTTCCAACTTGTTGCAAACATCAAAGACAACCAAAAAAATTCGTTTTGCAATTCCAAAATTTTTCGCGAGTTACGTTGATGGCCGTAACAACCGAGGCTTTAAAAACCATTTACAATTTATAGCACTAAGCTTAGCCGACAAAGAATGACGCAAATCGGATTTAAATTGATTTTATTACAATGAAATTATAATAGAAAGTGTTTCCTGGTGTAAACTAAATATATTTATAACATTTCTAATCTCAGCATAGTAAGTGGTTCCTTATCTTCTTCGGAAGTAGGTCGCTTGCTAACTCGCGGTAATAATTTAATTATTACACTCATTGGGATAACAAGACTATTACACATCTAAAATGAGTGCGATATGGTATAACTTATCCCATGGTGATCGATAAAATTTTTAAATCCAAAATTAAAATTACCATTACTGTACCGTTACTTACTTTTATGCACCTCTTTGACATGCTTATGTGAATTTTGAACTTATTTGTCTAATATATCGTGTTCTATTCCGGAATAGCCGGAATAACAAGAATACTGGCTTCTTAAGAAATCTAGATAAAAAACCTGAAATCTGAAAAAATACAAAATCAAACATCGTCGAAAAATTAAATATTTTATATCTTTGAGGTAAGGGGGAATAATTTTCCAAACTTAGTGAAAATGAAACACATCTATGAATAAAGGGAATGCACCTAACTAGACGTATGTCCTAATCCTGACGATCAAGTCGAATAGGCAACGGGCAAAAATGACGGACGTAATGAAATTTTAAGTGTTAAGGAGGCACCGTGTATCAATTTACATAATAAGTATGTAATATAATTACGCTATTCAAAAACAAAAAAATCAGTTAGAGATGCTGAGTTTCCAATGAAACTGTTAACATTTGTTGCGGATATCATTTGATATCCATTGAAATATTAATTGGATGTTTTGCAAATAAATTGCTCCTGAGAAATTAAAAAAAGTAACTATCTATATCTATCTACTTGCTAAAACTGTCGCCCCACTGCACTTTAATCTAATATAAGCAAAATATTTGAAATAGGTATATACAACAGATTTACGTAGAAGAAAATGAATCTATGGCTGCATGGTCTCTGGCCCAAAGCAATAAAAAAAAAATCTAACGTCCGATTCACAAAACGACTCCAGAAGAGTCAAGATGGATTGTATTTGCAATTTTTGAAGCTATAACTACTAAATTCGCTAAACAACAATATAGCTAAACAACTGTAGTATGTCTAGACCTGTCTAAGACGTTTTAAAATATTGAGTATGACATTTTTTTAAATACATTATGCAATTATGGTAGAAGAAGCAGAAGAATTACAACTAACAAAATTTTATTTATCATGCAGACAGCAACAACTAGTAGAAAGTGATAATAGTGGAACGAGGGTTAAATCAGACGGAAAATAAATTAAAAGAGGTGTACGTCAGGGCACAATTCTTGGGCTCTTACTATACATACTTACTATATAAAAATGATCTACAAAAATCGTCAGTTATATTATAATTCAATTTGATTTTAAGTCATGAATTCAAAATTAATCAAAAGGATCATTGATACACTCCAAACATGGTCCACAAACAACAACCAATCCGAAATTAAATGTTCAAAAACTCAAATATTAACATTTCCATACTAATCTCAATATGAGGGAACAACTTATAGTACAGTCATTTGGTATTTTTACCTGGAAAGTTTTCCGGGAGTTTTGAAAATTAATGATTTTATAGATTTCGATGTGCTCTTTCTAAATTTCTACTTTGCCAATTTGTATCTTTGCCGCTCGCGCCGCCATACTGGAAAAGTGGCGCCTTAAAACAGTTTTTTGAAAATATCTCCTTTACGATTAGTTTTACGATAAAAATAGCTATATAATAAATTAAACTAGAGAAAATTTCCTATAATTTATATAATAACCTTTTTTTGTAAAATGAATAGTTTTAGCGTACGAGTGCCGCAAAGTCTACTCCAACATGCGTTTTGGACAAAAACTCATTTCCACACTATCATGAGGTAGAGTAACTGGTGCGTTTTTTTTATCGTGGTATCCCCAGTAGGCCTAATCCACATGTAATGCACTATTCTAAAATTTAGCGAGTTCTCCTTCGCTTCCCTGTTCTAGATAGACCAGGTGTTGCGAGTTCATCGTCTTCAGTACCGATCGAAACGTCACAGATAGAAATTTCTTCCACATCATCCATGATGGGATTATCAGTTTCATTGCAATCCTCTTCGTCCTCGAATGCCCTGCTTCGACGTTTGCTCGAGAACAGTCTTCGTTTCTTCCTCTTCATCACTATATTGTGATGTAACTTGTGAATTATCATAGGTATCACTACAATTCGTGCATATAACGGAGCACTTTAATTCAGCCTTTATGCATGCACAAGCTCTCTTACATCCCTCCTTGCATTTGCAAGAAATAAGTTTTAACAAGGTTTCCGGAGCTGGGACTCGAGTGTGGTAACAGGAATTAGTCCATTCTTGTTTTTTTTTCCATCCCCATTGCTCTGCATTTTGTTCATTCCCATACCACTGCTGAACTTGGTGATAGGTTCAGAACGAATGTTGCCGTGCTGCTGCTTCTTGTTGGTGGTAGCGATGCAATATTAAATTTATTTTTATGAAGCATACATATCTATTTGTTGTTTAACGACATACTTTTCACACGAAAACCGTAACCGTACAATGCAAGAAGGAAGCGTTCTCCAGCTTTAGCAATGATCTCTGGATCACCATTTGGGTTTTTGAATACCTGGATAACTTCGTTTAAATCTGGATTTTTTCGGAGTACATTAATACAATTTATTTTTCTTTGATTAAAGAGTGCTGATGTTGTATCACAGCCACTGAAGGCTGCAAGAATAATATATGATCTGCGGCTGTTTTATCTCTGATACTTTTTGTTGAATATATTTGTTGTGAAATTTGTCATTTCCTGGTTTGAGAATATATATCTCTGAACGCGTAGATAGAGCCGTCAATAGAATAAGAAGATCTACATCTTCGCCGACAACTATTACGGAATCGAATGTCGATGAAACGCTGATTGCGGTATTGATTATTAGCATACTCGCATCTTCCGTGGCTTGTTTGACCATGAAGTTGGCAGCTTCAAATTTTGTCTTCAACATTCCAATGAGGCGTTTCTTGTTTGCATCGTTATCCAGAAATTTATCTTGTGACATAGTTGGGATCATTGTCTTGTCAAAAAGTATGTCTACTAAAGTAATTTTTCGTGATCGTCGGGATCGCTATGCATATTTGGTACTACGGGTCGCTACATCTTCCGGATATCCGTCAAATACGACAATGGCATTGGATGTATAGTTCGTTCGAACGAATGTAACGTAGTTATTGCAAACTGATGAAAACGATTCACCGCGATGCCAAATGACTTGGTGTAATAAGTATCCTCCGTCGATGACATACATCGTGTCTTCAAAATTTATATCTCCAGAATGTTGCTGAAACTATTCATTTTCATAAAAAAAACACGCCACTTACTCTACCTCATAGTGGTATGGAAATGGCTTGGCTAAAACGCATGTTGGGGTAGACTTTGCGGCGCTCATACATTAAAACTATTTATTTTACAAAAAGAAAGGTTATTACATAAATTATAGGAAACTGTCTCTAGTTTAATTTATTATATAATTGTTCTTATCATAAAATGAGTCGGAAAGGAGATACTGTAAAAAAATTGTTTTTAGACGCCATTTCTGCAATATGGCGGTGCGAGCGGCAAAGATACGAGGTGGCAGAGTAGAAGAAATTCGGAAAGAGAACATCGAAATCTATGAAATCACCAATTTTCAAAACTCTCGGAAAATTTTCCAGGTAACCTCTTTTTTGGGCACCAAATGACTGTAATATTACATCAATATCTCAAGTAGCAGGTTGGAAAAATGTTTAGAAATTAATTTAGATGCAAGGCTTGACTAGAAGCTGTCCTGAGTGCATATCATACATATGTGCAATCACGAATTATATATGGGCAGTATTCTCAAGATTGAAATAAGATGTTTGCTACAAATGTTTAATATGAAACCGACAGGTAGCTGCAGAAACATTTAGAGGGAAAGGTATACTAACTCTTACAAGTCTATATAACGGGACCGGCAGAGTGAAGTATAAACTATAAAAGTTAATTCATGTTCATTCATAATATAATTCAAATCAAGTCGCCATACTTTCGCGATAAACGGAAATTTAACACAGTTATCAAAGCATTTGCGAGAAATGTCAGTTTATCTGTGAATTTCGAGCGTTGGTCAAATGTTCAACGTTCTTTTGTGGTTGAGGCTTATTGAAAAAAAAGCTTCTACTGTAATCATCCAGTGTTTGTTCCGTCATCACTTTCATTTAAATCTACGAGATCCAGTTCCTAGTCGAATAACAATTAAAAAGTGAGTACACAACTTTCGAAGTATTGCTTCATGTGTCAGAGAACACCAAAAGGAAGAACTCGTTCTATACGCATACTTGGAAATGCTGAGAGGGTAAGAGCGAAATTCTATTACTAACGGGCTGATTTTACACAATTGTTTAATTAATATTTTTGAAATTGAATGGTCAAATTGTCCTACAAATTTTCTGGCAGGTTTTTCAGTCCTCCGCCGTGAAAGTATCAGTTCCACAATCAATAAGTTTAGCTGCTGCGTAGAACTTTGCTTACCTCGACCAAGAATTTTCGAAGAGAGAAAAGTTGGTAGACTCGTCAAAACTAAGCCACTCACGAAAATTCAGCCTGTCACTATAAAAAAGTGGCGTCGGATCCCGGACCATTAGTATTGGAGTTGATTAATTTCAAATATGTACATTGTAATTAAAACTGCATATGAAGTTCAACGATAGACGTTATATAATCTATTTTACGATGGTATTCAGATGCTAGTTCCATTACAATGTGTGGCCACGAGTCGATGTACGCGCCCCAATATTTTGGTTGTTCTTGAATTTAAAAATTTCGTTTTTGGTACACAAAAATTAGACATAAATTGGCTACTTTTAGACTAACAGGAACAAAAATATCACTTCCGGTTGAACCGGAAGTAACGTCAACTTTTTTTTCTAAAAATAGAATGACTATATTTTGTGGTTTTTTATTAAGCATTGAATTCTAAGTGTAACAGTTTTTCCAATTTAAAACATCCTAAAAAATAAGTAAAAATCGAATAATTTTTTATTTTTGTCAAAATGGCCGCTTTAGATGAATGCGATATAAAGAAATTACCAATAATCCAGTCAAATAGTGATTTCACCTCGGAATGAAAGATAATAAGCTATAAACTTGTATAAATCTTTGTTTTGATATTTTATAAGCTCAAAAGTCTCATAGAATCTCGTGTATGCGAGTCAAGATATTCAAGGTCAAAAGTCGCAAAAATCGATATTTTTTTTGGAAATATCTTTTTTTCTTTGCTCTAAATGACATTTGGAGTTATTAGAACAGTTGTAGAGCATAAAATTCTGTACAAATTCAGTCATAGGCAATATTTTATATAATTAACCGTTCTCGAAATAGAGCACGAAGAGTAGGAAGCACTTAGTCGCATGTATGATGACGGTAAGTCAACTGTGGAAGCCAATACATAGTACGATTCATAAAGTCATTTATTTACTAAAAATATTACAATTATTAAGAAACCTTAGTTATTTACTAATTAATAGATAATAATAATAATAAAGTTTATTTAGTATAATAAGCATAATTACATAGAACAAAGTAATAGCATAATATTTTACATAAATAAACAACATCCGTTTAATAATATTTAGTTAATTTATATTAATAATAAAATATTAAAATGAAATAGTTTAAATACATTTTAACTGTATTTTTATTTACCATCAGTTTATAGTAAATCTATTACGATTCAAGTTTAAATACGAGGGGGATTTTTCCTGTTACTTTGATTATTAATAGCAAACTTGCAGCTTAATAGTTGTCTTGTTCCTCATCGTCTTCCCCTTCTGAACGCTCAACTTGAATTTTCAAGTCATTATCATCATCCTCGTTGTCTGCTATATTGGGCTCTAAAACATCAAAGACTTCAGGTACATATCCACTTTTTTCATCATGATCATTTGGATATGATTAAGCTTTGAGACATGCTTACCCGTTACACTGACCACAAACTGAGGAGCATTGCAATCCTATTTTTCTACATCCGCAACTCGAAACATATTCATTCTCGTAACAGTAGAATATCATGTTGACCAGTTTCTCTAGTGCTGGTAATAATAATATTGTTGTCGTTTCCATTTTGCAGTACCCATCCCCATTTCTGGGGTTCTAAAACCTTCCCTAACCAAGTTTGGTAGAAGACATGACTGATATGATATCGAGCTGTTGCTCTTGTATGTGGAACAGACGATAACTGTGTTTGTTGAGTCTTGTTGATTTGATGAATTGTGTATTCTTTCCTATTATTTGGGTTTTCTACCACATGTATTATTATCCTCTTCAAAACAAATCACCGAATCTACAAAATAATAGAATTATTGGAAAAAAGCCTCTGCGCCCGTGACGTTTACGCCAAAGGAAAAGTCAGAGGTTATTTTTTGGAAATAATATAAATCGGAATAAACACAGAAATAATGTATTTTGCTGACGTTTCGGAAAGTAATCTCTTTCCGTTTTCAAAGCTATTTTTTGGAAGAATTCTTATTTTGCTGTGTATGTCAAATACACAGGTTTAAGATTCTGTTTATGTTATTTCCATAGATACTTACTACTTACACAGAACATAGAACTGATGATATGTTGAGTTTGTTAAGTTCTTCTTTTAACACTGGTAACCAGATTGTACAAATATCTACAGAACAATTCGATACGCACTTATCTTCATTTAATAGGATTATTGCTGATTCTTTAATTTTTCTTTTTTTGGTATCTGTTTCTTTTGTTAAAATTTTTGCCGAGTCCCAGTTTATTCTATGTCCGTTTTCCCAAGCATGTTCACAAATCTGGGAAAACGGAAAGTACGTTCTATTAAAAGAATTAGCAAATCAATATCTTCTCCTATGATGACGGCTTGTTTTGTAGCGATGTTAATAGTTTTTAATTTATCAATAAGCATTTCTCTCGAGATCGGTTAATTGTATAAAGTATTGCCTAAGACCGAATTTGTAGAGAATTTTATGCTCTGCAGTTTTTGTCCAAATGTCATTTAGAGCAAAGAAATCAAAATATTTACAAAATAGTGATTTTTGCTACCTATGACCTTAAATGCCTTGACTTGCATACACGAGATTCTGTGAGACTTTTGAGCTAACCTATAAACTGTCAAAATAAAGATTTATATAAATTTATAGTTTATTATCCTTCATTCCGAGGTTTGCCCCTTTTTTCTCCTTATATTACTGTATTATAAGTAGGCTATGAACTTTTGTCTAATCCTATGCAGCAGATATTTCTGTCACTAAAATTTAAAAATATTTTCGCACACAAAAAGTAATATAATAAAATGCATGTTATTTTACTGCAATTTGTAGAAAAATAATAAAATATGCTTACCAATTTGGTCAATAAATCTCTTGGGACTGTTACGATTCCAAAGTTTTTTTTACTATAGGCATATAATAAAATTTACATAAATTTTGAGTAATAATAGTTGAGGACGGATCACTTAAAACGTGTGCCTTCGTATATTTTCTCATAAAATTGCATAAAATTAAATAATTTTACTGTTTAAGGACCTTTCTGAGGTAGATGCTTTAAAATTAATCTCGGTGGTCATATAACTTTATATTTATTTTTTAAATATGGGTACCGTAAAGTTCTCTGAATTGCTGCCCGGATTTGCGTAACTTCGCCTTAGCTTTGATGTTTGCGACAAATTTGTGTCATTTATTGGTTTACGGTAATATTTTGAGAAGTAACTGTGACTTATATTGACGCAATTTTTATATTTTTGCATAAAAAGGCGGTTACATAAGAAAACTAGGGCCCATGCACTAGCAATATCCAAAGGTTCTATGAACTTTCACCATTTTTTTATTGCATTTGCTGTCGGCATTTTCAAAATATCTGCCCAAGCTTAATACACATTGCATAAAAAATAATCCACTTTGAAAAATATAGCCCGGGGCCAAATTGTGGATCTACAGAGAATTTTTATGATACAAAAACGGGTGTTGAGAGTAATATTTAACATGGGGCACAAGGAATCCTGTCGTGATACGTTTAAAAGTAATAATCTACTGACTGTCACATCGATTTACTTATACAAGTCATTTATATATGTATACAGGGTGGGGCAATAGTGCGTCGGACCTCGATATCTCGAGTTCTACAATAGCTAGAATTTTCCAATTAAGAACATTTTAAATTGAATTTTCTCATTTTTTTCAAATGGAACACCCTGTATATTCTTCGACGATGTCATATAATAATAATAATAATAATAATATGTCTTTATTTCCCAAAAAACAACAATAAAAGAAATACAAATACAAATAATACTTAATAAAACTAAATGGGAAACAAGGGGAAGTTCACTCAAATGAGTGCTCTACCACTTAACCCTTGTGGATGGATATAGAAATGAAAAACGAACATTTTTTGTAAGTACTTATAATTTAGTAGAAAAAATTATAATAAATGTTCCACATGTTGCCCATTTTGATTGCCAAACATCTCTATGCGCTTTTGAAATTAAGTTCCAACTGTTCCTAAAACTGCCGATGTGATAGATGTAAAGGGAGTTCTTATTATTTCCTTCATATTTTGTACTGTTGTTGGTGTGTCTCTAAAAACAATTTCCTTCACGTATTCCCATAAAAGAAATCCACTTTTGTAAGATCTGGCAGACCATTTAGTGGGTCCATTTCTTCCAATCCATTGATTAAGGTAGGTATTATTTAAGTGATCTCTAACTGCATTTAAATAATGTGGTGGAGCACCATCTTGCTGAAACCACATCCTATTTCGAATGCTTTCAGGGAGATTTACCAACAATTGTGGCAGATATTTTTCCAAAAAATGAAGCTCCAGTCAATGTACCATCAAAGAAATGTGGCCCTATTACATGTTCTCCAATAATTCTTCCCCAAACATTTATAGACCATCTGTGTTGGTTATCAACTTGCATAAAAAAGTGAGGATTTTCCGATGCATAATAATGGAAATTGTGCCTATTCACAAATCCATTTTTATGAAAAATTGCCTCATCACTGAATAAAACAGTATTGAAGAAGTTGACATCATGTTGCATTTCATCTCTGGCTCAATTACATGCCCATTTTGATTGACACACATCTCTATGCGCTTTTGAAATGAAGTTCCAACTGTTCCTAAAACTGCCGATGTGATAGATGTAGAGGGAGTTCTTATTATTTCCTTCATATTTTGTACTGTTGTTGGTGTGTCTCTAAAAACAATTTCCTTCACGTATCCCCATAAAAAAAATCCTATTTTGTAAGATCTGACAGACCATTTAGTGGGTCCATTTCTTCCAATCCATTGATTAAGGTAGGTATTATTTAAGTAATCTCTAACTGCATTTAAATGTGGTGGAGCACCATCTTGCTGAAACCACATCCTATTTCGAATTCTTTCAGGGAGATTTACCAACAATTGTGGCAGATATTTTTCCAAAAAATGAAGCTCCAGTCAATGTACCATCAAAGAAATGTGGCCCTATTACATGTTCTCCAATAATTCTTCCCCAAACATTTATAGACCATCTGTGTTGGTTATCAACTTGCATAAAAAAGTGAGGATTTTCCGATGCATAATAATGGAAATTGTGCCTATTCACGAATCCATTTTTATGAAAAATTGCCTCATCACTGAATAAAACAGTATTGAAGAAGTTGACATCATGTTGCATTTCATCTCTGGCTCAATTACATGCCCATTTTGATTGACACTCATCTCTATGCGCTTTTGAAATGAAGTTCCAACTGTTCCTAAAACTGCCGATGTGATAGATGTAGAGGGAGTTCTTATTATTTCCTTCATATTTTGTACTGTTGTTGGTGTGTCTCTAAAAACAATTTCCTTCACGTATTCCCATAAAATGAAATCCACTTTTGTAAGATCTGGCAGATCATTTAGTGGGTCCATTTCTTCCAATCCATTGATTAAGGTAGGTATTATTTAAGTGATCTCTAATTGCATTTAAATAATGTGGTGGAGCACCATCTTGCTGAAACCACATCCTATTTCGAATTCTTTCAGGGAGATTTACCAACAATTGTGGCAGATATTTTTCCAAAAAATGAAGCTCCAGTCAATTGTACCATCAAAGAAATGTGGCCCTATTACATGTTCTCCAATAATTCTTCCCCAAACATTTATAGACCATCTGTGTTGGTTATCAACTTGCATAAAAAAGTGAGGATTTTCCGAAGCATAATAATGGAAATTGTGCCTATTCACAAATCCATTTTTATGAAAAATTGCCTCATCACTGAATAAAACAATATTGAAGAAGTTGACATCATGTTGCATTTCATCTCTGGCCCAACTACAAAATTGTAGGCGCTTTTGAAAATCATCATCAGATAATTCCTGGTGCATTTGAATATGATATGCATGCAACTTATTGGTTTTTAAGATTCGACCTTCTACTTATTCCTACTAATCTGTCTGGTCGATAGCCGCATGGGTTAATGCGCGAGGTGGCAATCGCGATTAATCGCACGGGTGTCGCGCCACCGGGTTCGAATCCTGGCTCCGGCACTGTCAATGGAAATGGTTTATTTATTATTTATATATGTACGCATATATAGTTAGAGGTAGATTACACAACATATGTAAATAGACAAACAAACAAAGAGACAATATATGATTTGCAGGAAACAACTACTCAGAGGGCAAATACTCCGACCTGCATTGAATTACACCTTACAAATCATGAAAGAATGGTAGCCAATATCATTTGTCAATTCCCTGACCAGACATAGACCGGTTTCGAACTTATTAGTTCTCTTCAGTATGCCATAGGTCATGGAACAGTCAAACGATAGTGGCCAACCTGCTAGTTTTATACAAACTATAGTGAATTGAGTAGTGGTGAGAGGTAAGTGAATCCACTCATATAACCAATTGCTACTATAAACCATAGATGTTTCCATGGCGCATAGCGACTTGTGAGTCTGCAAGTACCTGAGAGCGCGATCTTTTAGTCCTAGGTGGACGTAACCTACTGTTGTAATATATACTTGTTTTGTAAGTCTTCGTGGCAATGTACGTGATATGATTGTTAAAGGACAGTTTTTTATCAAAGATAACACCCGTTTCGGATCTTGAGAGCGTGTTATTATCAGTAGAGTAATCAAAGTGGAATAGGACACTGGGTTGCTACATTTGTGTATATTTAAAGATAAGTTACTAGACAGTCGTCGATACTTGCAACCTTGCAAGCAATTGTTAAGTCGTCAGTACAAAGAAGACAAGGTACTTCCAGGCTTCCAACAATATCATTAATGAATAGAATTAAGAAAAGAGGCCCTAAAACAGACGGCTGCAGTATACCCGACATTTAGCAACGTTACAAATTATGACAATTGAACGAATAGTTGCGCATATCGGACCAGTCACCAGTCTTATTTTATCCTATTCTATCCTATCCTGTCCTGTCCTATCCTATCCTATCTTATCTTATCACTGAAAAAATCTTACTTTCTGGACTATTATTAAAAATTGTATCTGGGTTGCAATATTTGCTAACTAATGTTGGCTAGATATGAAATACCACAAAATTAAACATTTAGGGACTGAAATTTGAAGTAAAAATTTCCTAAAATTACCTAATAATGATTTTATTCGAGATATTAAAGGTGGTGGACCTCTCGAAAACATGTGTATGAAATACACCATAATACCGGGTGGCCACGAGTCAATGTACGCCCCAATTTTTTCGTTGTTTTTATATTTCAAAATTTGGTTTTTGGTACCCATAAATTAGACAATAATGGGCTACTTTTAGACTAACAGGAATGAAAATATCACTTCCGATTGAACCTGAAGTGACATCAACTTTTTTTTCTTAAATGGAATGACTATATTTTTTTGATAGTTTCTCATTAAGCAAAAATTTCTAAGTGCAATAGTTTTTTCAGATGTAAAAAATTCCAAAAATAAGTGAGATACGAACAATTTTTAAAATTCGTCGAAGTGGGCGCGTCAGATGAATGCGATGTAAGAAAATTACTAAGTAGGCTATGGAAATTATTAGTAAGGTTGTAGACACTTGTCTGTAAAGAAGAAAATAGTTGTTTGAATTATTGATAGGTACCAGTATTTTTGGGTTGTTTTCAAAAAACGGAATTTAATTTTCATTTTCATTTCCGTAGAGGTCCTATGGAATTTTTTTTAATGGAACTCTGCTATTTTTTTATTAATCCGAAATAATGATTCATAAATTATAATTTTTTCGCCATTAATCAATTCTTAACGATATCATTCGTAATAATAATAATAATAATAATAATAATAATAATAATAATAATGTTTATTTTCCTTTCAGACACAGTACATTATGTATATGAATCGTCTAATATGCTTATTATCTAAGTTATAAAAAATTCATAGAAGTAGAAGAAGTAAACACAAACTAAACAAGAAATAATTTTAATAAAACGTTACAACCATGAATAAATAGAATAACAAAACTATTTAAAACCTATGTTATAATAAACCATTATAAAAATTGTTCAAACTGTTCACCGTTATGATTAATACACAGAATAGCGCGACTTATCGTTGCACGTCTAATATTCTGTAATTATTGAAATGTTATTTGTGCAATTTCGTGTCGAACGCTTTCTTCCAGATCTTCCCTTGTGGTTGGAGCAGTCATGTAGACTCTATTTTTTAAATGCGCCCAAATGTCGAGTGGAGTTAAGTTAGGCGACCTTGCAGGCCATCTGACTTTACCATGGGTCCCAATCCAACGATCTGGAAATAATTGATTTTAGTAATCCCTAACGATAACAGCATTGTGTGGTCCAGCCCCGTCTTGTTGGAAGTAAACCTCGTCAATATTGGTATTGGGAATTTGATTAATCTGTAGAACTATTATATTTTGAGAAATTCTAGATATCTTGGTCCAGTTAGAGTTCTGTCAAAAATTATTGGACCTATGATATGGTCGCCCTATACGTCTAAGCAAACATTGAAGCCAAACCGCTCCTCAAACCGCCCCTGTCTCATAATGTGAGGATTTTCAATTGCCCAATATCGAGTGTTGTTTCGATTAAATAACCCAAGGTTTGTAAATTTCGATTCATCAGTGAACAAAATGTTTTTGATAAAATTCTCATTTCTTAATTGGCGTAACTGCAACCAATTACAAAAGTTTATTCTTCGCTGATAATCATTCTCATACAAAAATTGATGCAATTGATATTTATAAGAACGATAGCCGTTAAAATTTTCCTAGTTGATTATTTGGAAACTAGTAATTCATGTTCAATTTATCTTACCGAAATGGTTGGGTCAACATGCACTAAAGCTAATACATTAATTTCCGTTTCTTCATCCACAATAAATCTTTCTTCAATTTCTATATTAGGTTCAGTTCTAAATTGATGCTCCAACCGGGCGAAATAGTTCTCGGAGATTGTCTTCTCTCTGGATATCTCTGTTCATACACAGTTTGTGCTCTAGTTGCATTACGTCGAGTCTCTCCATAAATAATGAACATATCAACTTTTTCATCTCTTGAATATTTTTCAGCCATTTTATATTAATTTTCTTGTTTATAACAACTTTAATACACTTGCTTCAGAAAATTAGTGAGTAAGTCAAGAATAATTCAATTGTTGCGAATGTCTGTCATTTTCATGGCTCTCTTCAATTTTGGATTTAAATGTAGATAGGTACCTTATTAAAATGATTTGTTGGCGCTTACTTTTTAAAAATACTTCTATTATTACGAAGGATATCGTTAAGAAATGACTAATTGTGAAAAGATTATAGTTTATGAATCATACATACAGCTAAAGTAGTACCATTGCATAAAAAAGGTGACTTACATTTGGTTGATAACTATAGACCACTGTCGCTTCTATCCACATTGTCAAAAATATATGAATACATGAATGGTTTATTCATAACCTAACCTAACCTAACCTAACCTAACCCACAACAGTATGGTTTCAGAAAAGGAAAATCTACCACATCAGCCATTTTTGACTTGGTAAATGTTATTTATGAAAATATAGACGACAATAAGAAAATCGTTGGTTTATTCATGGACTTAAGTAAGGCTTTTGATTTGGTAGATCACACCCTCCTGTTAAAAAAAATGGAAGCATACGGTTTGCGGGGTAAAGTCAATGAATTATTAAAGTCGTATTTGGTGGGTCGCAAGCAACTAGTAGAAATTAACAATATAAAATCACATACCGTGTAAATTAAATATGGTGTTCCGCAAGGATCAGTTTTGGGACTATTGTTATTTCTAATTTTTGTTAGCTGCCTATGTAGTGATGATAATGTTGTAAACGCAGTAAAAGAAACGCAGGTGATGCTGAATAAATTTATTTTATGTTTTAATTCAAACAGGCAATTTTTAAATAGTAATAAAACGGTATTCATTCACTTTACACCAAGACTACAACAAATCAATGAAAGTTACCTTTTGAAATGCAATGGGAAAAGTATAGAGCAAGTCAGTGAAACAAAATTATAGATGTACTGTGCAAGAAAATGTCGTCGATCTGTTTTGCTTTTTACAGACTAAAACAGGCTGGCAATACACATATTATGATGTCATACTATTATGCAGCAATGTATTCAAGATTAAAATACGCCATCATATTTTGGGGTGTTCTCATCATAGTATCAGATTATTCAGACTTCAAAAACGAGCTGTTAGATGTATTGCAAATGTTTCTCAGCTTACGCCCTGCAGACCTATATTTAGAGAGCTAAAGATACTTACTTTGCCGTGTATCTATATCATGGAAATTTTATTATTTGTTAAACTTAACTATGACAGATTTATGAAAAACAATCATTATCATACATATAACACCAGGAGAGGTCAGGATTTGTGTTTACCAATTCATACTTTGGCTTTTTTTGAAAAAAATGCTGCATATATTGGTATACAACTATTTAATAAGTTACCTCAGAACATAAAATATATTGAAAATATACATTCCTTTAAAAAAAAAGTTCGGATGTTGCTGGTAAAAAAAGTGTTTTATGGTGTATCAGAATATTTAAACGAAAGTAATTTGTAGTAATTTAGTTGTATTATTAATTATTGTTAAATGTACTGTGTACTTTTAAAATTGTACGTTTATTAATTATTTACTTCTTTATTGTGCATGTACATGTCCCATTTTGACTTGTTTTATACCTTTACTTGTAAGGTCTTTAAATCAATAAATTATTATTATTATTATTATTATTTCTGATTAATAAAAAAAATAGCAGAGTTCCATTAAAAAAATTTCCATAGGACCAAGTGATATTTTCATTCTTGTTAGTCTAAAAGTAACCCATTATTGTCTATTCATGTGTACCAAAAACCAAATTTTTAAATACAAAAACAACAAAAATATTGGGGGCGTACATTGACTCGTGGCCACCTGGTATATTATGAAATTGGTACTGCAAACTTTATAGGCCATAAAATATTTCACATTTTGAATTTTCAGATTTTTTTAATAGTGTAAAAAAATTTACTTGATACTGGATATTATTTATTTGCTCCTATTTCCTATTTCGATTTGGTTAAGAAATGAATTAAAAACCAAAAATACGGTATTTTTTATGTTTGGGTGCAGAGAGAGGGGGGGGTCATAAATATCATTTAAAACTTTAAAGTTTTTTAGCATGCACCAAGTAACTTTAAAAACATGTAAAAATGCAAATTCCACTATTTTGTGGGGAGAGCATCCTTCGTCGGTGTAATTTTAAATCACGTTGTACATTTCACTGTATATCAGTATACCCATCCTTTTGAGAAACTTCTTGCGAAGACTATTTTTATAGCGCTTAGATGACATAAATGCAATGTAAAGAAATGGCCGTTGGAATATAGGAGCATCCCACATTGTTGGATGTATAATAAAACAGAATGGTATTTTTAATGTCGCGCCGGTTTTGATTGTAATCTAAGAGTGTGTGGAGTGAGAGCTTATAATAGACCTGCTAAGGGCCAAAGGGTGGTTGTGTATCAGGTAGCATGAGATCTTCAAGACGACGTTGCGGGCGCACTTGTAAGTACGTATACTTGAAGAAGAAAAAAAGACTCACGCTCCATCGTACGACGGTTTTGTCATATCTCCCTTTATTAAATATGAACAAAGGTTGAGCAAAATTTCCCTTCTCGCATTCCCATCTTATTCAAAGCGTTTTATTTAAAAATATGTATCAAACTACGCTTTATGCAAATTATTTATCTAACATAAATCATGGGAATGTAATTTTTAGAAATATTTACAGAATATTTTCCTGAAACGTGAAAAATTTCAATGTACTTGTATCTAATTTAAGCGGGTCTTTTTGAGAAAATATCGCCAAATTGTGTCCTATTTACAAAATTATAGTTATAAAATTGAAATATTTCTGTAATAGTAAATATTTGCGATCGATGGGATAAATAGATAACACTGTATTAAAAACGCGTTTGTTTCCAATTTTCCAATGATTTTTGTAAAAATTAAATGTTTTTTGAAAATTTTTTGTCGAGGCTACTTTGATGAGGAACGTATAATACGTAACGATAGTGACCCCTACATTGTTTTTTTGGGGCATATGAAAACGATTCTGGTTTTTGTTCATTTTTATAATCTCCTAACATCTTAATCTTAGTGTTCTGGTAAACAAAATTGTTCCGTTAAAAAATTTTTTAAATAAAAAGATGCCAATCAATTAGTTTTTCGATTCATTACGCAATAAAAGGGATACCCTATCCTGTAGAGACTGTTGGAAAATTATTAACTCTGAAATAAATAACTGTCGGAACAACATCGTTAATCCTAGTATTCCACCAGATACATTTAATAACCACTTTGTATCTGTTGCAGGGAACCTAATAAATTCACTACCTAACATTAACCATAATTTTCGAACCAACTTTACTCCTAACCAACCATCTAACTTATCCTTTTTCTTGCATCCAATAACTGTACAAGAAATAAAATCAGCTATTAAGTCTCTAAAAAATTCAAACTCGCTCGATATACATGACCTAAATGCGAAAATAGTTAAATATACTGAAGATATTATCGCCGCTCCGCTAGCTGCTTTATTTAATAGATGTATCGCTGATGGTGCCTACCCAGATATATTTAAAATTGCTCGAATTATACCAGTCTTTAAAAAGGGATATGACTCATTGTTAGACAACTACCGCCCCATATCTATCCTCCCCATTTTTGGAAAGATATTTGAGACTATTTTGACAGAAAGATTGTCAAGTTATTTGGAACACAAGTCACTCCTTAGTCTTCACCAATATGGTTTCCTTTCTGGGCGTTCGACCACGCATGCGGTTGTAAAAATTGTGAAAGATATAGTCGGTGGTCTTGAGGGGGGTCAACAGACTGCGATTACTCTATGTGATCTCTCCAAGGGCTTCGACTGTGTCCCCCACAATAAGTTAATAGAAAAATTGCAATTGTACGGAATTAGAGGGTTACCCCTTTTGCTTTTTAAATCATACCTGCTTAATCGTCAGCAATGTGTTGTTATAGCCAATGAAACGTCAGGATTTCTAAACAATAATTATGGTGTCTTGGGGCCACTGTTATTTTTAGTTTATATGAACGACTTTCCTCAATTTATGTTGCCCAGCAAATCCACTCTGTTCGCCGATGACACCACTCTCTCGTGTTCCCATCATAACATTGACAATATACTGGCACTATCTTCTCTCAATGAACTACAAGCAAAAAATTGGTTCACCTCTAACGAACTAACACTTAATCAGGAGAAAACTCAGAGACTGATAATATCCTCAAACAGAAATATATCCAAAGGCGAGCACGTTAAACTCCTAGGTATCTATCTAGATCATAACCTTAGTTGGATAACCCATACTGATCATCTGGACAAAAGGCTTTCCAGCGTAATTTTCCTTTTTAGGAAACTAAAAAGTATTCTTGCATTCGACCTATTAAAAAATACTTACTTCTCTCTTTTTCATTCTAGACTCTCCTACACAGTGGTTCTATGGGGTAACTCCCACCACGCATCTAAAGTTTTTCGAAAACAAAAGAAAATTATAAGAGTTCTTGTCAACGCTAAATTTAGGGAACATTGTCAACACATCTTCATTAAACTGGGAATTATGCCACTACCTTCACTTTTTATCTACAACACTCTTATCGAGATTCACAGAAACGCATCCGGTCTCTCTATTCAGTCGGACTATCATGAGCACAACACACGTGCTGCTGGACTTCTTAGAGTACCATGCTATAGGTTAACTCTAAGTGCAAAAAATTCACCCAACTTAAACCTATATATCCATTTACCACATCATATTAGACAGTTAAACTTTAGGTCCTTCAAAAATAATGTAAAACCATTCATTCTTCAGTTTTGTTTTTACTCAATTGATGATTTTCTGAAGACGCCAAATTTGGTCACTCCACTTTCGGTTGTCTAATGCTCATACTTGCAGAATGCTTGTACTTTTTATAGGTACCCATTTTATAAATTAAACTTTTATATTTTCGTGTTTGACAATGTGTAATCGTTATATACAGTATTTATATGTACTTATATATATTTTCTTGTCTAACAATGTGTTAACGTTATATACAGTATTATGTTCTTGTTATTGTCCTTATTTTATATATGTATTGTATTTCTCAAAAAAATTATTATTTTTTTGTAATGCAGCTGCTTGCCTGCTGATTTTCTGACTTGCTGCAAATGTTTAATCATGTAACATATAGTGGTAAAATAAAGACTATCTATCTATCTATCTAATCATGACTATATTCTATTTACGGAATAGAAATATTTAAGCCACTCCTCATTAAATTATGTTTGCTTGGACTAATGTATGCAATGACCAGTTTTACACGAGATAAATTAATAAAAGCGGTAAAATTTTAAATTGATATAATTTGATGTAATATATCTGATAAAACAAATATATATGGGGAACTATTCTTGGCCGTGATAGAAGAACGTTCCTCAGGGAGCGTTCCCCGGTCTAATTCTACTGGCCTTTTATTACGAGCGTCAAGCCGTATTCTTGAACAGGAGGGAGGGAAGAAAAGAACAGGGAATAATCCGCACCGTTGCCAAAACTATGAACCAATCGTAGACGAGCATTTTTTGACAACTGTCACCGACAAAAGTCTTATTTTATTTATTTTAAATTTTAACCTCCCACTTGTAGACCGAATATAATATTAAAAAAATAAAACATTGAATAATGAATATAATTATATAATTTAAAGTAAAACTAATCGAATTTCATCCAAACAAAAGCAAATTGGAAGGATTGGAAGCAGTGGTGAAAGGTAAAAAATTGTTTATAAACAATTTATTGAAAAATGTGCATAAGTGTAACCTACACTATTCGCTAAGTGTAATAATTGGATAAAACAAATTTTCATTCGAGCTATATGTACATTATATAATATAGTCTAGTATACTTTAACTTGGCGTGTGTATATATGAGTTAATATTTCCGTACGATTTCATTTTCTCTTGTACACAAAGATTCAGAAATATTGTCCACGTAGACAATGTTTCTGGACTATTGCTTTAACTTTGTGTACAATATACACGCATACACACACACACACACACACACACACACACGCCAAGTTGTTAAAGTATACTAGACGATATTGGTACTAAAATGTTTTCGATGTACATCGAATTCAGGAATTTTGAACTTCTACTTGTTTTACTACTCAGCAGTGAGAAATTCAGATATAATATTCATATTGTCGTTAAGCATATTTAAGGGGTTTTAATACTAATTTTATTCATCGGAAAATGTGTAAGAAAAAAATAAGCATAAAGGTTTTGTTTCCCTTTTTTCTATTGCAGAATGAGGAGCACAAAAATGATAACAAATGCATGATTATTTCTTGTCTCTAAAACATCTATGGAAGAGATGATACCTAAAAGAAAACTATATATGGACTGCACACCAATATCAGCCAAGAGAAAGAAATTAAGCAAGACATCAAGGCTTGAAGAATTTTTAAAAAGCAATGAGTTCAATGTGGAATCTGAAAAAAACTTTCGTGACAATCAATCAGAAATTTTTCAAAAGATTTTGTGTCTATATAAACAGCAATATCACGAAAAGAAAATTGCTGCCCTTCAGGCTATTATTGGTAATGCTGCCACTCAAATAGGCAATGCAATAACTTTTGTAATTTATCGCAAATTTTAATACGACATATGAATAAATTCCTTATTAATAGTACTAATAAATGGTACCACGGTACCGATATTGTTCCATTTGAAAAAATTGAGTTTGGTCCCAAAAACAATTTTGGTGAATTTTATTTTCTCATAAATCACGTAAATTAGTGTTTTTAACGGAATTTAGATTTTTGTAGCATTACACGGATCATTTAGAATAAATGGGAACCGTCATGGCACACTTAAAGGAAAACTAAAAATTATATTATAAAAAAATGATGTTTGAAATGTCACTTATTTGGCACTTATTTTTTTTTCTTTTTGCACATTTTTGTCTCTAAATTCATTTCGCTTCACAATTTTTTAGAAAATCAAAACATATACAACCCAATTTTTTTTAAATCAAAGTTTAGGCCAGCCATGCGCAGCCAGCATTGACTTATCTCGCGGAAGGCGCCTCGTTAAAATTGAGGTGCTAGCATCAGATAGGCAATTAAATGTGATCAGTGCGCAAGTGTTTTAATTTAGTATATAGTTTTATTAAGTTTTGTTAAGTTTGTTCTTTAAACGTGTTCCTAATTTTAACACCTTTTATAATCCGTCTGCGACGGAAGGAGCCTAGGTTTAATGGTTTTAATTTTCCTTTTAGCCGAACCAGTCCTACTCCGCCCGGCCATGCAATCTGCCACCACATTAGCGCGGTGATTGCACGGTCGGACCCGGTGTGGGTTCTGGGGAGGTACTTTTTTATATTAAAATAAGAAATAAGGTCTTATTGATTGATTGTATTCAGAAAATTGTGCAGAATTCAAGAATGCAATAATATACAGGGTGTTCTATTTAAAAATCGAAAGTTAATGTCACTTCCGGCGAAACTGGAAGTGAAAAAAAATTTATGTCAAAAAGTGCCGCTTATTATGTATGTAGTATATCCTAAATTTCAATCGATTGTATTGAAAACTAAAAGGAGAAACGGGGGGGGGAGGTATACCATGATCCTGTTACTCCAGGTATTTACTAATACAATTTCTACATAATTATTCATAATTATACCATGCCATACAGCTGTTAGTCCATTTCTGATTCAAACGAAGACGAGTCACTTCTCACATGAATTATCATTGGGTCTACTACAATGGCCATTGTAATACCAACCTGCCACATGTTTCTTCTCTTCATTTAGTGCATGTCGAATCGCCTTTTTCCAATTTCCTGCAGAAACATTTCCAATAGCTTGCTGAAATAATGGGTTCCTGGCGATTTCTCGTTTTATTTGGCCTCATATTAATTCAGTAGGATTGAATTCACAATGATATGAAGGCAATTGTAAAACTGTGTGACCTTGTTCTTTTTCCATTTCATCTACTACATATTTTAATACAATTAGAGACTAGTAAGACGCAGGAGTTCGGCTCTTACTATATCCGCTTCGTAAATAACTTAAGTACTTGTTGACCACGCTTGTATATTTGATTTTTTCGTGTCAGAATTCTGAATCTTATCCGTTGTTCTACTGTGATAGGAAGCGTTGTCCATCACAACCACAGAATGTTCGGCCAAGCGTCCCAGAATTTAAGCAAACCAATTTCCAATCACCATCCAGGTGATGACCTCGTTCTTTTCTCTAAGGATACTATTGCGTGACCTTTTTAAGAAACTATAACACCAAAACACAATTACATTAAACCATGTAGAAATAATATTTATATTAACATCATTGATCAATTTGTTCAAAGTACTTCGTCTAAATTGAGGTAGATATTCATTTTATCTAGTAGTTCATTTTTTTTTTTTTTTCGAAAAAAGAATGTATTAAACATCGAATATCACTTTTAGTTTTATCATCGATGTTGTTCAAAATTGTTGGCGATACACTTTCGGTGCCTGAAGTGTTTCCTGCTATTTACAAAAAATTTTGAAAACACTCTGGCCACTCACACGTAAATTAAATGTGTAATAAATATAGATAATAATAATAAACTAAAACATAAATTATAATAAATATACACAGTTAAACTAAAAATGCCTCAGAGAAAAATAGAATTATCTGCATTTGCAATAAATTTGACGTTTTATGTCTTAGGGTTATCCGGATTCTCTCCATCATAAGCTTTATAGATATTTAAAAAGCGTTGCTTATCTTCGACGAAAAAATTACTGGCTCCCTGTTTTCTCGGTGGAGAAAGAGCCGCTTGGTCCATAATTAATATGAATCTAAAGAATTACTAACCTCAAAAAGAAAAAGTAGTTCTGACATTTAATCAATATTAATTATTTTCATCGCGTACCTTAATATACGCAAATGTACACTAAAGTATTTAAAAATACCATTTTATTAGATGAATTGGAATAACAGCAAATAAAGATAATGAATAACTTAACAGCAATGTTTAACAAACGCCAAAACTACAACATCAAGAACATAAAATGGTTGGTCGTGTAATGAGATGTAAAAAATCAACCAATAGAACAATTCTGATTAAATATAGTGCACTTTTTGAGGAATGGCTTAACTATTTCTATTTAACAAATAGGGTATAGTTATACCGTCATAATAATAATATGGTCATTGAAATTAAACAGACAAAACCTAGGACACGAAAAAAATTAAATGTATACAGTGTGTCCCCAGGCGGAATACAAAAACTTTCTTATTTTTGTTTTGCCAAGAAAAAAATCATAAACAGTTGTCAAACTTAAGACAAATTATACACGTTATTCTAAAAATCAGAAAATATTAAATCGACCTTAACCAAACTACCTTTTATTAGATTTCACAGGCCCACACAAAAAAGCTGTCTGTGCCAGATATTAGACAGATTAGAGATTAGTACAAAATCTGAACCAAAAAATTTTATTTTTATAATTACGTTATCTATAAACAGAAAATCTTAGTATAACCTTTCTTATTCGGTTGTTTATTTATTTTTCTACTTCCATCTTTAAAATGGCGTTTATCGTATACGTTTCCATGACGCTAAATAATCCTTTAACCGTGACTTCGTGCATTTTCGTCACGGGCTGAACTTAGCAACGAGATATTAGTCACGGCTGAGGTTAATTCTAGATATTTTAATGGCAAAAATCAAGTTAGTTTTCCGTAATTCTTGTCATCAATCTGTCAAAATAAATCGACGCGTTGTGACAAGAGACAAGTAACTTTGTATTTTTTGGAAAAAAATGAGCCTAAACGACAGTGAAAGTGAAGAAGATGTTTTCATTGGTACTCCGCCCGAAATTACTCAAGCAGCTGCATCGGCAACTGCTAGTTTGCTGCCAGAAAAATCTAAATATCAATACGAACGTGCATATAAACTTTTCCAAGATTGGCGTCAAGAAAACCAAACAAATTCATTTTCTGAGAATGCATTACTTGCTTATTTCCAAAATTTGTCGAAAAAGATGAAACCGTCCTCTTGGTGGGCGATCTATTCAATGCTGCGGACGACAATTAATCTAAAAAACAATGTTGATATTAGCAAGTACCCCAAATTGTGCGCATTTCTGAAGCGTAAATCAGACGGTTACAGACCTAAAAAGTCGAAAATATTGACACCCCAGCAAATTAGAGAATTCTTATCATCTGCTCCAGACGAAGAATACCTATTTACAAAGGTAATAGTATAAAACCAAATTAAATAAAAATAAACAAAATTATAAATATTTTAGGTAGGGTTACTTTTTGGAATAATGGGAGCTTGTCGGCGGGAAGAATTGACGAAAATTCAAACAAGTGATGTTGAAGACCTTAACACGGCCCTTTTAGTTCACATTCCTGACACGAAGACAAAAACGGAACGTCAGTTTGTTATTGGAGGTAATTTCTATCATACATGCAAGAAATACATGGAACTTCGACCTCCAAACCTGACAAGTACTACCCGATTTTTCTTAAACTATCAGCGAGGAAAATGTAGAAAACAGCCAATTGGAATTAATAAATTTGGCAGCCTCTCTAGCGTAGTAGCAAAATTCTTAAAATTACCTGACCCTGCTGCTTATACTGATCATTGCCTAAGAAGGTCTTCAGCGACGATTTTGGTGGATTCGGGTGCGGACATTACAGCATTAAAGCGTCATGGAGGGTGGCGATCCACAGCTGTTGCAGAGAGTTATATTGACCACTCGTTAAACAATAAAATTGAGACCGCTACTAAAATCATGAACACTGTTCAAAATAATGCAATGCAAAAAAATAAAGAGAATATTGATATTGCAATTGCTCAAAGTTCAAGCATTGATAAAAATGAAAGTGGACCAAGTATTAGCTTCAATTCAAATCATGAAGCAAATTTAACACAGTTCGATGAAATGCATTTAGGAAAATCACTTAGTTTTTTTAGCAATTGCCAAAATGTTTCCAATGTAACCATTAAAATACACAATAAGTAGAACAATAGTTTAGTAATTTTTTACTGTTACCATGTTATTGATACGTTAATAAATGAAATATTAAAATAACTTCCAAATTTTTTATTTAGATATTTGCTGTCGTAGAAAAAGTATAGTATGCAACACGTTTTATAAACTTGGTAGTCACTCATTTTATTAAACACTCGCTCCGCTACGCGTCGCTCGCGATTAATAAAACTCGTGACTAAAATGACGTTTATAAAACTTGTTACATAATATACTATTAATTTACAGATATAGCGGAGTAGTAAAAATATACATGTCAAATGAGATTTAACATATGCAGTATAAAGCAAATTCGGTATATCAATATCACTAAAATCTCTTGAATTTCTAATTACGAAACCCAGACGTTTATACGCGGACAGGATAATACTTGTGATTATTACAATTTAGTTTAGAATCAAAAAGAACATCCAAATCCTTAAATTCATCAGATCTATTTAGGACAGTACCGTTCAACTCATAGTCGAATTTTAATAAATTAGTTTTCTAGCTGAAGGACAAAACGTATACATTTGATGATATTTAAAGATAGATTATCCGGAAGGTACCAATTATTTACATCATTTAAATTCCATTGATGTAGCATGCAATCCTCATCGGTATCACTAGCACAAAACAATTTCATGTCATCAGTATATAGCAAACAAAGAACTAACTATATCGTTAATATATAAGATAAATAATTGAGGTCCCAGTTTTGAGCCCTGGGGCACTCCACATGTAGCCAGAAATTGCCACGGTGTTCAAAATATTGATTCTTGTCAGTTAAAAAGAGGGAAGTTAACAATGAATCGGGTGACAGAAAAGAAAATAAATTTGTAATAGTTAATGTACCATTAACAAACCAGTGCTGAGAAATAGTGACCTGGCATATTGTTATAGATATCATTGTATAAGGAAATTTCGAAGATTTTAGTGAAATTACACATTATTGTAATAAGACGATAATTTACGTTAAAATTATGAAAATTAAGATAAAATATTTGGTAAAAGGACAAACCAAACAATAATTATACGTGTCTATAGATTTATTTTTCCTTTTTTAAAGATTTTTTCAAAAATTTATTACGAAGTTATAAACACTTAAAATCAAAAAGTAAAACGAACTAAATGACTATTAATGAGTTTTATTAACGAAAGATGGAGTTTTCAGAGTGGATTTCCTGAACCGCTGCAAGTTTGGGAAATCCGAATAATCTGATAAATTTGAAAATTGTAAATCAGTTGTCATTCGGCTGTTTATGAAAACTAAAAAGTTATTTGGTACCAAGATAAATAGAACTATAATTTAAGTTTCTATGGAATTACTTTTTGAACTTCGGTGTTTATAACTTATATCTAAAATTTAAATAATAATAATAATTCCATGGAAATCTAGATTAATGCTTTGTTTATGTTGGTATCAAATAACTTTTCTTAATTTTCATAAACAGCAGAATGAAAACGGATTTAGAATTTTCAGATTTTTCAGATATTCCTGCAACAATTGAGAAAATCAGCTCTGAAAATTCCATATTTTGGGCAAATATTTTTTTGCAGAAATATGTGTTAACAAAAGTAATTAATAATTTCTAGTTAGTTTTACTCTTTGATTTTCAGTGTTTGTAACACATATTCGTACAACATTTTTTACTTGGAATCGCATTACTTGTGAAAATTTTTCGTAGACCTTCTAACTCATCTTGTATTTTATTTTGCTGCTTTGAAATTATGTAATGTAAACAACCTCAAATTTTTCGAACATTTAGAGATTACTTAGAATTTAATTATAATATATTACGTAATGATCAATCTATATCTCATAAATTGGTCACATATAATAGAATACTTGAATCTAAATATAAATGCACTTTTTGACTTTCATGCAAAGAAGAAACAGTAAGAATATCTAAGCAGCCAGCTCCTTGGTTAACTCAAAATCTAAAATTCATGATGAAGCTTAGAGACAAAGCCTATATTAAATACAAAAAAGTTGATACATTGGCATCATGGAACTACTACAAAGAGCTACGGAATATCGTAAATACTTCGGTGAAGTTAGAAAAAAAGCGTTTTTACAACAATAAGTTAAAAGTAGTCCTAAAGAATTTCGGAGAATATTACACTATTTAAATACATAAATGTTCTTTTGTGGATTATAGTGACGGTAATGATCAGAATAATTTTTTTATTACTAGTTCACCACAAGTACCAGATCTGGATAAAAATAATGCAATACCAGAAAAATAAGTAAATATCGTCACGGAATTAAATTTTACTGAAGTTGCAGTTGATAAAATTAGTATTGTCGTGAGCAGAAAAAAATAGGACAATTTTTTTTTCTAACTAAATCTGTCTGTATTTGAATATGTAATGAGTAGCCGAAATAAAACAGATATCACTTTTAATTTATTTTTTATTTTAATGCTGTAGTTATTACTATAGTAAATGATGGATAGTTAATGAGATAAATTGCACTGCATTATAACATTAACAAAAATTTGGTGTGTAATATTTTAAGAAAGTGGAGAATAAACGGTACGATTAGTAGAAATCCTGGATCGGAGGACAAAGGATATCCTACCTAACAAGAAACTAACTATTAATATTTCGTTATTGCACCATTTCTATTTATAACTTCTATATAAGTCTGTTTGGCATAGAATTAAATAACAGTATACAATAATCATTAGTAATAATATTTTCCCATGCATTATTTACTATTTCCAGTAATTCCGTGGTCTCACATTTCGTTTTTGGATACTTCTTACGAGTAGTCCCCATACTTCTTGCACAGGATTAAGATCTGGACTATGACTGGGCCAGTTAAGAACATTGATGTTGTTATCTTGAAACCAGTTAGTTACGGTATGAGCAGTATGAACAGAACAACTGTCTTGTTGAAATATGAACTCATTATTAGGAAATAATTGTGACACAGAAGGGAGCATAATATTGTCTAAAATCCTAATATACGCTTCACTATTAAATCGTTCCTCAATATGCCACAAAACACCAGGACCACGTGCCGATATCCAAGCCCACATATTGACGAAAAATCTGCCACTTTTATCATCGTTAGATATATATTTCTCATCGAATCGAGTATTCGGAGGGCGGTAAACACGAATACGACCGCTGTGTGTTGACTGGAAAGTTTTTTCGTCGGTAAAGATTACATTGTTCCAAAAATTTACATCATGCGCTAAAAATTTAAGCGCAAATCCTACTCGAGCTTCTTTATGTTCAGTTTTAAGTAAATACTTCTGTACTGCTGCGTGACAGCGTAGCTCCGATTCTCTTACTCGCCGGCGACCAGTACTACTAGATCCAGGAAAATTCGTTTCTTCAGCAGCCTGAATAACTGAGTAAAATGGATTTTCTACTAAAGCATTTACCAATTGCAAATCTTGTTGTTGAGTTGATATCCTGCGTCGCTCTGATCCAGAATTTCTACTAATCGTACCGTTTATTCTCCACTTTCTTAAAATGTTACACACCGAATTTTTGTCAATATTATAACGCAGTGCAATCTGTCTCATTGACCATCCATCTTCTGCTTTAGCAATAACTGCAGATTTAACTAAAGCGTTTATATGAGGCATATTAGTTTTTTGCACACTTGCAATAAATTATGACAACTAACTGAAAATGTCACAAAAATTTAAAGTTAGATGTACACGACTAGATTTTAGCAAAATACCGTTATAAGACTTGTCCTATTTTTTTTTGCTCACGACCATACTACCGTACTTAAGTGAATATTTAACTTTTATTTTTAATAAATGTACATCACTAAACGTTTTCCTCGTAAATGGAAATATTCGAATATAATTCCAATTCCTAAAAATGCCAGTCGAGTTCTCCCCTTCAGACCAACTTTATCAAAAATTTTGGAAGAAATAATTGCCGAACAATCGAACAAGTAAATTCATTTCTTGATAAACATACAATTTTACCTAATACGCAATCTGGTTTCCGTGTTTGCCATAATACAACAACTGCGTTGTTACATAATACAATTTTAATTTTGTTGGGACTATAGCAAAGCTTTTGATACTCTTAATCATGAGATTTTATGTAAAAAAACTTAAATATTTTGATTTTAGTCATTATGCTATATTGTTTCTACAAAACTGTCTATCAAATTGACGGCAAAGTGTGCTCCTAAATGAAAATTTTATACTGAATACAATAGATGTTCCACAAGGAAGTGTCCTAGGTCCACTATTATTTTCGATATATACCGTTGATTTCTACAGCTACCTTAAATTTAGTTCCATGCACCAATACGCAGACAACCGACAGATTTACTTAAACTTTTGACAACGTGAGTATAAAGTAGCTGCTGAAAATGTTAACGAAGATTTAGCACAGGCGGTGAGAGTATCAAGTGAGAACGGTCTTATTTTAAACAAACCGAGGTATTGTTGTTTGGGAAAAACTAAAGAACCCTGAAATTTTTGATTTTAAAATTCTAATTGATAGCGAATCTTTAACTTTTAGTGAATATCGCAAAAAGTGGTTTTAGATGAACAATTAAATTTTAATGAACACGTTAACACATAAGTGAAAAAATCTTATTTTAAATTAAACACACTATACATGCATAAGGAGTATTTATCAAATGATGTGAAACTGAAGTTATGTTAATCTATAATTTTGTCTACTTTAACTCACTGTGATGTGGTATACTGTACCGCTCTGCCTAAAACGGACAAACAAAGGAATTCAAATTGTACAAGATTCTGTTATAACCTTCACAACTTTGATCATATCTCTGAGATACTTCACCAAGGCAAATGGTTAACGCTTCATGAACGTTTCAAATTGCATATGGCGCACCTCATGCACAAAATGAACATAAATAAATATCAAAATATCCAACATATTTTGTTGGAAAATTAATTAAAGGTGCTGATGTGCATAAAGAAATTAATTTTGTTTTTATAGTTAGATTTGGTGTATTTCCGTGCACTGTAATATATCTTACATTTTGTACTTAGAATGTTATACTATTCTATTTTGTAATGTACCGTTTGTTTTGCAGAATTATAAGAGGTTACGTGGAAGAGCAGCCTAGTTGAACGTCACCCCCTTTATAAAAGATTCTTGTAAATAACATAATCAAGAAAAAATAAAGACATATTATTAATATTATTTTAGGCTCAGTTATATGAATGCAGGACGAGAAACAATTTACTTACTAGAGAAATAGCGATATTTATTCAAGTATGTGAAAAGTGCTAATAATACCTAGAGAAATAGTATCCTGAAAGCTGATATAATAAAATATGACAAAATGCAAATAACACGAGATAAAGTAAAGTCTTCGCTAAAGGTTAAAACCTGTCTAGGAAAGAGAGTAAACATAACTTAAATCGGTTAAAAGCGTGCCGACTTGCTTTCCTGGTAACTCTTTTATGTTATTACATAAATTTGGGTTTATTGGACAATAAAGGCGAATTGAGGGTAGGTAACCCCTTTTCACGCAATTATAGAAGGAACAGCCATTATTGGACGTTCAGGGAAGGATTGGTGGCATGCTCAATAAGGAAATAAATCTCTCTCTGAATGTTATGACTAATTGGACCAATTTCCATAAACATTTGAAAGGTTTTTGCATTTATTTGAGGGCGATGTACTATCTGAAACGTTTAAAATTGAACCGAACTGTTAGGGCTGTACGGGTTGCAAACTTTGCAAAATTATAAATTACAGCCAATTGCGACTAAAAGTTCACTACAGGGTGCAATCTTTAACTCAATAAATAAATCTTCCCAAAGTCACCGAGTGCAAGTAACTAGTATACGCTTTAAACAATTCTAGTGTTACATCAAACCATGACTGTCAGGCTCTATAAAGAGTTGCTTTACGTCAAGAAAACCCGACAAATAATTTTCTCGTCTTCGAGGAATACAATGACAAACTTAGATAACAGTTATCAAATCTCTAAAAACGTATTGACCATCGCTTCAGGAGATTTGACATAGGCAGATGCATTTATATTAAAACATCAACAAACAAAATCTTATATTGTGTCTGGTGGTATGTACAAGGGTCTTATGTCAGGAAAATAATTACAGGAACAATTTTAGGAGGAATGAACACACTGAAAATAACAGTCAAAATAACCAAATATTAATTAAAAGCTCTCAAAAATCAGCTTCTGGTTTAAAAATAAATAGTAAAAACTGCAAAATAAAAATCTGTAATAAGTAAATTTTTGACTTAGGTCCGGTTTATCAATACAGGGTGAACTTTTAACTAGAGAATAAATGTCTTATGAAATAATAGGTATTAGTCCAGGGAAGTTAGGAAAAACAGCGGAAATTTTTAGGCACAGCAGATATAGAGATGCGGTTTTCTGCATTGTGTTCAGGAAGGTCCCAGGAAACGACTATACATAGTCTGGTTTAGCCATTTTTTGAAAAATGCCTTCTGGGCCGGAAAATGCATTTTCCAATTGCATCATTACTTGCACCATTATAGGAACGACTGGAAACTCGGAAAAATCGCTCGGAAATCGTTACGCGGGGGGTTTCGGGGCTGCCGAACTCGATTCTGGCATTAGAATTACCCGGGGATGCACGGGGGCGGCTCTTTGGGGGGTGTGCGGGGGGTGAATTGGGGAAAAAATGGCAGCGTGCATGAAAATCGCTCCAAACTCGTTACTCGGGGGTTTTCGGGGATGCCGAATTCAATTCTGGCATTGGAATTACCCGGGGGCGTTCGAGGGCGGCTCTGCGGGGGTATCCGGGGAGGGCTTCTCCATAAAGTTAGATGGAAAAAGGGCCAGAACATGTTAGAGATATGCAAGGGGTATGTTAGATACATAAAGAGAGCATTTGGGAACAGAGTTTTTGTTGTTTTCCATGGATACGACCAAATTACCACTAAATCGACGGAAAGAAACCGGCGATGTATGCATAAAAATTCCACCACAGTACGCATGGCTCCAGATTCCTGGACGGTCATGACGTTGCCCGCAAGTGTAACTCAGGACAAGTTTCTAGGGAATAGCAAAAATAAGTCCCAGCTCATTAAATTTCTCCAGAAGGAATTGAAACGGGCCAACATAATGTCTCAGCAGAGTGTAGCTGATGCGGATGTTGATATTGTGCTCAAGGCCGTTGAGACTGCTTCTGGAAGCCACAACAATAAAGTGGTTATTGTTTCGGAAGACACTGATGTCTTAACAATGCTTGCTGCTCGGACTCCACCGAATCTAGAAGTGTCCATGCTGAAGCCACCTTCCGGTAGAGTATCTGATGTTGTGTATTCTTCTGAGAGCTTAGCATCCACAAGCGCGTGCATCAGGTCTCATATATTATTTCTACATGCTTTCACGGGATGCGACACAACCTCAGCATTTTTCTATCGAGGGAAAGTAAAATTCTGCGATTTGTTTGAGAAATCCGATGATTTACATGGGTTTGCAGAAATATTTAAGCAAACACATGTAGCCATGGATAATTTAATAGATCACGGGCTTCGTCTAGCTTTGGCTCTTTATGGGGCACTCAAAGATGTGCGCACGAGCAATAAACCTGCGATTGAGCTCGTCCAAAGCTATCGAGCAAAAACGTATGCTGAAGCCGCCAATTCTAAAAAAGTCGATCTTGCACGCATAATTCCGACTGCCAATGCGTTAACCGAGCATATCAAGCGTGTCTATTTCCAAGTACAGGCTTGGTATGGTTCACAAGGTCAAGACGAGACCTTAGATCCGTTGGAATGGGGGTGGGAATTGGTGGATGGAGAGCTCAGTCCTGTCACCATGACCCAGGAAGCCGGTCCCGAGGAAATTTTAAGCAAAATTTCTTGTTCTTGTGAAACCGACTGTGGCACGAGGTGCGGGTACCGCCGAAGTGGGTTGGAGTGCTCACTTGCATGCAAGCATTGCGATGGCAATTGCTCAAACCAAAAAGGCACTTCCAACGGGGCCGAGAATAGTGACGAGGAAGAAGATGAAGAAGAGGGAGAAGATGAAGAAGGGGAAGAAGAAAAAGAGTTTGAACAAGATGTTTAGTATTTAAGTCAAAAATTGAAGTTTATAATGAATAATTCAACATTAATAAAAACTCCTATTTGTTATTTGAATAAAGTATTATTTTCGTAATTTGTGATTTTTCACTTTCTCCTTTATCATTTCCCACAGAGCCACCCCCGAGCACCCCCGGGGAAGTCTAATGCCGGAATTGAAATCGGCATCCCCGAAAACCCCCGAGTATTGATTTTGGAGAGATTTTCATGGACGCTGCCATTTCCCCCCCAATCACCCCCAGGCAACCCCACAGAGGGACCCTCGAACGCCCCCGGGTAATTCCAATGCCAGACTTGAATTCGGCATCCCCGAAAACCCCCGAGTAACGAGTTTGGAGCGATTTTCATGGACTATGCAATTTCCCCCCCAGAATGGCCTCCGGATACCCCCGCAGAGCCGCCCCCGAGCGCCCCCGGGTAATTCCAATGCCAGAATCGAGTTCGGCAGCCCCGAAAACCCCCGAGTAATGATTTCCGAGCGATTTTTCCGAGTTCCCAGTCGTTCCTATAATGGTGCAAGTAATGATGCAATTGGAAAATGCATTTTCCGGCCCAGAAGGCATTTTTCAAAAAATGGCTAAACCAGAATATATAGAGTCGTTTCCTGGGACCTTCCTGAGCACAATGCAGAAAACCGCATCTCGATATCTGCTGTGCCTAAAAATTTCCGCTATTCGGGCGATTTTGATCTAAATGCCCTGGACTATATCTATTGTTTTGTTTGACAGTTATTCTCTAGTTACGAATTAACCCTGCATTGACAACCTTACCGTACCTTAGTGTACTTAGAATATTTACTTTTCATGCTGATGAACTTCGTTTCCTAACTCAAATTAATGATAAGCATTCTTCTCGTCACGAATATTTCATGACATGTTATATTTTGCAATAAATGAATGAATGAACGAATGAATGTTTTATTGATTGGTAGTAACGAATTCTTTGCAACGGGAGTATCAGATCTAAAAAAGCAATGGTCATCCCTCTCCATAAAGGTGGAGAAATAGTTGATCCATCAAATTTCCGGCCTATATCATTACGTTGTCAAAAAGAGTCAAAAAGCTTGTAAAAAAGAGAATGGTATAATTTTTAGATGAACATAACATATTAAATAAAAATCATTTCTTATTTCGAAATTCCAAAAACACCTCTGATGCCATTCTGACCTTTTTAGAAAAGAAGTACCTCAACTTAAATGATGGCGAAGCTGTCGATGCAGTATTTTGCGACTGTTCGAAAGTCTTTGACAGCATAAATCATGAATTACTGCTTTAAAAACTTTTGTGCTATGGTCTTAGGGGCAAATTTTTTGATTGGATTAAATCGTACCTGTCTAAGCGTACTTAAGCTGTAATAACTCTCGGCGAGATATTTGATGTGGCAGATATTAACTCTGGTGTACCACAAGGTTCTATACTAGGGCCCATTTTATTTTTGTTATACATAAACGACTTAGCCATTATTGATATTCAAGGCACTTTTACTCTTTTTGCAGACGATACTACCATTTTGTGGCATAGTAAAAATGTTAACAGTCTACGAGATATAAAGTCAGATATATGTAAAGTAAAAAAAATGTGTGATTTTAATTCGCTTTTATTCGATATAAACAAAACGAATATACTAACTTTCAAATTTACGTATGCTGATCTTTTCTTGGATAACCAACTTATTGAGAATAAACCCCATATTAAATTTTTTAGGTTACATATTGATGAGAAGCTAAAATTTCATGTGTAAATGTCTCTAATTTAAGTAAGAAGTTGGCATCTGGTTGTTATGCAGTGAGAATAACTTCAAATGAACTGGGTTTCAGGGCTGAAAAAACGGCTTTCTTTTCCCTAATTGAGTCCTATATAAGACGCGGAATCCCTTTCTGGAGAATGTGTAGTCAACATTTTCTGAACACTGTGTTTGTGTTACAAAAAAGGGCACTAAAATACTTATGTAAAGCAAAACCAAGGGATGATCCCTTGGTTTTGCTTTACAATTGTAAAGACTAAAATAAATGCAGCATATAAATAGTATATTTTTCGACGAGCGATAATGTAAGTAATAACTCACGCAGATGAAGTTTGCAGCACGAGCCGCAGGCGAGTGTTGTAAATTCATCAAGTGTGTTATTACAATTATCACAAGATGAGCACTATACTTCATCTACGATTATAACAATTAATATTAAATTTTATTATATATTTACAAATGTCAACAGTTAAACGTGAAAACTAATCAAATGTCAAATCACTTTCCTTCCCTCAATAATAATAATAATAATAATGGACCATTCCAAATTAACTGTATCACAAAAGATGAGATTGGCTGTATACTGTTGTATAATGGGTATTATTCAACACATATTATACAGGCTATTGGTTTATGGATACCATTATTTGTTCAAAAGCAGTTGATTAATGAATATATAACCTAACATGAGTAGATAATAGTATATTACCAACATTTAATCTGAGATTAAATCTGACCCTAATAAGTTCTGCTCATTTATAAATGCAAAAACACTAATACGTCCGTCCCATCATTGATGATACTTTACAATCGATTCTTAGATGATTTGCAGATGATTGTTGATGGTTTTGCCGAATTCTTTTCCAGAACATACACCAACCCTAGTAATTCCAACTTCAATATGACGTCTTGTATTAACCGGAAATCATTACATATTAAATAGTTTACCTGCCAAAGAGGTAAAAAAAATTAAACCTAATATGACTATAGGACCTGATCTTATGCATTTTTAATTAGGGACTGCGCTAGGGTTTTCTGTGAAGCACTGTCTATAATATTTAATTTAATCTTACAAACTCGTATTTTCTCCGATGTTTGGAAAGTTTCTAGGATATGTCATGTTTATAGAAAGGGCCCAAGAAATGATATCACTAATTACAGACCTGTTGATATGCTGCGCAACTTTCCCCAAATATTTGAAATATTAATTCATATATTCCTATCAAGTCACCTAAGGAATATTATAATACCTAAACAGCATGGTTTCATTGAAGGGCATTCTACTGTTACTAACTTAGTGTGCAAGACTCAGTTTATTAACGAAGTCCTTGATCGGAGAAGACAGGTAGATGTTATCTACACCAACTTCTCCAAAGTATTTGATAGACTCGACCATGGCTTACTACTGTGGAAGCTGGTCAATGTCGGTGTTAGTAGGAACTTAATTGCCATGATTGAGTCCTACTTAACTGGCAGGACTCAGTTTGTGCAATGCCATACCCATAGGACTGTCAATTTTCCCCAAAATTCCGGAGTGCATCAGGGCTCGATTCTTGGACCTCTTATGTTCGTTATATCCATCAATGCCATTGTCGCTAATCTAGATGTAAACTTTCTCTTATATGCAGATTATTTGAAGATATGCATTAAGCTGCAGAAAAATTTAAATACAATAGATTGTTGGTGTACTGTAAACCACCCACCCCTTAATGCCAGTAAATACAACGTGATGTCATTTTGTCGTATGAATGAACAGATCTCGGAGTTACTTTTAACCACAAATTAACCTTTAGTCATATTGACAATATCGTAGCGGCTGCAAACAAGAGTCTTCATTTCATAATCTAAAATATGAAAGATTTTAAATCTCTTGACACTTTGTGACTATTATTTGTAACTTTTGTAAGATCCATACTCGAATATGGATCTGTGATCTGGAGTCCAATATACTCCATACATATTTCATCCCCTGAGAGAGTTCAAAGACGATTTTATAAATTAGCTGCCCTCACCTTATATAACTTTATAGGTACTGACATCAAATAAATCTAAAAACTAGGTAATTTATTATTAATGTGGAAGTTGTGCTTGAATAATTTCTAAATAACGTATTTTTCTAATATGAACAATCATGATGTTAAACCGCAAAGCACAACACGGGGCCCCTCAGATGTCATAGCTCATACAATTAGCATATTATATAATTCTAATATAATAAATATATCAATATACAGGGTGTTTCATGAGGAACAGTACATACTTCCAGGGGCGGTAGAGGACCACTTAGGCATTCAGGAACAGTCATTGAAAGTTTCCTGTCGCTCTTCATTTCTGAGATACAGAGTGATAAACTAAATTTATTTTGACCAAAACGTCCTTACTATTGATCGGATTTTGTTTAAATTTTAGGCACTTTATACACTTATTAGAGTTGATAGGTTGCTGTTATAATTTTTTTATTCCAGGGCCGGACTTTTTTAAATTTGTTTTTCCGATTCCTGTAAAAAAGATCACCCTGTATATATATTTTTTAACATTCAGTTGCCAATTATAAAAGCCCGTACATCACGAAACAAAACCATGTAATTAGATTTTTTGTCGTACTTTTATTGATTTTTTTACAAGCAATTGAATTTGGCAAAATGGGGAATTTGAAGAAAAACACCTTACATTAATTGTCCAACTAAATAAAAATAGTCAATTTAAACTCGGTAAATAATATTCCAATGTTTTTTCCAAAGAAAGTGTAGCACTTAAAAAAAAGGAATTATTAAATTATAATCATAGTAGGCCTAGATAGTTTGACATTTCTGTTTATTGTCATAAACATTATAACTAGTGTACTTTTAATGGTTGTCTTATAATTTTACAAATGAGGAAAATGCCGATATTATTTATATTTATGGATTGTGTGATGGTAATGGTAGACAAGTCGCAGAGGAATACCATAATCGTTTTCCAATAGAAGAAAACCAAATCATCAGACATTTTCAACTGTGTACCGCTATGCAAAGGAGCACGGCAGGCTTCCATCATCAAAAGTGTAACGAAATATTGTTCAAAACGTTGAGGAGTAAGAAAATATCATTAATATTGTTCAAGAACACCCTGAAGTAAGTACCCGATGAATAAGTGCCCAATTAGGAGTGCCTCATGTGCGGGTTTGGAAGACTCTAAATAAAGAAAGATTACATCCATATCATATTCAGCAAGCACAAAGGCTTCAACAGGGTGACTCTGTAAGTAGGTTAAAACTTTGCCAGTGGATTATTCATCACAGGCTGAGTACATATCGATCATTATTCACCAATTTACATGGGATACCGTATTTAATTCAAGAAATTCGCATAACTGGGCCGAAAACAATCCCATTTTCAACTTAAGTTCTCGGTAAATGTTTGGTGTGGTATGATTAACAGCAACCTAATTGGCCCACATATTTTTCCTTTACGGTTAACTACAGAGATTTATTTAGATTTCTTACAAAATATTGTACTTGGTTTAATGCAAGGTAAAGTCGAGGCAAGAATTCAAGCGATGCACGTCACGAGTGATCTCATTAAAGAAATTTTAATACTAACATAATTTTTAATCATTAATTACGTTAAAAAGAGTAATTTTTGGCACCCATTTATTAAGCTTTTTTCAGACATAGGTACAGTTTAATGGGGCTTCATGATTCTTAGCAGTATTATCTTATTTATAGAATCGATCTGTGACGTGCATCGCTTGAATTCTTGCCTCGACTATATTAATATAATAGGACAATATTTCCAGCATGACGGAGCTCCTCTTCATTTTGGTATTGAGGTTAGAAGGCATTTGGATAATGGATTGGACGTGGGGGACCTCATCCTTGGCCGGCTAGATCACCAGATTTCAACTCGGTCGATTATTTTCTATGAGGATATCTCAGAACTAAAGTCTACAGTGTCCCAATAAATAGAAGAGAATAGTTACTTCAGCGAATGATTCGCTGTAGTTACCAAATTAGAAACAATTCTGCGCAAGTTAGAGAATATATTGACAATTCAAATAAACGCCAACAAAAATGTATGGAAGCTGGAGGTTCTCATTTTGAAAGTTTGCTCTAAGTATTTGTAATATTTTTAAATATACTTTTGTATAGTAAATACGGCCAAAATTGAAACTGGTCAGTTTTAAAGCACAGGACCGTGCGCACTAAACTTGATATTTTGTCCTATATATTTGGCAATGGTATCGAGATTCGAACGGTAGTTGAAACTGTGCAGGCGAGTCCGAGACTGGCAATGTAATCAGCCTGAATGAACCATCTACGACTGCACTGGTTTAAAGGAAATAAAACGGACAGGCCTACTAGCACAAAAAAACTCGTAAATCGTTTCTTTATCAGTCAACGTGGAAGTCTAACAACGTGCTGTCTATGTGCCAGTGCAGTGCATAAATACCTATTATAATATCAAGCGTAGGAGTTTAGTTAGTTACTCTTCATATTTATAAGTATTTACTACTGTATAAAAGGTAAAATATTTTAATTATTTACTAATTTACCATGGCTTTCTGGAGACCATTTGAAACAGAGGATAATATAATAACGCCCGAAAATCCCGAAATAGTTGAACCGATTATTATCGAAAAAGCCGAAATAAATTTAGAGTTTAAAAACCAAGATTTACACGTACAAAGTCAACGTATTATTTTAAATATACATGAATGTTTGAAAAGCTAAAATCCTGAACAATGTGAGAAAGAAATAATACGACGTATTAACGAATTAACTAAAATATCAAAATCAACAATTTATCGCGTAATTCAAGAAGGCGATGTTATAGATCACAGCGCAAAGAGAAAACGGAAAAATACGAAATTAAAAAATGTTGATGATGCCACTAGAGATGTAATACGGCGTATAATTTATAATATGTATGAAAAAAATATAGTTCCTACGTTAAAAATGATTCAAGAAAAATTGAGCGATTATCCTGATTATAATTATAGGTCTTTAGATACACGACGAAATGTCTTATTAGAATGCGGTTTTAAACATAAAAAACTTGACAGTCATATGGTAATTATGGAATCGCGACGTATAGTTTCACTTCGAGTAGACTATTTGGAAAAAATTAGAGAATATCGTAAACTAAACAGGCATATAGTGTATCTAACCGAGACATGGTTTGACACGCATAATGTTGTTCAGTATGGTTGGGTAGATAGTTCGCACAATTGTGTTTTAAATACTCCGTGTTCTAGAGGAAAACGCGTTATCATACTTAATGCAGGAAGTGAAAATGAGTTTGTACCCAATGCGTTGCTCTTGTCGGAAAAAAAATATCGCAGTCTTCTGCAGACTATCACGAAGACATGACAGCCGATCTATTCGAAAAATGGTTTTCTCAACAGCTTCTACCAAATATTCCGCCAAATTCGGTAATTGTATTAGATAATGCTTCTTATCACTCGCGTATATTAAATAAAATACCAAATAACAGCACAAAAAGGGAAGACATTTTAAAATTCATGAGAAAAAAAAAATGGAAATTTCTGTAAAAGTTCCAATAAAACGCGAATTACTGAAAAGAATAAAAGAACAGAATTTCAAAAAGGAATATGTTATTGATAACTTATCCAATATACACGGTCATACACTTTTGCGGTTACCTCCATACTATTACATATTTAATCCTATCGAGATGGTTTGGGGAACACTAAAAGTACGTTTACGAAAATATAATAAGTCTCCAACGTTAAGCGCGATAGTAGTTGATCATATAAGAGAAGTAATAAATGGCATTGACAATAATACTGATTTATGGAAAAATTGCGTTAGGCATGTAATTGGAGAAGAAAATCGATATCCAACGCTAGCCCCTAGTGCGCCGATTTTAATTCAACTGGAAAATGATTTCTCCTCAGAAAGTGAAGATTCGGACGCGTCAATTAACATTTAACTTTTCTTCATTTTTTCATTCACTTTTTTATTGTTACATTTCGTGGAATAGTTGACAAGAAATTTTAATTTAAGTTACTTCATTCTAGAGAAATATTTTAATTTTGTTTTTATTTATGTTTTATATAAGTATACAAATATGTATTTTTGTTTTCATATAATAATTCTTTGCTTTGTTCAAGAAACTTACGTTTTTATTTTAGAAGAAATTTTTGACTAAAATCGTTGCCTCTCGTTAACCTAACCTGTCCCATCTCCTCCTGGCAAGATATGTCCATACCTTCTCGTTGGTCCTTGCTGAGCAATAACATATTTCAATATAATATGGGTTAACTTTAAAACTAAAACCAATAAATTTAAATATTTAGACTTTATATCTAAAACTGACATAATACCTCAAAAATATGTTATTGGCGAAATGAACCTAATAAACAAAAAATAATAAAAATGAATACAATTTTAACATTTTATTGAGACAATCATTTCCATTTACCTCCGCCCATGTACAATACAGAGATACCGACTGTTTTTGCCGGCTTTTAGTTTTTATACGGTTTCAATTCCAGTCGTATGTATATACTTTAAATATCTATTTGACCATTTTTATTTATTTGGACAATTAATGTAAGCAAATGAAGCTGTTTTTCTTCAAATTCCTTTAAAAAAATTATAACAGCAACCTATCAATTGTGATAAATGTATAAAGTGTCTAAAATTTAAACAAAATCCGATTAATAGTAAAAACGTTCTGGCCAAAATAAATTTAGACCAAAATCAGTTTATCACCCTGTATCTCAGAAATTAAGAGCGACAGGAACATTTCAATGACCGTTCCTGAATTCCCAAGTGGTCCTCTAACGCCACTGGGAGTATCTACAGTTCCTCATGAAACACCGTGTAAATAATTGTAAAAATGTATCATTGTAAAATATATTGCAGTAACAAATACATTTTTCATAGAACAACAATTTTCTCTCCAATTTCACAATTCTAAAAGAAGTGATGAATATGAAATTTGGCATAATAATGAAACAACATATGACAAATGTTAAATGTCGTTTCCAGTTGCTATTAATAATGTTCCCAGTATATTATTTTACTACGTGCATCTCCAACAAAATTATCCCAAGGGTTTATTTATTTTTATGATACAATTTAATATTTACCGTTTATTTTTTGCAAGGTTTATTACTTAGAATTTTATTGGAACTTTAAGGGTTAAAATATTCTTCAAAGGGTTCCGTCGACCAATCCTTTAACATTTATTGCGTTGTTTACTTGTGACAAAATTCGCCATAAATTTTTAAAACTGCAAAAATATCAGTAAAATGTATCTATTAACCCTTACGATATATAACGGATTTATATTTTTATATACTACGAACAAGAACTATACAACTTGGCTAGGAGTAAATATTTTATTAGAAATATAAAAGCTTTTATGCTTTTTAGCCAATTTTATGCCGAAACCCCTTTCAAACCATTTAGTTTTTTGCAATAAAATTTATATAATTGTACCAAACCATCCTTACCCTTTTTTATAACAACTAATGTATATCTAATTGCAGCTCCATTATTCAAGTTTTCAAGGTTACAATCCTTTTTGGCAATCGGTAAAAAATATTGTTGTATATCAAAGGATACTGTCCACAAGGTCGTTGCTAATCCTTTCAAATTTTATTACATATTTTGCACTTTTATGATGTTGTTTAGTTTTCAGTTTGAAATATGGGATAAAAAGTTGGTAAATTGTTTGCAAACATCGTAAAATTCGTGACATTAATCCTTCGAGTGACTAAGAATATTTTCGTTCTGAACAGCAGGACTTGAAGAAAAACAAGCCTACGGAAGACTGCGGATTTTAATTAAATTTTAAATTAGTAATACTCATGATACATATACCTTAATAAACAGGTTGAGAGAATAGACATTGAATAACCAAATAACAACAAAGTTTGCGAGTTTTCTTAAATATTGGGCCATTGAATTTTTAACAGAACGTTAGTATTAGTTACTATCTTTCTTGAAAAGGAGAAGTAAACATGTATCCTGCGAAATCTACAAAATCACCAATTTTCAAAACTCCCGGAAAACTTTCCAGGTAAAAATACCAAATGACTGTGGTAAAATAGCGATATACAATGGAGTACTAGCAGCTGACGTCACAACCAACTGCAATTTCAGATCCGTGGACATCAAAAGTTTTTGTGACATTTGAGGTCATCTAATTATTCCAAATTTTTTAGGAATTTTAGAGCTTTTTTAGTGTAAAATTAACTATTAGTGTTCCCTTTTACTAATACGTTTAGTGATTTGTTGAACTGACTTTAATTTTTGTTTTATTTGTGTGACGTGCTTTTTTGCGCACTGCCAAAAGTTGTTTATTTTCGAAATGGTGAGTTCATTTTAGCAATTAGGATTGTTAAATTTATTGAAAGTTAATCTACACACTTTATTTTAGGAGTAACCTAATTATATTTCTAAGTTGGAACACATTATTGGTGTTGATCCATATAGTTTAAAAATAGGATATTTATCAGCATCGTTAGATGATATCCCAATTCAATTCAAAAGATGTTTATTCATATTGTTGACGCGGTGGAGGATTGCAGGATCGGGCGGAACTGGTCTGGGTCGGCGAGAACGACAAGTAAAAACTACTAAACCTAAACTCCTTTTTACAAAAATATATAATTAAAATAGGTAGTAACATTGAACAATGCTTGAAAAACAAGCTTAACAAAACTTAAAACTACACTTACATTTAAAGAACTCGCGCACAAAAAACACTTTTAAAATTTGTATCTGGACCCAAGCACCACAACTCCAATGAGGTACGTTCCTCGAGATACTGCAATGCGGGGCTGGCATAAACTTTGATTTTAAAAATTTTGATTTCGTAAAGGTTTGATTTCTGAAAAAGGTTGGTGACGTGAAATGGATTTAGAAACAAAAATGTACAAAAAGAAACGAGGAAAACAAACAAACGCGACAAAAATGCACAAAGAGAAAGGAAGAGTGGGACAGGAAAGGATTAAAGATGAGCGAAAGGTATGAAATACTAGCAAAAGGTTAGAAAAAGGTATAGTTGTTAAAATTTGGCTATAGTGGTTGCCGGAAAATCGGTAACGTCTGGTATGGTAGAGAGTGTTTAATCCAAAATGGGGCATTATGCTGTCTAATTTGTGTTATGTGTCTTTTTAGCGAACTATCGTCCAGTTTGAACGAGTCGAAGTTTTGAGAGATCTACTGGACGTAATCCGCTATCGGGGTTATGTCGCTGCAACGTGCCTATAGGTCTCTGAGGGAGGTGTACCTCCCAGAATTTGAAATGAGGCGCATAAATTTGTGTTCTAGCTCTTTAAGTTTTCTCATTGTCGTGGCCGGTATACTGCACCACACCGGCGCCGCGTATGTGATGGACGGCCTGACCACCATCGTGTACAACAGTTTTTTATTCTGTCTGTTAAGTCTGCTACCCCTAACCATCAGCGTATTGAACGTCAGTCTTTGGTGGAGTCTCATCCCCAAGTACTTCACGCATCTTTTCATCTTTCGATAATATCCCAAAGATTTCTAAAAGTGTGGTGATGGATTACTTGTTATTTGGAACGAGCTCTATGATCCATGATGAAATTAGAGCATATAAAAGTTTAGTCTTTGCCCAACATGTCTAATGGATAGAATCTCTTGGTGCAAAATAGTTAGCTAGCGATATCTCTCATTGTTGGAAAAGTAAAGTAAATTTAAAATTTATTATCGAAGTAAACTACTTATATTCTTTCCTATTATATGGGTTTTCTACCACATGTATTATTATCCTCTTCAAAAACAAATAACCTAATCTACGAAATAATAGAATTATAGGAAAAAAGTCCCAGTTTATTCTATGTTCCCAAGCATGTTCCCATAAACGGAACCGTTTTCAGGCTGTCAAATGATGACGTCACTGCTAGTTATTAATTCCAACTTGCTATAATATCCTATCGTATCTCTTTTAAAGTATCTGTCTAGTTCTATAAATTCATTAGGTACTTGTAATCAAGTTAAATGGCTTAATTTTTGTGGAACAGGCAAATTATCTCAAAGATTTTCAACCACAGGAGGACACCGAAATATTATCATAGTATTTTCCCATTGACACATTCAAATCGAAAAATAATCCAATTACTAACAAAAGTTTCAACATAAACATAACGCCCAAACGTTTAAAATCTACCAATTCAAAGTATGCCGACAAACTTTTCCTTTTCATTCAAATCCTTTGATATTTATGGAGGTAATTTATTACAGTTAAATCCTTCCCTTGCAAAACGAAGAGTTAAAATTTGGCAAATTGCCATAAAGCATTATTGGGGGTTATATAACCATATACCCTTTGAGAAAGGGTTTCTGCAAAACCATAAAATACTTTGGCAACATTTTACGACGGGTCGAACAGGACTTGGAGCTTTCAAGATGTAAGTCTGGTGAATATTACCCAATGCATTTTAAAATTTGTATATTTCTATTATTAATATTGGGGGCTGAAAAGCACTTTCACTTAGGTTATTGTAATATTTGTACAGAGATAACTAAACTTTATGGGATTTGATGCTTTCGTAGTATATAATGAGTAAAATGACAAAACTTACAGCATTTTAATTGTTTACTTTTTAGAAGCAGATTCAATAATAATCACATTTTATCTACCTTTCTGCCGGTAGCGATTTACAAATCCCCTTGCATCTCGCTTACCATTAAAATATCCATTTTATTTCCATGTATAACCCAAACTCTGATTTCAATAATACATAAATTTAACCATTTAAAGGACTAATATATGCTTAGGTTATAATGTGCGGTTAAACGATGTTCACAAGAAGGTTGTAATCCCAACAATAAGCTACATGATAAACTACATAAAAACCTAAGAAAGAATATTCTTTCCTATTATTTGGGTTTTCTACCACATATATTATTATCCTCTTCAAAACAAATCACCGAATCTACAAAATAATAGAATTATTGGAAAAAAACCTCTGCGCCCGTGACGTTTACGCCAAAGGAAAAGTCAGAGGTTATGTTGATAGAGTTCTCATAAATGTTGAAAATAGGGACAATCAGGAACGACAAAAACCTGAACGTCATTATACAGCAATAATTCCTTATGTATACGGACTATCGGAAAAGCTACGCCGTATAGCTGACAAATTTGATGTTAGGACGATATTTCAAACGGGGAACACTTTAAGAGCTATTTTAACAAAAACAAAACCGATAAACAGGGAGCAGAATTCAAAAAACTGTATTTACAATATCCCGTGCGAATGTGATAAATGTTATGTGGGTGAGTCATCCAGACCTTTCAGTGTGAGGTTGGATGAGCACAAGAATTACATTAGAAAGAATGAAATTCAGAAATCAAAGATTTGTGAACATGCTTGGGAAAACGGACATAGAATAAACTGGGACTCGGCAAAAATTTTAACAAAAGAAACAGATACCAAAAAAAGAAAAATTAAAGAATCAGCAATAATCTTATTAAATGCAGATAAGTGCGTATCGAATTGTTCTGTAGATATTTGTACAACCTGGCTACCAATGTTAAAAGAAGAACTTAACAAAGTCAACATTATCTAAAAGAAAATATCATCAGTTCTATGTTCTGTGTAAGTAGTAAGTATCTATGGAAATAACATACACAGAATCTTAAAGCTGTGTATTTGACATACACAGCAAAATAAGAGTTCTTCCAAAAAAATAGCGTTGAAAACGGAAAGAGATTACTTTCCGAAACGTCAGCTAAATACATTATTTCTGTGTTTATTCCGATTTATATTATTTGCAAAACATAACCTCTGACTTTTCCTTTGGCGTAAACGTCACGGGCGCAGAGGTTTTTTCCAATAATTCTATTATTTTGTAGATTCGGTGATTTGTTTTGAAGAGGATAATAATATATGTGGTAGAAAACCCAAATAATAGGAAAGAATATTCGTAGAATGCCACAAATAAATTTCAGACAAAACCTAAGAAAGAAGAAACCACACATTTTCTGGTAAGATGTGCAAATTTACACTTCGCCCCAAATTTTTCAAAAATTAAACCTAAAACCTATAATTAACAATGAAAAACTAACATCAAAATATTTGAATGAATATGTTGTCAATGTTTCATTTGCACTGTTCAACCTCTGTATGAGTGACGCATACTTACAAAAAAAATTACCAAAAACAAAACAATATCAAGAACCTAATGATTAATGAAGTGATGATAAATTAATTAACAAAACTACTAATACTATTAAATATATTTTAAGTCATTGATTAAAACTGTCTCTGCCGAACAACGAAATTTATATTGGCAATTGCAAATGTATAACAAATCTTAATAAATATTAATGATGAAAATAAAATAAAAATTAGAAATATAAAATTCAAAATATACTTACTGACTTTAAAAATAAAGCACAGAATACAAAAGAAATAGAAGCAGAAACAAACTAAATAGTATAAAAATAAACCCAAGATCCAACAAAGTTCAAAATAGTATCAATAACCTGCTTAAATCATGGCTCAGAAAATCTGATTATTAAAAGAGACAAACGGATCTGCCACAATGCCTACGTCCCCCTCATATGTGGCCGAAACTCTACAAAAAGTATCTCATTGAGACCAAATGTTAGCAGTAGAGACAGTGATATCTTTCACAAGTTTTGCCAAATATATTTAAGTAATGTTTTAGATAAAACTAAATATGACGTACAAATTAATGGTAATTTTATTTTTTTAATTTTAGCTCATACAAATTCACCAGGCATATGCATAATTATAGCATAGTGTAGGTACATTAAGTAAATAAAGTACACAATAATGCACATATATAAACATATAAAGATATATACGATACACATACCAATACCAACCATAGATACATAGTTATAAATGATGATTTACACTATATAGTACAGCACAAATTTTAAAACTGGGAAAAGGAAAACTGATGAGTTCAGTAATTTAAGAGAATTTCCTAAATTCGACAAATATTGCAAAAGAATATATCAATTCTATCCTCGAGGTTGCTGTAGTTTGTAGTGATTTGATAAATTGGCGAAGTAATTAATATTTTAGTTCTAAGAATAAAGATGTAAAAAATATTTTTATTTATTTATTTAAAGGTACAACTGCCCAGACAGGTAAATGTTATAAATGTTTTAACCGCCTTCCAGATCACTTGAATGACCCTCTTAAGCCTAGACTTGTGTGAATACATGAGACGGGGCCCTACAGTTTGTAGTGGGATCCGAATCACTTCTTAGGGGGTATTCATAATTGAAAATTTTGCAGTAGGTCGGGATCGAACCCACCTCGCTAGGTATGTTCAGAGTGAAACCTAGATGCGCTAACCACTGAGCTACCGTCTCCCATAAAAATACAATTAGGGGGAAGGAAGATACAAGTAATAAAGATAAGAACAATATATATCCTTACCTATATTGCAACTATGAAACAAGAAAAAAGTAATATTTATAACAAACCGATAAACTTTTAACTTACCAAATTAAAAATTGTACCTAACAATAATTATAACAATGACATCAATTTATCAATTAAATATGTAAATTAACTACCCAATATACATCCTCAAAAATTTACAATATAATCCATATTAGCAATTGACAAATATCATTAATAAAAAGTGTAAAAGTAAGGGTCCAAGAACTGAACCCTGCGGTACTCCTGAAGTTGCCGATACTTGAATAGATGTGAAACCATAATATTGCACATTTAATAGCCTATTAGACAGACATGAACAAAAGAAATTAATAAAGTGCGAGCTTAGTCCAAACATTGCTAACTTTTTCAAGAAAATACCATATCAACCCTACCAAATGCCTTAGTCAGTATAAATTACATCAACCTGATTACCCTGATCCAATAATGTGGCGAGAAAATTGGTAATACTTGGTTGTTGGTTACAAGATTAGTGGTTGTTGAACTACCAGCTAAGAAACCATGTTGTTAAACTAAAATTTAACATGAAAAGATAAAATATCATGTAAAATAACTTCAATGAGCTTGCCAAAGTTACAGAGAATAACTATTTATAGGTCTATAATTCTCAACAGTATTCTTGTCGCCTTTTTTGAAGATAGGACAGATCTTCGACCTACACCAAATTTGAGGCAATGTTTCACAATGAAAAGTTAAATTAAAAATAGTAGTCAGTGATACAGCAAAGATAATGGCGCAATCTCTTAACAAAAATCATGGAATTCCATCAGGACCAGTGGTTAATTTATTTTTAAATTTTTTTAAAGCTATGAGCACATCTTCCTCTCTAATTAGTGGTATATTAAGCTGTGGGATATTGAATGCGTTGTCATGATCTGCTTTAACGTATGTAGATGATGAAGTAAAAGCGGATTCTAAATAACTAGAAAATGCGTTGACTATAGCTGGCTGTTATCATAAGACATTGAATTTAGGATTGCAGATCAATGGCCAAAAACAAGCAGGTTTAGTTTTTATTTGCAATTCAGGATTTTGAATACATTTTTTGTGCCGAATCAATTTCTTTTTATTTTAGAACGCAATTATTTAAGTTGATCCATATACTGTGAATTGATCTTTCTCTTTAACTAGATTCCATAAACGATATTTTTCTTTAATATCTCTAATTATACATTAAATATATTGAACCATGGAGGATATGAAGCATTTTGTGTGGTTGTCTTGGGAATACTTTCTGCAAATACAGCATCTAACACCTCATAAAATTGGGAACGAGCATCTTTTACATTTCTATAACTGGTTAAAAAATATCAGTCAATGCTAGTTAGGTCGTGGTAAAGTTTATTAAAATTGACTTGCTTAAAATTAAATGAACCGTAATTATGATTATTAAGATGCTTATGATGTTGTTTGACAAATAGGATTTTATTTGTTCAATTTTGATCAGAGAACTACATTCGGTACGAAAGTTAAAAACAAACAAAAATATATTTCGGATTAACAAGCAGTGCACCACCGCACTTGGTTGAATTCCATTTTAGTTGATATCATGAAATAACAATCCTTATTGATACGTACCAAATCTCATCGCTGCATGTAGTATAACATGTAGATCAGATGATATACATTAGGGCGCCAGCTTCAATTTGTTTCAAATACTGTTTTTAGCTAAAGTTAGGGATAGGAATTTTCGAACACCCTTAATATCCTGTAAAAAGTGACTTCGCCCGGAATGAGTAATCTTGCTCGCTCCTCTTTACTATCAACGATTTTTTAAAACTGTTTGTTGAATCGCAATAATTTCGACTTACGGCAGAGAAAATATCAACATTTAGAAACATCCAGTTCAATTTTCAAGTCAGAAGATTAATTTATTTATTAACAAAATGTTAAAACGGTAAAGCTAAATGATTTAAGATATTGTCATTGAAATTATTAAAATCAGACTTTTCTCGTTTTCATCTTGATTTTTATACACAAATTGAATGAAAGAAAGCGATTTGGTGATGGTTCACAAGCAAATATTAACGAAGTTATCAATGAAAATGTCCCAGTTAAAACAAGAAATACTAAAAATTCTATATGGAAACAATTTAAAGTTTTTACAAAAACAGCATTATTCTCTCGAAAAAGATGCGGCTAACGACGAACTTGCAAATACTTTAACTGACTGAGGTTATAAAATTAAAATATCGAAAGGAGACGATTATAAAGAAGCTGTCGTTATAACAATGTGGACGTAACAGCAAAAACCCATTGAAAAACATATAATAAGAGTTTTAACCCATTTATTGATTTGTCAAATTGAAATAGTCAAAGGATCCTCGTGTCGTTCGTCACATGCCTACCTTGCACTGACGAGAGCCAACAGTCCAAAAATGTAGTCTGCAAGTGGTGTGGGACGGCTGGCACGAGAGCTCCTTTAAGTAGGATCAGTCTTTCGGCTGGTGTTTGTTGCAATCGAAGCATTAGCGTTTTGTTGGTAATATACAGTTATTACACTTAACGCGCTAGGCTTGTAACTTGTAATTCAGCACTCGGCGGGGCACATAGCCCGTAGAGTAGCTGTTGGTTGCAGTCTGGTTACGTTCCTTATAGTAAATAAGGATTTTATAGAGGAAATATTATGTTTTAATATTCTGCCCTCTAAAAACACATTTGAACTATGCTAAGCTCAGTCACGTTATTTATTTTTCGATTGCAGCAGACACTGGTTTTGCGACTAAAATATTATGTTTTAATTATTAATCTTATGTAATACACACGAGGTTGACTTTCTACACTCGGGTAAATTTTTTTTGAGTGACTCAAACCTGTTTTCCATGAAAATTTTGCTCGAATTAAGAGACATAGGAAAAATCGCTACACTTTGAGTCGCGACTTTTCCATGCCCATAATTCTCGAATAATTTTCATAGGATAGTTTTTGTCCAAAAAAAATTAATCTGAAAAAATGGGCGAAAATTGAAATGAAAATATTTCTCTCTATTACCTTAAAGTATAGTCCAAGTAAAGACTTCCTTGCATCCAGAAAACGCAACAAAAACTTTACGACATAATTATTATCGCCGCAGGCCATGCGGCATGCCTGTCATCAAACGACCCGACGTACGTTAAAAACCTATAAAGGTAAACGAGTCAATTGCAGTCGAGACAGCACAAAGAGTTATTCTATTTTAATGAGGTCGTAAAGTTTTTGTTGCGTTTTTTATGTGACAGGAACTGATTACTTCAACTATACTATTAAAATGCTATAATTACGGTTTTCATTTGTTGCAGTACCTGCTCTTATTTGAAACTAAATGTATATATATTTATTATACAACATTATTATTAGATCCAGTAGGACATAGATCTTGAAATATTTTTAAAAAATGGAAGAAAAACGTGCTAAAAAATTTAATTGTTTACATAAACAATACGCCGACCTCGTCGTAGTCGCAAAACTGAACTGTGGACTCAATTTGAGCTCCTGATCATCTTAAAATAAAACAAACTAAGTCCTATGTTGCCTTGATTTTCAAATTTTATGTTGACTTCGATATAAGAATCGTTAATAAATATATTTTTACTTATTTATATCTAGAACCACGAAAAAGTATGCATCCCAATAGCGTTTGCGTGGTTATTTGTGGTATTTTTTTCCTTTTTCAACTATGGTTTATGTCAACACTTAACGAAGTCGCCATTATTTCATTTGTTCTACTAATATCCTTTACCTCCCCTATACACAAATACCTTTTAATATACATACCATTATTAGTATTACTCTATTGTAGCATTAGAACCATAAAACTTTGTCCCTGCGCAATTTTATTGCTGCCACAAACCAGAGAAAATCACGGAGCATCCCTGCAGGTACCTGAACCGTGGGTGGGGTAAGAATATTAATATCAATTTTCAAAAAATATGCACACTTCAAATCGATCATTTAGCTAGTGACTTACGCCTGTACTCCGCAACAATGGAAAGCAAATATAATAAAAAAAGTATTTCTGAAGAGCGCAAAATTAGAAAGCCTCTGATGGAGAAGAAGAGACGTTTAAGGATAAATAGAAGTTTGGAACATCTTAAGGAGATTTTACTGGAATGTGCTCCGGAAACCGCAAATAGAAAACGCAGACAAAAGTCAGCCAAGTTAGAAAAAGCTGATATTTTGGAAATGACAGTGAGTTATCTGCAATATTTGCAGGACAAATTAAGTTTCGCCAGAAATTCCTGTGATCAAAAATTAGAAGAAAGTGCTCCTGCTCTTAATTTAAAGTTGGGTGTGAACTATGTCTGTAATAATCATAATCATGACTTTCTTCAGTTTAATAGTTTTAAAAACGAAGCCGCAATGAGGTCTGATGGTTACATGAAGCTAAACAATACACTGTTTCCTGTGCCACAAGTGTCTTTACATGAACATTTGAACTTTTCTCGACAAAAGCAAGAGCAAAATTGTGACGGAAGTGAACGTATCTGGAGGCCATGGTGATTAAACTATTATTTATTCTGTTGATATTACGTCCGCATTACCGCATTACGTATTTTTTGTATCTGTGATATGTTTATAGTTAATTTAAGTAATGTTAATGTTATTATTATTGTGTTTTATTTATTTTGTAAATACTGTAATAGTGTTAACAAATAATGTTCTACTTAAATGTTTGTTTAACATTTAAATTAATTCATACATCAAAGCAATTCTTGTTTTAACAACCAGTTACGTAAACATTGGTACTAATTATCTGTAAGTTACTATTTTAGTTACGTGTAATAAGTACATAGGTATACTAAAAAGAATTCGTGTAATATTTATAGTGAACGCTTCTAATCCATAATGTAACCATTTAGTGAGAAAATTTGATTGTCTTATATGTTTTGTATGTATTGTGTTTATTATGTTGGTAATATATTTATTTTCTTTTAAAATATGAACTAACCTGTTTTAATCCGATATTACAAACATATTTTATTATGTATATTTATTTTAGTAAATGAAATACTCACTGCGCAAAATTTCTTTCAAAAATCAGTTTAGATTATGTTTTGCCACTAAATAGAAATGAATTAAAAATTAATCTTTACTTTAAAATTTATATTAAAATTTTGAGCTAATTTTATATTTATATATAAAAATACTATTTTTTGTCGTTATAAAGTTTGAGAATCCAGAATTCAAATTATTAGGTAAACTTATATCTAACAGACAAACATTATTTCTTTATCATAACTTTAGGAAAAAACACAACATACAGAAATTACTTTTATTGGACTTATGAAATTGTACAAATGAGAATTTTCCTATCAGCTGTTGGCTTTCAGTTTATTTAGCTACCCAAAAGAAAAATAAAAAAGCATAGTTTATATGATTATGCTCAAAGAATGTAACAGAAAATCTTGTAAAACAATTAATATCTTATAAACTTGAAGTGGGATAAAAATGGTTTAAATCAAAATTTTTTTTCTGAAAAGTAAGATGTTATCAAAAATAGAGGTTTTCATTTAAAAAATCAAACTTGACCCCGATATGACCTGTGGCCAAGGTAAAAAACTCGTATCATAACTTTGTTTCCTCGTCGATACGAAACAACTTTTATTTGAAACATTGTTTTTTTCTCAAATGCATTGGTCTCGAGATAGATCGCTATCTCAAATTAAATGCTGTACCCGGTATACCAGTGGAGTGTATCATAATTTTATGCCCGATGAAATCCTACAAAACCCCTAATTTTTGCGAAGTTAAGGAACTAAGTAAGTATCTAGCTTAAGGCCCATTTAGCTAAAATTAAGTAAGTAAGCAAGTAAGTTTTATTCTTTAACAAAAATTATTACAAATACATATAAATAAATATGGTAAATAGGAAAATATAGCGAATATAAAGATATAATAAATACAATAATATAGTAAATATAGAATATAGAGAACATAAAATATAGCAAATTATTACAAACAACAAAAAGAAAAAATACATTAAATTAAGTAAGACATATTAAGTGTGTTAGATACAGTTTTTTAAATTTATTTTCAAATAATTTTAAATTTGGAGCAGATTTAATTCATGTCATAGATTATTAAATAGTCTCAGCCTATCACAAGGTTTTTTTGTAAATTACTGATAAAATTATGTGGCAGGTAATTTGTTGTTAACAATGAAATTACAAAGTAAAAAAAATGTAAAAAAATTCATTTGAAAACGCATTTTCTAAGTTAATTTGGTAATAGTAAACACTTTTTGTCTCTTGTAATATTTTCGAAAAATGCACTGTTTTTGAGTTATAGGCGATTTAAGGACCGAAAATGGCCAAAAGTCGACAACTTCAAAAATTCATATCTCAGCTTCTACTGAACGTTTTTTACTGTTTTGGGTTGCAAAATGATCGTTTAGGTGGATTAACGTGCGCACAAAAAAATTACAGAGACAGACAGAAATTTTGTTTGTCCAAATTTAAAATCTCCATGTATCGTGACATTTTAAGTCTATTTCAACAACAACAAAAGAATATATTTTTTGCATTACTATACTTCCACTGAACGTGGAAGTAATTCTACATATGGTTATCCTCTAATATAGGTAAAATAAGAAACAAAATAATGTTCTTGTGCGCACATTTTGCACATGGTCACAATACTAATATATACATAAACACATTTTAACTAAAACAAATAAACAAGTGGATTAAAATAATGAGTATATTTAAATTACTAGCTAACTTATATGCTAATTTATAATATTAGATAGTCACACAGGAAACAGTACTAAGTAATCATACAGAAAGGTTATTGCTTTTTGAAATAGTATTTTAGGTTTGTTTTTAAATTTTTTGCATTAAAATTTTTGTATTCACCGGGGGGAGTATATTATACATGGACACACCGGAGTAGTCAATCGAGGCGCGTCCAAAATTTGAGTATATTTGTGGTAGCTCTAAGCTATCCATAACCCTGGCAAAGTAATCGTGGGTTTGATTTCTTCTGGTAAACTTTAAGTTGGAAAGACAGGAATGAGTTAAGATGCTGTGTATATAATTACAAACTTTCTTTCATGCTTTCTCTTAATGTTATAAACGAATTATCAAAATACAAGACCATGGTGTCATCTGCATATGGTTTGATATTACCTGAGAGTTGCAATTCTGACATTGAATTAATATATACTAAGAATAATGTAGTGCCCAGAATTGATCCTTGAGGTACACCCCAATTTGATATCTCTACACTGCTTAATTCACCACTTATTCTATAAAAGTTGCATTCGATTTATTGTATATTTATTACAAAATATCAATGGCGCGACACAATAGGCAATATGAGGATGAATTATGATATTACACATGTACGGTCGTGAGCAAAAAAAATAGGACAAGTCTTATAACGGTATTTTGCTAAAATCTAGTTGTGTACATCTAGCTTTAACTTTTGTGACACTGTCAGTTAGTTGTCATAATTTATTGCACGTGCGCAAATAACTAATATGCCGCATATAAGTGATTTAGTTAAATCTGGAGTTATTGCTAAAGCAGAAGATGGATGGCCAATAAGACAAATTGCAGTGCGTTATAATATTGACAAAAATTCGGTGTGTAACGTTTTAAGAATGTTGAAAATAAACGGTTCGATTAGTAGAAATACTGGATCAGAGCGACGAAGGATATCAACTCAACAACAAGATTTGCAATTAGTAAATGCTTTAGTAGAAAATCCATTTTACTCAGTTATTCAGGCTACTGAAGAAACGAATTTTCCTGGATCGAGTAGTACTGGTCGCCGGCGAGTAAGAGAATAGGAGCTACGCTGTCATGCAGCAGCACAGAAATACTTACTTAAAGCTGAGCATAAAGAAGCTCGAGTAGGATTTGCGCTTGAATTTTTAGCGCATGATGCCAATTTTTGGAGCAATGTAATCTTTACAAACAAAAAAAATTTCCAGTCAACGCACAGCGGTTTTATTCGATGAGAATTATATTTCTAACAATAATAAAAGTGGTAAATTTTCGGTCAATATGTAGGCTTGGATATTGGCACGTGGCTGGTGTTTTGTGGCATATTGTGGAACGATTTAATAGTGAAACGTATATTCGAATTTTAGACAATATTATGCTCCCTTCTTTTTCACAATTATTTCCTAATAATGAGTTCATATTTCAACAAGACAATTGTTCCGTTCATATTGCTCATACCCATAACTAACTGGTTTCAAGATAACATCAATGTTCTTAACTGGCCCAGTCATAGTCCAGATCTTAACCCTGTGGAAGAAGTATGGGGACTACTCGTAAGAAGTATCCAAAAACGAAATGTGAGACCACGGAATGCCGAATAATTCTGGAAATAGTAAATAATGCATGAGAAAATATTATTACTAATGATTATTATATAAGGTTATTTAATTCTATGCCAAACAGACTTATAGAAGTTATAAATAGAAATGGTGCAATAATGAAATATTAATAGTTAGTTTCTTGTTAAGTACGATATCCTTTGCCGTTTGATCCAGGATTTCTACTAATCGTACCGTTTATTCTTCACTTTCTTAAAATGTTACACACCAAATTTTTGTTAATGTTATAACGCAGTGCAGTTTGTCTCATTAACCATCCATCATTTACTATAGCAATAACTACAGCATTAAAATAAAAAATAAATTAAAAGTGATATCTGTTTTATTTCGGCTACTCATTACGTATTCAAATAGAGACAGATGTACATTAGAAAAAAAAGTTGTCCTATTTTTTTCTCTCACGACAGTACCAATAATAGTACGGCAGCCCGTTACCAGGATTCTCGACTTATTACGCTCCAGTGATTTTTGTATTTTTTTTGTTAGGTCTCGATGAGTTTAACAAAAAAGTTCAAGCGGACTGACAATGGTAACATTGCGGAGTGACCGAAAAATTCTCTTGGATATGTAAAAAAAATAGTCGATTTTGTTATCCCGACATGTCAGTTTTCTAGCTTGGGTTATCGAGAGGAGTGCATATTATTAAGAAATATATAGAAACTGACATTTTCCGTGCTGTCGATAATTATTGTGGTAAGAAAATTGAAATTTGCCCACAGGTGAAAATCAATCAATCAATCAATCAAAATAACTTTATTTATATTACAGAACAAATATCTAACCAGATATCTACCTCGCATTTGGCCCTGTAACCAACGCATATTGTTTGTCACGTTGGTGGTAACAGGGTCCAGCGGAGCAGCGCTGGTTCAATTTATAATCTTGTTGATTGTATCTTGAGTACATTTAGTGATGCATTCAAGACACAATCAACACACTCATTCTCCTATTTACAAATAAAATTTAAAATGAGTAATATAATAATTGTACACTACTAAGTAGTTGAAAACAGTTAACAATAAAATTTGATGGTATATCACTTATTTAATTTTGTGCTACTGGTGCGGGTACCAAAGCCTATAATGATGGATCCCGTTGCAAGATTTCCAATGGCGAGCAGAGTTACTGCTGAATCTTTTGTACTCTATAATTTCTTGTCTAAATATAATTTTGATTTTACGATGCACTAGAGATAAATTTATATAACAAACAAAACAAACAAGAACAAATAAAACAAAAATGTACAAACATAAACCAAGAGTAATAGGAAAGATTTAACAGTTATGAAATATCAGTACAGATAGGTAGGGGAAGAAGAAGTTATAGTTGGTGAAGGTTTGGCTATAGAGGTTGCCGGAAGATGGGCAGCGTCTGGTAAGGTAAGGTGTGTTTTATTCGAAAGGGGGCATTATGCTGTCTAATTTGTGTTATATTTTGGGTTAGCGGACTATCACCCAGTTTGAAGGTGTAGAATTTTTGAGATATATTCTGGATGTACTCCGCTATTGGCGTTATGTCGTGGCAGCGTGCATAGAGATCTCTGAGGGAGGTGTACCTGTTGGAATTCGAAATGAGGCGCATAAATTTGTGTTCCAATACTTTCAGTTTGTTCATTGTCGTGGCCGACGTGCTGCACCACACCGGCGCCGCGTATGTGATTGCTGGCCTGATCACCATTGTGTACAATAATTTTTTATTTTGTCTGTTAAGTCTGCTACCCCTGACCATGAGCGGATACAGACTCCTGGACAAGGAGTAGACCGTCCGTATTGTCTCATTTATATGCGTGTTAAACGTCAGTCTTTGGTCCAGTCTTACCCCCAAGTACTTCACGCACCTTTTGGTTGGAATTTGGTGTCCCCTGATCGAAATTGGTGTCAGAATTTTGTTCTCAGTGAATCGGCGCGTGAAAACTATCGCCTCTGACTTTTCTACGTTTATCCGAATCTTCCACTGATCGTAATAAGCCGTGGCACGAGCCATGTGCGCCTTCAGCAGCATATTAGCCGCTTGTGCGTTGTGCGAATGCGCATACATGGCTGTGTCATCGGCGTACTTGGCCAGCTTAGTATTCGGGAACTCCGGAAAATCGGAGACGTAAATATTGTACAACTTTGGTGATAGGCACGATCCTTGCGGGACTCCCGCGCGAATATCCCGCCGCGTCTTTACCCGGGGCTTTATTGTTAGGTAAAGTCTTGACAATTTCTGCTATTTCCGAGGGTTTGACCATGACCTTCAGAAATTCACGTTGCGTCAATTCTATGTCATGGTCAATGATTTGGTTAATGTCGTTTTCCATGCGGTCGTGATCGAGATTGTTCGGTATATTGTTATTGTGTATCTGTTCAAAATGGTCAGATAAGTCATTCGCTTTTTGCAAGTCCGTCATTGCTGTTCTGTTGGCGTTTATCAGCGCAGGAATGGATTCCCGTCTACTTCGTAAAGCCCTGGTCAGCTTCTACAGCGAGTTGTCTTGCGGATTCAGTGCTTCTAATTTGTCCCCCCATTTCTGGTTTTTTGCAGTGTTGATGGAGGTTCTGATCTGCCTTTGTAGCCTGCTCATCTCAATCTTGGCGTTGACATCGCGATTTCGCTGCCAAAGCCGTCTCAGTCTATTTTTCTCATGAATGTTTCGTATGACCGCTTCGTCAAGTCGGTCTTTGTAGGGGTTAATTGTTATAGTATTGGCAACAATCTGTTTGGCATCCTGCAGCAATCTTGTGAACTCATCCACTACATTTTCCAAATCGGCGGGAGAGTTGAGAGTGTTATTGAGTGTAAGGTTAGTGTTAATATGTGTCTTATAGAGGTGCCAGTCAGCTCCTCTATAAGATGTGATTTTTCGGGTAATGTCTTCCCTTGGCATATCCCTCAACTCTATGAGAATCGGGTTGTGGTCAGACGTGAGCTCCTCCAACGCCACAGGTGATGTGGAGTTTCTCACGCCTTTATTGACCACTATGTCAAGGGTAGTTGGCGTTGTACCGTTGTCCGGAAAATGTGTGGGATTGTCCGGATACTGCAGAATAAAAAAAATAAAAATAATAAAAAATAAAAATAAAATAAAAAAATCCAGGTCACCGTGCAATGTCAGTTCACTGATCATATAATATTTTGAAGAGTTTATTATAAGAAAAAAATATGAACTGACATTTTTATCGCGTCGTAAAGGAGGCGTTGAATCCCAATGATGTAAATTTTTTAGCGACGATAAAGTTATCACGCCACGTCAGTTTCCGAGTGGAAATCATATATTGTAGCGTGGAAAATGAGAAAAAAGTGGTAACTGACATTTATATCAATGGATTTTTTTCCCAAACTCGTTTTCAGTTCCCGGGGAATTAATGAATTTAAAAAATATTTGTAGAAAATTAGTTTTTTAATCCAGCAACGATATGCACGTCCACCTACGTAAATTTTTTTTATAGATTGTGCCAGGTCCCAGATTTTTCACCCCTTTTCATTTGACCCCTCATTTACAAAAAAATGAACATAATTATACTGAATATTTCGTACTGAACGTGGGCAGCTAATAACATACAGGCAAACAAAAAAAAAATAGTCAAGTCCGTCAGATTAGACCATCATATTCTTATGTATTTTGGTGCCCTGAATTCGAATCTGACGTCAGACTTGCTACTTTGGCTCACAGTATTTTTAAACCTCAAGAAATAGCAAAAAAATCTATCAATTTCTACTTTTTTGGTGTTAAAATGAAAGTTTGAACCGATGGAACAAATTTGACGTCAGATTCGAATTCAGGATATCAAAATAAATTCATAAACCGGCCGTACTATATACACCACTGGGACAGGTTATCTGATATTCGATAGAAAAATTCCGTTTTCTTTCCAATTTTTACAGGTTTACAGAGAGTTAATTATTGATCTAATATTACTTCTAAATACTTCATTTCTGAGACAATGTGGATTTTGCATCTTTTTATAAATAATAAATAAATGGACACCACAGAAATTAAACAACTGCCAATTCCAGAGGCCCGAGGCTTGTGCAGAAGGGGGTTACACATTAAAAAACGAGGACATACAACCATATCTTCCGACAACGCCAGTATCGGAGCCGGAGCTCGAACCCGATAGCTCGATACCCGTTTGATTAACCGCGATTGCCACCTATGCCGTAACCAAAGCGGCTATCAGCTTTAATATAAGTGTCAAGGTTACTGTTTAAGTATTTATGGCAATTCTGTTTTAAACCTAGAAACATATGTTTAGTTTTATGTGCATTTAACTTTATTTTATTAATCCATAACCGTTTATATAACGCGTTAAGCTCGTTGTAATACAGCGAATAAATATATTTAAATAAACTTATTTAACATTTGCACATTTTATAAACTTCTAGGGTCCAAGGGCATTACTATGTGGAATCCCAATATCGCTCCTCATTGTTTCGGATTTATATCCGTTCACTTTAGTACAATGATACCTGTTACTTAAATTGTTGGTTATTCACTCCAATGCTGTAGCTTTAATCCCGTATAAGTTCAATTTCGTCAATAGTCTAGCGATTAATCGTTTAAAAAGTACGCTCAAAGTCAATAAAAACAATTTATATCACCCTCGTTTACATCTTTTCTCGACTTGGCACACTAGGTGACTATAGTCAAATTTAGAATCTTCGTTCTGAATTTGACTATTTGATACTCTACTGTTATCCATCTGTTTGTTTTGTTGTACCTAAATGTCTGTTTGCAAATTTATTTATATATTCAATATTAACACGGAAAAACCTTCCTGAATAGTCCTGAGGATGATTTAATAATAAATCGATAAAAATATATATAATATATATAAAAAATATTCCCATTAACACAACCCATATACAAGAATAAGGCAATTATTATACTCAGCGTTATTTTTTTTCCGGTTACCCGATGAAGGACAGGACTGCCGTTGCCTCCGACTTTACACGGAAGTCGCGCCAGCGATTAATTACAGCCACTCCCCACGACCCGCGCGGTTAGTGACTGTAAGTACCTAAATCATGTGCCCTTAGTAGACAAGGGAACCCAGAATGACTACTTTCTGCATCTGGCCTGCCAACCATTCGGCTGACGTCTGGCAGACCGGTATGGCTTGTAATTGAGAGAGCAGCGTAGGCCTCATCCCACCGAGTGGACGACCATCTTGACAGAGTAGTCAGGATACAGCGCGTGGAGCTCATACCGGAGATCTCGGTATTTTGTCCGTTTTTCCTCCTCCTTCAAGATGATATTTGTCTCGGCGCCGAGAACTCGATGACATACATCACCTTGGTTTGGTGATCGAGGAGTACTATGTCAGGCTTGTTAGCTTGAATTAGCCTGACGGTCGGAAACGAGAAGTTCCAATAAATTCGGCATTTCACGTTCTCGACAACGGACTCGATCTCCCCGGGGGCATAAGGCAGCACCGGTGTTTGGTATACCTCATGCGAGTGCCGTAGATGGTAATAAAGCACTCGTAAAGCCGCGTTATGCCTATGGATGTGATGTAGGCCGAGGTCGCACAAATGGGACAAGCAGAAAGTAAGTGCATGAGCGACTCCGGCGCCTGACGACAAGTCCTGCAGTTAGTGTCAGGAACTTCCACATTCATAACGCGACTACGGTAGACTAAAGTGTTAGTAACACCATCTTGGCAAGCCAGAATAAATCCCTCAGTCTCCGATTTTAGTATTGCTGACCGTAGAAAAACGAAGGTCAGCTTTGTCGATAAACCTAGTGTCTCTATGTTGTTATAGAATACACTATGCATATGCTTATCGACATGCTGCCTGAGTAGATTTCTCTGCTCAGCAGCTTTAATTTGGGATATCAGACGATTTGGTTGAAGCTCAGTTACTGACTGTACGTCAGCACCTCGCCAGCCTCCTCGCCTGAAGTCGAACACGAGACCGAGTTCATCTGCGACCCTTCGTACTGCCTTATATAAAAGTGCGCCAACTCCCACGATTTCATGATCTCTCACAAACCGCAGGAGTAGATCCGAGCTCCTCAATATATTACACGCCATACTCAGTGCTACTCTGCCATGCATACACTCCACACTCAAGAGTCCTCGGCCCCCCTTGTTGGCGTGGGAGGTACACATGCATGCTCCTGTGAATATGCATCATCTTGCGGGTAATCCTGTCCAATTGGCGCAGCTCCTCTACTGTCCACTTAACTACTCCAACGGAGTAGAGCAGAATCGGAACGGCAAGCATATTAGTAGCAGACATCTTGTGTTTCCTCGAGGCGGCGTCTGTACTTACCGCAGAGAGTGTCCTTAACTTGTTTCACGTCCTGGATATGGCGTTGTTGCACCCCCAGGTATGTAGGACTCTCCGGAATCCAGATGTCGTAGGATGCTTCCGTCTGTTAGCTACGCATCTTCAAGGAATTCCCCGCATCGTCCTCTCTTGATATGGACGACTGCACACTTGTCCAACCCGAATTCCATGCCAATGGCCCGCGTGTACTCCTAGACCACCCTGAGAGAGTTTTGTAGTTCGCACTCTCCGGAGGCATCAAGTTCTAGGTCATCCATATAGAATAAATGGGTGCCCTTATGCTTCCGATTGAACGTTATTTTTTACAAAAAGCCAGTCACCCTATTCTGTGGCTCCAACCCTCACAGGGGGAACGTTATCATTATTATTTTGTTTATTATATGACTAAACGTTATTATTATTATCAATGCAATTAAATGTATCCAAAAATATTGCCTGCGTGCGCTATGTTAATCGAAACTGCTTCGTCCCCACGGATGATCTTTATAATGATCTTGATCTACACATAAGAACCTTAAGAGAAAAGTGCTTTATCATTCACTAAAACCGCACAGAAAACATACGCATTAGTCCTTTGAATCATGTAATGTTCATTATTATCGACTCTTAATGGGAGGGTGGAGAGGGGGCAACTTAGTATCAACGTACTTAAATCTAGCAAATACTACAATGGTCCAGAATACATCATTCATTATGTTCAAGTTCAAGTTTTTTATTACAACATAACAACAACAAAAATTGTAGAATGACTATCTTTAATAAATTACCTATCGTATTGAAATGATAGAAATTCGTAAAATATATAAATTTTAATAATTGTTCATTCTTAATAGTAAATATCTCTAATTGCTAACACATACAGCCTCATAATTGTCAGAGCTGACACAATTCATAAAAAGTTGCAAAGACTTCTTTTTTTGTGGGCTTTTGTTTTGATATTTTCTCGCTAGTTCACTATTTGATTCTTGGTAATGCCCGATGATTACATACAGGTATACTCATTGATTTAACAATAACGTAATATTATATTAATGCGAAGGTCACAATACTGGTTAAAAAACACGTAATTGTAATTATTAATAGAGGGTTTACATGAAATCTTTGTAAAATCAAAGCCGACATTCCTCGCGCTTACTAACTCCGGTTCGGTATGGAAAACTTAGTGTTTGTAATACTCTCCGTTAGTGTGTTGTTCTGCACATGTGAAGGTAAGATATCAGTGTATTTTTAACTTAAATGATTCAATTATTGTTAAAATAAATACTTTCTTCTTTATTTTCCCATATACAAAGCATATAAAGAAGATATTGTGATCGTGTAAAAAGTAAATGTTGAGTTTTTGGTGAATTTACACGTTTTCAGTCAAAATAGTGGTTTTTAAAAACTTTTTGTCTGCCGTCTATGGTCGCACCGAGGAGTAAACCGCTAGGCGCAACGTGTACATCTGATTTCCCTTTTTGGGGACATCTTGTCTGATTTCTCCTGATTTCCTCCTAATTTCCTCCTGGTTTCCTCTGATTTCCTCTGATTTCCCTCTGATTTCTTCTCATTTCACTTGATTTTTTTCTACATTAATACTGGACTTTGAAGTTACATTCTACGGCAATCATTCTTTTATTTCGTTATGACTTTCTTTTTAATGTCAAAAATTAAGAAATTTAATTAACAATTTTTTTATTTAAATATTAACTACACCACTGAATTCAGTAACCTCTCAAATGGATAAATTCCATTCTGATTTACTTATTGACGTATTTTTGTATTTTTTTTGACACAAAGCAGAAGAAAAATTCTTTTGGGACACACTGTATAAAGTAACTGCCGGCATTCATTTTGTTTTAAATCTCGCAATATTTTTTCATGAAATTTGGGATTAACCCATTTGAGAGCTTACTGAATCTAGTGTTCTATTTAGAATTTCAACAAAAAAAATCGCTAAACAAACTTTCAAATGTCATGAAACGTCGTAATTTTAAATTTGAGCAAAAAGTCTTTCTGTCTGTCGGTCTGTCTGTCTGTAACTTTTCTTGTGCCCACGTTTACTCTGGAACCGTTTATGATATTGACTTGAAATTTGGTATACTTATGTATAATAACGAGATCTGGAACTAAATTGTATTTTGATCTAATTCGTTGAAGGGTTCGGGGGTAAATGGGGTAAATAAGAGTCCATAAAATTGCAATTTAGGACATGTACGAAAAGTCATAGCCTCAAATTTTTTTTGACATCAGCCACCCCCCACTCCCAATACCACCCCCACACTATTTTGAAAGGGGGTAAAAAAAATTAAAATGCGATTTAGTGTGTATACAAGAATAAAACGTCGCAAAAAAATTTTTTGGCGTTAGCTACCCCCTCTACCACCCCCATTGTCACCCCCACCCTATTATTAAAGGAAGTAAAAATTAAATTGGGATTTAGAATGTATACGAGAACCAAGTGACTCTAAAATTTCTTTGGCATTAGCCACCCACTCTACCGCCCCCATTCTCACCCCGCCCTATTATTAAAGGGAGTAAAAGGTTAAATTGGGATTTGGTGTGTATAAGAAAACCAAGGGCCTCTAAATTTTTTTGGCATTAGCCACCCCCTCTGCCACCCCATTGCCACCCCACCCTATTATTAAAGGGAGTAAAATATTACATTAGGATTTAGTGTGTATAAGACTTGGATACAAAATCTGAATGTGGAAGTAGTGATTCCTTGGGCAGCGGTTTATTATTTTGTAATTTCATTAAACGATTTTGTGGCGGTTCACATAAGACACCTGTCTGTAAAATTTCAGCAGAATTGATGCAAAGATGGCGGAGTTACACGACTATAATATACACACGGACGGGCATGACGAAATTATAAGGGTCCCATTTTTACAGATTTGGCTGCAGTATCCTAAAAAAAAACCGTTAAGATCGGTTAATAAACACATTTTTTACAGCAAAGTTTCCTTTGGAAGTGTGGGTTACAGTGTATGTACATTCGATTTCTTTCTTGGCAATAGCGTCAACTGCATGCCAGACAAGATTCCAGATATTATTATATGGAATAATTTTTTAGTTATAGCGCCAAAAGACAAACAGACATACTGACGAAATTGAATAATCCTATATTTTCGTAATCTACATCATTTCAAACGTAAGAATACACTAAAATCTCGGAAAGTGAACTCGAGCAAAAATGACGATCCTCTACTCAATGCTCTATAACAACAATATACCAATTTGAAATCTATGTCAGCACTACATTTTCATAAAAAAGCCAACATGACCTCACTAACCAATCAAACCCTATACAATTCAACGTTTTTGTCACAATTGATACTTACTCAACTTAACCAATGACAAAAAAAAATACTTATAGCCTCGCTTGTAGCAAAATGATCACAATAAAATAATGGCACAAAGACTAGCACAATAATAACAGCAAGGCGAAGTGAAATAATCACGGTAAACCGAAGTGTCGTTCCAGAGCTTTATCCGCTTAGTATAGTCGTTTGCAATTTTACTCTGCCGATAAAAAAGGCAACAAAAACTTTACGACCTCATTAAAATACTGTTACTCTCTGTACTATTTTACTATAAATTGAATCACTTACCTTTACGGGTTTTTAATGTACGTCGGCGTGCTTGACAACACCATACCGGATGGTTTAATGGCGTTAACAATGAGCTCGTAAAATTTGTGTTGCCTTTTTTATCTGCAGAGTAAAATTGTAGACGACTATACTAAAATTACGCTGTAGAGTGAACTATTGACAGGGTATGTCGTCGAGTATAACCGAGTATTATGATTCTACTTTAAATTTGTCAGTAAAGTTTTCAGGTCGCCATCACTACTTCTTAAACTACATTTTTTTTATATGTTTACTTTTCAAATTGTTAAAAATTATTCCTTGAAATATCACGTTCGAGATCACGTTTTAAGTGTAAGACTCATGTAGGCATTAGGATATATTTATTTATGCACTAAATGGCATCTAAAAATAATTTAAATGTTTAAAACGAATAACTGAAACGCTGTATAAATGTTTAAAACAAATAACTTACACGCTGTGGTTGGTTTTATTTTCTATATTATATATACGTTTTAACCGCACCCACTTTTCTCCGGAAAATTGAAAACCTTATATTAGTCACATTAGTACGATATTATATTGTCTTCGATGTTCCGCTGAAAAATTGTTCAAAATACTCTTTTTTCAAGCGAAAGATATTAACTGAATTGCCTATGCGTATAATATATTTCAACAAAATGGCAGTAGATTTCCTCCTGATTTCCCCCGATTTGTTTGCCCCTCGGGACGCAGCTAGAGTCTGACTACTCAATCGATTTTGCTAAAATTTTCATGCATATTCAGAACGATCACACCTCGAGGGGAAATCGCAAAATCAAACTTAGGGGGAGTTAACCCCCCAAAAACCGAGGAAATATACAAAGTATTTTTTTCTCAAAAGCGGCTTCAATGATTTTGATCATATTAAACACGTAAATCCTTCCTTAGTACTAGTATAAGATGGCATAACTCGCTAGTCCTGAAAAATGCAGGGACGGAGGCTGCGGGCGGAGAAGTTACGAGAATTAAATATTTTCTTTCTCCAAAACAGGTATAACGATTGTGATCAAATTTGGCATATGGATAGTTCCTTAGTATCACTACAAGATAGTATAAACTATACCTGGGCCAATAATTCAAGTCAATAATTGTGACCAACATGAATGGAGCGGACAAACAAGACAGCCGCGCACGCACTGCCATAAGCATACTAAAAGCACGTGCCGCTCCGCCTATACATGGGCCATCTAGCATTCTTTTGCTGACTCGAATTATTGGCCCTAGTTTACTTGCTTTTAGAAAATTTAGGGAGGGATGTTGCAAGGGGTTTGTTTCAAAGAATTAAACAATCCTTTTCTCAAAAACGGCTCCAATGGTTGTGATAAAATTTAACACATAAATACTGCCTTAGCACCACTAACTATAGGGCGTGACGTTAAAATAATGATGTATTTACATTATGGAGTTAAAATTGATAAAATTAAATGAAAGGCGTTTTGTGCACTTCACCTCTTTACTAAATAATGGGGTTATTTGACAAGAACTTAATTATTTTTTAAAACACTCTAAGTGAAAAGTGCTATCAACGACCGAAATTTAAGATATACAAATGATCAGTTACATACAATAAATCCTAAACATGAAATTTTTCGCTCTTTTATTTATATATCAGCGTATGTTTATAATAATCTACCTCTCGACTTACGCGACAAATCAACCCAAATCATAGAAATATTATATACAGGCTGTAACGCAACTTACCCGAAAAATTTTAACCATATATGCACCTTTAAATAAGAAGTCGATTTCTTAAAAAAAAATTTATTAAAAGTCCAACACAAAAAAAGATACAGATTGTTAAAATTACAAATGAATGGAAATGTTAAAATAACGTATTATTTCTATAAAAACTGTTGATAGTTCTGTCCGTTGACATTCAAGCACACCTGAACCCGTCTAATCCAATTTTGTTACACTAGCTGAAGTGTTCTCCCTTCCTGCTGTTCCCGAAGACGCAGATTATGTACAGCTGTTGTGATAAGTTCACGTAATACATCGATATTGTCAACTTCGGTTTGGTAGACTTAATTCTTTAAATATCCCCACAAAAGGAAGTCAAGAGGATTTAGATCCGGGGACCGCGGAGGCCAAGCTACAGGACCACCCCGTCCGATCCAATGTATTCCGTTTAATTGGGTCAAGTAACCTCGGACTTCTAAACGATAATTTGGGGGCGCACCATCATGTAAAAACCACATCCGACTTCGGACCTCCAAGGGTACATCTTCAAGAAAATGAGGAAGATCATTACGGAGAAACTGCAGATATTGCTGACCATCCATCTAATTTGGCAATATGAACGGACAAATTAGGTGTTCATCGATGTTCAAAATGATTCCGAACTACTAGATAAGGATTCTCAATGGTCCAAACGTGCATATTATGTAGATTGGTTATACCATTACGCGTAAAAATACCAAGTGACCAAGGCATCGACAAATTTTCATTAATTTGTAACTTTAACAATTTGTATCTTTTTCTGTGTTGGACTTTTATTACTTTTCAAGAAACCGACTTCTTATTTGAAGGTGCATGTATGGTTAAAAATTTTCTGATAAATTGAATAGACCCCTGTGAAACACCTGTTTCTAAAAAACTTAACTAAACCGATATATTTTTTGCAGATCTCCATTTGATCGAACCAAAACCAGGATTATGTTACGACGTATACCCAGTGGACAAACCCATTTTTCTAAGAAAATACAGCAAATCTTGCACAGCTTTTTTGCCAGAAATTGAAAACTGCCTGGGCCTTAAAACACAGAATGACGAAATTATAGTACTAGACTGCAAAGGTGGCCAGAAAAAGGAACCTGGATGTTACAAAATTATCAACAAAGATAAAACAGAAGAAACCGTTTGCCAAAAGTTGGATGAGGCAAGAGGATGTGAAATTATAACAACACCCACATCGTTATATATTGAAGTATTCTGCTTCCCAATTGAAGTAGGAGAAATTATTTTAATAAAAAGCAATCTACCTAGGCGAGAATAATTTGTATTAGGCCGAAGTTGTCTAAGTTGACTACAGAACTAGCTGTAAATATATTAAGGATGGAAATTTTTATTTTTTTAAATATATGAAATTTTGTATTATAAGTTTGTTGCTAATTTCAAAGTTGTCTTTCACGAAATATCATGGATTACGTTATTAACATTCAAAATATACATATATAATAATTTTCTAATCAGTAGTATTATTACATGACGTATAAGTTATTTAGCTGAATTTTATGGATACAAAAGTCACGGAATAAAAATATGCTTTCAAACATCTTTTCCTCCTACAGAAATGAAATAAAGTTAAATTCATTCTTTCATTTTTGTTCTGCGGAAATTTTCCTCCAACTGTGATTGTTTTCACACTATCCGACGAAAACAGGTTTTTGAGATTTGATTTTATTTCAGTTCCCATAATTATTATAGCGTCATCCTTTAAAACGGGAGGCAACCACCGCCTACAAAATAACAAGCTATCACATACTACAGAAACATTTCTGCTGTGAATTTCCTATTGAATTATAAAAAGAAAACTGAAATTTAATTCATATGAGGTTCTCCCCTTCTGGTGCATGTACTATTAATAATTCAAGGAATGACAAATAATATTTGTCAGAAAGCTTGAGCACTATCTGCTCGTATTTAAATCAAATCAAATCGAATCGAATCGAACCGAACCGAACCGAACCGAACCAAACCAAATCAAATCAAATCCAACCGAACCGAACCGAACCAAAGCAAAGGAAAGTAACGCAAAGCAAAGCAAACACCCCCTCCCAAGTGTGGGGGATGAGTCGGCTATGATGACTGCAGTCAGGGGTTGTCCACAAGGTGGAGTCCTATCACCCTTGCTGTGGTCAATGGTGGTCGATGATCTCCTACATAAAATGAGTAATTCAGGCTTTAACGTCCAGGGATATGCAGATGACCTGGTCGTCACTGTGAAAGGCAAAAATGAGATCATGATTTCCAACTTCATGCAAAATGTCTTAAATATAATATCCAAACGGTGCTCGTCAGAGGGGCTCAATGTCAATCCGAACAAAACAACTATTGTCCCGTTCACTAAAAGGAGAATCTTAGAACTCCAGTACTGAATGGAACGATAATAAATCTTTCCACTGAAGTCAAGTATCTAGGAGTAATCCTGAATCAAAAACTTACCTGGAACTCACATCTGGAAAGGACTCTTACTAAAGCATCAGCGGCAATATGGACGTACCGTCGAGCAAGATGGAGTCACTGCAATTGGAACAGGGGTCACTTATCTGGTATAAAGATGGATCTAAGATGGCTAAAGGGGTAGGAGTGGTAGTAGCAGGGCCGATTTGTAGGCTATCCAAAGCCCTCGGTAACATCTTGCAGGCAGAAATTTATGCCATAGGTCTGTGTGCCCAGGTATGCCTAAATAAAAGCATCCGAAAGGCAAAGATCTATATACTATCAGATAGCCAGGCAGCATTAAAGGCTCTAAGGTCTTATACCTTTGAATCTAAAATTGCCTGGGAATGTAGACAATCTCTGAAGCAACTGGCTAATAACAACAAGGTTACCTTGATGTGAGTGCCAGGGCATGAGGAAGTACAAGGAAATGAACTTGCTGATAGCATTACAAAAAAAGGATCTGAAGCACCTTTCATTGGACCCGAACCGTTTTGTGGCCTAGTCAAGGGACATATAGCGGAGGAGGTCCAAGACTGGGAAAAGGGCCAGAAAAAGTCCTACTGGAGGAATACTCCAGGCCAAAGACAAGCGGAAAAGTTTATAAGTTATTCGACAAAGAATGCCACAAGGCTCCTCGAATTAAGGCTAATCACAGGTCTTCTAACTGGCCACTACCCCTTGAGATACCATCTCAAGAAAATGGGCAAGGCGGTAGATAATAAATTCAGATATTGCGATACTGCAATTGAAACTGCGGAACACATACTTTGCGGATGCAAGGTGTTAGTCCGCACTAGGCAAAAATTCCTAGAACAGGCGGAATTAACGCCTGAAGACATAGGGAAATTAGCTCCCAGGAAAATCACAAGCTTTGTAAAAAGTCTGGTAATCCTGGATAACCACTAGATATAGGGTAACAAAAGATCTTTTAGGTCGAAGTGAAGTAAGGCTGTTCGAAGCCAAACGATCACGTAAAACAATCTACAATCATAGCTGTGACATATTTGCTTATTAAAAATCAATTTATATTTATAAGAAAACATGAGAAAACTTTAAATTCATTATAAAGGAGATCTGTGGGATATTGATTATTTTTTGATAAAATTACTTTAATGAGATATTTTTGGGTAATTTTTAATCCTCCAATGTTTGTTAAATATGTAATGCAGCCCCTTCTTGTATTATTATTCCATAAAGCAGTACTGATTCAGCTAAGGCATGATACAAAATTTTTAATATGTAACTTGGTAAAAGTCTTAGTTGGTAAAATTTTAAAATTATTAAAAGGTTTCCTATTTAAATTGTTGATAAATATGCTCTATCCATTTGAGCTTCTGATCAATAATTAATCCAAGGTATTTTATGTTTGTTACAGCTGTTGTGTAGATGTGCAATTATTTTGAAGGTTATTAAGAATAAGGTATAATTATGTAAATGAATTTTGTTTGGAAGATGTTTGTCATATATACTAAAACACATAAAATTGGTTTTTTCCATGTTGATTGTCAAAAGGTTTTCCGAAAGCCAATGTTATACTTTTGAAAATTCTTCAATGGTATTTTTTACTTCATCCTATTCCATTAAAATAGCAGTATAAGGTGCAATTGTACATTTCATATTTAGAAGTAATAGCTCGTTAATGTAAATTAAAAATAGTGTTGGTCCCAGAATGGTTCCATGAGGTATACCATATTCAAATTGCTGTTTAAACGTACTGAGTTGATCATCCTCATATACCATAATCATATAGTTTGTCAATAAGCTTATTGTGAGAGACTGTATCAAATGCCTTGCTTAAATCAAGAAATACTGCGATCTGTTTTTGTTGTCAATTTTATTATATAATGTATTTATAACCACATACATCGCATCATCAGTATTCATATGTTCCCAAATGCGAAGTGATAATTAGACAATATTTTATTATGATATAAATGATTCATTAACCTTGATTTTAAACACATTTCTAATAATTTGACAATGTTGTTTATCACAGATATTGGCCTGTAATTGCAAATCTAAGATTTTTTGCCTTTTTTAGAGATGGATGTCACAACAGATAATTCTAAAGCATCAACAAATATACCGTTTTCTAGACATAAATTAAAACTGTAAGTTAAAGCTGATGCTATATCGTCTTTTATAAGTTTAAGCATTTTTAGAGGAAATTTTGTCATATCCAGGCGCTGCAGTATTCTTTAGCTTATTTATGTTTTTAATTATTTTCTGTTGTGAAATTGGATTTAAAAATAAGCTACTAACAGATATTTTTCTCTTCTTTAATGTATTATTTACCTCAATTTTGTTCGCCATGTCTTTACCAATAGTAAATAATTAATTGTTGAAAGTTTCAGAAACTAAGTTTATATCATTTATTTTTTCGTCGTTATGATCAATTTCAAATATGTTATTATTTTTCCCCACGTTTAATCCATCTTTTATAGTGTCCCATAATTTTTTCATATTATTTTTATTTTCAATTATCTTATTGCAATAATACTCTTTTTTATACTTTTTTATTCAGTTATTTGTTCTCTTCTGTAATTCTTATATTTTTCTAAAACTGCTATTTTTGGTTTGGCTTACCTTAAGTTTCAATTTATCTGTCATACTAATTGATTGTATTAAGCTGTCTATTGTTAAATGTTTTATTTTTTTGCAGAAGGTTTTACTTTAATAATTTCTGTGGATTTATCCAAATGATACAAGAGATTGTTTAAGAAATAATCATATGTCATGTTTACATCTTTTATTTCATATAGTTCATGCCATGTATCATTTTTAATCAATTCCTTAAGTAAATTGTTGTTTATTTTTGTTATTTTTTTATTTTGAAACAAGTTTATTTTCACTTTTAATGCATTCTATTTTTATTATAATTGGAAAGTGATCAGATATGTTGTTTTGTAATATAATTGGCACTATGTTCAGTGTATTTGTTTTATTGGCTGGTAGTTTTATAAAAAAAATATCCAGGCAAGAACTAATATTGTTCACAACTCTCGTGGGGTTATTTATATAGGGTTGAAAGTCATTTTAACCATTGTATGACTGATGGTCGAGAGGTGAGCGCACTTGCCTCTCACCCAAAAGTTCCGGGTTCGATCCCCGGTCGTGGCAGTGGAAAATACTGTGAGAGGGATTTTTCCACTATACACGGATATTGGGTGTGTGTCCCTTGTCTCTAAATGTGTAGCCCCCTCCCACACAAGGCTCTTCTAGAGCCTTCCGGGATAAAGGGGGTTGTCGTTACCTGTCGTGTATTTATTATTTATTATATATTTAAATATTCATTGCTAATATTTTCTTGATTTTTTAATAAATCGTTATTAATATCTTCAACAAATATTGAGTTTCTCTTTTTGTTTGTTTTTAATAATTGATCTAATTCTAATAGGAATGTGACAGTATTTGAAGACGGCAGTCTATAAACCGCGATGATGTTAAAAATGATATTATCTATTTCAACTAATATGTTTGAACACGTATTTTCAGAAAATTTAATAGTTATAAAATTAGGCAAATATTGGTGTTTTACATAAATAATCACACCATATCGTTTTGATTGTAGTATAGTATAGTAAACTCTAAACTGGCATGTGTATGAGTTGATAATGGGCGCACGACTTCATTTCCCTCGCACACAAAGTTAAAGTAATAGCCCAAAAACACTGTCGTGTATGTCTGCCAAGCTTCTCTCTCACCTATTTTGAGACAGAAATATTGCGATACACACTGAAGAGATAGATAAATTTTAATCTACGTTTTCACGTTTTCAATAAGTTCAGCGATTCTCAAACTCTGAAGATTTGTCATTGGTTATTTAACAATCGTCTCATATTAGAATTAAATTCATCTTTATATGAAATATATAAGCTATTTTTAGTGGTAGTGGATATTCATCCGACAAACGGACATTGCCAAACCACTATAACTAGGACTTGCAATTTTCTAGTATCTACATATTACATGTTTTATAGCTGAATTGTACATCGTGGAATAGCTCAGTGTGTAAGAAAGGTAAGGTGTAAGTAAGTAAGGTAAAGGGAATAAAACATCCGGGATCAAATCCTGTTGCCTACCGATTTTTTAAAAAAATTTATTATATTAAAAGTTAAACATTTTTCTTCTAAACATTTTATCTTATTGATCCGCGCCGCAAGTTTTGTTAAAACTTTCTTTTCGTTAAACATTTTTCTTGTATTATTCCGCGCGAGTTTATCCCTTGGTAGGCCATAGGCCCTCAATCCTTCGTGTTTTATTTTTTAAGGTATTTTTTTACAACCCATTTTTGTATCACCTGATGATATGGGCGTGGCGTATCTATAGTTTTTATCCAATAAACAGACGTACCATCTACAGTTTGCGGTTTTACAAAAGAAAAGGAAAACAAGGGACCCTTGGTACCTCTTGAACGAATTCATGAAAGAGTTTCTGAAGCCTTAAACATAAGTCTCTGAACAGTTAGCAGAATTAAGCACCAACATATTAATAATGTATCCTTGAAAATAAAAAAACGAATTAAAAAGAAACCAAAAACATTAGATGTACGTGAAGGCGTTAAAATGCAAAAAAGGGAAGTAATTTATAATTTTTATGAATCGAAAACACATTTTACATTAGATACTTTGAAGGAAATGCTAAAAAATAAGGGAATCATTGACGTCTCTAAGGTAAGTCTCTTAAAACTATTAAAACATTGTGGATTTAGGTATAAAAAAGATTATAACGAATGTAAATAGCTCAGCAAAGGGTTGTATTTTTAAGAAAATATATGGAAAACTATGACAGTAACCTTCGAAGGGTTGTATTTATAGATGAAACATGGGTATTTGCCAATGGAAGTGTTCGAAAATCATGGCAAGATTTATCAAAAAAAAGTGTCAAACACAAAAAATCAACTGTAGGAAAGCGATTCATTATTTTGCATGCAGGAACATCAGATGGCTTTATTCCGGGAGCAAGCTTAATTCTTTCTACTACCAATAAAAGTATAGATTATCACGATAACATGAATTGTGACAATTTTGAAGAATGGATACAACAGCAACTACTACCAAATCTTGAAGAACCAAGTTTAATTATAATGGATAATGCTTCGCATCACACCCGACAATTAAATAAACAATCTACTTGTCAATGGAAAAAGCATGATATTGCAGAATGGTTAACTAAAAATAATATTCCTTTTCCTTCTACAGCATTGAAAGCGGACTTGTTAAATCTTGCTAGGAGTAATAAGAAAAAAATGTACTTTGTTGACGAACTGCTGCGTGAGAATGGGCATAAGTTCATATTTCCTAATATTTTATGATAACACCTTTAATATTTTTGTATAATTATTTAGCGATTGCATTACAGTTACAGACATATAATCATTTGTAAATTATTGTAAACTGTTTGAGGACCACTGTCATACCTGAGCTATCGAGTAAATAGTTTCTTACTTCATACGACGAAGCGACCTTTGGACCCGCCAAGTTAGAGTTTACTCGACTTTAGTAAATGTTATAACCTCTTATGTTAACATTTTCCAGGTCAGTTATATTCCAAGTTTCTGATAAAACTATGATCTCAAATGATGCTATCAAATTTTTTAACAGGATCATTAAATCATCAAAATTTTTTCTAATAATTCTTATGTTTAAATGAATAATATTTATTGTACCCAAATTTATTCTATTTTTTTTATTAGTTCAATGGTATGTTCGATAAATACATAATTTTTAATCCCTGAGTTTTATCCAACTCATAAATGTTGTTCATCAAAAAATTATACGATATAAAAATAAACGAGGGAGGATATCGTTCATTTAATAACAACGATAATATTTAAATTCCCCTCATAACTACTTGGACAATTAAAGTAACTTCCCATTCGACTTTTAAAACAAACTGGTTATACTAAAACTGGCAGAAATTTATTCAAACGATTTCTGGAATCATGATCACCAAAACACAATTGCTTTATTTATATAGATGATTCCTTTGAACTCTCGTACATTTAATAAGGCTGAAATAATTACCTTCTACAATTGCAATTAGAATAATGTACAATTTATTCTGAAGGACAAGGCAAGAATCGTGTAATGGTAAAACTGGTAGGTAACTGGCATTTTTTAAATTGAGGGATACCGTATTTATCACTTTATAAAGACATACTTAATATTCAACTAGGTTTGTAAAATTCAATATGGAAGCATTAGTGTACACTGTTTTCTGTGTTTTCTTTTTAATATGTGTAAATTGTCAAGGTAAGTTTATGAACATCAGTTTTATTATTATTTTTTTTTTTTTGTTTTTGGAAACCAAGAGGTGTAATGGTTTTTAGCTGTACTTTATTAAAATAGTTTATAAAACACATATGTTTCCCATCTGACAATACAAAGGAGCTCTCGTGCCTTATATGAAAAATTAATAATAGATTATTGTAAACTTATTTTCTTTGTGCAATTTATATGGCTTAAATATCTTTATTCCTAATGCAACGCATATTAATTTTAAAAAGGGGCCAATTAAGATATTCGTTCTGTTAGAACAAAATGCGTGTAATATTTCATAAAAAAAAACATATTGCAATGTGAATTTTAACATGACTTTAATGTGTTGCAAACGATGGAAATTTCATACTTTGTGTGATCGAAAAAGTAAAAGTGTAAAAAATTAGTCTTAATCTCTCCAACAATTTTACTTTATGAATACATTTTTTAAATTACACAATGGAAAATAAAAAAACTGAGGCAGTTCTAACAGAGGTTCTGAAATTTAGCTATCTTGGTAATATTATATCTAACATTTTCTAGTCAATAATGATCTGCTGGATACAAATAGTACTGAATTATTTTTTCTATAACAGCCCCGAAAATATTTTAAAAAAATTTTTTTTTCGAAAACTGCTAAGAGTTTGGCAGCTGTCCTTGTAGTAAAACGGATAAACTCATTTTTATTAAATGATTTCAGCTACCTTCATATTCATAAATACCGTAAATTCGCTGGCCGAGTAACTCAATGTTTAAGCATTGGGTTTAACGCTGTACCATTGCGTTCCTTCTCGACGTACAACAGTCCCATGATAGGATCTGGCATAACGGACTACTGTATACACTTATAGAAGAATATAAATTCCCTAATTATATAACACCTCTCATTAATAATTTTATTAACTCAAGATTCATTATAGTTAACGTCAATAATAATTTTTTTCCACGACCGGGAGTAGAAATCGATTTCTATGGCATCAAAATTGTGACAGAAGTAAAGCGTTTACTCCCTAGGGACGAAATAAGATAATAATTTCCCTAGGGGAGTTTTTAATACATTTTGTTTAACTATTGGGCATGAAATAAAAACTCCCCTAGGGAAATTATTGTCTTATTTCTTCCCTAGGGAGTAAATGCTTTACTTCTGTCACAATTTTGCTCCAATTTATTATAATTCTTTATTTATGAAATAAATGTTTCTACTCCCGATCGTGGAAAAAATAGTATATACACCTCGGGAGAGACCGCCATTTTTCCCTCGATGTATTTGTTGCCCTCGGGTTTCGCCCTCGGGCCTCAAATTATACCTCAGGAAAAATAAGACGTTTCTCTCCCTTAGTGCATAATGTACCATTTGACTCAAAAGACTATCAGCAAGGATTTCACAGTGATTATCTTGTCCCCTATCCTATACAATATCTATACCGCTGATGTCCCTTCCCATCCATCATCCCACCTCCTCCTATATGCGGATAATACCGTCGTCTACAGGCAGTCGTTTCATGCTCAAACGACAGCCCAAAAGGTGCGGTATCATCTGACAAGAATCCGAAACTATTATAAGACATGGAAGATAGAGATTAACGAGAACAAGACAAAGTATTACTTTCCATCGCAAATTTACAAATATACGTAAATTGACAAATTTGAAAATATATGACACATCGATTAGGCAAAGAGGCTCAAACGTCTAGGGGTAATCCAGACTGAGTTTTAGATCCCATATTACTCAAACCATGAAGAAAACGTACGCGACGGTTAGTTAGTAGCAGCTTTATCCGCTGACTAACAGGCGGAATAAGCTTACAACAGACAATAAACTGATACCATACAAAGTTATACTGAGACTGATACTGACCTACATCTATGTGTCATGGAATTTGATTCCCGACACGTAATGCAAAAGACCACAAACGATACAAAATGCAATATTAAGATCACGAACGAACAACGACAGACATGTTCCGATTGCTTAATTACGTAGAATAGACAAAACTTCTCCTATAAGAAATATACCACTAAAGCAACCCAAAAGTTTTTTGCGCAGACAATTCAATGACCAGAAATGACAAGAAATATAGCAGACGCACGTGAACACGAGAACATAGAACGCTGGCACAAACTGTTACCTACAGATTTTCAATATACACTAGACCAACGAAAAATCATTTCAGAAACATAGCATTACAGAGACAATCTTTTCCATGGCCCCCCTCACTCCCCTTTCCACACCATTATCGAATGAACTCAAAGTCCTCCTCTTTTGGATTCCCTCTTATTTTTCTCAATTACAAACTGATTTTAGCTAAGTAAGTTTTTGATTTATTTTCCTACAAGAATCGCAAGTAACACTTAATATGAGAAAACATTGATAATATATCTAAACTTACTATAGAATAAATTAAAGGCGCGTTTATATTATGAAGTAAAACAGCTATATGGCTGAGATATAGCTCCGCTATAAGTTCTTGAAAGCGCCTCCCGAAAACAGCTCGACTATATAGTCGAATTCAGAAGCTATCCGTCTGTTTTCTATAGCGCAGAGCTAGAGGGGCACTTCTGTTTGTAGCAGGGCTACTATATATAGCAACGGTTGGTCGGTTTCATCATACTTTATGCCCTTCAGGCCGAATAAAAAAAAAGAGCCATTTTTTAATTTATGATTCGTTTAGTAAAAGATGCCACTATATCACACCAGTACAAAAACTAATCCAACATCCTACTAACAAATAAACATACTAACACACAACAACCAAATCTACACGTACCACTACAAGCATGCACACTACTCATCCCACACAACAGCCAGCCATGAGCACGTTACGAAAACTTAAATATTTTATCCTGCGGCAAGCACCTTCGGGTGGATAGCCCAAGCACCCCAGAAGATGGGGGAAATACTTTCAATGGTTTCGGTTTGTTTACTCGTACTCTTGTTATTAAGGGGTGTTGTAGCGAGTGTATCACAGCGAACTTCATAACAATATGATGGGTCTTCTGCTCTATCGTTTAGATTTAAGAGCTCACTACCATTGTACTTATTTCACACCTGTTTGCCATCTTAAAGCGGCTTAGTGAAATTATTGTTACATAGAGCTGCTATCAAATTGACACGTTTTAATCACGATTATGTAACTCACCTATTTAGTCGAGCTATTCATAGTTGATCTATGTCGCTCGGCTATATAGCTGCTACATGACGTAAACGCGTCTTAAGAATGCACTGTCTAAGGAAAGAGGCTAAATATAATAGATTATTGGCTGAATATACCGCTCCCGTCACTGCTTCACGTCTTATGACCCTTGTAACATGACGGTGATAATGATCCAGAATGTCAAATAAAATAAATAAAAGTAAAACATTTAAGATACATTGTCAACTTTAAAAAATGACAAATACTTGTAGTAGCGAGGTCCTGGAGTCAAATCCTGGTCAGATATGGATGTTTAGTAAAGTTTTTTTACGTATTGTCAAGACGGCAGCAGCGAGCCCGACCGCGGTTGTGTGAGAGACAACACGATTAGACGCTGTTACCACTTCCGAGTTCGAATCTCAGCTGCGGCAGATGGCAATGCCGTAGGAAATGGATGCTGTATCATTGTCTATGTGCTCGAGTGTTCTGGTCGATTAATGGAATAGCCTGTAGCTAAACTTCGTCGGGGAGTTAGTATAGACAAGGTCATAAAAATTACGTGTTGATTAATCAAGAAAATGTACGAGACCAGTAAATTAATACATTTCGAAGCAGTTTTTTAGGATCTCGGATTTTCGCTTTAAATTGTAGCGTTTTAGGTATTTATAAAAAAAAAAGTTCGAGCAAATATTTTTGGGGGTTCATCATCAAATTCATTCCCAAAGCCCAAAAAATCTGTTAATTTCAGTGAAACAAAGCGATGATATTGGTCTTTGGCCTTGGCCACGTACTCAAAATCATTTCGGGGTAAACTTATTTTTTTTAAATGGAAGCCTATAAGTTTTATTGCTGCGTCTTATTTTTCAGAAAAAAAGAAGTAACTTTTGTCTCAATCCATTTTTATCCAACCTCAACTTTGTAAAAGAAGCAATCTTTGTATGAAACTTTTTTTATTAGACCTCAACTTTGTAAGATATTAATGATCGATTAACAAGATTATGAGTTACTTTTAGTCAGTCGAAATTATTGACTTTAGAAAGGTGTACAACAGAAAAAAATATGACTTTTTGTTATAAAATTTGGCAATTCAGAATTCAGCTTATTACGCAAATTTATTCAGCACGAAAGTGAAACAAGTATCTTTTATTTAAAATAAATTTTATTTAGAATGTTAGTGAAAAGGTATTCAATCATTTTAATAATTGTTCAACATGATGACCATGACCTTCGATACACTTCTCAATATAGCACATTTAAATGAATTTAATGATTCTCTAGAGCAGGTGTATTTAGAACCTCAATCGGTTATTGTGATGGGCGATATAAATATATGGCTATTGAATGAATATGCATTAGATACTAGAAAATTTTATCTGTCATTTCAAATTTTAATTTGCTGCAAATAGTTACAAATCCAACAAGGATAACTGAGACATCTGAGTCACTAATTGATGTAATTTGTATTAGTGAACATTTATCTTATAATATTTGTGACATTTATGATATGATATGTAACATTGATCAATTGCTTGTATTTTGTGAAATAAAATTGTTGGATCTAAGTCTAAATCGTTTTCTATTTACTATAGGAATTATAAAGATCTTGACGCTACTAGAATACGCTGGAATTATATTGACGCTATTGAGGACTTAAATATTAGAACTGAAATACTGAACAACACTATTCTGTCTCTTTTGACATATATTACATACAATTTAAAAAAGATGATTCAACAAAAAATAAAGCTCATTTAAAATATATAAAAATAAATCAGAGACTAACAGACTGCCATGTTACATTAAGAAACTACGTTAAACATGCTATTAAACGTGAAAAAAGGCTTATCTTCAGATTATTCTTGAAAAAAACCCAAAAAAATATGGAAAACCTTACGGAATTACTATAACAATAATAAATTGAAAGATGGGCAATTTTCCATGAAATATATCAATAATGGGGATATACAGGGTTGGGCAATAGTGCGTCAGACCTCGATATCTCGATAAAATTGCAAGTAAACTAGATAAAACAGTCTATAATTGAAAATTATATTGTCTGAAAGTTATTTGTGGCATTCTACGAATATTCTTTCCTATTATTTGGGTTTTCTACCACATGTATTATTATCCTCTTCAAAACAAATCACCGAAGCTACAAAATAATAGAATTATTGGAAAAAAAATTATTAATTATTTTCGAACATACAGGGCGAGCCAAAATGAAATTACAGGACCAAGTGCCTTTTTTTTTAATGGAATGCTATGTATATCAGTACATTTTTTGAAGCCTCTTTCTAGGCTCTATTTATTCTTATATTGGCATTGAATATCTCTCAACCACTTGGCATTAATAAATTTTTTTGTTGATATAATGCAATCTGCAGATGGATATTAATAAAATCACGACAGTCACAATTATGGGTTTTAAGAAAAACTTATGTGGATACCAGTTACGAGACATCTAATTAACGTTTTTGGACCATTTTCATTTCCTAAAAATGTACAGGGTGGCCAAAAATTATTCTTCAATTAAGAACATTTTAAATTGAATTTTCTCAATTTACATTTTATATATGTTCTCTGAGATGGTTGGAACTCATTATTTAAGATCACCCCATAAATAGAAGTAAAGAGACGTTAAGTTTGGTGACCTGGCAGGCCATGCATGTACCACCTCTACCGATACAGCGGCCATTGCAGCGCCGAATATTACTCGTGCAATTTTGGAATTCTAAAATCTTATAGTGACAAAAAATAACATTTGTTTTCAGTTGTACTCCTTTCTAAATTTAACGGTTTTAGATAACTAAAAGTAATCAAAGGACTTGTTAACCAATGAATATCAAACAAATTTAAGGTCGGATAAAAAAATTTCAGGCAAAAGTTACTTCTCTTTTTCTGAAAAATATAGGTGCAATAAGAAATAGGTATACGTTCCCATTTAAAAAACAAAGTTGACCGCGAAATGTCCTTGAAAACGTGGACAAGATCAAAAACCAATGTCGTCACTTTGCTTCCCCCTTGGCACCAAACAACTTTTATTGTTCTAATATGCATGCTGCTTTTGCCGTTCACGCGCTCAATGATTGCGACATCGTGTTAAGTATCTTCTAAATGGAAGGAGTTAAGAATTATTTTCCAACTAAACTCCATATTTAAGTTTTTCTTCAGATTGCAAAAACTTTGCTAAATAAAATTTTCATTAAAAATGTAAGAAAGGAGTTTGCTTACTGTATAAACTATATAATGAAATTTGTGAATATGATAATGATAATAGTGCAACCCGTATCACAATTTTATATTTAGCATAACCGACAGTTGTCGCAGAACTACGTCAGTAATTAGAGAGGGACAGAACAAAATATGCCCGTGAGCATATCAGTAGAATAGATAGGAGAGTTCTGGACCAAAATCTCATGTATTTTCTTATGGAGGTTCAATTTGCTGAATTCTTGTTCTGGAAATTTAGCACAGTATGGATTCGGAGCAAAGAGTATGCGGTGGATTCGAGATTCTGATAAACCACACCTTTTCGATATGCCTTTTAGCAGAAGGTGTTTAGGTTTAAGATATTAATTATTGTTTCGACCGAACCAGGCTTACTCCGCCCGGTCCTGCAACCCGCCATCGCGATCAACGCGAAGGTTGCATGACCGGTCCCGGGATAAGTCCCAGGGAGGTACCCTTATATTGTTAATTTTAATAAAGGCATTTTGTATTTAAATCCATACGGTTCTCATTGTCCCGAACCAAACTTCTGCAAAATGAACTTCCATAAGAAAATACATGAGTTTTTAGTCTAGAAGTCTCCTCGCTATTCTACTTATATCTCTTAAATAATAATATCATGGTCTATGCTATTAACAAGTAACTTTCAACTAGAACCTGTACAAAAACCATTCATCCAATTGTAACAAATTCATAACACTTAAAATTTTCATCCGTAATAGGGGTCAAATTACTTTTACTACTTATTTCTTAACTTTTTCTAAAATCTTACGAAACATTTAACTTCTGCATACTTTGATAATTATATTGAGGTATTCAATAAACCTAGTTTATTTTCTATCTATTGTAGATCTCCACGTAATAGATCGTCAACCAGGCCAATGCTTCAAAATACACAACTCCAATCAGCCACATCTCTATCAAAATCCACGCAGACCAGAATACGAGGACCTTTATGGCTCCTGCACCCAATGGTTGCGAGAAAATAAAAATTGTCTGGGCCTTCGAACACAAAACAATGAAGTCATAGTGATATTTTGCAAAGGCGACCATAAAAGACGACGGCCAGGATGTTACAAAATAATCAATAAGGATAAGAGGGAAGAAGTTATTTGCCAAAAGCTGAACCGAAAAGAAGGCTGTGAGGTCATTACTACCAGAACAAATTTAACAATTGTTATTTATTGTAATTCTACAACAGGATCTTCAACTGGTGTTGTAGATGTCAAAGATAACAGACCTAGAAGACAGTAATATTACGATTTTCTTGTTAGTCATGTATTTGTAAACATTGTTTTAATATTAATCAATGATAATTCTATCTTATTTTGACTAAAATCAAAATATTAGGAGTATTAGGACCCATCTTTTTATGTGCAATTACTAAGTTGTTGCCAACAAAATTGTATACTGATTCCCTATGGCAGGGTGTCATTGAACTCGAATTTCGATATTTTCTCCTTTAAATGATATAATTTTCTTTATTTAGCATAAAACTTATATTAAACATCCTTTTTTTTAGTGGAGTGGAGTGAAGTTTCACCAAAACGAACTTATTTTTCTATGGCTCCATGTAAAATTTTCTCTATAAATCTATATTTACTCCACTATTTTCGGCAATAAGATTTAGAGACTGTACAAAATTATATATTTTCAAATTCCTTTTAATTATCTTGAATAGAATCTGAAAACAAGAGATCATCCTTATAATATTAATAAATTGTTGCGAAAGAAATATTAATAATGACCTCAAATCATTTGCTCAAACTGTATGAAAAATGTAACTCTTAAGACTGTAACAGCCCTATAACTGTTTTAGTTTTTATCCAATTTAAATAAAATTGATTTCAAAAGATATAGGACCACTACAAAATCATAGAACTTAAAACCACCAAAAACGAATTGTATGCTAAGATAATCATAATTATAAGATACTGTATAAAAATAAAAGAGTAAAATACACAGTATTAAAATTGTGAAATTAGTCAACATTGAATAGTTCTTGAACTCATATAAATTTTTTTTATGTCAATAAATTTTGTCTTTGGGGATTTGGTGTGGTTTGAAACTCCCTCAGGGTATAGATAAAATTGCCTATTAGAAACCTTTTGATTTTGATCTCAAATTTAAGACTTGATATGATTCTGTACCCTTATAGTTATCAAGTAGTAAATTATAAAATGTCTATCCGGCGTAATGAGGAGATTGTTTATCTATGGGTAACCACATATTTGAATATGTTACCTTTGCTTCAAATAAGGTTAATATCGTTATGGTTTTTGAAATTATTTTTATTTATTTGTATGTATAATAACAATTAATATAAATAAATTGTGGTGAAAGCTAATAAATTGTAAGTTTGAAAGAGTGCCACAAAAACCCACCTAAAAAATGATTCCTAAAAAATCAAATGATGCGTCATTCCAGAAATTCAGTGTATGAGATATTAGGCAGCCATTTTATTTAAATTACGATGTTAAACAACGCAATAATACAGATGAATCATTAAACAAAACGTGAATAAATATAATCGGGTGTATATTTACTGGGCAGTCAAAAAACCAAATTTTACAACCTCATTAAAATACCGTTACTCTCTATACTATCTCGCCTGCAAATTGGATCATTTATCTTCTCAGGTTTTTAATGTACATTGGTTTGTTTGATAAGACCATGCTGAATGATTCACCGGTCGTAATAATTAGCTCGTAAAGTTTTGTTGCGTTTTTTGACTGCCCAGTAAATATACACCCGATTATACAAGACAGCATGAAATTTACCTTATAAAAAAAATATTAGACAAAAAATTGTATCCATTTAATACCGGCATTGCATCATTTTCCAAAAACAATTAAGAAAATATATTCGTTTAAAATATAATTACGTGACTATGTTAGTGGTAGATTAAAAATATATGCATGTTCTAATTAACAATTAGACACGAAAAAGCATTAAAACAACGAAATATAAAATGGAAATGAGTCATTAAAACCAGTCGCTTAGAAATGTCTTCAAAATAGAAAAGCTATAAGCACTTAGTTTTTCGTAGTGTATTTAACTATAACTATTGCTCTTTAAGTTTTAATAATTCATAATAGATTTTAAATATATAATTATGTAAGTAGCTGTATATCTATATATTTATATGTAATTATATGTAGAAATGTAGGTATACGTATATAGAGTTTATTTAGTAGAATGACTTCAAGGATATATTATGGTGCAGTATCTCGGAAGTTTAACTTCGGAAAAAGGCTACTGGTCGTATTCCGTTTTTATTTCATAAATTCGTAGTAACTGGGTTTTAGAAACTTTACTATCCTACGCGAGTTTTATGTCTTTTAAATGATAAATATTATAAATTTAAAAGAGAATTAAGGGTTAATGACCTCTTTTACAACATTATTCTTGCCAGATATCTAGGGAGTATTATAATTTCCTACCTATTCTTAGATAACGTTTGAGACAATAGAGTCGTTAGTGATTTACTTAATCGAGAAGCAGTTTGTACTGAAATTTTCACTATTTCTTAAATGCTTCTCTAAAATGGTAGATTTACACACTAAATCTATATATTACTTACTAACAATTACTGTTATGACCTTGCTACTGTCTAACTTTGCAGAATAAATGCTTTAAATGTATTTCATTACCTACTTCTAAAAATGAGATATTTAGTAAAGCCCCTGTGCTCTTCGTGAGCATATTGTGTAAGTTCACAGTAAAACTAATTGTGACAACATATTTTTAGTCTATGAATATGTATTAATTATTTGTGGTTATACAATACAGGGTGTCTCACCGGGAACTGAATCGATCGATATAGAGAAAAGTACGCATCAGAAAATTTTGAAAATTTAGACAATTACTAATGTCTATGTGGCCAATCCAACTAAAATAATTACAAGCAGCTGGCACTTCCGCTTATACCGGAAGTCAATACCAACTTGCTTATTTCAAATGGAACACCATTTATATTTTAGGGGTTTCGAAAATAGCGTAAAATTCTGAGTCGAAAATATGTAGCATATCCTATACCCAAATCCTATATTTGACATTTTATAGAAAATTTTACAGGTGCAACGGTTTGCAAGAACCGTTATAACTTTCTTCGTGTAAAAGATCCTCGTTTGCTTCTTGTCACATAAAAAGAACACAAGGGGAACTACTTTCTACAACTGAAATAAATTCAATAATGTCATAACAAGTGTTTCGTTTTTCGCGTTACATTTTGTCAACTTCGCCGCGAAAACTTGTTTAGGTCAAATGGAACACCCTGTATTTTGTTACGTCAAGTTGTGTAAAATTGAATTCACTTTTTTCTAATATTAGCATCGTGGGGGTTAAAGTTACAACTTTTTGAAATATTTGCGATTTTATTAGAAATTCATGAATTGTTGTAATCATTTCATCAAAATAGTCATGATTAGAAACAATCAGTCATTATCTTATGTCAAAAAATGCCAGCACGATTAAATTATACCAACGAAAACTTTTTAAATTTGTTTATTATTTATGGAAAATGTGATAAAGTAATATCAAGAACTTGCAGCACATTTGCTACTCGATATCCACAAAAACGCAAAATAACACTAACACTGTAACATGCGTATTAATCGAATTGAAGGTATGGCATGAACTAAAATCACAGAGATAAGATCTATTTAAAATATGATTTCATTTTAATTTAATAATTGCTCAAAATTCCGCCCTTGAACCTCGACACATTTTCCGCACCTTCGGATTAGTTCCTCATGGGTAGCTCTTCTAAATGAATCCTGTGATATGTTTTGAAATGCATTTCTTACTCTTTGCAAGCAATCTTCAATGGTTAGTAATGGGCCCTCATAAACTTTCTTTTTAATAGTTCCCGAAATGAAATAATCCAGAACTGATAAATCGGGCGAGCGAGGAGGCCATAAGAAAGGTCCATTATTGGCAATCCATTGATCATAAGAAGTTTCTTGTAAATAATTATTAATTAAATATGCGTTATGTGGGGGAGCACCGTCGTGCTGATAAAAAATGTTTCTATGTCCGGCGAGAGGTAAATTTTCTAAATAGTTATTATTCAAATTTTGTGAGATATTCAGATATCTTTCACCTAAAAAAAAAAAACACCGTTTAAATTTTCCTGATAAAATTGTAATGCCAACACTCTATCGTTTCTTATTGCACAGTAAACATTGAACTGCCAACTTTCCTGAAAGTTTCGCTCTCTGGACATATGAGGATTTGAGTCACTCCAATAATGTGAACTGTGTCTATTAAAAAGTCTATTTTTAGTAAATTTTGCTTCATCTGTCCATATAATATTTCCCAAATAAGAATCGTGACCCTCAGACCTTATTAGAATAAACTCTTCTTAGGAAATCTGTTTCTTTTAATCCTTGAACCATATGGAATGAAAACGGGTGAAACTTATGTTTTAATAAGATTCTGTGAATTGAATCCTTGCATAGTCCCGATTCCAGAGCAGCTTGTCTTAATGACATCCTTGGAAATGCATGAAAATATCCTAGAATGACTATTTCAATGTTTTAGTCATCAACAATAGGCTTCCTTCTTTGCATTTTTGCCTTGACAGAGCCATAATTTTAAAAAATTTCCGGTATGCGTTTTATAGTGTTTGGTGACGGTTTCCGTTTTTCTGGATATCGAGTAGCAAATGTGCTGCAAGTTCTTGATATTACTTTATCACATTCTCCATAAATAATAAACAAATTTAAAATTCTTCTTGGGTGCAATTTAAACGTGCTGGCATTTTTTGACATAAGATAATGACTGATTGTTTCTAATCATGGCTATTTTGATGAAATGATTACAACAATTCATGAATTTCTAATAAAATCGCAAATATTTCAAAAAGTTGTAACTTTAAACCCCACGATGCTAATATTATAAAAAAGGGAATTCAATTTTACACAACTTGACGTGAAAAAATACAGGGTGTTCCATTTGACCTAAACAAGTTATCGCGGTTTGAAGTTGACAAAATGTAACGCGAAAAACGGAACACTTGGTATGATACTATTGAATTTATTTCAGTTGTAGAACGTAGTTCTCCTTATGTTCTTTTTATGTGACAAGAAGCAAATGAGGATCTTTCACAAGAAGAAAGTTATAACGGTTCTTGCAAACCGTTGCACCTGTCAAATGTCCTATAAAATGTCAAATATCTCTGAAAGGTATAGGATATGCTACATATTTTCGACTCGGAATTTAATGCTCTTTTCGAAAACCCTAAAATATATAGGGTGTTCCATTTGAAATAAGCAAGTTGGTATCGACTTCCGGCATAAGCGGAAGTGCCAGCTGCTTGTGATTATTTTAGTTGGATTGGCCATACCGACATTAGTAATTATCTAAATTGTCAAAATTTTCTGATGCGTATTTTTCTCTATATCGATCGATTCAGTTCCCGGTGAGACCCTGTATATAAGTAATAAGTAATGGAATAGTTTAGATACGGCCATTTATTATCCACATCCCTCCCCAATTAATTTTATGCAACATTTTTGTTAAAACTTTAATGCAATATAATTTATTACATAGTCACTGAGGTTTATGTATGAAAGATTTGCATTTGTAGTTGCATTTGAAAAATTTACTCTAGATCACTCGTACTATATACACAACAAACAGCAACTTTATGTTTTTACCATACAACGTTGCGAAGAGCGGACTTATGACAAGGGAAAAATATTGCAAATTACTCGTAAATCGTGTACATTTGACTATTTGAAACTTCAACAGTGCCTAGGAAACTTTACTGTGTTTAGTAGAAAAATCATTTTATTATAGTTTTAGAATAAATAGTTGCACTGCTAATATTCCAGTCTACAATACTTTTCGGGGAAAAATAATATTCCAATATGCTTTGCTTTTGTGTAATACAGACATACAATTTAACGCCGATATATATCATAATTTTATATATGCGAGGCATTGAAACAAATATACATAAATATCCATAAAACCTCGATTTCGAAATAAAAATAGAAATAGCATGGCACTTTTCAGGAAAAATTTACTTGACATTTACGTATTAGTAAAATGTTGATAAAGTAAGAATTAGTTTATAAATACTATGATAAGCAACAGTCTAACTACATAACTGAACTACATTTCTTCAGGTAAGTCATAATTTAGATTCCTTTATATTAGAGGTAAATCAAAATATGACTCCACCGTCAAATAGTGAGCGCCAACGGGTTTGTAGCATATTGTTAATACCTTTTTATTAACAGTCTAAGATGAATGACTAATGGCAATGTAATATATTACTGCCGGGTAGCCTATCAAAAATTTGCCGCGATAACTTTAATTAAATTTATTGTTAATTGTTTTATTGTAATGAATTCCAACTAACTGTTTTTAAGTGAATTAATGAAAATGATGTGAAAAATGAAAAAAAATGATTGAGAGCTCTCAGTCAGCCGCAATCTCTAGGTTATCAGGTGTAAACAGGATTGTTAATTATTTTTTTTATATACATTTTTTATTTAGCGTCGGCCTATTTCCGCTACTGAGGCCTAACACCGACGCCTGTAGACGAACTACCGCCAACCAGGAATTTTGCCGAACCTCTTCTCTTAAGAAAAGTAGGGATCTTTTACTTGCCTAATATATAATAGACAAGGGACCGACGGCTTTACATCCCCTCCGAAGGATGGTATATCCCCTATACAACCCTCGCCTAAGGTTGTATAGCTTCCGCGCATACACTGATATACAAGCCGCTGGAAGATGTGTGAGGCGAGAACGCGGTCTTCGTTGTGAACACGAAGGTGCCTCTGTTGTTGGGAAAATAAAAGTATTTGGGCTGGCTAGCTTCGACTGAGACTCCCAAAGACCCCTGGTGCACTTAATTTCTTTAAAAGTTAGGTCGGGGTGGTATGTCCTTAAACGGAAGGATTCGGCCAATAGGTACACCCTGTATAAGTTTCAGAGCGTAAGTATGTTTTTTATTTATTGTAAGGGTATAAAGCTTCACCCTGTATAAGCTTTCGGTAATTTATTCACTTTTGGTTTCTTGGGTAGGGCCTGCTTGAGTACCCTGTAGATATTTTTCTTTCAATAACACTGTATTTAGAACACGAAATTAACAAACTTTTTATTTATCCAAAAAGCACAGAGTTGAATATTTATATTATTTAAATTAAACAAATTTCTTTTCAGGTAACATATCGACACTTAGAATTTTGCCTTAGACGGTGCGGGTTTCGTTTTGATTTAATCGGATCTGAGATAATTCACTTACAAACTAGAGTCACGAAGACGATTTATTTTTATTAAAAAGTAGGGCCGCGAGGGCGAATAAAAATGTAGCATTGAGGCTGAATTTCTTTTCAGGTAACATATCGACACTTAGAATTTTGCCTTAGACGGTGCGGGTTTCGTTTTGATTTAATCGGATCTGAGATAATTCACTTACAAACTAGAGTCACGAAGACGATTTATTTTTATTAAAAAGTAGGGCCGCGAGGGCGAATAAAAATGTAGCATTGAGGCTGAATAATAATAAAAAAATATAAAAACCGATTTTTTACTAGGGGCTGCCTAGGAAGAGGACGCGGGTACACTTTAGGTTTCGTTAGCTACGCCGGAAAACACAACTTTGGGTTTAGGCTCTGTGGCGGGTAGTAAGAACTTATTCGTAGATACACTGGGAACACAACTTGCCGGGGGCTTGGCACGCTTCTTCTTTTATACAAATGACGGGGCACGACGTAGCCGAGAGCTGGATGAGAATTAAAAGGGTACCGGACATTCATTTGGGCTATTATTATGACATGTTGTGCAATAGTTACTTAAATTTTTGAATTTCTAACTGAAAATTATACTGCTAAATCGGCTATGAAAAATGTAATACTTTGATATGAAAATGTCATGGGAATCTAATTTAGTTTTGGAAATATTCAAGATAACTGCGGATATGACTGATGTCTGGAAATGGTCCCGTGAAGTAACGTTGAGGGTTCGACTTTAATCCATATTAATGTTACATTTATGTTACATGTGATGCTAGGTTTGGTCATAATAAATTTGTATAGATCATGCTAAATCCTATTTAGGGTAATGGAGTGAAGTTGGCGACGAGTTGCCAGCATGCAAAAGGGAACTGGTAAATTGGACATAGGGTTTTAATTAAGAAAAGAAGCTGAATGTGGGATAACTAAATGAAGATAGTGACGAGTGGCTAGCAATTCATGGGGAACACGTAAACTGGTCTTGATTTTGAGAAGATTGTTTTATGGGCGGCTCGGGGAGATAATTAAAAGATGTTTAAAGATATTTTATGGAAATTAAATTTGACGCGAAAATTAAGAGAAGGGGGCTCGTAGAATGATTTAGGAAGTGAAATAAATGTTGATGGATTGAAGTTTGGGAAGTTAATTGAAAATGATTTGAGATGTTGAGGGGGCTGTATTTTTAAGGGGTGTCGTTTGTAAGGTTTTGTTGTTAATTTGGCGGAATTGGGTGTTTTGACTAATTTAATGATAGAATTTGAATGTCGGTGAATTATCGAGGATACTTGAAATTTCTCAGATTTTTTAGTTATAAACTGTAGTTTTTTGGTGTGGTAGGTGTCTTAAGGACTTTTTTATGGTGTTTGCCAGGTTGACCTTGACAAACGATTTATTTGGCAAATTTTGACTATTTTTTGGTCGGCCATTTTGGTAGTATGGGGAATATGCTACAACAATTGGAACGGTCACCCATCCAACTACTAACCGCGCCTTACGTTGCTTTACATCGCATATCGAAGTATGTACATAGTAAAGACGCACCCACGCTCGCCCCCGATTGTTAATTATTTACGGTCATAGTGTTTTTCAAGAAAATTCTATACTGAATTGAAGTTTAATTTTTGCTGTACACGAAGTACATGGTTGCCTTTAAAAAAATGGCCGTAAGTAGTGGTTGCTATGATTTGATCAATACCTGATTACAAATGGCCACCTAGAGGTTGCGGCTGATTGAGTGGTGACAACCATTTTGTTTTTCATTCTTCGCATCATTTTCAAGTGACGTTTAATTTACTTAAAAAAACCATGTAGTTGGAATTCATTATAATAAATTAATTACAATAAATTTAATTAAAGGTAATCGCGGCTAATTTTTGATAGAAAAATAAATTAAATATATTACTGGATAAATTTGAAGGACATTTTCTACCGAAGGAAAATCTAACGTAAGAAAAATATAAATTTTTCTATGTCATTATCAAGGTCACTAACAGTTTTGTCAGATTTATATGCTTTAGATATCGGATCCGCTAAGAGAAGTTTTTTCCTGGCTTATATGTTAATTCAACATAAAATTTTTGAAGTTGCAACATCATGTGTAGTATAGGCAACAGTAGTGTGGCGACGACGCAGTTGTTAAGTTGTTTTAGTAGTTATAATTTGTCATAATGTCCATGTGACATGTCGGAAATAAAAGTTATTTTCAAGATTGTTTAAAGTGTATTTGTTGAGATAAATAACAACATAACAGACTACCCGGCAGTAATATATTACATTGCCATTAACCATTCATTTGAAATAAGTTTTGCTAAAAAAAACAGATACCTGCAGAAATCAGGGTTCGGATCTTAGACTATAAGTTCTGTACCCGAACGGATCAAATCGGAACATTATTGTTCTCACTCGGTGTTTGTCGGCCCGTCCGTTTGTAACGGAGCTTTAGCGTCTCAACCGTATTACATCTAATTACCAAATGTTCACATATATCCCGACCTAGAAAGATTCCAAAATCGATATTTAACTATTTAGCCCAATAATATAGGACGAAATTTGTCGATTTGGATGAAGTAATTCTGACCGGGCTAAAATTTTGGGAACAGGCTTATTTTGTGGCGTGGGAAATAGGAAAAAAAAACGGTTTTTCGCAAAAAACTCTGCAAAATGTGTACACTTGAAAATTATAGGTAATAAAAATCCGCACAATTTCGTTTTTTTTAACTCCATACGACCTATTGGAGCCGAGATAGATTTTTTGAAATTTTGACAGTTTTGCGACGCAACGGAAATGCGCGCGTTCTTCGCTAAAATCTCAAAAATGGTCTTTCGGATCGCAAAATGTTTCAAATGAAAGTTGTAGAGAATTCGATTACAAACAATTTCCTTTTATTTTTCATTCCCATTCGATCAACATTGGCAGAGATATGAATTTTTAAACATCTCTATAGTGCACTATCAGAACGCTTGTTTCATGATAAAATCGATAAAAACTCGAAAACGATACATTGTACGCATATAGTGTATCTAATGAAAGTTAAAGAGAATCAAATTTTCAATATGTTGGTGTATGTACAAAATCGCCTTGATAACGAGAGAACGGAGAAAAATTGTCATTTTCAAGTACATTTAGGCAGATAGCTATTTTCTGATTGGCTTTAGGCAATAATCACCACACTAAAGGTTTTTTGAACAGAATTAAATTGTCTGTAAAATTAGCTAGCTCCAAGTGACCTTCATACGATGAATGGTTCACGAGTTACAGCTGTTTAAAGCTATGAACAAAAATTTCTCTTTTATTATAAATTAAGATTTTCCTGCAAGAACTGTGCATCACATTTTTTTTTAAATATGGGCCCAGGACTCAGAAATGCTCACAGAATAAATTTTGATATCTTAAGAATCAACCTCGTTTCCAATCGTCAGCTCCTTGTCGCTGCTTATTGAAAATCATACACGAAAAAGTGTTTTTTATAGGAAATTTTGTAAGCTTTAATTTAGGTCTTATGAAATTTTGTCGTAAAGTCAAAAGAAACGATGATATATATAAAAAAAGGAATTAAAAAATAATATTGGTTCAATTTTTCTGAACAAAAACGGTTTTCAAGAACCTTTATTTTAAAGAAAATATACCTTGCGAACGACTTATGCTATTGTATTACGTTCATATATATATATATATATATATATATATATATATATATATAATACCGATTTTTTAAAACTATTTTCTCCCCACCTCCCCTCCGCCGGCGTCTACGGGTGGGGACATTTGATATGTTTAAAGGTGCCACTAAATAAGCTTGTTCCCAAAATTTCAGCCAGCTCTGCATTATTTCATCCAAATTTTCCCATTTTATTGAACTAATTATTTAGAGAGTAAATGGGATCGAAACTTTACACGACCATCAAATGCGTATTTAAATTAATTTTAATAAAGTTGTATGTGCCAAGATCGCAGACAGTTATCAATCAGTCTCGTTATTGTCTATGAGCTGCAAGTTAAGATAGATGGTCATCCTGAACAAGCTGTGTGGAACAACCAAATTGTAAAATTTCGTTTTGTTTTTCAAAAAATTATTTCGGAAAAAAAATAAGAACTATGCGCATTTTTTCTCATGATTACCTACCTATGTTTCAAATGAAATTTTTTTAACCCGCCAAGCCGTTTCTGGCGGAAACGAAAAATTGTTTCCTCCCAAAAAGTAATATGTGTGTTACCGCGGGCCCCTAATGTTTGAATTTGCACCGGACACTTAAAGTCCTTAAAAGCGCACCTGGACGTGTCTCGGGATTTTTTATAAATATCACAATAATTGAGTATAAGGGTAGAATAAAATTATTTCATTTGGCTGTTCCACAATGCATTATTCAGAATGGACTTTACATCAACAACCAGTATAAGTTCAAGAAAGAAAAAGGCATCACACAAGCTGTACAATACACCACCATAGTAGATATTTAGAAAGCTTTTGATACCTACTACTTTTTATAATGATAAGTTAATATTTTCCACTACCAGGTTTTAGAGGGGTGGGGTACTGCCGAGGGGGGTGTGGGACCAAAGACAACATTGAAATATTTTTGCTACATTTGTAACGCCGCTATTTCGGTGCTGCAACTTGCACTATACTAGTACAAGCGGGTTTGTGCCTCGAGCGCCAATTTCTGTTTAAAGTGCAGAAACACCACTTTCTTTATTACAAAAAAAAATAAAGGCCCTACATAGAGTCAGTGAAGACGGTTTATTACCAGGGGTCGAAACGTAGGCCGTCGTTCTCAAGTAATGAACAGCTGTAGAGATTTTATATTTGTAACACTTTTATTTGCTCAGGATAGTATAGATTAAACTGGAAACTCAAAATAAGGCACACAAAATGTTTTAAATTATATTGAAAATATTTATACTTTAAAATAAAGACAAATCAAGGTAAAATAAATATGCTATGAATTTGCAAGAACTATGTATATTTACGGGAAAATCAGAAAATCATACAGTAAAAATTACGTTTCAAATAAATTAATATTTTTTTTAATTACCCAAGCTTCAAGTAATAATTAAATCTTTAATTTGTAAAACAAAACCTCTATAATCATGATATAACAGGATTCTCAGAAAATGATAGCAAGCAGGTAAATGATAATATGCAAGGCAAAATATAACATAAAATAAACAGGCGGTAAGTATGACTAGCAAAGCTAAGTAGCGGTTTGGCAGATGTGATATAAAGTGGCTTGGACTGCTCTTTGGTGATATACAGGTGGTTATTTAACTTTTTAAAGAAATTTTTGACCAGGATAAAAATAACTACATTTTATAGCTTGACGTAGTGAACCTTAAGTAATATTTAATGGTTAATCAGTACGGTACGTCTCAGGTGGTGTGTCCCACTTGCAAGGCAGCGTCCCCGACTGAGGATTTCGCGGAAAAATTGTAATTAAGCAAAATTTTAAATAAAATTTGAAATTTACAGTTAAAAACTTCGACGTAATACCTCTGGAGTGTCCCACTTGCAAGGCAGCGCCCCCTAAGTATATTACTGGGGTAAAATATTTTCCCGGATAACCTATACACGATCGTTAAATTCAAGGTTGTTACTGGTTGCGGAAGGCACAATTTGTCAAACTAAAACAAAGACCAATTAAAATTAAATGAATCAATGCAGAAAATATTTTAAGTCCAAATTGCCAAAATAAAAATGTATATAAATTCGACACAGTGAATTCTTACCAAAAATACTTGACTGGTCAGGTCGGCAGTTGAAAACCAAAAAGAGCATTAGCAGAGGGCCTCCGCAGGATATCCCCGTGCTAAGCTAAAATTCATCCTGTCGGACGCACAATGCGCGAGCATATGTGAGTCAGGCAATCATTAATTGGTGGTGAAACAAAATGTTTTATACCTGATAGCGTCACTTGTTATAAACAATACTTTCTGAACAATTTACATGTCAGGAATCGATTGCAAATAAACTATTTATATGATTTCAGAAAGAGAACTAATTTAATAGCCCCGGTATCACTAGTTATAATTCTAAATCAAAATACTATTTTTAACTCCGGTTTTATGTTATTTATTTCGAGCGTTAATTAATTCAAACAATTGACTCTCACGGTTTAAACTACTTGCAATCAATTTGCAATAAAAACTTTACCTGGTTACTAAAGAAAACTGAATTTTATCGGTCCTAGTTTATTAGTTATTCATTTAAATCAAATTAGTGAGTTCCCATTGATTCTCTCATGACTTTTAAATAAAATCTTTCCCTGAAATTAAATTGCTCAACAGCGGTTTCTTCCCAATTTACTCTACATACCCGGTGAATAAGAAAAATCTATGACTTTAAATTTAAATTAAAATGAATATTTTTAAAACAAAAATGACTTCATTACACATTCAGGCACAATATTAACTGCGTTAGGTAGACTATTTATATTGCATTTACTACACATTTAGCCTAATAATGAATACTCTTACGCTTTGTCTTTTTTGAAACTTTGATATTAATTTTGTCATATAATATAAACAAAACTTTTTATTTTCCAACAGAATGTATTTGCGTGGTATTCTACTTACCTTTGCGGCCATATTAACAGGATTGTCAGCAGATGATGCATTGCAAGTGTTTTCAAAAGGAAACATCAAATTTTCGACAGATGTTTTACAGGTATTTTGAGAAAGTTTATAATAACAGATCAAGTGAATTAATGTAACAGAAATGGATCTCTGACCCACATTATTTATGTTAATATATTGTCAAAATAAAAATAGTTTACATAAATTCAGTTCTTGGTAATGGGGAAATTAGCGTGTTTATAAAGCTGATCCCACTCCTTATGAAAAAAATTGCAAAAAAGGTTAAAATACAAAAGTTCTGTGAGAGGGATGAAACAAGGGCGCTGAACACGATGGTGATATTTTTAAGTTTCCACCCCTCAGCAACTAACCCTAAACCAGAAAAACTACCCTTATTTAGTGTTTTTCTATCGCAGGCGTGCGGACGATTTTTTTGTCAGGATTCGGGTAGGCCCTATAAAATTTAACCATACAACATCTTATTCATCCTCCGGTTGAAACTACTCCCTCCTCTAATACTAAAATATCCCAAAAAAAAAAAAAAAATGCATAATATTTTGTTCATCCCCGTCTTCGAGGGTGCTCAACATGATTCGTTTCTCCCCCGCCCTCCACCAAGCACTCCTGAAACCACCCCCTTTTCATATTTATTGGTACTGGGCATGTGGGGACTCGTTAAATCGGGCTTTTCAAGGGGATTTCGATATTATAAAGGGAGTTGAGTGACGAGACATGTCATCAACCTCGAAGTTGAAACGATCACCACCCCTGACATTGAAATCCACCGAAAATAGTGGAAAATGTTTTCTCTCCGTCTTCGAGGGAGCTGAATACGACGTCAATACTATTTCATCCCACACTCTCCATCAACCACCCCCAACTTAAGGGTAGTTGGTGGAGGGTGGAGGAGAAACGAATATTACCATCGTGTAGAGTGAGCACCCTCAAAAACGGGGATAAGCAAATTTTCATGCATTTTTATTTTTTTGTATGGTTAAATTTCATACGGCCTACCCGAATCCTGTCCAAAAAACCGATCCACATGCCTACGATGAAAAAAAGACACGATATAGGGGTAGTTGCTGAGGGGTAGGAACATTAAAAATATCACCATCGTACTTAGCGTCCCCGAAAACGGGGGAATACCCATGTTTCATCCCTATCACACAACTTTTGCGTTTTAAATAAGTCTCTTTCTGCAACTTTTTCATGAACTATATTGGCTATTAATCATGACTAAGGGCCGGTTTTTCAATGCTCAGTTAAAAGTGTCTGCTATGTAGCTAAAAGTTAAGATTAACTGTCAGTCAATGTTCTAGTTAACGTTGTGACCGTTTTTCCAATCAGTTTTTAGCTTCCAGCTAGCTAACTTTTTGCTAGCGAATTTATTACAACTATTTTCAATCCTGACAGCTGGAAAATCAAACTTACACACGCGCTCATAGCTTATCAACATAAGTGTTGACGCTCAGCAACAGAAAACCTATAACAGAATGGACTTTCAGCCTTCCCGCCAATACTGAATTTTTCTGAGACAGCCATCTTTTTGGTGGTATTATTGTCAACCTATAAATCTTTCACTGTATTTTGAGTTATTGTTATTGTTATTGTCACTGTGGTTGTGGTAGCGTAGAGTTGGAAGTTTGTTTACTTAATAATTATTCATTATTGTGTTGTGTGTTTTATGATGGATGGAAAAGGGGGAACTGTGTGTGTTGTTCGCGGCTGCTCAAGCAGAATAACAAGTAAAGACATTGCGCTGTTTAGACACAAAGGATGCTGCACGGTTGGTTATAAAATACGATTTTTTAATATTTTATATAACTCCTTTTGTTTATAGATGTAATGTATGGATAATAGCTTTTAACCGTGAGGATCTAGCTGATAAGAACCCAAATCATTTATACAATAACTTTAGACTGTGTGCACTCCATTTCGAAGACAACAGGTTTTTGAACAGTCATTTCTTTAATTAATTGTATGTGCATAAAACCTTCTAATAAGCCTTTAATTTTGGTATAAATTTATAATTTATTGTAAGTTACAGGTGTAAATTTTTGTTGCATCGATAAATATAATTATGGGACATTTAAATTTCCCGCTTGATACGACCAAAAAGATGGCCGAAGGTCACCCCAATTTGCCAATGAAACATCAAACGTTCCGCCGAAAGTGTCTCTTCTGGTATAGGTCTTCTGTGGCTCAGCCCTATTCTATAAACTGTAAATACTGGCACGATTTGGCGGGTGACAGACACTGACAATGTTTTTATGTAAATATTAATATAATAATAAATATTAATCGTTTTTATATACGATTTCTGAAAAGAAACATAAAATAATTATCAGTTCCAAATAAATAACAAAATGTTCTTCTTTGCTGGGTAATTATATAATACAGAATTTATATCCATAACACAAGAAATAATACCGATCTGTGATGGTCTCAATTGTATGTTCTATCTGTTCCAAAATTAACAAAACTGTCTCTTTTCTCAAACAAAATCTCATGAAGGAACCCACATCATCAAATTCCTCAAAGGGATTATTTCGTTTCCTTACGACATACGCGGCATATATTCTATAAATTCTATAAACTCTACTTCATCATCGCTTACACAATCAAATGCTTCCATATTATCACCGTTTACTATTTACTTCGAATAAAACTTAAAAACAAATACGTTAAGTTAAAATCAAATAAGGTAAACAAATTAACCTTTCATTTTAATAAAAATAAAAGCATTACCGCGGCGTCATGCATGCGTTAAGTATATAGCCATCAGTTAGATTAGCAAATAGACACATTCAAGTGTCAGCTATTTTAGCCGAGAATTTGATTGGTGGTTAGGTGAAAGTGTAACCTGAAAAAACTGTTTGACTGGGGGTTAAGTGTTAGCTCTTGGTTAGATTAGCTTAACTGAGCATTGAAAAACCGGTCCTAAATCAATAACACTACCACCTATTCCAAACATATGTGTGTGAGTTGACCATTTACTTGAAATCAAAATCACTTATTATATTTTTCAAGTGATTGCTATGCCCTATATTAAAGTTCCAGTTATTACTAAAATCTCCAAACATGTGCGATGTATTTGATATAATTTGATTAAACCAGTTTTCCAAAAGGTATATAAATTTTACATGTGAATGATTCGGTGATTGATAATCTCCTATTAAAGCAAAATAACTATTATTTATGTTAATTTTGGTAACAAGGAACCATGCATTCTTTTCGATAATTCAATTAAAACAGACTGTATATATACAGTATGTATAATATACAAGTTAATTTTCTATGTGGTTTCCCCGAACCCCCTGACCATCCAGACCATCATGTTTATCTTTTTTACTATATACTTCATGATACGCAACATAAGCTTTGCTTAAACCAAACTGGAAGACAATGATAAAAAGCGCTTTATCGTTATCGTCGTCCCCTGCACTTTCTGACCACCTTTACTTTTTGATACAAATTAAAAATTCATGAAATCGTGAAAGCTCATTTTTATCCCTATTTAATAGACTAAAATTTCTCCTATTAATGTGCATTGATGGTAGAGAATAAAATATAATCAAACATCCCTTTACTGTTACAATAACAAAATACAGATTAGAAATTTATGAAATCGTGTAGAGCTGATTTTTGTCCTTATTATTTTTAACAGAGTTTTTTTCTATTTTTCATTTTTCCTGTTAATATACACTGATAGACGCTAATGAATAAAATATTACCGATCAGAAATTTCTAAAATCGTGTAGAGCTTATTTTAAACCTGATTTATTGTGAAATACATTTTATTAATACATAATGATTGATTTATGATTTTAACAATTTATAATCTGCAATATTTTGCTCTTGTCTGCCATTATGTATTAATAAAATGTATTTCACAATAAATCAAGTTTAAAATAAGCTCTACACGATTTTAGAAATTTCTGATTGATAATATTTTACCTTACCATTTATCAGTGTATATTAATAGGAAAAATAGAAAAAACTCAGTCTGTTAAAATGAATAATGATAAAAATCAGTTCTACACGATTTCATAAATTCTAATCTCTATTTTGTTATATTAACAGTAAAGTGATTTTTGTTATATTTTGTTCTCTACCATCAATGCACAATAATAGGAGAAATTTTAGTCTGTTAAATAAAGATAAAAATGAGCTTTCACGATTTCATGAATTTTTAATCTGTATCAGAAAGTATAAAGGTGGTCAGAATGTGCAAGGGACTACGACAACGGTAAAACGCTGTTTGTTATTGTCTTCCAGTTTGGTTTAAGTAAAGGTTATGTTGCTCATCATGAAGTATATAGTCAAAAAGATAAACATGATGGATGGTCAGGGGTGCGGGGAAGCCACATAGAAAATTAACTTGTAGTATTATACACTTGAAGTGTTGTAAGGTGGGGGCGCAGGGTGATTTCATTTATTTCTTCATTATGAAAGAGTACGTGGTTTCCCATTTAGCTATTAAGATAGATTGTTTAAATGAACCGTGAAATTTGAATGTAGACATACCTACTTATAATTTATTTCTAACAGGCGAAGAAGAAAAGCACTGCAAGTAGTGGTAAAATAAAATGCCATAGGATACTTCTACCATTTACTTAAAACAATACTCTTCATCTTCACTAGTTGCATAAGATAAGAAGAAGGAACATTCCCTTCCCATTTGCAAACTTAGGACTGTCAGTCATGTCATTCTGAGTGCCTTACTACTGGTCTCGATGGTGTCTAGGAACTTACTGATTTCAATCTTAGCACCGTTTGACCTCCTAGGTCGCGTTGCCTTTAACTCCTTTTCTCAGAGTTACTAAGTATCCTGGTCAAAATTTGGGCGGTCGATCAAAAGAGGTAAAAAAGGTGTATCGAGGTCCTTGTTATCCTCCAGTAACGTTTTCCTTATTTCTGACCTTTAGTTTGGTCACAGCACTTTTTCCCGGAACGGTAACTCCTTTTTCCAAGGTCACTAAATTTCCCGGTCAAAATTTGGGCGGTCGGTCAAAAGTGGTGCAAGAGGTGTTTCGAGGTCTTTGTTGTCCTCCAGTAACGTTTTACTTATTTCTGACCTGTAGTTTGGCCGCAACACACTTTTTCGTTGGTCGGATCGATTCGGCAATGGTCGGAATCGATTCCTCGTGGTCGACTTAGTCGATAACGATACCTCCCGCGTTTCGTATGTCTTCGGGTGTCTTCGGGAAACTTCGGAAGTGTTCGTGCGAAGTTTTACTTAAAATCCTAGCTTCCACGCTGAAACTTGTTTCGGCTTTTCAATTCCTCAAGTTGTTGATAAAACGGCGAATAACGCCCTCGGGAATGTTCAGATCGAATCGATAACCGTCGTAATCGATTCCCCGTGGTCGGTGCAGTCGAAAATGCTACTCCACCCGACCTTGTACGCTTTCGGATCTCCGTAGATAATGTCCCGGCCTGTACTCGGAAGATGCCGACCGTCTTTCTCTTTTTAGATTAGAGAACTCATTCGCGCCTAACTTCACTGTCTTTAAAAAAAATTTTGTTCATGGTTATGCTAGTTTTTTTCTATATTCACGTTATTTATATAAAATGTCACTGTCGCAGGATTAAATTAAGCGACTTAAGACGTACTTCTGTCTAGTATACTGGACTGACATCTCAAAATTCATACATCAATAGCTATGCAGTAATAAGATGGAAAGTTAAAGGCAGGTATTTATTTAAAAGATGAAATGATAAACAACTCATTTCGCATGTAATTACTAATGTTAAATGATAATGTTCTTCTTATAAAGGAAAAGAAATATCCAGATGGCGCAAAAAGCCAGATCTTGCTGTATATGAATCCCTTTCATGGGCTGCTTTCGCATGACAGAGAGAGAAAATTAGCTGCGATACCCGACCGAATTTCTCGATATCTGAACGTATGTAGAAAAATGAATCCCTTAGTTTTCGCATGACAGTGAGAGAAAATCAGCTGCGAAACCCGAACGGGTTTCTTGATTACACCACCAGTGTGTCTGCTGTCAGAATTTATTTGTTCAATATTATAGTTTGTAATAGCTGTCTCAAAACCATCTAACCATTTTGAGACATCATCTAACCATTTGAGACGTCATGTAACCATTTTAAGACCTATTAACCATGGATTTATTGCCACAATATAAGTATTTTTTATAACTTATTTTTGCCATTTGTCTTTCATCTGACACAATATTTTGCTAACATTTTGTATTTTTAAGCAACTGGTGAAAACTGAAAGTGGAAATATAGTCGTGAGTCCACTATCCGCTCAAATTGTGCTGGCACTTTTAACTGAAGGTGCTAAAGGCTGCACAGCTCAAGAGTTAATAAGAGGATTAAGCCTTCCAAAGTCGAGGATTACAACAGAAGCGTCAATTAAATCGCTGGTGGTTTCATTCGATTCAGTGCCTGATAGTATAAAAACGGCAAATAAAATATACATCGCCAAAAATTTTCAAATAAAGGCCAGTTTTGAAAACACTGCTACTAACATCTATGGTGCTGGTGTACAGGATGTGAATTTCGCAAACAATCTGGCAACCGCAAATCTCATCAACAATTGGGTAGCAAGCCAAACCAATAACAAAATTCAGGACTTGATCAATCCAGACTCACTTAATTCTGATACAAAGATGGTTTTGGTAAACACTTTATACTTTATTGGAAACTGGTCGCGACCATTCGATGCTTATAAGACAAAGAAAGGAACTTTTTACTCGTCCAATAATAATTCCGAGGAAATCGATTTTATGCAATCTGCGGATTTTGCCACCTACAGATATTTCCATTGTGGATTTTTGAAAGCAAAATTACTAGAAATTCCCTACAAAGATAGTAATGTCAGTATGACCTTCATATTGCCTGATGCAAGAGACGGAGTTTCACGTATTCATGAAAACTTAGGAGATTATTTGAAACCGCACAAATTTACAGTTGAGAGGGTCGATGTACGGATACCCAAGTTTTCTATAAGGACAGAAATTGACTTTATACCTATTTTAAAAGAAGTAAGTACTATTTTATTGCTATTTAGAGCGGCCCTGAGTTATACTTTACTATTAAAATATACTTTGGGCAGATGCTTCGTACCAAAATGACCAATTTAAGATTGAAAAATATGGTATATCGCTTTTTTCCTTCAGTTTTAAAGATGGAAACTTGGAATATCCTATAAAATTAATAAACGTCAGTTTTTGACACATCCGATGTCAACGATCATGGTAGAACCCCTTCTCTTTTTTATTTTTTAGAATGTCAGAATGAAACTTGGTAGATGTATTATATGACTAAGATGACACTTTGTGGCATAACGATCATTTGCCCCCTATACCCAATACTTGACCTATACTTTTTATTTTTAAATGGAACATCCTGTATATTATTATATTTTTCGAATCCTTGAAAAATTCTAAGTAAGGTGGTACTCCCATAAATGACATTTCGACTCCATGAAAAAAATTGGACTCGAAATTTGTTGGTGCATCTAGAGGGCCATGACCAGAAAAATTGATTTTGGGCACGTCCACGAATTCCTTAGAATACCCGATATTTTATGGTAGTTACTCTACCATTATGGTTCCATTTGAAAAAATTAAGTTGTATTAAAATTTTCTGGTCATTGCTAAAAACGAATTTAAATGGGTTGACTGGGGAATTTGTGAACTATCATCATCGCCAGTTTCTTCACCTTTGCATATGGTTGCCAAGAAAGAACCTGACGATTGGCGACCTTGTGGTGACTAGCGACAACTTAATACAGTCACTATTCTCGGTCGATATCCTTAATTTCATATTCATTATCTTAATTCTCGTTCACATGATAGCACCATTTTTTCTAAAATTGATCTGATCCATGCATATCACCAGATCCCTTTTGCAGAAGAGGACGTTTATAAAACATCAATAACTACCCTTTTTGGTCTCTTTAAATTTTTTAGAATGCCTTTTGGAGCCCGAAATGTTCTACAAACCTTGCAAAGCTTTATAAACGAATTTCTTAAAGGTAAAAGTATGATATTATTATTAAACCGTCTAAATCCGTTTTTGGTATGACATCTTTGGACTTTCTTGGTCATCATATTTCTGCTGATGGCATTTTCCTACCTGCGAACGTATTGACATTAATGACAATTGTTTTCCCAAACCGTCAACCCTTAAACAACTTCAGCGGTTTATAGGAATTGTCAACTTCTAGCATCGTTCTGTGCCCCAAACTGTAGAAATCTTAGCTCCTTTACTCATTTTGAGTACTCTATTAATTCGTGAGAATGTTAGAGGTATTAATTTTTAGCCAATGGACTGTACTGATAGTTTTCATAAAGCTAAACAGGCTATAGTGAATGCAACAGTTTTATCTCATCCAAATTACAATGATAACGCCACACTCACTTTATCTGTAGATTGCTCAAATGTGCCTATGGGCGCAGTTTTGGAACAGAAATCTGTAAATTTATCTACTCATTTAGCTTTCTTTTCTCGCAAATTAAATGATACCCAAAGACGTTATTCTACTATTGACAGATAACTGCAGTCACTTGAAACATCTGCCTGTACGAAAACTTTTGGTTTTATTTAGCTCATGAACTTGTGGCTACCAGAATGTCAAGTACTAGTACCTTCACCTTAGACTATTACCGTCCATTTTTTTGTTAAATTTATTTTGTCAATTATATTTCAGTTAGGTATTGAAAAGGTATTTAGCCCCCAAGAGGCGAATTTGTCTGGAATATCGAACGAAAGCGGTCTCTATGTTGATTTCGTCTTGCAACAAGCTTTCATAAATGTGACAGAGACTGGAACCGAGGCAGCTGCAGCTACAGCAGGTATGATTTATATTTTATAAAGTTAATTAGACGGATGTAGAAAATATTCTATAACATTTATAAATAATATGAAAACAACGTCAGCAAAACAGATCCTTGTGGTCTGTTAGTTTTAACATTACTCAGAGTAGAAATGATATTATTTATATTAACACATTGTTGTCTATTATTCAAATAAGATTCAAATAAAACTAGAAGTACATCTCTATCATAGTAAGATAACTTTATCAACAACAGTTCGTGAGGAACACATAAAGCTAGGCCAGTATGTTTTCCCTTCTCCATATCATCGACTGTATTACCCAGCACCTGCTGAATAACTTGTACGATTGACAATTTAGATAGAAAACCAAATTGAAAATTTAAAATTATCGCATTTTGGTCAAGAAGCTGAGTCAGGAGTCATTTTAATAAAATTTCTATTAATTTATCAAAAACAGGTATAATTGAGATAGGGTGATAGTTATTTATCTAATGCTCCTATATCTCCCTTTTTAGAAAGCGGAATAAGCAGAATTATATCAATGGTCTCTTTAATTATTTCACTGCTTAAGTCTTAAACATCTTAGTAAATTCACCGCATCAAAAACTTAGAAAGTAGAGACTTGCAATAGAAAAAAAGTTTGCTACTTTAGATGTTTCAAGGTGTTCCTTAAGTCCAAATCACTATTTGGTAACGAAGTAAGAATATTTTCAGTTACAGTACTAAAATATTCATTAACAACGTTCACAGATTTGAATCAATTTTAGATAAATGTTTATGCTGAGAAGAGTAGCCGATCATAATCGCAAAAAATTGAGAAATGTATTCAAATTGAAGGTGGGTTAGTTAAGAGGAGCTACATCTGGATAATTTACTAAAACTTTTATTTACATGTAATAAGTAATTATCTCAAAAACTGATTGTTACTTGTTTCTTTAATTATTTCAATTACCAAAAGTAAATTTTTTATTTTGAGTCTAGTCAATGTATACATAAAAACAGGGTTTGTTTGCAAAAGGTTTTGAAACTTGGCACATACCTAGATCTTGAGGTTCACCATCTTAGAGAATGGCGCAAGAAATTAGACAATTACCCATATCTTCCTTACCGTACGTTTTGTTGGAAAAACGCTTCTATTCAAAATTATTCCTCATAAAATTATCTACAATTTGACTCTTTAGTATATTTTGTACGATCAATATTTACAGAGATATAGCTTCTCAAATTCGGAAAAAAAAAGTTTTGATGTCGTGTAATAAATGTAAAGCAATTGCTTAACAAACTATTGGCAATGTTTGCACGACGTTAACAAAACAATGTTTTATCACCTATAGTGACGCTATATGTGAAGAAAAAATGTGGGTTGTGATATTTTTCTCGTTTCCACGCCACCTATGAGGTAGAGAAATCGGCGCGTTTTTTTTATGTGGTATTCCCAGTATCCACAGTTCCGACTCTAAATCAAAGACCCGACGGACCGGCGCAATCATCAGCAGATATCTCTACATCTTCTATGACATCCTCAGCAACACTATTTATGTTCTGGAGTACGTCAAGTTCGTCGTCATCGTCGTCATCCAGACATATGTCGGCTACATTGCTGCATGCATTTCCAATGCAAACAGCACACATTCCGGAGCATTTCAAACCTGCTTTGCAGCAACTGCACTCGGAACCACAACCTTTTTGACATTTGCAAGCAATGTAATTGAGAAGGTTAGCTGGAGCAGGTTCTTTCTGCGTAGTTATGGCAATCAGGCTCTGGATTTTTTTCCACCCCAATTGAGTGGATTTTTCTGCACACCAAGCGACTGTTGAACTTGATGGTAAGTTCTATATGAATGCTGACGGGTGGCCTCGCTTGTTGGTGGTAGAGAAGCAAGATGGAAGGTACGTTTTGCAACACACTAGGCAAAAAGTTTATACCGAAGTGAGTTGAGGGTGGAATTGGTTTCGACATTTTTCGCGTATAATTCAATTTAAAAAATTTCACCAGCCGCAGCTATGCTGGCGGGTTCAGCATCACGGTTTTTGAACATTCCAATAATGTCACTGAGAGACCGAGAGTTTCCGAGTGTTTTAAAAATTTCACTTTTCCCTGATTGTAAATAGACGATGTGTTATCGCAACCACTGAATACGTGAAGAAACAAAATATTTTCTACCACAGTTTCATCGTATTGTAAGCTGCGTGAGGTGTATATTTTTTCGGAAAATTTTCCTTTTCCAGGTTTTCGGAAATAAATGTAGCCATAATCGCGCCGAGAGTTGTTAGGAGGACAAGCAGATCTATATCTTCTCCTACAATATAAACAGAGTTACACAAAGAGGACATTTCTAACCCTATATTGACAATAAGTGTGTCTGCATCTTCTGTGGGCTGCTTTACCCGAAAATGAGCCTACTCGAACTTTGTCTTAAGCATGGCGATTAAACGAATTTTATTTGACTCATTCGATAAGAAACGCTCTTGGGATGAATGCATCTTCATGATTTCATCAAAAACTATTTCAAGGGACTCTGCAGCCGGATATCCATCAAAAACTATGATTGTGTTTGAGCCGTAATGGTTTTCAACATACTGGAGGTATTTGCTACAGATGGACGCAAAATGATCATTGATATACTGACGGACTTTATGGAGTAGATGTCCTCCATCGACGACATGAATATTTGATATGGGTAGTGTGCTTGATGGGCTCAAAGACAGCATACAACGGGAATTTTATCCCCTTTCGCATACCTTGTTCCGTGAATTATGACAAAGGAAATAGCGCCAGTTCGTAATGAAAGTATTCTTGTAATTGTTGTTCATTTCTTTTAACGATACATATTCTTTGATAAAGTAATAGAGGGTTAATGGGAACCACAATCTCATCGATTTTTATGCTGAAATTGATGGTTTAAAGAGGGAGAACTCTATCTTTCTTTTTCAGTTTTACAGAAGCGAATGTTTGGCCGATAATGTACTGCATTCAGGCGCCATATGACAATTGATGGAACTATTACCGATAATCCCTGTCCTAATGGAGATAACACAATCGCTTTTAGGAGACGGAGAGTGTTGAGCAAAAAATCGAGGAGTTTATGTAGATCTTGGCTGTCCCGACATACACGAGCCTCTCTCATATCCACATGCTGGTCACTAGTGTCAACGGATATCCCACAATACTCCTCCATAGCATCGTACACATTGTAAGGATATACCATTCCCAATGACCACTTAGTAAGGACGCTGTTCGTAATGCCCCTACCATGTGTAAGATCGCCTGTGCTTTTCATAGTCCTCATGAGCGTTTGCTCTATTGTCATATCAGACCAAATGCGTGACCAAAATTAGTCGTTGCGGCGAATGGTGAAATAGCTCTTTTCTGCATAGCGCTTATATTCCGCAGGATCCATCCTCGCTTCCAAGTGGAGCATGTCTTGTAGATATAGCCGACTAGCCTTGGAATATGGGAAATGACCACTGGCTTCCCACCAACGAGTTTTAACGGTCTTCCAATGACCGCGGGTTGAAATGTTTTAAAAAGTGGGGTAACCGGCGTGGCCGGGGGCCAAAGGCAAGGACGGAGTGTGTTGTATTAATTGTTAACTTATCACTACTAGTGTATTTGGGTCAAAATTCATTTGAAAAATAAATGTACTTTTATACATTTAAAAATGCGCTCTAAGGCAAAACTTTATTATTATTATTTTTTTTTCAGAATTCGAGAAGCCTATCTATAACTCTGTAAATATTAATCGTACAAAAAAATAATAAAGAATAAAGGAATAATTTTGACTAGAAGTATTTTTCCAATAAAACGTACGGTAAGGAAGATATGGCTAATTCTCTAATTTCATGCCATTTTTCCAAGATGGCGTTGTTCGCAAAATCAGGTGGTAATTAAGGACGATCTAGGTATTTGCCAAGTTTCAAAACTTTCTGATCTTTTGCAAGATCAATTGTATTCATTGACTGGAGTATTTCTCTTAAAACGTATTTTTTGTTCGACACATCTGTATTGTATTTTCTTATCATTTCAATGGTATTCTATTAAATTGAAAATAAAATTGAAACCGTGTGTAGACTTTGCCCAAAAATATGAAGAAAAACTAAAAATACAAATTTTGTAATAAGACTTGGGGTTCAAAATTAGATTCTGAACACTTTTTTCTAATAACTTTTTTCCATATCTTCAAAGCGAAGCAAAATATCAGGAATGGGCCCCGTTTGGGGGGCTTCTGTTGTTCCAGTTTGTTAATTGAATTTAAGCTGAGACACACTGTATAATAAAAATATTAGTATAAAGATCAATTTATTTATTGGTCGTAAAATTTAAGAGAAATAATAAAGTTATTTTTGATACAAAAATTAAATAAAACAAACCAGGCAAAGATATTTTTTTACTTTCAAAATATTCATTTTAAATAGAACTAAACATGGACTGCAATTACCAGAAAAATTGGCAGCAACTTTTTTTTTTTAAATATATCCCCAAAATAATCCGCTAATTGTTCATTTTCAGTTGGAGTTGGAATAACAGCCATACCACCACCACCAAATTATTCATTTATTGCAGACCACTCTTTTCTCTATTATATTAAAGACAATAATTCCGGCGTTATTCTTTTCATTGGAAGATTCAATAAATAAAATATTAAAACTATGTACGTTGATATGAAATAATAAAAGTAATAATAATAATACACATATTTTATTATCTGCGGCATATTTTCCTAAACAGAGTTATAACAGGCTGTAATAAATTTATCATTAAAAAAACTGGTAATAGAGAGGGATCAGACAAACAAAAAACATTAAACAAAATGGAGTGCAAAGTTTTTGAGAAAAAATACACAGGGGTAGCGTCCCTCAGTGAAATAATGTATTTAACTTAGCTATTAAAATGACTGCTTTAGAGGTTCTACTAAGCCTATGCCACTTTCCACATGGAGAGAAAATAATAATATGTGGTTCTCGCCTGACGTAAATACAGTCACAAGATATTTTTGATAGGCAGATGAATACAAAAGCTATACCAAAGTTCGCCTTTGGCTGTTCTTGGACTAGATCAAATGTAAAAAATTAACTAGAATTTCTTACAAAGAATGTAAATCTTATTGTATATTTTAAGAGAACTAACAAGAACAGCCTCAGCAAGCAAGTGCTGAGGAAGTATTGGAACTGCTGCAGACTGGCTTTGTCAAATTAAAGTTGCTGTGGTTAATAATTCAGAGAAGCCAGAAGATATTTAACCATCTAATTAGATTCCCAACAGACCGCTATAAAAGTAGCCGATGTCTAAAATTCATTGCTAGAAGTAGACAATTTACTACTACTGCCTCTAATAATAAGTGTGTTGTTTCGACTCTGGAAATGCACCATAGTTTGTCACGTACTGTTTAGTTAACAAAATTCTGGATAACATTCTTGAAGTTCTGTCTAAAAATGTTGGTTTTTCTTAAAGCTTTTAGCTTTAATAAGGGCAAATAAAATCTAATGGATGTCAAAATTGAGCGATCAAACTACTTTACGAAGTAATTAATTAATTTCCCCTCAGATATGTAGGTATATCAACAAAACAGTAGATATTTATACAACAAGTGTGTAAATTGATACTTTTTCCACGAACGGGAATGTACGGCTTGTGCAAAAATCCCATGAGTGAAAAAAGACACTTTACAGACGAGCTGCATACATAATTTTCTCTACCACCGCAGTAGTTACCAAAAATGTATAAATACATTGAAATACAAAAATTCTACCATACGCACTAGTGTGTAAAGTAAAATAATAAGATAGCAAGGTTAGTTGTTGAATAATGTTACATTCTAACTAGATATGCTTGTTATGTAATAGTTATTTGTTTAACTAGGCAGCAAAATGCTAGCCAAGGAAGTCAATCTATTTTGCTGCTGAGTTGAACATATAATTTTTTCGCCGATGGTTTAAATATATTCTAAAATAATTAAATTATTACAATTCTCAATCTCTTTATTTTTGTTGTAATAAATTCAATAAAAATTCATTAAAAATCGCAGTTGTTACTAGTTGGTTACCATGGAAAATAAGTGTCACTTTCCCTGCCTAGGCAGGGAAAGTGACACTTTGCTGATCGATATTAGTCAGCAAAGTTAGTACGTTTCTGTCAATCGGCGAAAAAAGAATTAACACATTGGTGCTTAACAAAATTTATTGCTTTAATGAATATTATTACCTCATCTTAGCTTTTAATAATATGAAATTAACTTGAAAAATATTAAAACGTAGGCATTACGTTTAACTGTCAAATTTACTTAATCATATAAAAATCACAATATCGCCTTAGCCAACTTAATTTTAAATGAATGAAATTCTTAAAAATGTACATGAAACTTTAAAATTACAAATAATTCGCATGACTGTTACAGAACACACACAGAAAATAGATATATTTTATAATAATATACCCGGTGATAATAAATAAATGGACTACATAAAATTAAATAACCAATTTATTGTAATTTTAAAATAAGTTATGTTTATTACTAACGCTCCGATAAGTATTTTTTACATTTTTACTTTACGCACTAGTGCGTAAAGTTAAAAAAGGCACTTTGTAGACGAGTTGCGTACACAATTTTTTCAACTACCGGAGTGGTTGCCACAAATATATGAATAAATTGAAATACAAAAATTCTACTTTACGCACTAGTGCGTAAAGTAAAATAATAAGATAGCAAGGTTAGTTATTGAATAATGTTACATACTAACTAGACTACGCACTAATGCGTAAAGTTTAACTTTAGACACTATACAACGTGCTTAAAGTGAGTACCTTACGCGCTGTAGTAGAAAAAATATTTTATAAAAAAAGATAAACAGTAGACCTCTTAGATATATTCGTTTATATAAGTCCTATGATGTAACCGCGGTTCACGACATGTTTGATGGCTTGTATTATTTTGGTTTTCTGTGCTTGTGTAAATGAATTTATATTTATAGGGTCTACTCTGCGTACATAGTCTCTTTCAATTTATTTAGTTGCAGTTGGAATTAGGCCGCTGCTTATGCCACCGACACCAACACTATTCTTTGTTGCTGATCATCCCTTCTTTTTCTGCATTAAAGATAGTGATTCTGGAACTATCCTCTTCGCTGGTAGATTTAATCTGTAGAGATTGTATAAACATTGTAAGCATTTATATAAAGAAATAAAAGTAACAGAAATATACGTTTAAGTTTTAATACATCCAATTTGCAAGTTGGTTGACATTTTAACAGAGCACCCAAGATTATTAATTAACGGCCAGACTAGATAATCCTCAGTCCAAAGCCAAGGTTGACCAATATTGCTAGTGTTGAAGTTATGAATCGATTGCAGAACACATAGACAGTTTGACCCAACGTGCTCATCACACAACACGTTCCGTCTAACATCACATCGATCACTCAAAATGTTATATAATTCTCTTAAAATATGAATACAAGATTTATGCGACCAATAGGACAGTAAAATAACACGTTTTGGCGTACCTCCAATCTGGAAATCTTTGCCAGCAGTATCGGACAATCTATTACATAATGAAACTGAAGTACTTAATAGTCTTAAAAAATTTAAACCCAAAGGTACTATTGGCCCGGACAAAATACCTGCTATTTTCTACGAGACTGTGCATGTCTTCTTGCAATACCACTTACCTTAATATTTAATCTCTCCATTAACACATCTACATATCGCGCTTCTTTAGTTCTCTAAAGTAATACCTGTATACAGCAAAGGAGGGAAAAAACAAATTGAAAATCATAGTCCTATTGCTATTATCAATAACTTTTCTAAGTGTGTTGAAATTCTTCTCCATGATTTAGTCTTTTTTTATTTAAAAAACAAAATCACACCTAAACAACACAGTTTCATGAAGGAAGACCCACAACTACGAACTTATTCTGTATAACGCAATTGATAGCTGATACATTTGAGGTCCATCTGCAGGTGGACGTCATATACACTGATTACTCGATGGCATTCGATAAACTCAATCATGGTATTTTGCTTAGCAAATTAGATCTTTTTGGCCTATGTCAAAAAATCTGCTATATTTTTTCAAATCTTACCTTGACGACAGAAAATAGTTTGTACAATGTTGCGGTCAACAATCTATTGAGATATCTGTCACCTCTGGGATCCCTCAAGGGTGTATATTGGGACCATTATTATTATATATATATATATATATATATATATATATATATATATATATATACATATCTTACATACTTCGGTATGCGATGTAAAGCAACGTCAGGAGCAGTTAGTAGTTGGATGGGTGACCATTCTAACGGAAACCACGTCCTCGTTAGGCAAGTAAAAGATCCCTACTCTTCTTAAGGGAAGAGGTTCGGCAAAATTCCTGGTTGGGGGTAACTCGTCTACAGGCGTCGGTGTTAGGCCTCAGTAGCGGAAATAGGCCGACGTTAATTAAATGTATTAAAAAAAAAGATTTTTAGTTAAAGAAAAATTGAAAAAGTTGCCCGGAAAATTGGAAAATTCTGGAAAAACTGAAATTGCTTTTTGTGACAGGGATGTTCGTCGCGACAGAACAACGTCTGTCGGGTCAGCTAGTGATATCATAAATGAGGTGAAGCAAATTGTTTATTATACGCCGATTATATGAAAATATACATTATTATTAAGTGCTCTGATGATGTAATAAGCTTCAAATAGTATTAAACAAAAATCATAACTGGTGTACATCAAACAACCCTTCTCTCTGAAATACAATGTCATAAAATATGACTATTCTATTAATGAAGTTTCCCTGCATAGACCTAACACTATCTGTGACCTTGGTATAATTTTCGATTTTAACCTATCCTTTACTGACCATATAAATGATATAGTAACAAACGCTTGGCTTTGTGATACAGAATACACGCGAATTTAATGATATTAATACCGTCATTATTATACTGCGCTCTTGTTACACCTCGTGTTGAATATGCCTCTATGATATGGTGTCCTCACTACAATATTCATGTGCAAAATATAGAAAGAGTTCAGAGATGTTTCTTAAAACATCTCAGCTTCAAGGATGATAATTTATATCCACCAATTGGATTTCCGCATAAAGAATTACTGTCTAGACACTCACTCGACGCTGTTGAAAATCTTCATATTATTGCCCAGCTAGTTTTCTTACGCAATCTAATAACAAATGACATTGACACTGAGGAGATGCTCAGCCAGTTGAATTGAATTCCCCATGTAATCTTACGGCAATCTCCTACTTTCAATCTCCAAACACTCCGTATTAATGTAATGAAATTCTCACCGCTTCATCAAATTTTCAACAATTATAACTCTGTCCAAATCAAGTTTGATCTGTTCAACTGAAATGTAGCCTTGATAAAAAAACTAAAACTATAGTGTGTGTGGCCGTTTATTATATCTGAACTTCTAATAATTTAGTGGTACTTAGTTTTTAATTCTTAGCACTTTTTGTATTCTCTTTTTTAGGATTTCTTTTGTTACTGATTATTGTTAGTTAGTATTGTTATAAATATCACAGCTCTGTATTGTGCTCATTCAGAAATGAGAATGTAATTACTGTTTATAAAATATTACTAGAAACATCATCTTCCTATTTTCCAACGATTGTATGTCAAACCTTGACAAGATATTCTTGTCCTGGATAATGATGATCAACTTTAAAGCCTAAATACTTCATAAACTTTCGCTGAATCCTCCAGAATCCCTTATCTGGATGAATATTCAAATCATTGCACCATATTCAAATTTTAATCAGATAAGTAAAAAATACTGTTGCTTTAAGAACATTGTATTTATATGACTGATGGTCGAGAGGCAAGTGCACTTGCCTTTCACCCAAAAGTTCCGAGTTCGATTCCCGGTCATGGCAGTGGAAAATGCTGTGAGAGGGATTTTTCCACTATACACGGATATTAGGTGTGTATTCCTTGTTTCTAAATGTGTAGCCCCCTCCCACACAAGGCTCTTCTAGAGCTTTCCAGGATAAAGGGGGGTCGTAATTACCTGTGGTATTACTTATTATTACACTTTAATACTGTAAAATTGTTTGCAATTGTTTCTTATAAAATGTATGTATATATGTTATATTAGAAATATACTATGATATATAATATTAACGAGACAGGCTTAACCTTTTCAAACATATCATATTACATACTGCGTAACAGCTCTTCTCAATAACCGCTCATGCTGCATGAGCATTGTATTTCAATTCTAAGTAATCCTGATTGTGCTGAATCAGCAACACTATTTCCTTTGTTCTCAAAACATTATAAATATTACCAACAACCTTTTTGTAATCAGTCTTATACTCACTTTCGAATAAACCTCATCTAAATTATTATTGTATTTTTCTAAAGAGTCAACGTAGACTCCAGTGTAACAAATAAAGTTCCTTTTTAAAAAGTTATTCAAACAATCCACTATCTAACATTGGCGCAGTCGTGGCGGATCTGAAAAACACACAGTTCGGGAGCCTAACCAGTAGCAAACATATCCGAGGGAACAAGGAGTCCATCTGAAAAAGGTGCCTAACCGGACGAAAAGAGCTTCTGGAACAAGGAGAACTTCTTAGCTGTAGTGGTGGATCCCAATCCTTTGTTCAGAAGAACCTACATTATTCTCAAACGCACAGAAGCGAAACAATAATAATTATCAAGAAATACAAGCAAAGCAACATTTCAAATCAACACGATTCAACAATTAGCAAGTAAGAATTTCATCCCGTCCCATCGTTGGTGTCTTCGGCATCAAAGGCAACCCTGTGGAAGGAACACACAGTGACACCCCTGGCAGAGAGAGACCTTTGGTGAAGCTAAGCTCACGAAGTCGCATTCAACTGGACCACGAGGAATGAAAAATTTAGGGTAAGTCATTTTTGAATCGTCTCGCAATTATTGATTTTCAACGACATAATTTTACATTATATTTTATTAAAATACATTGCATTGCTACATACAGTTCTAATATCTAAAATAGTAATTTTATTTAAACTTGAAACAAAATATCTTGATTATAATTTGTGTGACCTATATAAATAACCGTAATCATACACTGTTCCTATCGTAACATTATTTTTATGGTAATATCATATACTCCTCAAGTGCGAATTTATCTAATTAACTACAATCACATACCATTTTTATCTTAACATTATTTTTATCATAATATCATATATCATATAAAGGTTAAGTTTACGCCTTACTTGACTGTGAAATAAAATAAAACCCACATGTTCTATACTGTTTAAATGCACATTAGTATATAAAATTTCAGTGACATTATTCCCAACTAAAAACACTTTTTAAATTAATCCAATTATCCTTGTAATTAAATTTTGAAATATTATAAAATAAACAGCACATTGTTTTACATATAATAAAAAATTGCCAATTATCAGTAGCGTACTAGCTCAAATTGAAAAGGTGTTTTAAGTTATTTAATCATCTAAATAATATAAATAAAATGGCTACAAACGTAAGCAATTCCAATGCAAACAATTCAATCACGGCGAACGAAACCATAAATATTGAACCTTATAGGTTAAGCGAAATATTTTCCATAGTGCCCGAATTTGACGGCAACCCCATATTCTTGCAAACATTTATTTCAGCTTGCATAACCGCTCAGGGGATCGCTGTTGATGATCAGCGCGTCTTATTAACGCTTCACATAAAAAATAAATTACGCGGAAAAGCCGCAGAATTAATAAATTCCCGAAACCCTGCTACATGGGCAGAAATCAAAAGCTTACTTGAAGCCCATTTTGGCGACTCTCGCGACCTGACAGCTTTGATTCAGGATCTGCAGAGGATTCGTCAGTTACCCAACGAAACCGCACTAATATTCGTATCTAGGTTACAGACACACAACGCGAAAATGCACGCCGCTATACAGAAACAAACACTAACCCTTGAAGAAAAAACGGCTCAATCAAATTTGATTGAAAACATGACGTTAACCACTTTACTTACCGGACTTGAACCGAAACTAGGACAAATCATTAGGGCTGGTAATCCTAGCAACATGCTAGACGCCATAAACAGGATCAAACGAGAACTACAGTTGTCATATTTCGAATCACAAAAATTTTCCATTAAAGCCCCAATCAAAAACCCTGTCCAAAATGTTCAAAGACGCCCAAATTCTCATCAATTCTGCACATTCTGCAGAAGAAATGGGCACCATGTTAACGAATGCCGCACAAGGCAAAATTATCAGTCCCCATCTCCCAATTCCACACCAAATGCTTATTCTAATCAAGCACAGCCTCCAAGGCCACATTTCCAAAGTACATATAATCATAGACCACAAAACTTCTCTAACCAGCAACAAAATTATTCTCAACAGAACAGGCCCTCAGCTATCAGGCCAAATCCTAACTTCCACCAGCAGAGACCTTCTGCCATCCAACCAAACCCAAATTTCAACAGGTTCAATCAACGAAAAACGCATCATTTGAACCAAGAATTTTACGATAGCTCAAATCAATATGAAGACTATTCTACAAGTTATTCTCCCAATTACCAATACCAAAATAATTTCGAAATTAATGAAAACAATTATGATTACGATTTTGGAACCCGACAATGTGAGAATTATACTGCTAATTCTCAACCCCAACAGTACGAGAATTATACTGCTAATTCTCAACCTCAACAGCACGAGGATTATACTGCTAATCCTCCGGATTTTTGCATAGGCCCGGAGTATTCCACGAGTACTCCAACCCAACAAACGGACGAACTAGACCAAATTTCTCGCCAAGTCCAAGCGATAAACCTCCAGGACAGTTTCGACTCAAACCTGAATTTCCCAGAACAATGTTTCATGTAAAATTACCATATAACCCTCCATTTAAAGTAAGTTCAGCAAACCTGTATTTCATGAAAGATCCAACAAACAAATTTAATATTTTAATCAACACAGGTGCAGATATTTCCATTTTCAAACCCAAAACAACAGAAAATTATAATCTAAGACACCCCGAAAATTTAAATATACAAGTAACAGGTCAAAAAATTAATACCACCGAATCCGTTCTCATACCATTCAATTTTAACGATCCACACAAAGTTTATGTATACGATTTAGATACAGACTTTGATGGCTTTGTAGGTAACGACTTTCTACAACATTATAAATGTAGGATAGATTTCGGAAATAATCAATTAATTACCAACTTTGAAACTATACCTCTATTTGAAGTTAACGATTATTTAACCTTACAACCAGTTACAAATTCAAACAAAAATATTAATCATCACATTTCAGGCAACATCATTAATCAAAATCTTAATTTTCTCGAACCACATACTGAAGAAGTATTTGAATTTTATTGTAACACTGACGCTATACCGCTAGCTCAGGAACAAGAAAAAATACACTTACCTAACACCCTTGCAAAAACAAACATACAAAGCGAATTTTTCGAGACAACGTCTGATGAAAACTATCAAAATTCAGACTCCAGTCAAATAGACAAAAGTTCTAAACTTTTAGACATGACCTGTGAAAACAAACATCAAAATTCTACTTTTACCAAATCACGTATCAAAAAAATATTTAAAAGTAAAGTACAAGAAACAGAAAAAACTTCAAATGTAACCCCTAACGTTAACCCACAAAAAATAAACCTTTCGAAAACAAAATCATGCCGTATAGATAACTCTAAATTGGTAAAGTTAAATTTAAACATTTCAAAAAATAATTCGAAACAAGTAAAACCAAAAGCATTAAACAGAAAAATACCTATTTCGCAAACATTATTCAACATTAGTAATAAAATACTCAGGAAATCGAAAATTCGAAAGACTAACAAGGCAAAGAATAATTCAAGAAACACGCATACAATCCTGCGTAATCAAAACAAAAGAAAAATCTATACACCCCACACAATCAGGAAAATGTACCGGCAAAATCCATTTGTGTCCCCTGAAAAAACAATTTCAAAAATCGTTGAATTTTCAAACTTAAAATTTGAACCAGTCCAAAAATTCAAATCTATATTTAAACTTAACTGATAATAATAATACCGATTCTTGTCTCAACCATATGCCGACCCTGCGAAATAAAACACTTACACAAAAACTTGCAACCCAAAATAATTTTCAAAATTATCTCACAAATTTTTAGTCATAATCGAAATCTTTTGGAATATTATTACCTAAAATTAACAGTTATATTAAAGATATTCTCCACTTTTCTCAAACTTTTCTAAATTAATATTACTAGAAAAATCTTTAAAAAAATAATTGTACGATATATCAACTAACTGCATAGATCAATTATTGATCAAAAATACTTCTTATGTAAATAATTTTATTCCTTTCCGCTATTACTAGGACATTTCGACACTTCCTCTCCTGTAATAAATTTTACAAAACCTTAATCATAAGGAAATACTTTTGTTCATTTAAATAAATGCACATAAAATATTTACATTTAATTCGAAGAAATTCATAATAGTAGTACTACTTTGATAACAGTGCCTTGAACTTTTGCACAGAGGCACGTCTTGTATGTTTATAAACTTAAACATTTTAACAAGAATTTCGTGATATCCAACACCTCAATATTGCATTGTACTCATTATGATGTTTCATTACACCAACATAAACGCTTTACAAGCACAAGTAATAACAGCTGTTAATTAATAGCAAGGGCAGAAATTTAAATAATATACATTTAGAAATTTTCAGACTTTAAATTAGAACCTAAATTCAGAACATACCTTTTCAAATTAAAAAAATTGAATCACTCGAAAATCCTGAAAATTCACAAATATACAAAAGAAATTTCAGGAACTGAAAAATCAATCTTTCTTCAAAAATGTTCAGAATTAAATTTGTATGACCCTAAGTACGAACGAACAAATTGCCCAAGAATTTTACACATTTTCTTGACTTTACAAAACGATATCTTTAATAGATTACTCTAAAATACAAATTACAAACAAACCCTACACCTTACACCATTTGACAACTTTTATACTTACACGAGACAAAACTTCTAGTAGATTACGAAAACAAAACGTAAAACTACAAATTTCACACAACTACTATATCAAAAAATTGTGAACTTACTTCCACACAATAATTTCACTAAAACATCTCCCTATAAAAAGAAAACTACGAAATTATTCTGTAGTTTAGTAACAACAAAACCAACATTAACTCAAAAAAACACAGACGGACAGAATTATTTCTCTTTAGGATCAATGTTAAGACATTTATTCTCAACATTATTTTAAAAATCAAAACAATTTAGGAATTTCAAAAGAAAAACATGTTGAAAACAATACCTCAAAATTTCCAAAACTTATGTTAGACAAATATACAAAAATTATCATTATGTTTTAATTCTTCAACTACTAATCAGAACCTATCAAGAACCCCTGATAAATAAGGTTCCGTTTATAAAAATAGGTTACATCAAAAACAAATATAATTGGCAAGAACTAACAAACCACGCCAAGTTTTATAAAAAAAAAAATGCAAAATTTGTCGAAAACCAAATCGCAAGGATCCTAACAATCCTTTGGTAATCACCAAAACCCCAAAAAGCACCGTTCGACAAATCAATATCGACCCATTTCAATTCTCACACAAAACATACACTGACACGTACAAAAAAAATTGACAAATTCACACAGCTTACACTGTCCTACACAAGATTGCAAAATCAATCGTAAACATTTTTATGTTATAATTCCAACACTATATTCGTGATACGATAATTATGTAAGAGAAACATTTACATTTTTTTCATTCCCTGACCAACTTCTTAAATAAAAGGAAATTATTTTCTCATAACATTTACATAGAATTATTATCCGAAACGTAAATCACCCTAATTCTGACAAGTAGTAACCATTTCACGAATTTAGTTTCAAACAATTATTCCTTCAAAAATCTCATTTATAATTTTCCGAATAATTCCATCAGTCAATCTCTTCATTATCTCGGAAATATAATGCGCATAGACTTATGACAATCATTTATGTTTGTATTATAAACTAATAAGTGAATCCTCTTATTCTTATATTGACAACTCCATATCAAATGAACACGCGGTAACTACCCATCTTCAACGCTACTCCAGAAATTGAAATTCTGTAAGTTTAATTTTCCCACTCAGAAAAATTTGTCATGCAAGAAAAAATATCCCAAAGTTTTCTAACATTCAGATAGTTCGGTCTACCCTATGAAACTCAATCTTAAAGCCCTATGTAATCAGGAGAAATGAATACTTAATTAAATATGATATTAACAATAAATGACAGCAATAAAATCGATACTAATTCATTTTTCTAAACCCACACATTATTCTAGCAATACTATTCTACGCTGTTTCACAACAGCAACCCCTCATGGTTATTTTCCAAGTGTACAACCCTGTTAAAACTATTCCACATATGAATAGCAACTATTGTGATATACATTCGAAACAAAATATTAAAATATTGCGATAATACATTATAAATATAATTATTATCCTAATAAGTTATATACCCGACCACATGACGATCATACAGGAAACTAAATACATGATTGGTACACTGTTTTACCAAATAGCGTGTATTAATTAGCGTCCGAGACCAAAACAAAAGAAATGTTAAAAATCGTAACCACGTTTCAAAAATTGACCAAATACCAAACTGACAACACCTATTTCTAAAAATAATCTCAGATGACAAAATAAATTGCAAAACAATTTAATGACAACAGTACTTTCAAAAAGTAATGTTCTTTTCAAAATTAATCATTTCAATCAACTCGAAAACCTAATTAAAAACCAAATATCTGTTACAACTTCAGTAATCAAAAAATTTCAACGCAACTATTCAAAAATTGCAAGTTGACGAAGAAACTTTCAATAAGGATATTAAAGAAATTGAGACCTCAATTTTAGACATGACGAAAGACATAGAAAACATCCATGCTAAACTGAAATTTATCGAAATCTGCGAACAACTTATGGCAAGTTACTTATTTATCGAAAGATAACCTAAATGACATCCTAAATTCCATCACTTTCGCGAGGCTTAAAATAATTCACACGTCAATTATAAATCCAAAGGACTTAGGAAATTTCGCAAAACCTACAAAGGAACAATTTACCGCTTCCAATCAAACTATCAAAGGTTGCACAGTACTTAGACATTGTAGAACTAAAAGCTTTTCAAACAAATTCGGATCTAATATTTGTGTTAGACATACCTTTAATAGACCCTCAAACATATTCAGTATTTCAATTATACCCTATTCCTATTTTGGATAATAGAACTGGTTTATATCATGTATTATCAACTTCTCAAAAATATATCGCGAGAGATGATGATTCATTAATGTACATACCTATTTCGAACCTTGAAGAATGCAAACCACTTTATTTCAACACCAAATTATGTCCAAATTTATTTGCATATCCTATTGACAACAATGCCATATGCGAAGCCCGTCTCTTCAAGAACCTCAAAACTCTGCCAGAAAACTGCCAGACGTCATTTATCATCAGCCAAGGCTACAACGTCCAAAAAATAGACGAAAACACATGGTTAGTTATTAACGCAGAACCTCTACAAACAACCATCAACTGTCCAGAAAGAAATTCAAAAACTGAAGTCATCTACAAAAAATTCAATAGTAAAATTACAACCAGATTGTTACGCCTTCATAGGCATCACAAAAATTCAAGCCAGTACCAATGAAGTAACCGACGTAAAAGACGACACTCATCCAATCCAAATTCCATTTGAATATTGTAAACATATTCCAGACAAAATCCGAGCTCCAAATCTTAAACCACTAAAATTAAACAATCTCAACACGGAAGACCTCGAAGTTGCCAAACACAAGTTGGACCAATACTCCAGAGATTTAGATGATTTGATCAACGAACCCTTTATAACAAAACACATATCCTGGTTCACCTATTTTATCATTGTGCTAATATTTGGACTGTTATTTCTGTACCTATTTTGTAAGTGCAGAACAAAAAGACGAAGACTAGCCATCGATGTTTCTGCATCACCCCCATCTCCACCGAGGCCTAGCAAACCCTACAGGACATTTGCTAACCTATTTCCTTCACGAAGACGACCTACCTTAAGAAGAGAAGACAACGAAGCCGAAGACATAGAACTTACCTAAAGACAAACTGTTTTGTGCCTTTTTACTGACTTTTAGTGCTAGACTCTTCAGTGAATTTTATTTCATTTGTTTAATCATTATATTTCATCATTTTTCTATCCTTTGTTAAGTTCAATTTTATTAACATTTTTACGTCATTTTCATTTAAACTTATCATACTTATATTTTATGCTTTTATAGTAAAGCTATATTTTAACCCTGGGAATATTTTATCCCATTTTACAATTCAAACTTAGTATGTTTGTATTTTACGCTTTCCTGCTAAAGCTATATTTTAACTCTAACATCTTTATGTTATTTTATTTTATGAATCAAGCTTATTGTGCTTGCATTTCATATTTTAGACGCTAAGGTTATATTCTGTATTTTAAACCTTACGATTTAACATTTTTTGTATCTCTTTATATTTTTTCCAAATTGTACCATTACCTTTTATATACGTTTTATATTCATTTCAAAAGTTGCTGCATAAAACACCAACTTTTTTTATAAGGGGGAAGCTGTTATATTAGAAATATACTATGATATATAATATTAACGAGACAGGCTTAACCTTTTCAAACATATCATATTACATACTGCGTAACAGCTCTTCTCAATAACCGCTCATGCTGCATGAGCATTGTATTTCAATTCTAAGTAATCCTGATTGTGCTGAATCAGCAACACTATTTCCTTTGTTCTCAAAACATTATAAATATTACCAACAACCTTTTTGTAATCAGTCTTATACTCACTTTCGAATAAACCTCATCTAAATTATTATTGTATTTTTCTAAAGAGTCAACGTAGACTCCAGTGTAACAAATAAAGTTCCTTTTTAAAAAGTTATTCAAACAATCCACTATCTAACATATATGTAATGAGTAGCCGAAATAAAACAGATATAACTTTTAATTTATTTTTTATTTTAATGCTGTAGTTATTGCTATAGTAAATGATGGATGGTTAATGAGACAAATTGCACTGCGTTATAATATAACAAAAATTTGGTGCGTAACATTTTAAGAAAGTGAAGAATAAACAGTACGATTAGTAGAAATCCTGGATTAAGGGACGAAGCATATCCTACTTAACAAGAAACTAACTATTAATATTTCGTTATTGCACCATTTCTATTTATAACTTCTATAAGTCTGTCTGGCATAGAATTAAATAACCTTATACAATAATATTAGTAATAATATTCCCATTCCCATGTATTATTTACTATTTCCAGTAATTCTTCGGCATTAAATGGTTTCACATGTCGTTTTTGGATACTTCTTACTAGTAGTCCTCATACTTCATCCATAGGGTTAAGATCTGGACTATGACTGGGCTAGTTAAGAACATTGATGTTGTTATCTTGAAACCAGTTAGTTACGGTATGAGCAATATGAACGGAACAATTGTCTTGTTGAAATATGAACTCATTATTAGGAAATAATTGTGACACAGAAGGGAGCATAATATTGTCTAAAATCCTAATATACGTTTCACTATTAAATCGTTCCTCAATATGCCACAAAACACCAGGACCACGTACCGATATCCAAGCCCACATATTGACGGAAAATCTACCATTCTTATCATTATTAGATATATATTTCTCATCGAATCGAGTATTCGGAAGGCGGTAAATACGAGTTTTTTCGTCTGTAGATTACATTGTTCCAATGTGCATCATGCGCTAAAACTTCAAGTGCAAATCCTACTCGAACTTCTTTATGTTCAACTTTAAGTAAGTATTTCTGTGCTGCTGCATGACAGCATAGCTCCGATTCTCTTACTCGCCGGCGACCAGTACTACTCGATCCAGGAAAATTCGTTTCTACAGCAGCCTGAATAAGTGAGTAAAATGAATTTTCTACTAAAGCATTTACCAATTGCAAATCTTGTTGTTTTGAGTTGATATCCTTCGTCGCCCTGATCCAGAATTTCTACTAATCGTATTCTCCACTTTCTTAAAATGTTACACACCGAATTTTGTCAATATTATAACGCAGTGCAATTTGTCTCATTGACCATCCATCTTCTGCTTTAGCAATAACTCCAGATTTAACTAAATCGCTTATATGAGGCATATTAGTTTTTTGCACACTTGCAATAAATTATGACAACTAACTGACAATGTCACAAAAATTAAAGTTAGATGTACACAACTAGATTTTAGCAAAATACCGTTATAAGATTTGTCCTATTTTTTTTTGCTCACGACCGTACCCCTACATCATTTTATTCATTCATTGTTATGAATACCTGATAATTTGTTAATATTTAAACCAATTCTTTTAAAGGAAGTAAAGCGATATGTTACACCAGATTTTTATTTGTTTTAGTTGGAGTCACAAGAGAAATAATGGTAAATCCCCCAACATTGTTTTTCCAAGCTGACCATCCATTTTTCTATTACATAAAGGAAACTAATTTAGGTGTGATTCTTTTTGCTGGAGAATTTAGAAATAATGTCAGATAAACGTTTGAAATAAGTAATATCTTGTTGTTTCCTTGAATATATACCATCTGGCTGTCTTTTCATTAAAATATAAACAGCATCAATATGATTACTCAGGATTTTAAAAGATGGCGAAAGTTTACGATTATGTTTATTCGATATGCTCCTTTTCTTTCTTTGCATTTTGATATAACTTAAAATTAACCAGATCACAATTATACATATATTACATATTAAATATCTGACAAATAAGAGAGCACTTTTGCGAGGGAACTTTCCCTTGAGATTTCTGGTTCTATAATCTTACCATCTACAATAACAGTTTAGTTATTGTTATAATCAGAAATAAGGATAGTTGAAGACAATACCTTGTAGATCGTCTTCCGTTTGAAAAAATTAATATAATCCGTCTGTTTCTTGACTTATTTGGCAATGGGTATCTTTTTCCATAGACGAGAGTGAATTTAGTTATTGAGTAAATTTTTAACATTTAAAATGAAAGTCTTCCAAGCTGTGCTACAGAACAAGATTGCAAAATGGAACTATTATAAACAAGTTCGAAATGCTACAAACCATGCCCAAACCGCTGAAAAACGTATTTATTTTAATCATATTGCTAGAAACAACAATTTTAAAACGCTCTGGGGTGAGCTTAAATCATTAAATATTACGTCCAGTAATAAATCACAAATACCTAGCAATTTAATAGACCCTGATACTATCTATAATTATTTTATAGATAGTCTCTCTCAAAATAATAACAGTATTGTAGATGTTTTCAATAATTATAACCAACATAAAATCACTAATTCAGAGTTCAATTTCAGCTTAGTTTCCACTCAACTTATTCAAAGAGTTCTTTGTAGCTTAAAAAATTCTACATCTGAATCTGACTCGTTAAGCATTTATTATATTAAATTGTGTTGTCGGTACTTACTAAACTTCTTAATTCATTTAATTCATATTATTAATAATTTGTTTATTGAGTGTCATATTCCTGCATGGCAAGTTGCTCTAGTAGCTCCCGTCTCGAAAAATGATCTAAAGGCCTTTTCAGACTTGAGACCTATTAGAATTCTCACGGGATTGTCAAAATTGGCAGAAAAAATAATTGAGATCCAGCTTAGGGAACACATCGATACTTTTAACATACTGCCAGATATCCAGTCAGGTTTTAGAGCTTTTTATAGTTGCTCTACAGCTTTAATGCATATAACGGATGATGTTGTTGAGCCCACTGATCAAGGTAAATGTACTATTTTGACATTAATAGATTTTAATAAGGCGTTCGACACCATTGATCACGAACTGCTCTAAACTTTCCCAGTCAATGGCGATCAATAAAGGTGTTCCACAAGGGTCTATTTTAGGTCCCCTGTTGTTTATAATTTACACATTTCAATTTGCAAATTTTGTTGAATCTGGTTCGGTTCATATGTATGCAGACAATACCCAAATTTACTATTCTTTTTATGCTGAGGATTATGAAGCTGTTGTTCAACAAATCAACAATGACCTAAAAAGTTTATCGGACATTTCTTTGCAGCATTCACTCATTTTAAATCCATTAAAATCAGCTATACTTTTATAAGAAGCCCGACTGTGCTAATTTGAAAAATTTAATTAATATTGAAATAAATGGATGTCGTTTAGAATTTCCGCAAATTTAGGATTAATTTTAGACACAAGTTTAAGATTTAGAGAACAGGTTTGTAAATTTATGCAAAAAGCTTACTCCGCCCTAAGGCTTCTTTATCCACACAGAAGTTACTTAAACATGAATACTAAAAATACTTTGTGAAAAATTGGTATTCTCGCAGTCCACATACTGTGCCCCAGTTTATGTCTCTTGTTTGGACAGGGATTGTAGCAGTCATACACATCGCGTGCAAAACTCATGTATTCGATTTATCTATGGTATACGTAAATATGAACATATTTCACATAAGCTGCCTGAACTCATGTGGCTAAACATGCAAGATCGGAGAAACTTTTATTCAGCTTGTATCTTTCACAACATTATGACAATGAAAGCTCCGTCTTATCTCTTCAATAAAGTAACTTCCACAGCGATGTTCATAATCTCAATGTCCACCTATGCATGGAACTTCGTTCTGTGAGAGAGGTTTCAGATATTGCATTTACAAATTATATAATCAGGTACATTTAGTGCCAAATCATTTAGTGCTGCAAAATTTAAAAGATATTTTAAAGCTACTTTGTTAGGTTATTCAGACTAGTTTTATGTGCCTATTTATTTTATTTATTATACATACATATATGTTTTATTTTTTCTATATTACTACCTTACACTTATTGTAAATTTACTTTGTGCGTCATTTTTCATTCTTAATGTATATCGAGGGTTAAGTGGTAGAGCACACTTGATGTGAACTTCCCCTTCGGGAGGCGAGCGTAGGTGCGTCTTTACTATGTACATACTTCGGTATGCGATGTAAAGCAACGTCAGGCGCAGTTAGTACTTGGATGGTGACCATTCCAACGGAAACCGCGTTGTCGCCTCACACATCTTCCAGCGGTTTGTATATCAGTGTATGCGCGGAAGATATACAACCTTAGGCGAGGGTTGTATAGGAGATATACCATCCTTCGGAGGGGATATAAAGCCGTCGGTCCCTTGTCTATTAAATGTTAGGCAAGTAAAAGATCCCTACTCTTCTTGAGGGAAGAGGTTCGGCAAAAATTCCTGGTTGGGGGTAGCTCGTCTACAGGCGTCGGTGTTAGGCCTCAGTAGCGGAAATAGGCCGACGTTAAATAAATGTATAAAAAAAAAAAAACTTCCCCTTCAGACTTCCTAAACTATATCTGACATATGTTCTTTTCTCTATATTGAATATAAAATAAAATAGAATAATGTTTATTGCAGTAAAAAAATTATAAAATATAAGATATAGGAAACTAATATATACAATAAACAAGAGAACTCCTCAAGGAAAACCTTGAACAGAATATGACCGCATGACATTCTCTACCATCCTCATTCCTACTCATTCACCTATTTGTAATCTATTTTAATAAACTACTAGAGAAAAAGGAAAAAGGGAAATGATGTCCGAGTGCTCAAAACTTAGTCAACGCTTTAAGAAAAAGGGTAATAATAACAATAATAGTAATAGCTTAGAGTAATACAATATAAACTGATGATAACTATGACCATTTACACATATCTATGCACTCTCACACACACCCCCACATTGACGCACGCACGCGCTTTCATACACATTTAAAAGCCTATATAAAGTGTATAGTAATATATGGATCCATATACATATATTTCTTAGATATTTTATTTTTATATATTGTTTTATTCGTTATTTTATTTATTTATTTACATTCAACAATATCATGTACTACGTGGCGGGGTATAGAGAGTATATATTTTTTTAGACGTTTTTTAAATGCATACCTAGACTTTATGTCGCTTATTTCACTAGGTAATTTATAGTTATAGTTTTGGCCTCAGGTAAGTAAACCTTTTTTTGTCCAATAGCCTTGTTCATTAATGGAGGTATGTTAATTTCTTTTTCTCGTGTCATAAGCATGATACATTTTTTTCAGAGCTGAGATGTAACCTAACGCTGGAGTATACAAAAAAGAGCTGCCGTGGATCCATTATGGTAGTTTCTTCGTATAGCATAATTTATGTGAGATTCAATTAATAAATATTATAGAATTTTTAGATGTTTTAAAAATATGTCTCTTAATATTTTAAATTTATATATTAATTACTGTATTTTCTTTATGGCGTAATTAATATGTTTGTCCTATTTTAGATGCGCATCAAGCCATACTCTCAGATATTTCACCTCTGTAGCAACTTCTATGATAAATTGTCTGCCAATATTGAGATTTTCAAATTGTGGAACAGTGGTTTTATTACATGTAATTGGTAAGAAGAGGTTAGCAATTTATAGTCAAACCAACCCTTTACATTTTTAATGTCTTACTCAACTTTAGCTTTCAGAGATTCCCAATTTTCACTACGATAGAATAATGCCGTATCATCAGCATAAGTGATTTTAGTACCACTGGTTTGTACAGAGAATAAACCATTGAGATTTTTGGCCCCAGCACCGATCCTTGTGGAACTCCATACTCGATTTGTTTGTAATCGCTGAGTATATTATTAATTTTAACATACTGGTTTCTGTTGGCTATATAGCTTTTAAATAAATCTAGGACTTTGCCTCTAATTTCAATTTCTCCTCATGATTAAACAAGAAGGGCATGGCTGATCATATCAAATGCTTTTGATAGGTCTATAAATATACACAGAGATGGTTCACCTCTATCCAAAGCAGCGTACATCAGTTTAGTGACAAATATCTTAATCCATCGATTCCCGGAGTTTTATTATTTTTCAGGGACATAATAATATCTTTTACTTCTGTCGTATTAGTGGCAGATAAAAAAATAGAGTTTGTGGTATTTTTTTCTTGGTCTATAATGTGGATCCATTTTTATTTCTTTTGCTAATTTTTCACCGGTATTGATGTAAGTACTATTAAATATAATAGCTATGCTTTTTATATCCACTATTTTTTCACCACTGTAAATTATTAAATAAATATTACTAGAAATAAAGGAATTTATTATTATTATTATTATTATTATTATTTGATGCGTTTCATTATCATTTGATATTCTGCATTTAAGACAAGTACTAATCACCGAATGTTGTCTGTCAACTATGAGCAATTATTTTTTTTTGGGTTTTTAAATTTTGTATTATGAAGAATGGTCACGGTAAAATTTTGACGAGCCGACCATGGGAGTACACACGCGTTCCCAGTCCAATTCTATGCTTTACGGTTGCGTGGGCAAATGGCAAAAACGGCATCAAAGAAGCAACTCATTGAGTCCATTGATGGCCCTTGAGGAACTCGTGAATGGATAAAAGGTCGGGTTTTGAACAATTAGTGAGAGATTTTTCGTCGTTTAGATGGAAGTGATATATGACATTTGGGCAGATGTTTTCTTGTCTGTGGAACTGAAATCAATTGCTTTTAATATGGTCAAATTGCTTTAAAATATGGTTCTTTACAAAAATTAATAGTCTCTTTTAGAATTGTTCGTTTCTGTTAAGTGAGTACAGATTTCGATTTTTGAAATATATCATTCGGAAGAATGACTTGAATGCGCGCGTTATGAGACCTTTATTGGTATAAATATACCTACCTTTGTGAGACATATTAAGTAGGGAATAATAGATGGACATTTTTATTTAGTCAATTATTACACACTATGAAATTTGAACACATGTCCTTGAAAGTCGTCTTTGTAACATTTAGCAAAAGGCATAAGTGCTGTATAAGTTTTGCAAGTCTTTTTTTGCTTCAATTATTTGGATATTAAGCCAAACTTAATAACTTGTGGGCAGAAATTTACGGTAATAAAATAATATCTCGTGTGCAGTAGTCCGTTTGGATAATTTCTTAGAAAAAGAAAACCTCACATTCTCATTAAGTCGACGTTTCGACAAACTTTATTGTCTTCCTCAGGACTAATGAGGTATTTGGCTTTCTGTCAATACAATCATCATCGTCAAATCAATAAATAAAAATAACGTCATTTATACCAACAGGGTCCTGTCTTCAATATTTATTCATAGGTGACACAACAATATTTTATTTTGAAAATTAGTTAATAGGCGAATGCAGTGTCCAATGTAAACGTACAAACAGAAATGGATCTTTAAATTAATTTTGTCAAAACGTCGACGTAATGAGAATGTGAGGTTTTCTTTTTCTAAGAAATTACCCAAACCGACTACTGCACACGAGATTAACAAAATTTGTGGATACGAAACACCTTAGTATAAAATAATATTTTACTAAATGTGTTCAATTGATTTGCGCCTGTTATTACTTCGTCGTGTTGAAAAGCGTATTAATGCAGAATGAGCTAATTTCTGACAATCATTATTATTTAGATATGAAAATCTTTAATGCAATAATATAGATAATATTAATCCCGTTGAACAACTTAACAATATTTGCATCCGCAGACACATTCTCTGATGCACTTAAGCCTGTTAAAAGTATACCCATACACAAAAACACAACATAAATGATGTGGGAAACTACAGATTTATTTTCATCATACCATTTGGTTTTAGGACTAGTTTGTCTACTATGTGCAGTTCCTAGATCTGTCAAAAGCTTTTAACTCTATCACATAATATTATAGTAAGTAAATCACATTTTTATAAATTTGAAGCAAACAGCAGCAACTTAATACTACCTTACTAATAGGTATCATTAGGTCACCCGTCCAAATAAGAACTCAAGTTTGCTACATAGGGATTATGGAGTGCTCCATGGTTCCATACTGGGGCCAATTTTATTCCTGATTATATAAATGACCTTATTGATATCATTTCGTTTAAATTCGTCCTGTTGCAGATGACACTAGGACCATTCAGTCACAAAAACAATTTAACATACTACATGCAATCGAGAATGATTCACAGAAGAAAGGTTCAGATTGGTTTGTAGCAAACCGATTCAGCCTAAGTAAGTCCAAAATAGAGATAATGGTTTTTAGAGTAAGAAATGTAGATGATGATAAAGTAGCATTAAACTGCTTGGGGCGTATCTTGATAACAAACTAACATAGACTCAGCACATACATTTTTTTACCAAGAAACTTCCATAAATATATATTTACTAAGGAATCTTGCAAGTAATGTCTCTCAGAGAACACTTATCACCGGTTATCATGGTCTTATTCACTCCTGTTTATCATATGCTATTTTGGTTTTGGGGGGGGGACACTTATGTCCTAGTACCCAAGCTTTCGCGCTACAAAGGAAAAGCCATACTGATTGAACACAGTTTAAAATATCTAGACGACTGTAGACATGTATTTAGGGAATTAAATTTTTAACTTTGTCCATCACGTACATATGCCTATTAGTCATAGAAGTAAATGAATCGGCGTAAAATCTTCACAGTAAAATTCATGAATACTCAACAAAAAACTGAGACAATATTTGTCCGGATTCTTTAGGATTTTTATGGGATAATTTTTTTAAATTATATACCATTGACCATCAGGAAACTTGAGCTCATTCCGTTCAAAAATATAATGAAGTCATTTTTAGCAGCCTAGTGCTGTTTATTCATTCAAAATATATTTTCCACCAAATTTTAATAATTTTAAGCCTGCATAATTATTTTTCTATACGTAATTTTAATTTTAAATTTTTGCATTTGTATGTTGCATTACTAGCCCCATACTAATAAATTATTATTGTTATTATCATTGATTGGTAAGTTTTGATTTCTGGATGAACAGATAGGAGTAGGTATACCAACTTAAATTATAAACCACTTTTAAAATTTTTCTATTAGTAATAATTAAAAACGGTAACAATCAGCGCAATATTTTGTAAATAATTTAAAAGTTAGGCATCAGTTTTGTCCATAACTGTATTTACTTTACGTTTGACTTAAAACGACGTTTTTAGTTATTACTGTTTTGCGATTTATTAATTAGTTCAGTAACTGCTGACTTAAATGTTAAAATGCTCAAAGTTTTTCTGCCATTTACATATCCCTATTTTTTGTTCATTGCATTGATTGAAGAATGCCGACGATTTTCATTTATCGTTTTATTGACAACCTTTCAAAAAGTTTTTGTATCTAAGTATAATATATTTACCCAGAAAATTTAATTTTTTTATATAAAAAATCGAAGTTTATTTATTAGGTGACTTTAATATTCCCGAATACAAGCAATACTTTGAAAACGATATTACTGGTCTGCACTCATTTCATTGATTTTAAGCAATATAACACAATACTAAATTGATGGACGTATACTAGATTTGATAATGTTTAACCAAGCTTGTAAAGTAGTTAAGTCTGATGATGTCTTACTAATGAAGATTTATTTACATCATCGCACTCTAAATATATCATTTTCCATAAACCATCGATCGCGAAGCAACAACTATTAAATAATTACGTTGACTCTGCCGTAAACCGTAAGGCAAACTATCACACATTGTACGACAGTATCAGAAATTATGACTGGACTATTCTAAATTCATTTAGTGATGTAAATTCATCCCGCGAACATTTTTATATAGCATTATATGAAATCCTTGAATCTTGCGTTCCTAAATATGTTTTAAAATTAAAAAAATATCCGCCCTAGTTCAATAATAATATTGTTAGGAACTTAAAAGAAAAAACTAGAATCTGAAAGTTATTTAAGCAAACAGGTGCAGAACATATTATACACTTCTCCAAAAATATAACACCCCACCAAAAAGTCACCAAAAGTTTGAAGTTAGTTTTTGTCTAGACCTCTCGTCCGATTTCGATGACTTTTTTTTGTATGATAGTTTCTTTATTCAAGAATGTGAATGTTCTATTGTTTTTTCAAATAAATTTTGCTTTATTCATTACAGTGTGTAACAAGTGCGACGTGTTCTTTTCCATAAAATTTGTAACAACCTGTGGAGTTCAACAGTTAGCCAGCAAGTTGGAATTAAAATCGTACTCTAGCCCTATCTTTTCTTAACATTCTCTTTTTTGAGTGAGTTGAGGAGTGTGTTTATTGTGGTAATAGCCTTATTTTTTTCCAATATTTTTGTCAGTATGGAATGTGAAGCACGAAATCTTAGTGGTGAAGAATGTGCTCAAGCATTAATATTGGTTGAATTAGGTTGGAGTTATCGAAGAATTGGACAGCGATTTAATGTGGCGCATAAGTATTTCAAAAGTGATACATAGATATAGAATGACTGGAAGTCATGTTCGCCGACCATGACAAAGAAGGAATCGAGTAACAACCCCAATTAATGACCGATATTTGACACTCTTCGAGAAGTATGTGGATTACAAATTAGTGGGGAAACCATTAGACAGCGACTTAGAGCATGTAATTTGAGACCAAGAGTTGCTGCTCGAGGTCCAGCTTTAACTAGAAATCATCGAAGGGCTACGCTAAATTTTGCCACAGAGCATGTTAACTGGACCGTGACTCATTGGGAACGTGTGATATTTACGGATGAGTCCCGATTCTGCCTTTATAATAATGATAGACGTCTCCCTGTATACAAACGTCCCAATGAACGGTATGATCAGTGCAATTTTTCCATTACAACATTATTTGGGGGAGGATCTGTGATGGTGTGGGCAGGATTTTCTTTGACCGGTCGCACGGAACATGTCGTCATTAATGGGAGCCTTACAGCTGAACGGTATATACAAGACATTTTAGACAACCACGTGGTTCCATATGCGCTATATATAGGGCAAGGCTTTATGTTAATGCAGGATAATGCCAAACCTCATGTTGCTCGAGTTGTACAACATTATCTGGCAGAAGTCGGGATTGACACCATGGCATGGCCAGCTAATAGCCCGGACTTCAATGCAATGGAAAACATCTGGGATAAACTTGGTAGAAAATTACAAGAGGCTCGTAATCAATTAGACACCTTAGCAGACGTTGGGCGGAAATTGATTCAAATATAGGAAGAATTGAAAGATTTTTCAGTACCTAATTTACTAATCCCTGAGCAACAAATAACGATTCGTTTAATAAATCGTTCATTTCAAATAATAGTAATTTACATATTGATAAATTTTCTGCATATTGTCTTATTTGCCTTGAAAAAGTTAAAACCTAAATTTACAATAGGACGTGATGATGTACCAGCTTTTATTGTTAGGGATTGTACACATGTTTTTGTACAGCCCCTCTTTATAATTTTTAATATTATGTCTTTGAAGTTTGGTATATTTCCGGACAATAATCTCGTATCTTCCCGGTTTACAAGAAGGGCGAAAAAACAATGTAGAAAATTATCGGAAAATTACTATAATTTGTAATTTCGCAAAAGTTTTTAAAATAACTCTACACAACGTGCTCTATCCTCATATAGAGGGGCAACTTAGTGTGCATCAACACGGCTTCGTTTAAAATAGCTCCGCAGTCTCAAACTTATTTTGTGTTACACAGCATATCGCTCAATGTATGAATTAAATGGCCAAGTAGATGTTATTTACACGGACTTCATCAAAGCCTTTGATATAATCGACCACAATATATTATTAGATCTCACTAGGCTTTCTATACTACTGTTAAATTTTTTTAAATCTAATCTTAGCCAAAGGACACAATATGTTGAATGTCGGGGTGTAAACTCATTCGAATTATTAGTTACATCAGGGATTCCACAGGGCTCTATAATGGGGCCTCTCCTTTTCATACTATTTATTTATGATATTATAGATAATTTAGATGATATTTACTTTATGCGGATGACATGAAGTTGTTTTGCAATGTTGGCTCTAAGCGGACTGCGGAAAAATGCAAAACGATTTGCAAAGGGTGAATGATGGGTGCTCATTGAATAATCTTCCACTAAATGTGATGTCTTACTATAGAAAACAAAGTCCACTACTAAAAGATTATCAACTAAATGGCAACACATTACACCGCCCTATGCATATAAGAGAACTTGGGGTCACCTATACATGTCAATAACGAAATGCAATCTTCTTTTAAAAATTTAGGCTTTATAATAAGAAATTCAACCGGCCCTACTGATGTGAACACGTTAACACTGCTTTTTAATTCTTTGGTAAGATCAAAACTTGAATATGCTTCACTGGTATGGAATCCCAGCTATCTGACTTATACCGACAGCTTAGAGACAGTGAAAAGACGGTTTCTTAAGTACTTATTATTTAAGGGAGATAGGTTATGTCCACAAAGCCTTCTACTTGATAGGTTTTCATTACCTAGCATGAAAGATCGCAAAATTAGACAGTCATTAATATTTCTATATAAAATAATAAAGAATAAAATAGACTGCCCTCAGATATTAAAACAAATACGCTTTCACGTACCAAGAACCAAGGGTCGTAATAACATTTCCTTCTATCTTGCCAGGTCGAGGACTAACTTGTTGAAACATTCACCGCTTCACTTTATGTGTGATAATTACAACAACCTTTGATAGAGTTGACATATTTAATTGTGGTATAAGTAAATTTAAGACACTGAACTGCAATAGTTCTGATTTTTTTTGCAAAGTTTCCGTTTCTCTGGGTTTTTTTCTCTTCCCACGGCTGTTAAAGTTATATTATGAATAATTTATTGTTATACATATTATTGTTTTACTTATTAATTTGTAATTTGTAATATTTGTTCATAATTCTGCATTTTCCCATCCTGTAATTGGCCTTGGCTGTTGGATGGTCTCTGTAAATTTAAAAGAGAATAAAAATAATGGACTGAAAATATTCTTATTAGGAAATTTAAATAATTGATTAGATTGCTTAGTTGTGTTTGTATTTCATTGTTCACAAACATACTATTATCATTGCTAATGTTACACTGTATATCTGGCGCTTTATTAAAGAATTCAAATTACTCCGAAGATGCATCTTGAGCACCTCATGGCGTTAATCCTTTGTAAAGCACTCCTATTAAAATCACTTCCTAAGTCCTACTTTCTGCCATCTAAATTCCCGAAAGATTCAGCCCTTCAGGAATATTCAATGATGCATGTGGAAGTAATCTAAATATTCGATATCCTGTGATTTAAATAAAAAAGCGAAAAATTCGTTAAAGATACCCACATTAGAATACACTGTCGCTCTCGATTCAAAGAAAGGCTAACGTACTTCTTGAGCTTTACAATTTTACAAAACACAATACACAGGAAGGAGGAGGTGCAATATTTGTAAGTTGAGAAGATGACAAGTGGACGTCATTGTACGATGTTCTACTTTGGTTCTCTTTCACGTTGAAATTCTCATGGAATAAGAGGGTTTTATGACAATTATATAAAAAAAAAACATGAAGGTAGTTGTGTATGGTAAGTCTGAAAAGTTAGAAGTTGCCTGATTTTAATAGTGGTATATAAAAACGTAGTGGACTGGCTTGAAGCATATTCTGCAGTCTTGTTTGCACGTTCTGTGAAAAAAAATAATCATATTACTATATAACGGGCCAATGCATAAAGACTTTAAAAAATATATATTTAAAATGGATTCATGAACAGCTTAAAATGCGTTATAATAATAATAATAGTAATAATAATAAAATGTCTTTATCTATAACGAAATAGGAAGTCGGTATATGCAGGGGGTGTTGTAACAAAAGTTATAGCCCATCGCACAGAAATTAAAATAAGCTAAAAACAAAGAATAACTAAATTACATTTGAGCCCTCGTTAAATAATAATTTAATACATAATAGTATCAATAACGTTAGGGCTGATTAATTTTCAAAGCTCTTGTATTTCAAAACCACGAGGACAATCGTACGGCTAAATTTTTATACACCCAAGCCTTCCTCAGACGATAAGCGACAGAATGGCAAAATCCGCATAATAATAGCTTGAACTGTTGCCAAGATTAAAACGTTTATACCCAGAGACACACAGACAGACTTGTTTATTATGTAGTAAAGTTGTAAGCAATTTCAATTTGATGATTTTTCTGGCCTTCCTGGTGCATGTATTAATAAAACTTAGCTGCTTTTATATGTCTTATAAATTTTGAATTATGTTAAATTTGTAGTATTATGCTTAAAATATAACATGGTACTATATCCTCGCCGTCTTCTTTAAGGACCTTAACATTAAATTATATTTCAAATGTGCTTTTAGAGGGCAGAATATTACAACATAATATTTCAGTCACGAAACTCCTCTATAAAATCCTAATTTTACTATAAAGAACGTAAGCAGACTGCAACCAACAGCTACTGTCCGGGCTATGTGCCCCGCCGAGCGCTGCATTACAAGTTACTAGCCTGGCGCGTTAAGTGTAATACACAGTTATTGCACTTAATTCTATATGTTTACTTGAAAGGCATCAATTTGTCCTCTATAGAGGCTTTAAGTCCAACATTATTTATGTAAAATCTGGGATATCTCAAGGTTCTGAGCTTGGGCCTTTATATTTTAATATATTTGTAAATGATGTCGTCTTCCAACTTAATTGTATGTTGTACGTTGAAGACATGAAAATTTTGACTAATATTAATAACGAGGAAGACACCAAAAGATGACAAAATGACTTAGTTAATCTTCTTCACTAGTGGTGCGACAAAAACGAGCTACCAATCAATATACAGTGTGTTTCACTTCTCGTGAAGACACCACTGTATCTCCTTTATTTGTGGCCGAATTCATTTCTAATTTTTATCAGATATACAACTCTATAAGGCGACTTTACATGACACATAAATGTCGTCTAGATCTAAAACGCCGGACTACTGAGATAAAAAGAAAATCGCAATTTTCGAGAAATCATAGTAGGCTTAGAAATAGACAAAAGTTTTGTTAATAAAAGTTGTTCAGAATCACGAGATATGCCCTCCTATAAAATTTGGTGAAAATCGGAAACCTTTCAAAAAAAAAAATGTTTGTTTCACTTCTCGTGAAGACACCCCTGTATCTCCTTTATTTGTGGCCGAATTTCAAGACTAATTCATGGAGTTATACAGCTCCATCTTTGTCCAACACATAGAGATAACTTCTTTTTCCAACAAATGAAAGTCGTGCACAATTATTATTAAAGTTATTTAGTAAATAAAAGATGAAGTAAGTGTTTACAATGAATGACTATATTATTATATTCGGCCCCTTTCTACTAACCCACCATCAAGTGTAATACACTTCTCAATCCGCTTTCTGTTATTTATTACAACTCTTCGCAATTCTTGAGCTGTAACTTCTAAACACGCTTGCCTTATCCTCTCACAAAGCTGCTCCACATTTTGAGGTCTGGTCTTATAAACTTTGTTTTTAATATGACCCCAAAAATAAAAATCCATGGGAGTGAAATCAGGAGATCTGGGTGGCCAATGTATTAGAGGGCTATTTCGTCCTATCCATCTTTGGGGAAAATGTTCATTCATCCATGCTCTTACTACTACGGAATTATGGATAGATGCTCCATCGAGTTGGAAATACAATTGTTTCAAAGGAAAATCGACTATTGCATTCCACAGATCATTATTTAAAAATTGTCGCAAATGTAACGCATTTATATTTTGAAAAAAGAAGAACGGCCCTATTATTGTTTCGTTTAAAATTCCGCACCACACATTTACCTTCTGGGAATATTGCCTTTTACAATTTATTACCCAATCAGGATTTTCTACTGCCCAGTACCTTGAATTTTGTGATGATACCACCCCGTTGGTGGAGAAAGTTGCTTCATCCGTGAAAATTATTTTCTTCAAGAAGTCTCGATTGTTTAAATAATTACCTTGGATCCATAAACAATATTCCTCTTCATCACCTTCCTCCAAAGTGTGTAAAAATTTTGGTTTATACGGTTGTAGTTTATGGCGTTTTAAACATCTCCAAATTTTTGACACCGGCAAATTCAAGTCACGAGCCATATTTCTAAGGCTGGTAGTGAGATTGGCGTTAAACGCCGCTAATATAACGTTATCATCTTCATGCCTTCGATTAAGATGTACTCTCGGTTTAAGCACATTACCAGTTGTATTAAACAAGTGATATATTCTTGCTATGGTACCATGGTTGTCTTAGAGGATGTCTTAAATTAAATTCTTCTGCTGCTTCTCTTGAAGACCGTACATTTTCACCGACTATCTTTATTATTTCTACTTTTTCATCAGCAGTTAAAAGTATTCTAGCCATTATGAGTAAAAAAAATCAAATAAGGAAACTAACAAACTCAACAATAGATAACAACAATCATTTCTGTCATAAAAGTAATAATATTGACAGTTAATGTCACGGCATTCTTAACATTTAAAACAAAAAATCCGCTCCTAAATCTCTGAGCCGATAAGGAGGAAGGATATGATGGAGCGTTACTTCTCAAGAATAGAAAAAAAAACTGTATTACATTGTTAACTTGATGTGTAATAATAAGTAGTGACTCTTTTAGCGTTTTATTGAATCATGATTTTTGCTCACAACTTTCATTTGTTAGAAAAAGTTATCTCTATGTGTTGGACAAAGTCGCTTTATGGAGCTGTATTCTGCCACAAATAAAGGGGATACAGGGGTGTCTTCACGAGAAGTGAAACAAACATTTTTTTTTTTAAAGTTTCCGATTTTCACCAAATTTTATAGGGGGGCATCTCTCGTGATTCTGAACAACTTTTATTATCAAAACTTTTGTCTATTTCTAAGCCTACTATGATTTCTCGAAAATTGCGATTTTCTTTTTATCGCAGTAGGCCGGCGTTTTAGATTTAGACGACATTTATGTGTCATGTAAAGTCGCCTTATAGAGTTGTATATCTGATAAAAATTAGAAATGAATTCGGCCACAAATAAAGGAGATACAGGGGTGTCTTCACGAGAAGTGAAACACACTGTAGAATGCTATCTTATGACTTTTATCAGGAAAGATAATATTTTAGTAAATTAATATGTATGAATATGTAATCAATAATACAGTAATACAGAGATGAGACATACTGAAACACCTTAGCGTTACTTCTGACGCTAAACTCACTAATCTCTCTGAACTGAAATAACAGTTAATGCATACAAAAATTAAGTCTCATTATAAGATAATTCTAGAAGTTTTGGGAACTCCAATACCTTCATTCTTTTATTTAATGTCTTTGTAAGATTTAAATTGGAATACGCCCCAATCTGGAATCTCGCTTACCTAATACGTAAAAACAACATTGAAGGTTACTCAAAGGCATTTTCTAAAATATTCGTGATTTAAATACCCATAGAATATTTAGTTCCTCTGTATTTTTACACACACTTGTTAATTTCAAATTTGATTCTCCCTAAGTTTTGGAAATGATTACACTCAAATCGTCGTATGTTTTGACTTACAAAAATAGTTTCCAACACATCGTGTAACCAATACTAAGGTCTATTTCTACAAGAAGCTATAGACTTACAATTTAAATATTTATATTCCTGTACACTTGGCACAAACGACAAGCTTTTCGGGGATGTTAGGGAATGCATCTTGTCTCTTGAAATTAATCAAGATTTTTTTCCAGACAAGTTACCCATATAATAACAGTCAGTGACAATTGTGGGGGTCAAAATAAGTGCCAGATTATTGTGAATTTTCTGTTGCATATTGTAAAGAATATGATGCTGTAATGAATGTGGTCAAGATGTTTCTATTGATAGAAATCAGAAAGAGGCATTGAATATATATATTTATCTTAAAGAACCTGGCCTTGATATATTGCACTCTCCCGACGAAAGTTTATGGTGGTGCAGGATAACCTGGACCGGCTTACTTCTTGCTGAGAGACCTGTGCAAGTAAGCCAAGAATGCAATTTAAAAAAAAAAAATCCTTACATTTTGTTCTGCAAACTAAGTTCTGATAGTGCGTTTTCCACTCATGGATATCTTGCAGTTTGTACCTCCAATATATCACAAGTTCTTTAAAAGTCTCCCTCATCTCACCAGAACCAAACAAGGAAGATGAGGTGGTTAAACCAAACACCTCAAATGAAAAAAGTCAGGAAGTTCACGAACCACGTCGTAGAAAAGGTTAAGTTAATACAATAATATTCTATCAAAAAATTAAGGTTCAAAACACTTCTCTGTTACAGGTCGTGATAATCGAAAAGCCTACGAGTACTCCTAAGAAAAAACTTTGGTTAAAAGTGGGGTCTTATTTATTCATTTAGTAATTCTACCTAATATAATACTCCCTGCATTACCATTTTACTTATTAATAAAAGATAATATTTTAGTAATAATATTAATAATAAACGTCTTTATATAAATATGTAAGTAATGTATACAGGATAGTATTGGATGTTCGATTTCTCGTTCTTCTACGCAACCATGTATAAAAACAAGTCTACAAAAATAATTAAAAGGCTGGATGACGTTTTGATATCTACTGGGATGGGACTCTATTATAATTTTTAACAGTTTTGTAGGATAAACCTCTTTGAAATAGTGCAGTTCTGTGCTTGGGGCTTGCAAACAGTATATAAGTGACAATGCCCAGTATTACGGCTATGAACGTTAGAACCTCTTATTAGCTTATCGAGAAGATATGATGGTTCACGATGTAAGTTTATCTTAAAAGTTAAGCATGACAAATGAAGCATAAACATTTCGTGTAGTTTAAGCCACCCTGACTCGCAGATTTTATCAGATACATGGTCAAGCTTCTTTAAATTAAAACAGTAGCAAATATATGAGTTTTGGAATTTTTGTAAACTTAGGTGATCTCCTCGAGTTAACGTGGGCCAGTGTAAGGTATAGGAAAGATTTTACAGAATAAAGGAGTTACAGAGCTTTAGCTTGATACCGGGGTCAAGCACATCTTTGTGCGTATAACGAGATTTGAATTTCCCATAAGATTTTTAAATTAAATGATTGACATGTTCAAGAATCTTAAATTGCTTCAAGGTGAATACCCAAATTTTTGCACATACGCTTAAGACTTAATAATTGCCCATTTAATGTGATACTAAATAATGGATTATCCGCTAGTAAGGTATTATCTTTTCCAAACACTGATAGTTCAGTTTTATTTTCATTGAGTGCCAATTTATGACTCTTTGATATCTCTGAAACTATATTTAGATAATGATTTATGGAATTTACAGCTGCGACTAAGTTATCGGTATTAAAGACAAGTAAATTTGAGGATCATCCGCGTATTCTGGCAATCGAGATTAATCACACGGGTATCGCGCTACCGAGTTCGAATCCCGGCTCCGGCACTGTCGAAGAAAATAGTTGTATGTGCGCGTTTTTTCACTATGTAACCCCCCTCCGCACAAGCCTCTGGCTTCTGGAATTGGGGTTGTCTAATTTCCGTGGTGTTTATTTATTTATATTTATTTTTTTATTGGTGGATATTATATGCTTCAAGAAACTCATTAAAATCAAATGTATAAAACAAAAGTGGGCCCAAGATGCTACTTTGGGGCATACCAACTGTAACCGATCTGTGGCTAGATGATTGGCCATTGATTACTACACATTGATATCTGCGATTGAGGTAGTTCTAAAAAAGACAGAGCACCACCACCTACAATAAGATATTGAAGCTTTTACATAACATGTGATGGTCCAGGGTGTCAAATGCTTTACTAACAACATGCAATAATGCAACTGTGGTGCTATGGTTAGCTCCGAAACCTGATTGGATAGACGGCATACTATGTTCACTTAATAAATAGTTCTTTAATTGAGTGGCAATCCTCTCAAGCACTTTTGATAATGTCGGCACGACACTAATTGGTCTGAACCGAGAAATTTTAGTGGGATTATTAACTTTAGGAATGGGTAACACATTCGCTGTTTTCTATGCATCAGGGAAAAGACCCCTAAGCTAAGCATTTCTTTATAATATACGTTATACGTAAATAGTCAGGTGAGGGAATATTAAGTTTAACATTATTAGATTAATACCGTTGGGGCCGGTAGCATTTGATTTTAAATCATGTATAATAAGATCAATTTCGATGGTGGATACCTGGTTGAAAACAAAATCTTCATCAGTATCAATATTTATTTCTTTAATTTTATCTCAGCAAAATGTAAACTTTGTTAAGTTAAAAGATTTTATTGCAAAAACGTATTGCTTATGGCGTTGTGGTAGGTGTTAAAATATTCCAATGGGGCTATGCATTTAGAGCTATTATTTTATGTAATGGAAGCAGTAGGGGGTGAGAGCTAATAAATTGGGAAGTTCGAAATTAAAGGTTACCTTAACGTTTATATACTTTGTAAAATATTTATTATTAAGTCTCTATGGTATATTTTACACACAATTACTTGAGTATTTGCTGCCATCTAGTTGCTTTATTACAAAAAATAGTGTGTTTAAGTATAAATATTAACGATCATTTTGTGACCCAAAACGTTAAAAAAAAGTTCAGTAGAAGCCGAGATATGAATTTTTGAAGTTGTCGACTTTTGGCCATTTTCGGATCTTAAATCGCCTATAACTCAAAAACAGTGCATTTTTCAAAAACATTACAAAAGATAAAAAGTGTTTATTTTTGCCCAGTTAACTTAGAAAGTGTATTTTCAAATAAATTTTTTACATTTTTTTTACTTTGCAATTTCATTGTTAATAACAAATTACCTGCCACTCGGACAAAAAAATTTTATTTAAGTTTTTTGTTCCCTAAAACGTAACTAATCGAATTCGATGGTTTCATTCCGGAAATTTTATTTAGGAGGTTCTAAGACTTTTTTATTCATCTTCATTTTATAATAGAATGAGCCATAGATTGAAAACAAAGCTCAAAGAAGTATGAAACGAAGAATTTCAGCAATACATATCAAAATTAACTAGAACTGATAACTTTATTTGGAAACCAATTAAAAATTCAAGAAAACCTAAAACTCCTGCACCTCCTATAAGAAACAACTGCAATGAATCCTGGGCAAAAAGTGACGCCGAGAAAGCCAATCTTTTTGCAGAACATTTGGCCACCGTATTCCAACCGTTAGATGATGTAGTAGACCAAGAAATAGAACACAGTATTTTTATTCCACCTGTCATACAAACGACTATCAAAGCTTTAACACCTAAAGAAATTGCTGAAGAAATTAAGTTACTAAATCCAAAAAAGTCACCTGGAATCGATCTTGTAACGGCTAAAATGATGAAAGAATTGTCAAAGAAAGGGATTGTGATGCTAACCTATATTTATAATGCTATTCTTCGACTTGGTACTGGCCGAAATGTCTTAAGAAGGCACAAATTATAATGATTGGTAAACCAGAAAAAGAACCAACAGATGTCTGCTCTTAGAGACCCATAAGTTTGTTATCGGTAATCTCAAAATTGCTTGAAGGATTAGTACTCCGTAGACTAAAAGTCGATGTACCATTAGAAAACTGGATACCAGATCATCAGTTTGGATTCCGTCAGAAGCACTCCACAGTGCAACAAGTTCACCGAATAACACAAACCATTAATAAAGCACTAGAAAATAAACAATACTCCAGTGGAGTCTTTCTTGATATTAGCCAGGCATTCGATAAAGTTTGGCATCCAGGAGAGAGAACTTTCCAAACTAAGGTAAAAGCAGAGAAATCCGACTACTTCCCAATTAATTCAGGAGTGCCGCAAGGCAGCGTCCTTGGACCACTACTATATATTTTGTACACGTCAGACTTACCCATGGAGCAAACTACGACAACAGGGACATTTGCCGACGACACCGCTATTCTTCCTGTCACGAAGATCCTCAAATAGCCTCAGATTTCATCCAAAACCATCTAAACAATCTTCAACAGTGGATGAAGAAGTGGAAGATAAAAGTTAATGAGAGCAAATCTGCTCACGTTACGTTCACCCTTCGGAAAGAAATATGCCCTGCAGTCATAATAAACGATATACAGATACCACAAACACAAACTGTAAAATACCTAGGCCTACACTTAGATAACAAACTGACTTGGAAGCAACATATCATAAAAAAGAGAAAACAGGTAGAAATCAAAACAAGAGAACTACAGTGGCTGATAGGTAGAAAATCACGAATATCTATAGAAAATAAAATGCTAATATATAAATCTGTATCAATCCCATCTGGACATATGAATTAGAAATATGGGGATGCGCTTCCAAATCGAATATAGAAATTATTCAAAGATACCAATCAAAGATACTCCGTCAAATTGTAGATGCCCCCTGGTATGTGACAAACCATACGCTACATGTAGATCTTCATGTCCCAACAGTAAAAGAAGTTATCCAAGAAAAAGCCACCACACAACATGAAGTTATAGAAGTCCACCCAAACCCGTTAATGGAAGAACTCCTGGAACCAGTGATCAACAAGAGGCTTAAAAAGCTATGGCCAGTAGAACTAATTTAAGTTTATAGAGGTGATATCGCTGGATATCAACCTGATCATGTTATTTAGTCACTAGTACATCTAGTGATCGTTAACTCTTTAGCTTATAGAATAATATAAAATTCTGATTGCTAAATAAAGTATTTAAAAAAAAATTTTTTTAGGGGTGCACCGCTCGCCTATCGCTTGAGCATAGTATTTTTAAATAATAAATAAAATGTTCTATTAGTCTTATGAAATTTATCAATATGAAATCATTCTCTGTTTATTTTATAATATCATATTTCTACAAAAATATTTTTAATCCTTCCATTGTCAATTTAACAATTCGAATAAAGAGTGTATTATCTTTACCTACCTGTAGTGGAAATTTTGGGACAAATCTCTCAAATCGCAATCGGATTACTTTTATTCTTTTGTAACGGGGTAATTCAAAGGATTTTGCGTGGCGGCTTTATTCCAAGAAACTGTAAATGCGGGTGTAATTTGATATAATTGAAAATGGAATGCCAAGTAAATTCTTATATTTTTAATTCTCTTGTTGGGAGCCCACTGCTATACCTGCTACCTTACGTTTTTTTAAATTATATTAACTATAAAAGATTACCTATTTTACTCGTCATACAACCGTATGCAATACTAATAAGTACTAATATTATTAAAACATTTAAGATTAATTCATATCTGATGTAAATATTAACCTTTCATTTGATGGATAATACGTCTAGTTTCGGTGGTAATTTACTTTGAAATTTTTGGATTTCTGTAGATGCTACATTTACCAATTGGTATTGTTAAAAAAATACATAGAGAACAATTAATAGCTTAGCGAACAAATGTGATAATCGAGATATTTTAATGTGCGAGCTTAGCGCCTCACACATCTTCCAGCGGCTTGTATATCAGTGTATGCGCGGAAGCTATACAACCTTAGGCGAGGGTTGTATAGGAGATATACCATCCTTCGGAGGGGATGTAAAGCCGTCGGTCCCTTGTCTATTAAATGTTAGGCATGTAAAAGATCCCTACTCTTCTTAAGGGAAGAGGTTCGGCAAAATTCCTGGTTGGGGTAGCTCGTCTACAGGCGTCGGTGTTAGGCCTCAGTAGCGGAAATAGGCCGACGTTAAATAAATGTATAAAAAAAATTCAATTATTCATTAATTAGTATTATCTGATTTGTATTTGTAAATATTTATAACACAAATTTCAGAAATTATAAGTTTGACACTGGCAGATATATTGATGACATGCGGTCTTAATTTGGATACTTGATTTTATGTATGTTTATACTAAAGTCGTTTATTAATAGTAGAATCATGCATTAATAGGAGTCATTAATAAACATTTTTGCATACATTAATCAAACTCGTTAATACACGGTCGACGGAAAATAAAATGTACAGAATTTATTAATAATTATTTATAAGATAGTGGAAAATAAAATTATAGCAATTGTTCAAAATGCATTCCTTCAACTTCAGTGCATTTTTGAGCCCTACCGATAGTTTCTCTTACCACCCATTCTATCATTTGCGCAGTTATTGTTGCAAAAATTCCAACTCCTGGAGATTTTCTGAAGATGATGAATAAACGTACCTCTAAAGGAAAAAATCCGTGGGGTTTAGGTCAGGTGGTCTGGCGGGCCATCTTGTGCGCGCATATGTCGAAATGACTTTATTTTGAAAACTGTTTTCTAAATAATTAGAGACATCTCGAGGGTTACGTTGCAGAGCCCCATCTTGTTGGTAATAAATGCTTCTTCTCAAATTCATAGGTAATTCTCCTAAAAAGCCCTTAATTTCATTTTCCAAAAAGTTCAGGTATCTAATTCCATTTGAAGTCCCCTGAAATAAAATAGGACATATGATCCTAGCATCCACAATTCCTGTCCATACATTTACCCCAAACACTTCTTGGTGATTTCCTTCTCTAAATTCAAGTAAATTTTCCTGACACCAGTAACGCAAATTATTTCGGTTAAATATGCCATTGTTAATGAACCTAATCTTATCTGTGAACAGAATTCTGGGAACAATGTTTCTATTTTCTAGTAACCGATTGCAATAACGAACTCTCCTACCTGCATCGCTTCATATAAATGTTGATGAAGTTGATAATTATATGATTTATATCCATGTTTTCTCAATATTCTTCTAACAGATTCTCGGCTAACATCAAGAGCACTTCCAATCTCATATGCACTTGCATGATTATTAATTTCCACGGATGCTAAAACATTAATCTCTATGAACTCGTCAATAATAAACGTATTTTGTTTGGCTGAGCCCTAAATTTTTCTTCTAATCTTAAAATATTTTTTACCAGGGTGATACCGTCTAGAATACCGCTCTGCATATAACATTTCAGCTTGATATGCATTTGTTTTAGAATTCCCAAAATAAGTAACTTGTCCACCTTTTCACTTTGGGTATATACCACCATTTTGTATTTTTTTAAAACTTTTAACTACATGCAAATTAAAAAAGTACTGCATAAACCTTATCCAATAATAACTTAGGCAAATGTTTGAAAAGAAATGTCATTTTCTCATGGCACGCTTGTAAAATTTATTACATACATTAGTACACTTCATTAAATCTAATAATTTCAATGTAAAGTGCTACTCAAACTAGACATATTATACATCAAATTGGGCTTTGTTAGTGCAAGTAAAAAAATATGGTTACGATTTTTAAAAAATTAATAAAATTCATTTGCTTTTTATGTTTTTTAAAAAAAAATTTTTTAAATTCAAAATAGTGGTTTTTTTGCATGAAATAAACATTTACTGAAATGCAACAATAAAAATAAAGGCGAAACATCAAATTCAAGGCCTACTGGGTGAATTTGTTGAAAACACAGTCTAACAGTTGCTAACTTAGCTTTTTACTTTTTGGAATGTATGACGCCATTTTGAAAACAATTACCAATTTATGATACGTCGTTGTAACGAAAATATTATGTTGAATCTAAATGTACAAAAATATATATAGGTTGCAATTTAAAAATCAAAAGTTGTTACTACTTCCGGTTGGACCGGAATTGACATTTTTCACTTAATAATTGCAAAATTTGGCTTTTTGTGTCGCAAACGATTTCAAAATATTATTCCTAAAAGAAACCGACAAATTTGAACGGGACTAATGTCGTTGTCACTCGGTATATGTTAATCTTAATGACTCGCCTTGCAATACATAAAATGACAAATTTGATTCATAGGACCATCTTTTTCATCATTATGTCCCGCCACTGCCCTAAGATTCTTCGTTATACCTGATTTAACAGCTGATGTAGACAGGTAATCAAACACTATTATTCAACAGGTAATAGAAGAGGGGATTCTGGAGGGGGTCAGCGGCTCGTTTTAAAACACGTGGACTTCTAAAAATACTGTCATTCGAAACTTCCTCATCGGTGTGACTTATCAAAATAATTTCAAAACACATTTGTGAATAATAAATAGTTAAGTGCCAAGATGAAGAGCGAAATTAAGAAAACTACCGTTTCTGAAAGCAGAAAAATAAGGAAACCTCTTATGGAAAAGAAACGGCGTGCGAGAATTAATGACAGCTTGGAGACCCTTAAGCAAATTTTACTTGAATCCAAAACTACGCTAAAGGAATCTTCAAAGAACGGCCAGAGAACTGCTAAACTGGAAAAAGCTGATATACTAGAAATGACTGTAAGATATCTTCAACACTTACACAACAAACTAAGTGAAAATAATGCGAAATCTTTTATTACAAAGAACACCAAGCAAGAAATTAGAATAAGATCTGCCGATAGTTCCTGCATAAAAAGCAACATCGGACTCACTCTCCTACCAACAAAGCTGAACAGCGGGGAAATTGTTTATTTTGTTCCATCCAATTTAACAACAACTCAAAATAATGAACTGTACAAAGAAAAATTTTCAGAAAAAACAGAAAGTGTGTGGAGGCCTTGGTAAAATTCTAAAAAGTATTGTAAATGTATGTATATTTTATTGTTTTGTAAGACTGTTTCATTATTTGGCTGTGATATATTAAGTTTTGTATAATTTTATAAAGAAGTATAGTCCTTAGATTACGTGTTTTATTATTTGAAATTTGATTAAATTACATATACAGGGTGCTTAGTACAGCAACACATGTAGGTATAATGATTTAACTTAACTCTATACGAAGTTATACACCCTTGTGGAGACAGAAAACTTCATATTAAAATTACATAGAGATTTCTGAAAAGTATTAGTTCAAATTAAACAGAAATTAATACTGGACCTATGTCATTCTAATGAATCTTCGAGAATAATAATAACAATTGACATTTGACATTATCATTTTAAATAGTATATTTATACAATTTCTTGGCGGGATTAAACATTTATTTGTTAGAACTGTTAAATATTCCACTGAGAATGATTTAATAATGATTATTATTTTTATTGAGTTAAAACATTTAAAAAATAGTTAAATCGTATATGGAAAAAGGTATATTTAATGAGCGAAACCGCAATTACATTCAATTTCTTATCAATTATGTGACTTGCCAACTTTGTGTCGCATTAAAAAAATCAGTGACAGTTATAACAAAAAGATAAGAGCTCTATTTTGTAAGACATTTAATCTTTTTTAAAGTTATTTATACTAGGTGCATCTCAAACCATTAGTTTCACAATTATTGTGGAAGAAGTGAAAAATTTACCACTTTTCAGCTTCGTTCGTATAATTTTTAAATAAATGCTAGTACGCCAAGTGAACAGACATATTTTGTCCTCGAGGGAAATAAATATACGAGGGGTACTCCCAATTTAATTAAAATGACTTATGTACGTGTAGCACGTGAAATTTTTCACCTTTTCAAAATATATTATTTTCTAAATTCGACAAAAATATCAGTGTCAACATATTTTTTAAATAGTGGTACAAACGTAAGTCTGTAATGAAAAAATTGTTAATTTTATTCGGTAGCAATGATTTAAATATATACTATTAGATTATGCAATAAATATAACAACTCTATATATATTACACACCATAAATTCCAAGGAATTTAATTCTGAATTAGATTAATATCTGAGAACAATTACAAAAATTTACAATATTAGGTGATCTCAATATAGATATCATGAAAGAAAATAATATTAGCTTAAAAATAGCCAAATAAAAAATTCTGAAAATTCTTAATTAGATTAATATCTGAGGACAATTACAAAAATTTACAATATTAGGTGATCTCAATATAGGTAGATATCATGAAAGAAAATAATATTAGCTTAGAAATAGCCAAATAGAAAAAAAAATTGTAAAGTTTTGCCACTTGGGAATTAAACCTGTCAAGGGATGTACTTTCAAAATAGAAAGAGTTCCCGAGCAACAAGTAGGAGCTTCATCCCTAAAACACACCTCTGACGTGCAATTCGGTAGTTTTTTGCGATTTTCTCGAAAACCGGTTGTCCTATAAAAAAAATTATACCTACAAAAAATATTCCCAGTAAAATTCTGCATAACAAGGTGTTTATTTCCTAAATTGTTTAGAACAGAGGTTTTCGAGAAATCAGTTATTCAAGTTAGGGGTTGCATTTACAGAGATTCACGAATGGTATATAATTCTAGGCGGCGGCCGATATCGAACACATAACATTCCAACACCTTACATTAAATCACAAAGTTCCTAAAGTATACCTATAATACATGATTTTACCATGTTCGTGAATCTCTGTTAATGCAACCCCTAAATTCAATAGCTGATTTCTTGAAAATCTCTGTTCTAAACAATTTAGGTAATATACACTTTCGTATGCAGAATTTTATTGCGAATATTTTTTGTAAGTATAATTTTTTTTATATGACAAACGGTTTTCCAGAAAAACGCAAAAACTACCGAATTGCACTTTAGGGGTGGGTTTAAGGAATAAAGCTCCCACTTGTTGCTTGGCTTTATGTGAGTATGGATATAAATCAGTGGTAAATAGCTATACTAGAGTAGATGTAACATCAAAATCACGCATAGATCAAATTTTTATAAACTCCAAATATCCAGACGTAGGAGAAAAGAGAAAAGTACTAGATACCATTTATAATTGAATCCGATATAATGAACTATTAACCATTACCATCAAAATTGGTATTAGATACAATTAAAATATAAGCTAATGAAAACAGTTTATTTAAGTATATAAACTGTAAAACATTAAGAACTAATACATTAAACTGAAATGATGTAGTTGTAACCCAAATGAATTTATCAATAAACTAACAACATTAATAAATAAACATAGAAACTATATATATAAAAAAAGTAAAAAAGGAAACAGTGGCGCTCTAAAGGTATCACAGCATCTATTAATAAAGGAAACACTTTGCATAAATATTAATCCAAATAACTACGATTAAAAAGAAGAATATACCACATATAGGAATAAATCAACACAGCTAATAGTGGATCAGATCTGGAAGAAAACCAGACTCGAATAAGGAAACGTCCAATTGTGATTTTATTTGAAAATAAATAGAGTTGGGCCCCCCTAAAATTCCGACACATTTATGCAGTGGATGTCAAGGGGGGGGGGGGGGGGGAATGACATGTTAAATGTATGAGAAAATGATTTTTCGAAGATAACTCGGCGGCTTTTGATCTGACGAAAAAATCTTCAGACCAAGAATGAAGAGCTCATGAAACTAAGCAAATTTTGTTCCTAACCTCATCGACGTCAAACCATTGACTCGCGAGTTGTCGCGAATCCAAGGCGCAAAATTTAAAAAATTGAATTATTTTTTTATCATAAAGGATTGGAGTTGAGGACTATTTTTTTTTTAACAGAAGGGTATTGACAGATATTTTGTTGAGCCGGAGGCTGGGGACAGTGGGATAATTAGAAGAGGAGGGAGAGGGGGAAAACGTAAATGTTTCACATGCTGATAACTCCTCGTGTAATTGACCTATTGAGATCAGTCCGACATACATTTTTTAAATTTTTTATCAGCTACAAGATAGCACTAGCATAAAATGATTTTTTCGCAAACAAACGCTTGGTGCGCGAAATTAAAAAATTCTTTTCGCCACTTGATAACTTTCTGATTAACATTTAATTTACACCCGGCCAGATTGCGATAAAATGATTAAGAAGGGAGATAGAGGACGGCAAAAAACTGTTTGAAAAAACGTGTATTTCGCGCACCAAGCATTTGTTTGCGAAAAAAATCAGTAGCAAATAAAAAAATGTACGTCGGTCTGATCGCGATAGGTCAATTACACGGGGAGTTATCAGAATGAAGAAATATCTACCAATACCCTTCTATTAAAAAAGAATTCAGTCCTCAACTCCACTCCTTCATGACAAAAAGTGAATTCAATTTTTTTAAATGTTGGCACCTTGAATTCGCGATATCTCGCGATCACTGCTCTGACGTTGAAGAAATAGCACAATATATTGTTATGCTCCTAATATAGTTAATAAGCAAATCTCTTAATTCGGGTATTTTCCAAAAAATTTTAAATGTAAAACCAATTTATGACTGGAAAAAATGTAATCCTTTAAATTATAGGTCCAGATCGCCAATAACAACTACAAAGAGAATATTCGAAATGACATTAACCAAAATCGTAAAATTTTTAAGTAAAGACAATGATTTGTCAACACAATAATTTGGATTTAGTGAGGGTAGATCGACAGAACATCCGATCACTTTTCATGCCAAAATATTTACGAAGTTGTTGATAATTCGAAGCTTTCGTTATGTTTAATCTTAGCCTTAGCGAATTATCACATATTTTCTCACTTTTTTTCAGACAATATTTTTTTAAGATCTTTCCATAGCTTGGCAATATTTTCAGTTGTAATTGCATTTTTATAAATTTCCTCTTTACTTTTCCTTATCATACTTCTAACGAATTTTCTTTTTTGTTTATATTCTTTCTAGTCCTCTTCTTTACCGGTTGAAACAGCTTTCTTGTACAAGTTATTACTCATATCATATTTTCTCTTATATCACTATCAATCTATTCATTTTCATGACCTTCATTGTACATTTTTAATTCTTTGATTAGTGTAATTTCATTAACATCTCATTAACAACATTTATAATATCTGTAGTTACAAACTAGTTAATTTGTCTAACATTATATTTACATCTGTTGTATTTCTATTCCATTGTGTTTTAATATTTTTTTCCTGAAATTCATCTGTATTATAACTTTTTATCATTCCACTTTTCCATATATTGTACTTGTTTGTGTCATTGTGATTTTTCTGTTTATTTTCAACATGTTGTATCTTTCATAAGTTAATTCTTTCTCATTTGTAATTATATAATCTATTAATGTAGAGCTCGTCTTTGTTATCATTGTTGAGGTATTTATACTAATTGATATTATAAACCATTTTGATATATAATATCTTTAATTTTCTTTCCATAAAATGTATCTTTTTTGGCACGAAGGGAAAGGGTGGGGAAAAAGTACTTTTCGCCATTTGATAGCTTTTTATTAACGTTTAATTTCCGCCCGACCAGATCGTGATAAAATGATTAGGAAGGGAAATAGAAGACGGCAAAAAAACTGTTTGAAAGACGTGCAATTTTTATTTCGCGCACCAAGCTTTGTTTGCGAAAAAAATCATTTTATGCCAGTGCTATCTTGTAGCAAATAAAAATATTAAGATATGTACTTCAATCCGATTGCGATGGTCAATTACACGGGGACTTATCAGCACGTGAAATATTTTCGTTTTCCCCTTCTCCCTCCCCTCCTAATTATTCCACCGCCCCCAGCCTCCGGGCCAACAAAATATCTGCCAATACCCTTCTATCAAAAGAGAATTGGGTCCTCAACTCCACTCCTTCATAACAAAAAATGAATTCAATTTTTTGAATTTTTGCACCTTTCATTCGCGATATCTCGCGAATCAATGGTCTATGAGGTTGGAAATAAAATTTGCTTATTTTCTCATGCTCTTCATTTTTGGATTGAATAATAATAATAAATCGGCTTTATTGAAGAAAAAGAAATCATGAACACAATCAAACAATACATACAAAGAAAAAAACAATGAAAACTATTGTATGGAAAAATGCAGCCGAAGTATGGCGAAGTCTAGCTGTAAGCTACTCCTACTCAACCACAAGACGGTGACATTTCTCCACAAATTGACAAAGAAATAAAGAATTTAAGCGTCACTCTACATAACAAAGCTAGTTTATTACTTACCTACAGCTTTTCTAGAATAGTTAATTACAAACACGGCTGGACACAGAATGTACAAAAAGATAATAAAGGTAATACATTAGAGTTGCATACTGAATAAATGAGTTTTAAATTTACATTTAAATTTATTAATATTGAAAATTTTGAATTCCTCAGGAAGAGAATTATATAATTTGATGATATTGTACGTAAAACTTCTTCTAAACAAGGCTGTCTGATGATGTGGCATCGTAAATTTATTTTTATTCCGAATGTTACAAGAATGTACATTTGAACGAGCTACAAATTCCTTTTTCAAAAGAGACGAGGAAGTGTGTATGCCTACAATTTTGTGAACAAAGTTCCCCAGGTGATGTGTTCTACGATTGTTCATGTTCAACCACTTGTTCTCATTTTTTTATGCAAAATATGTTCAAATTTTCTGCTTCCATAGATAAGTCGGCAACAGGTATTCTGAACTTTTTGTGTACGATATTTATCCATGTTATCAAGACATGGGCCATAAATAAAGTCACAGTAGTTGAAATTGGAGAGAACAAGTGATTCACAGAGCTTTTTTTTTAGTTTGGAATTTAGAATGTCACGTCTGGAGTAAATTAATTTCAAAGACATATAAGACCTCTGTAGTAATTTTTTTACATGCTCTTTAAAACGTAAGTCAGAGTCAATGATTACTCCCAAATTTTTTGCATGGTCAATAACAGGCAAGGAAGCACCATCAATCTTAATTTTTATGTTCTCTTTTAAGAATATTTATTTGTTTCTATTAGCAAATATAATTACGTTAGATTTCTTTGAATTTAGTTTTATGTTCTTCAGATAGTTGCTTAATGGTTAGCAGTTCCGAATTGATGGTGTCCGTAGCTTCGATATAATCATTTGCATCAAAATGCAAGTATACCTGAGTATCGTCAGCGTATGCTTGGATTTTGCACGAGCTTGCAGAGTTTAAAATATTCGAGGTATAAATAATAAAAAGTAGAGGACCTAAGATTGATCCCTGCGGTACACCTGAAAGTATATCTATCTCAGGAGAATAAACATTGTCAATAGAAATTTTTTGCTTTCTACCATGCAAGTACGAATTAATAAGTGAAAAAATTGTCAAAGCCAAAATATTGTAGTTTAGAACAAATTAGGCTATGATTAATCGTATCAAAGGCTTTCGAAAAATCTAACAACACCAACACGCTCACCATTCCCTTAATCTAAGCCCTAATCACGTCGCCAATAACAGTAGCCAAGGCTGTGGTAGTGCTATATCCTTTTCTAAATCCACATTGGGAATCAGGCAGTAAATTATGAGAAATAAAGTAATGATAAATTTGATCATATAAAATTTTTTCAAAACTTTAGATAAAGCTGGTAAAATACTAACAATTCTAGGTCTGAAAAAGAAATTGGATTACTATTTTTAGGTAAAGAAATTCCAACCGCAATCCACGCTTCAGGGAAATAGTATTTTAACATAGCAGATGAAATGTTGTCAGTACCATACGCTTCAGTCTTAATATTATTTAAAATTTTATTAACTTCATCTATAGTAGTTAGTGTAAACGTGAAAGTAATATTTTCGTCATACTTATGATTGTTATAAAAATTTATTTGATTATTGCACATATGAGATACATTTTGAATAAATGAAGCAAAGTATTTATTAATTTCATTTGGATTAGCAAGTTCACTGGGTAATAAAAATTCTTTGTTCGAGCGTACATTGAGACTGCTAAGAGCCGACCATGTTTTTTAGAGCTCTTTTGGGAAGCAACGTGCTCTAGATAACCCTTTTTTTTCTCGTCTAACCATAGATAAAGTGTAGTTACGTAAATTTTTGTAATGTAGTCTATCAGTATCGGATAGTGTACGCTTGTACTTCTGAAGAGCTTTGTCTCTCTCCTTCATAATTAACTTTAAATTTGGAGTAAGCCAGGGGGGGCCTTAGGTTTAGTAACTCTAACTTGTCTGATGGGAGCATGTTTATCAAAAAAAGTGAAATAATAAATTCATTAGATAAGGTAATTTTACCGTCAATGTTATTTTGCAGAATTATATTGTACCATGGAAGGTTATGTAAAGGGGCGAGCGTGGGTGCGTCTTTACTATGTACATACTTCGATATGCGATGTAAAGCAACGTTAGGCGTGGTTAGTAGTTGGATTGGTGACCGTTCCAACGAAGACCACGTCCTCGCCTCACCCATCTTCCAGCGGCTTGTATATCAGTGTATGCGCGGAAGCTATACAACCTTAGGCGAGGATTGTATAGGAGATATATCATCCTTCGGAGGGGATGTAAAGCCGTCGGTCCCTTGTCTATTAAATGTTAGGCAAGTAAAAGATCCCTACTCTTCTTAAGGGAAGAGGTTCGGCAAAATTCCTGCTTGGGGGTAGCTCGTCTACAGGCGTCGGTGTTAGGCCTCAGTAGCGGAAATAGGCCGACGTTAAATAAATGTTTTAAAAAAAAAAAAGGTTATGTAAATCGACTAAAAAATTATTTACATAGAAATTTTGATAACTACGGAAAGTTACAAAGTTGGGTTTCATTTTACTTACACTAATTTTTAAATCGCAAAAAACCATTAAGTGATCAGATATTCCATCAGTAGAAATTGTACAAAATGAGTTAACAAGATTAGTATTTGAAATAAACACAGGGTCGAGCAGCGTGCTGGAGTGGTTAGTGATTCTAGAGGCTCATTAATAAGTTAATAAGTTCCACAGGATTAGATAAATTTAAAAAATTAACATTAATATCACCTACACAAATAACTTCATCAGCTGCAGGATATACCATAGACAGAATATTATCAAAGTCATTTATAAAAGAATTGATGTTTGTATTGGGAGGTCTATAAAATGATCCAATTACCAATGTAAAAGATCGGAATTTAATTTGTATAAATAGGCATTCAAGTTGTTCGCTAATAAAAAAAATCGAAATGCAACTCCTGACAATTATTATATGAGGATTTAACATACGCACCGATACCACCACCTCTGCCTCTTCTATCTTTACGGAAGAACCTGTATCCAGGTATTGATATTACTGGCAAGTCCACATCATCAGAAAGCCACGTTTCAGTTACCACAATTACATCAAAATCCTCTTCCTGAACCAAAGTGGAAAAATTATTAAAACCTGTGAAAATTGATCTTATATTAATACGGGATCTTTTCATAACAATTAATTATACAACAAGCAACTCGAAAATGTTATAAAAAAAATAAAATATAGTACATAATTAAGTAGGTGAAAGAATATATTAGATAAAATGCAGATACATATTATTTCAAAGACAAATAAACAATAATAATTATACAGTAACGTATAAAACAGTGAAATGGAATATACCTATTGAGTACAAATAACAGTGCCACAGCCTGTAAGTAAAGAAAAATAAAAAAATAAAGCAAAAGGTAAACCAAACAAACAAGTATAATCGAAATGCACTTATGCTCTTCAAATTTACGTCTTCCAACCAATGTATAATACTTCGTTTTGCTTTATTGTGTTGTATGTTAACGGATCTATTTCTAATTCATATTGTATTGGTTTTTTGTATTTTTGGAATGTACTTCTGTACTATACTTTATCTAAATAAGTTTTTATTTTATTCTGTATTAACTATTTTTTTCTACAAATAGGGTTTCATCTAAATCTTCATTTTCTTTAGCTTCATTATTTATTTTTAATTTTAGAGTATTTCTTTACTACTTTTTTCCACTTCATACTCTTCCCCTAATTTTTGTCTTAGTTCTTTACACATGTTTTACTTTTTCTTGTAAACACTTTGATGACATATATATCAACCTCTATATCTCCGAAACCATTAATCTTATAGGAATTAGAAAGAATTAAATTCATTCCCAGTTTAAGCTTTCATTTTAGTATGCACTATTTTTTTACAAAAGTCAATGTTTATTGAGATTTTGCAACGTTTTAAGGTTTTTTAGAAAATACAATTATAATGTGATTTCCATATTTCGAATTTTCATATCTAGTTTATGTGCTGATCAAATTGAATGACCCATTAAATCAAAAAAACTAATGCCCTCAAAAATTTTATTTCACGTTAAAAAAACCTCTACAACTGTGCTAATGTACTACTGTACTACTTACTACACGTAAGTAACTAGTAAACACCTATCGGTAAGTACTGCCTAACTATTTTTAATGTGACATATTTATGACAACTAGTTTCTGTTGTTTTGTGAATAATTTTTTTGAAAATCCTCCAGAATTATACGGTGTATACGACTTACAAAAAAAAAATAAAAAAATTCTAGTTGCTGTCGTCAAAGTATAATGGTAAAAAGTTTATATAAAACTACAGAGGTGAGAAAAAATGAAGTAATTTTTTGCGTCGAATAACATTTTTTTATTTTTGACGTTTAAGGCAAAGATAAGGAAATCAGAGGACAGCGATAAATATTGCTTGGGTAATCTAGACTTACTCAATTTGAGGTAAGTCATATTATATATCTAGTTCCTCAGGTACAAATATTACAATAAAAATAATATCCACGAGATATCTCAACAAATGCTTGTATGGCAGCTGCACAGTTAAATTGATGTGAATTAATTTTTTTCGGCGACAACTTTCCCGGGGAAATTTAATTGTCGACTCATGTATTTTAGCCCCCGCAATACGAAAAAAATGTTTTCTCCAAAAAGTGGGTGGGGCTTCAAACGTTATATGTTTTTATGATGTACTTTCATGAACTTTCTACTTATATATGTGTATATACCCAATTGGCGAGCGGGCGCAACCCCTAAAATGACCCTATAGTGACCATGACAATCCTAATCTCCAAAAACAGTTTATTCTTATGTTTTCGAGGTCGATGAATACGAATCCGATGTTATTTTTAAAAAATGGGGCGTCTATGTTTAAATCAACTTTTTAATGAAAAATGAAGCAAACATTTTTTCATAATATTTCACCTTCAACTCGCTATATCTCCGGCGGATTTCACAATTTCTTTTCGAAATTTTAATTGCATATTTCTGATGGCTGTAGTAAAAAATAAGCCCTATCCGACCTTTTTAAAGCATTTGATATTCAAATGACGAATTTTTAAAGTTGCACGGACGGATTTTATGAGTTCACGTTCTATCGCAAAGTTGAGTGACGAAGTTTCGAATTTCGAGAAACTAATTATTTATTATTAAAATATAATTAATAAGAAAGTTTTTTGAAAAGTTTCAGCCCTTAATGTTTTATAAAAAAAATATGAATTTTTAAAGTTGAGCGTCGAGTCCGGGCGCGCACGCTTGGCGCGCGCTAATCACATCGGTAGGGCGTAAAAAAGCATTTTGGAAAAATTATTAATACGTAATGTTAATAAACTGTGTATTTAAGTATTAATTGAGCTTTATGTTATCATATAGTTTTTTTTTGTTAGTTGTTACTATAATATGGAAATGCTTCATCTTTAATAATTGGATTATAATAATAATGATGATGGCGAAACACGATCCTTAATTGATTTATTATTTATTGCATAAAGTGTTATTTTTTACCTTAATTAAAATCATAAAATATTTTTTTAACTACGCTATTTTGGTAATAGTAACATCACATAAAATTTTCCTACTTAATTTTTGGGCACTTTCAAATTTTTCCAATTTTTTTTTTCATCGTAGATATAGCCCCCCGGAAGGCTCTTGGTATTTGGGGCCCTGAATTAATTCAGAACTCTGGTGCATTACTCGATTCGGCCCGAAATGGACAGGGGCGGGGATTGGGGAGGGGTAAAAAAAATAATGATCACGTGGCAACCAAATAAAATTGCGGTTGCCTGAAAGTTCATACCCAGTTTATATGATAAAATTTTAATGTCATCCGATACGCACACGCGAATTAAAAAAAAAATTTAAAAAGTTGTAAGGCAACCGCTTGAAAATTTGAGAGCTTACCGATCTGTACCTCCACTCATTGTTAAGAAATTACTATCCGTATTTGCCGGGCAGTTTCCGAGAAATAACCGTTAAAGTCGTCCAAAAATCGCATTTTTCGACATTTTTAAAGAAAATTCTGTTAAAAATATTTCGAACCTATTGAGGCACGTTATGTCACGGAGGCGGGGGTGGGTTTCAAAAAAAGTTAACAAAAAACAAATCTCGTCTCATAAAATGTACTTTAATATTTAGAAAATAAAAGGCATCATGAAAATTATTTTAGTGTATCATATATAATTTTCAAAAAAGAAGATCGCTATCTTTGCTATTCAGCAGATGTTCGTAATCGAGGTCTTTGTCAATTGTATCTTCTGGCCGCATTGCTCTTTCACAACTGTCTAAAGCCCCGTTCAGATAGTTGCGGAATGCGAATTTTTTGTGCGGATTTTTTTTAAATTTGTTCTAAAACAGTCTAATTTTCTTACAGGTGTAGCGAAATGTTCGTAAGACAATTCGTTCACTTTTAACTAGAAGTAAAATTAGCAAATTAACTTCTCCTGGAACGCATGTCGAATTAAAAAAAAAATTCGCAAGCGGAAATTCGCAATCCGTAACTAACTGTACCGCTGAAACACGAATATTGAATATGCCGTTTGAGTAGCAGCGAGCCGCGACCGCGCAAAGGCGCGAAATTTTCAAGTTTACAATTTTAGCACGTAAGTATCGCTGCGCATTTATTACATTTTTCTTTTTTTTTTAATGCCACTACATATTACTGACGCGTTTCGCGCGTTATTCATTTTTTTGTTATGATTGCATAAATAATAGTCACATCAACTTTGAAATTCATTTTAATAGAAAAAACTGATGTTAATTTGTTTTCCTCATTTTCTTCAGCATAAGCACGTGCATTATACACCTTCTTCTTCTGCTTCTACTTCTTAACCTCAATTAATTTCACTATACCTTGATTATTGTTTTTCTTATAGTTTGATAGATACTATTAAGTCATATCAAAATATGATGTTGATAAATCAACAACAATTTTTCAAGAGCATAACCTATAATATTTTAATGCTTGCTGAATACTCCAGGCGTTTTAGCTGTAAAATTAACCTCTGTGCTAAATTCGTGCTCTACGAAAAAATTTTTTTTATTGTGTTCATTTGGACGTCCTGAATAACACTTGGTAGTTATGCCACGATACACCTGAAAGAATTCGTGAAAATCACTTCGGAAGGTCGCGGAAATCGCAGATTCGCGATTAACTCAGTTTTTATGGCCCAAATGGGAACAACACTTATTATAAAAGTTGTACATCTGTAAATTCTCTACCTTGAAGTTTGTAAGCTTTTTTACGTACGCCTAAACGTTTTGGAGATACGACGCGGAGTAAGTGAAAAATGCATTTAGTTCCGCCAAATCTCTTTTGCACCATATATTTCGCAATTATCTTGCTTTCTATGTCTCAGAATGAATATTAAATATTGCTGTTATAGAGCTTAGTGATCTTTATTCTCCACTAGAATACCTTATACATTTTATTTACATTTATTTACAGTGAATAAGGCAAAAAATGCATTCATTTCCGCACCACCTTAGAGGTAGAATGCTCGGCACGCTTTTTTTACATGGTTTCCCCAGGAGCCCTAATCCATACCGGATCTTAAATTAGTCAATATTTGCGACTTCTTCGGTATCTGAAACGTTATTGTCCAATGACAAATCGTTGTCATTACTTTCATTCTGATAAGATTCTACGTCGACCATTTTCTCATTCACAGCAACTATAAGTGCGGTATTCAAGCAGGAGTGATCGTGAAAATGTTCACAAGTTGTTGAACAATTCAGTCCTACTTTCCTACGGCTACATTTTCCTGCACAACCCTTCGTACGCTTGCAAAAGATTTAATTTAACAATAACTACCAAGTGTTATTCAGGACGTCCAAATAAACACAATAATAAATAAATAAACACCATGTAAATCAGACAACCCCTAATTCCAGAAGCCAGGCGCTTGTGCGGAAGAGGATTACACATTGAAAAAACGCGGACATACAACCACTTCCTCCGACAGTGTCAGTCCCGGAGCCAGGATTCGAACGCGATTGCCACCTCGCGCTTTAACCCACTCGGCTAACGACCAGACAATAAAAAAAAATTTCGTAGAGCTCGAATTTGGCAGCAAAAGTCTAAACCGCCTGGATTAGAAATCTAATTGAAACTATCGACATTCAACGATTTACAAATCAGTCGCCCTAAACAAATCACGTGATCAGTGTAAGCAAATCGAATCTCTAATAAATATGCTTCATCACGTGACCCCTTAATACTTTAAGAAGGATCATTTTCTAAATATTAAAGCACATTTTATGAGATGTGATTTGTTTTCTTGTTGACTTTTTTTAAACCCACCCAATCCTCCGTGATGTAACGTGCCTCAAAAGGGTTGTGGGGCTGTGACTGATAAATGGACAGATAATTTATTAATAATTATTTTGATGAATGTTTATGTTGGTTAGAATTCATCATTAATATTAACTTCGAAACATTTTTTGACGTGTAATCCAATATTTTAATTTTGACGATTTTTGGGGTGGCGAAAATGGGGTAGAATTTCATCGAAAATGGATGGCATTGATACATATCATTTCTCATACCAATAAGAGCTCAGATTGTGAATGCCATGCGATTTAAACGATTTTAACCGTATTTAACAGAATTTTCTTAAAACATTTCGAAAAATGGAATTTTTGGACGACTTTAAACAGTTATTTCTCGGAAACTGCCCGGAAAACATGGATCGCAATTTTTTGGCAATGAGTGGAGGTACGGATCAGTAAGCTCTCAAATTTTCAAGCGGTTGCCTGACAACTTGTTTTTATTTTTTTTTTAAATTCGCGTGTGCGAAAACGACGTATCGGATGACATTAAAATTTTATCACATAAACTGGGTATGAATTTCCAGGCAACCGCAATTTTATTCGGTTGCCACGTGATCATTCTTTTTTTTAACCCCTACCCCAATGTCCACCCCTGTCCATTTCGGGCTGAATCAGGTAATGCAGTAGGGTTCTGAATCAATTCAGGACCCTGCGAATCGCATACCTATAATTACTAAGATATAAAATTTGTTTTAACTTTTAATGTAGCCATTTTAGCTCAAAATTTCACAATCAGTTTAAAAAACTCTTACAAGCAGGAGATTTGGTATACATATAATATTTAGCCACACGACTAAGGTACTAAAAGTCCCTGAAAAATAAGTTGTGCTGCGGCCGCCATCTTGGAAAATGTCGGTCGAATACTCATTTTTCACACTTATCTCGGAAACTATTCATGTTATAAAAAAATGTTTCAAATGAAAAGTATTCGTGATAAAATTGTCTACACTTTTTGTTGTTAGCATTTTTTTATATAACTTGCCGTTAAGCCAAAAATTAAATTTTTGTCTGTTGAGAAATAGGTACCATTTATGGGTTTCTTTATCTGTCTAAATATCATACATGAGAGCTCCGACATAAAAAATGTAGAGGAGCAAAATGAAACACCATAAACTTTTAAGCAGCCATCAACCATCTCTAGATTTTTTCGATTTTGAAACAATTACAAAAAATTAAAGACATTATATTCCAGAAATGAAATGTTGCTGAAAGCTCATAATTTTAAAGTATTCTTTTTATGTAACTAAGTGTCCATAGATAAAAAAATGTTTTTAATTTTATATTTTCAAAGGTTTATAAAATTAATATTTAAACGAAGTTTATTTCTTTACAAAAGTTGAAAATCAAGCTTAAAAAATCACATTCCACTGAATAAAACAATACTAAAATTATGCACAGGCACTAGACAAGTAAATTATCATCTTCGTCATCAGACAGAATTTCTATACATTCTTCAGAATTGATTCACGATACTCCTTGACACTCTCGATACATGGCAGAGCATTTTAATCCAGATCTCCTACATTCACATCTATCGGTACAGTTAAATTTACAAGTGCACGAAATGAATGTTAACAACTGGTCATACACACTGGTGTTAAGGTTTTCCCTTTCGTATCCATCTCCAGTTAGTAAGGTTAATCTCATTACCTTTACATTGCTGAACCTGTAGGTAGACACGATATGAATGCTGAGCTGGTGCATCACTAGTTGGAGGCAAAAATGCAAGGTTAAACGTATTGCCGACTGTCTGTTCGGAAATCAGATGATTGAATCTATACCACCGTAAATCATCTAAGGTAGGTAGTTCTTGATCGTCCATATAAGCGAAGTGAAAATTATTCTCCTACAGCAGCCTCCTCTTCCTTGGTTGAAGAAGGATTGTTAAACATTTACATGCCTTCCCTCAGGGCATTGTCTTTTAGTAGTAGCTTCAATGCGTTTAATTTACCTTTCTTGAACATGGCAGGGGTGTAACAGCGACTCACAGTATGTGCAAACAGAAGCACCTCCCTACTTTATCTTAGCATATTTTGCTGTCGGAGTATATCAAACACGGTTTTTTGTGTTTTAGCGCTAGAAGCAGGGCGCAGGAATAGAATCTTGTCAGTTTCGAAAGCAAACGAAGCTAACAGAACAAGCATGTCTGTGTCTGGTCCAACAACAACGACTGTGGTACCGCTATGTGCCTTCTCTAATGCTGTTGAAACAATTAGAGTATCGGCATCCGACTCAGCCAACCGCACCTGTATGTTTGATGACAAGCAGTGCCTTGCAAGCAACTTATTGTCTATTATTTTGCACCTCTACATTTTTTTATGTCGGAGCTTTCATTTACGATATTTATACAGATAAAGAAACACATGGTGTTGAATAGTCAAAAACTAAATTTCTAGCTAAACGGCAAGTTATATAAAAAAATGCTAACAACAAAAAATGTAGATAGTTTTATGACAAATATTTTTCATTTGAAACATTTTTTTATAACATGAATAGTTTTTTGGAAAAACTCAGCTCCGCATAACTTGAAATTGGGCGAATAGTGGAGCAGATCTAGCTGGCTAAAAATTACCGAAAATAAAAGTTGTAGAGGATCAAATTCTGAACAACTTTTCCTTATAAATTTTTGTTGTAAAATATGCTTACAAGACCACCCCCGCAGTGTGCGCAATTTTGGTCACATAATGTGCAGTAACTCGTTAAGTATTAGAGATACAAAAAAAATTTATAGAGAAAGGTTGTTTAGAATTTGATCCTCTACAACTATTATTCAAGTCATTTTGCTCTAAAAAAATTTTTAGGAGACCACCCATATAGCGCAAATCGGACCAGGAGTTCGAGTGTCATCTTTTGGTTGAATACTCAGGAGGCGGTCCCCAAGTAACCTTGAAAAAATCATCCTGTTTGAATTTTTTTTGACATTTATATTGCTAACAAACATTACCTTATCTTTAGGGTGGCCGCCTGAGCGTAAAACAACCGCCCGCAGATCACGGCATCATCCAAGTTAAGTAGGAGTATCGTGTTAAGGTTCGTTCGAATGTTTGATAGATAAAGATTGTAAAGAATAGGTGATAAAATTGCCCTCTGTGGGATAAAAGGGGATGCAAAGTTTCACATTCCCCTTTCAGGAGAAAATTGGGGCAATTGGCAAGTTCTAAAGAACAGCATAGCAAGCGTGGGGCTCTAACCAGCTACGCTACGAGCCTCCAAAATAAGATGCGTGCAACAAAGAATTTAACATTATGTATTGGGTAATTGGGTAAACTATATACCTACCATTATCTTGAAACAATATTTCGACATTGTTAACGTGAAAACGTTTTTCTTTTGCTCATTTTCGTTATTCGGTGCGCTTCAAATAATTTTTTTGTTCATTTTTGTCGTATTGAAAATACCAGACACAACTTTTTCGTTACTGTGGTACAGCGCTCGATTAGTTAGAAATGATAAAAAAATCGGTCTCTCACAACTCAGACAAACTTTCCCATAAGTATTTATCTAGTATATTAGCATGACCAGATTGAGATACCAATACACAGAAAGTAGGATATTCCGTATTAAATAAAAGGGTTGTGATTTACTTAATTACTTAATGCATAAATAAGGTGACCATTTATATTCGAGTGAAAAACGGGACACAGAGTAGAAGCGGTGGTAGAGTGATAGAAACTGGAAAAAATAATTCTTAAAACCAATATACCACTTTTCATATCATATCATATAACTTAAATTAGCCATATTTGCGACTTCTTCGATATCTGAAACGTTATTGTCCAATGACAAATCCTTGTCATTACTTTCATTCTAATAAGATTCTACGTCGTCCATTTCCTCATTCATAGCAATTATAGGTGTGGTGAAACTGTCCACAAGCTGTTGAACAATTCAGTCCTACTTTCCTACAGCTACATTTTCCTGCACAACCCTTTGTACAGTTGCAAAAATTTTAATTTAACAATATGACTGGTCCTGGTGGTAACTGCGTTGGTACTGTCTGCAAAATATCATTCTTCCTAATCCAGCCCCACTACTCAGGATCTCAGGTCTTTTCCCAACCATGTTTGAATGTCTCAACAATTCTGTGCTGTCCAATATAACAAAAATATTTAAAAAATGTAAAAAAAAAGAAACTAAATGCATTTTTCACTTATTTCGCGTCATATCTCCAAAACGTTTAGGCGTACGAAAAAAATGTATAGGATCTTTAAGCTAGAGAATTTACAGATGTACAATTTTCATAATAAGTGTTGTTCTCGTTTTGGGCCATAAAAACTGAGTTAATTGCTAATCCGCGATTTCCGCGACCTTCCGACGCGATTTTCACGAATTCCTCCAGGTGTATTGTGGCGTAACTACCAAGTGTTATTAAGGACATCCAAATAAACACAATAAAAAAAATTCGTAGAGCACGAATTTGGCAGCAAAAGTCTAAAACGCCTGAAGTATTACTGCTTAATATACCTACAAGTGAGACCCAGAGTTTTCAATTCATTGTTTATTGGAGTTATTTCTCTGCAAGAAATTATTACGAAGTTTGATTTTGCATGTAAAACTTGATATTATCTTGTGCTTGTTACTTCTAAATTATTATTATTACCTTACAGACTTTCTTTTTCTTCCGAGGGTATTGACCGGAAAGAAGAGCGAAGTATTGATAGAAGTCCCAGACTCCGATACCAAGGTTCAGCAGACACCATTTCATCTAGGGTGGGGAGTATTTCTTAAATTATGTATATCGTTAACAATATTTTTAACTATGGGTTGTTACAGCATCGACATCCATTGGAAGGTGGTGATACTAGAGTGAAACTTGTGCCCAATATTTCAAAAGTGCCCAAAGGTAATGTATCATTTATTTTCCACAACTTAATTAGAACCGAAAGCCAAACAGAAAAGCTAATAACTTCTTGGAAAGCGTTTTAGATTAAACTACCATCTCGCTTAATTTTATTGACATTTTAATTAATCTTGGTAACAAATATATATACATATACAACATATATATACAGGGTGGGGCGATAGTGCGTCGGACCTCAATATCGCGAGTTCTACGATAGCTAAATTTTTTTAAAAAAATTGCAAGTAAACTAGTAGTACAATCAATGAACCGATTCACCCCCGAAATCTGATCAACTCAACCGATTTGTTTGAAATTTTGACAGTAGTTCAAAAATGATGCAAATAACAAACCTGACTTAGTGCCGATATGTGCTTCCACCCCGGGGGTGAATGTCACCCTTTCTCGGGGGTGGAAATTTAAAAATTCAAAATGACACCGGGAATCGATAGAGGATCAAATTTTAAGAAAATGTAGTATAAAGTTTTTTCTACAACCTAATGATGAGTTATTCGCAATTGAAAATTCCAATAAAAAACACGTTTTTCAACAGTTTCTCGTGAATAGCTCGAAAATTAAACGTTTTCTGGAAAAAACTATTCTTATCAAAATTGAAGCTTGTAAAAAACGTATTTCTATAATGTTTTAGGTCATATTAAGCGACTTATGAGTCATTGAAGACAAATTTTTGTTTGTCGTAAATTTATCTAAAGATTTAACTCAAATAAGGGAAAAATGAGTAATTTTTCAGAGAAAATGTTCATAAACTTTTTTAAAGTGCTTTATTAGACCTTTAAAATAAGGTTTTATAAAAGCCTCTAGCATGAAAATTAAGGAAGTTATGACGAAAGTAAGTTGTCTCTGGAACTTTTGAAAAAAAAATTGACAATAAAATTGGCGCCATGAGCGGCAAAATTAAAAGTAATCGTAGCCCATCAAAAATTTACTTTATTTATGTCCCAATAACACGTTCCAAAAGTTTGAATGGTTTAGAGAATGTACATTTTGAAAAAAGTTGTTTTAAGTAATTTTTTTTTTCAATTTTTCAAATAATACTTTGTTTTTTCAAAATAACTCAAAAAATAATGGTTTTACGAAAAAAAGTGTTCTTAACAAAAATTTAGCTTTCTTTTCACTAAAAATTTTACTTTTCTTTAAATTCATGTAGCTTAAAAATTAAGTGAGATATGGGCATTTGAAGATTTGGTTTCTATGCGAAAAACCTCTTTTTAGCCCTTCAACCTTAAAATTCTCTGAACGAAAGGGTGTAGAAATATTGCAATCATCATGAATTTATAACTTATGAAATTTTCTACAAAATGATGTGTGGGTGAATGCAATAAGCTTAAAAGGAAGCCGAGTTATCGTTAAAAAACTAAATACATTTTTCTAGAGATAATTGCAAAAAAGGGTGTGGCTCTACTTGTGTATGTCGCAAACTTGGGTTATATTGCAATGAAACTTGCGGCACTTGCTCTGATGACAGTTGCCAAAATTGTCCTCCAGTCGACCAAGAAGAAAAGGAAGTTGATAGTGAAGAAATGGATGAATTTGAAAATTAAAATTAAATTATTAATATTCACTTTAAAAATCATCTTACTATTGTAAAATAAATATTTTTATTATAATTACAATGTGAAGTTTTAAGAGTTTAATTTCCCTGAAAGGGATGTTTTTAAGGGATGAAAATTTTAGAAAAAATTTCATTATATCATAAGCAACAATTTATTTTCAGATTTTTACGCATTCCACTACTTGGAGCTTTCAAAAGGATTTTTCCCTAATTTTTATTGTAAGGGGTGTTTTTTAGGGGTCGAATCATATTGAAAAATAATATATCAGGTCGCTTACACTTAAAGAATATATTTTTTCTATTCAAGATCCAAAATAATTGTGTGAGGGGTAGTTTTTAAGGGTAGTTACATAGTAAAATATCGAAATATTAGTTACATTATAAAAAACAACAAATATTTAACATATTTGAACATAATGATAACCTATCACTGCTTCCATCTATTAGTTTTCAAGTTTTGCTAAGTTTTATTGTTAGAGGTGACTTTTGGGGGTTGCATCATTAAAAAAATGAAGTATCAGATTTCTCATACTTAAAGGGAAAAATTACGATCCTAAATAAAAAGGTTTCATGCTATTTAAACACATTTTTTTATTAATTTTCGTGTGAGGGGTTGTTTTGAAGGGTAGTTAAATAGTAAAATATTGAAATATTAGATCCATGATTAAAAACAATTGATATTTAACATATTTGAACATAATTATAGCCCATCACTGCGTTAATTTATTAGTTCTCAATTTATTGGAGTAAGGGGTAGTTTTCACCCCTTAAAAACAAAAAGCACACTTTGCGACCAAGTCAGGTTTTAAGAGGAGGGTAAGATGAACTTAATTCAAATTTTCAAGAAGATCGGAGCAGTACTTCAGATTTCGGAGATTTGGCCCCTTTTTAACGTTGAATGATTGTACTATAGATAAAAAAGTCTATAACTGGAAATTATTTTCGAACATACAGGGCGATCCAAGAAGAAATCACAGGACCAAGTGCCTTTTTTTAAAATGTAATGCTATGCTATGCTATTTTTTGAAGCCTCTTTCTAGGCTCTATTCATTCCTATATTAGCATTGAATATCTCCCAACCAATTGGATGTAATGATTTTTGTTGAAATAATGCAATCTGCAGATGGATATTTAAAAAATCACCACAGTCACAATTATGGGTTTTAAGAAAAACTTATGTGAATACTAGTTACGAGACATCTAATTAATGGTTTTGAATCATTTTTATTTCTTAAAAATGTGCAGGGTGGCCAAAAATTATTTTTTAATTAAGAACATTTTTAAATTGAATTTTCTCATTTTTTCAAACTGAACACTCTGTATATTATTCGACGATATGATGTAGCAATGAAAGACGAACATTTTTTGTAAGTACTTCCCTAGGGCTAATTGCAACCAATTTCGTTTTATTGAGCAATAATTACAAAACTCAAAAATAACTTAAAAAAGAGATTTCTTCAAATAACAAAATAATAATAAATGTTCCACATGTTGCCCATTTTGATTGACACACATCTCTATGCGCTTTTGAAAAAACTGCCGGTGTGATAGATGTAAAGGCAGTTATTATTTTTTCCTTCATATTTTGTACTGTTGTTGGTGTGTCTCAATAAGCAATTTCCTTCACGTATCCCCATAAAAAGAAATCCATTTTTGTAAGATCTGGGGATCTAGCAGGCCATTTAGTGTATTCATTTCTTCCAATCCATTGATTACGGTAGGTATTATTTAAGTGGTCTCTAACTGCATTTAAATAATGTGGTGGAGCACCATCTTGCTGAAAATATATCCTATTTCGAATTGTTTCAGAGAGTTACCAATAATTGTAGCAGATAGTTTTCCAAAAAATGAAGATAAATAGCTCCAGTCAATGTACCATCAAAGAAATGTGGCCCTATTACATGTTCTGCAATAATTCCTCCCCAAGCGTTTGTAGACCATATGTGTTAGTTATCAACGTGCATAAAAAAGTGAGGATTTTCCGAAGCATAATAATGGAAATTGTGCCTATTAACAAATCCATTTTTATGAAAAGTTGTCTCATCACCCACAGACCGTCTACTTATTCCTACTAATGAGCTCACTTCTCTTTGACTAACAAGAGGATTCTCAACCGTTGCCAGCACCACAGAAAACTCATTTTCTTTGTTCACAACACATTTTATTCTTCCACTTTTTTTATATTCGACATTTCCAGTATCCAGAAATCTATCGAGAAGGTTTTGGAAGCTGCTAACATCAGGAATCCTTCTTTCAGGATAACGTTGGTGATAAATTCTATTGGCAAGTAAACAATTTCTGACTCGCCCAAAACAAAAGTCATGTCTACAAGTTCCGCTTTATTAAAATTCATATTGTAAAATTCCAAATATTTTAAATTTAATACAAATTGTAACGACCGACAAGTGTGATAAATACTCTTTTGTACACGACAATTTATACCAAACTGAGGTTTTATCGCTTGTCAAATAACGAAAACAGCAAAGAAATGTACAAAAATACATTACAGTAAAGGACCGGTTGAATACTATTTACTCAATTCAATGGATGGAAAAAATAGTCCCACTAAATGGCCTCATTTCAAAATTGCATAAAGACGTGTGCCAATCAAAATGGGCAACACGTCGAACACCTATTATAAATTTTTGTACTGAATTATTTGATCGAACCTCTTTTTTTAAGTTTATTCTTGAATTTGACACTTATTTATTTATAAAACGAAAATGGTTGCAATTAGCCATAAGGAAGTACTTAGAAAAAATGTTTGTTTTTCGTTTCTACATCACATCGTCCAAAAATATACCAAAAATCCATTTGAAAAAATTGAGAAAATTCACTTTAAAATGTTCTTAATTGAAAATAATTTTTGACCACCCTGTACATTTTTAGGAAATGAAAAGATTGAGAAACATTAATTAGATGTCTCGTAACTGGTATTCACATCTTAAAACCCCTAATTGTGACTGTGGTGATTTTTTTAATATCCATCTGCAGATTGCATTATTTCAACAAAAAAATTCATTATATCCAAGTGGTTGGGAGATATTCAATACTAATATAGGAATGAATAGAACCTAGAAAGAGGCTTCAAAAAATGTACTGATATACATAGCATTCTATTTTAAAAAAAGGTACTTGGTCCTGTAATTTCGTCTTGGCTCGCCCTGTATGTTCTAAAATAATTTCCAGTTATAGACTTCTTTATCTAGTTTACTTGCAATTTTTTAAAAATTTTCTAGCTATCGTAGAACTCGAGATATCAAGGTCCGACGCACTATTGCCCCACCCTGTATAACGAATTAAAAATTGACAATTTTCTTTATTGGAATTTAATATATAAAGTCTAAAGATATTATAAATAATTATGTATTGTAAATAAATATATTTTTTTATACCTGAATTATAATCTACGTTTTTGAAAGGCCTTTAAAGCACTAGAGCTTTAAAGTTTTTTAGGAAACAACCAATTTTAAACTATGATAAATATATGTACATAGCAACCAAACAATAAGATTGTAATCGTCTCTATGTTACCGATTAAAAATGAAATTCAGAGATTACCTTGTAAAATGAATCTACATTAATTAGTTTTACTAATTTTTACTCTGCAGTGCAGGTATAATAAAAAATAACGTACAATACACCTGTATAAGTATAAGTTTATTCGTATGACTGGTGGTCGAGAGGTGAGCGCACTTGCCTCTCACCCAAAAGTTCCGGGTTCGATCCCCGGTCGTGGCAGTGGAAAATACTGTGAGAGAGATTTTTCCACTATACACTGATATTGGGAGTGTGTCCCTTGTCTCTAAATGTGTAGCCCCCTCCCACACGAAGCTCTTCTAGAGTCTTCCGGGATAAAGGGGGTTGTAATCACTTGTGGTATGGTGTGGTGATGTTTAGGACCCTCGTTGCTACGCTCGTCGTGACCTAAACCCGAGCGTGCTTTAAAGGCTTACTTATAATATTCTATATTATTACACTTTTAAAGTGTCAAAAACGGGAAATTGGCGATTTTTCAATTTTTAGAAATTAATAACACTTCAACACAACAAGATATCAACTTTACGAAAAAAAATTGTTGAGCATTTCTTGTTGGAAATGAAAATGAAAAAGAATTTTTTTTTCTATTCGTCATAAATAAAATTGTTTTAAAAAATAACGATCCAGATCCCCTGAACCGATTCCAACAAAAAAAACGAATCCGAATTTAATTCGAAACGATATCGCCCATACCGCCTAGTCTATTACTTGACGTAGATCAAATTTTGGTATTCCAAAGCACTCCAGACTAATGTCTAAAAAATGCTTTAAAAAACTGAACATCGACTCAAAAATTCTCGGAAGTCTTGTGGTATACTCAGAATGATATCTTGAATCCAAATATGTAAAATATACAAAGCGTTCCATTTAAAAATCGAAAGTTGCAGTCATTTCCGGATAAACCGGAAATGGTCCTATATCATTTTTTATGTCCAAAAATCCATTTTTACAAGTAGTTTATGTACCTCAAATTTCAAATAGATACGTTAAAAGATAAAGGAAATGTAGGGTAGAGCCGCTAGCCGTATCACTTCAACACTACACTTAAATACACTATTAGATGCGCGTTTTGCTAACCATGATAAAGTCTATACGAACTTAATTGAAATCGTCTAAAAACTAAAAGCCGGCAAAAACAGTCGGCATCTCTTTATTGTAAACGGGCGGAGGTAAATAGAAATGCTTGTCATAAGAAAATGATAAGATTTTCGGGCGTTATTATATTATCCTCTGTTTCAAATGGTCTCCAGAAAGCCATGGTAAATTAGTAAATAATTAAAATATTTCACCTTTTATATAGTAGTAAATATTTATAAATATGAACAATAACTAACTAAACTCCTAGGCTTGATATTATAATAGGTATTTATGCACTGCACTGGCACATTGACAGCACACCTCATCGACTTCTGAGAAACGATTTACGAGTTTTTATGCCAGTAGACTTGTCCGTTTTATTATCTTTAAACCAGTGCAGTCGTAGATGGTTCATTCAGGCTGATTACATTGCCAGTCTCGGACTCGCCTGCACAGTTTCAACTACCGTTCGAATCTCGATACCATTGCTAAATATATAGGACAAAATATCAAGTTCAGTGCGCACGGTCCTGTGCTTTAATACTGACCAGTTTCAATTTTGCCCGTATAAGTATAAAAACATCGGGAAAAGATTAACAGTTACAATCATAATAATTTAACACTTATTTTGCTCTAGGTTATGGTAATTACCGCCCTAGCACATCAACGATTCCTTCAGAAAACCTTCTATTGTTGTACTCAAAAGAGAGAAGGCCTGAGTGCGTGTCCACAGAACCAATAAGCCGTAAGGATTTCCTTTTTCCTACTAAAAAGAAGACCCGAACTAAAGTCATTGACGTCGTATCTGAGGATAGAATGTCAAAATATAAGTAAGTCAATACATAAGCATAATATATATTAATTTTATGTTTGCTTGCTTTTACTGCCTTTTACAATGGGGTACTTTCATTTGTTTGAGACAAATATGAAAATGTTCGAATGTGTTTACAACCTGTAGTAAACACTTCAAAACGTAGGTTCAATAATTGCAACCACGAATTTACACTAACCACTGATTTATTAATCACTAAATTACAATAATTAGTCCTTACAATAGCGCACTAGTTATAATGTTCATCTACTATAGTCTTACTACTGTAATTCACAACTTATTACTGTCCTTTATTTTATCCGATTACTTCTCACCTAATGTATAACTGAACTGTATTCCGAGCGTTGGATCCGTGTCTTATATATCCGTGGCGTTTATTCTATTTCACTTCAGATCATTCGGGACAACTTCTCAGTGCTTCTAATGTCATTCCAGATCTTTCTACCGTGCTCTATCCATCCATGGTAATGGTACTTCGTCAGTTGGCCCAGAGACGGCGCCGTTTTACCGGTAGCCAACTAGACGACTTCCTTTCACTCTGCTACCGAGGATTGAATCTCTCTCCGTGAGAGGGCGCCACATAACACTGCCCCCTCCTTAAGCCTGAACGTCCCGGTCAGGCAATTCAGAGTCCCCAACATACTTCGCCAATCTGTCCAGGTGCACGATCTTCATCTTGGACTTCTTTCTACGTTGAATCCGATAAACAACGTTATTAATCCGAGTCCTTCCCAAGGCGAGTGAGGTTTCGAGAATATTTCTTCACTTCGTTGCGGGTTGTACGGCTGTGAGCAAAAAAAATAGGACAAGTCTTATAACGGTACTTTGCTAAAATCTAGTTGTGTACATCTAACTTTAATTTTGTGACATTGTCAGTTAGTTGTCATAATTTATTGCAAGTGTGCAAAAAACTAATAAGCCTCATATAAGCGATTTAGTTAAATCTGGAGTTATTGCTAAAGCAGAGATGGATGGTCAATAAGACAAATTGCACTGCGTTATAATATTGACAAAAATTCGGTGTGTAACATTTTAAGAAAGTGGAGAATAAACGGTATGATTAGTAGAAATCCTGGATCAGGGCGACAAAGGATATCAACTGAACAACAAGATTTGCAATTGGTAAATGCTGTAGTAGAAAATCCATTTTACTCAGTTATTCAGGCTGCTGAAGAAACGAATTTTCCTGGATCGAGTAGTACTGGTCGCCGGCGAGTAAGAGAATCGGAGCTACGCTGTCATGCAGCAGCACAGAAATACATCCTTAAAGCTGAACATAAAGAAGCTCGAGTAGGATTTGCGCTTGAATTTTTAGCGCATGATGTAAATTTTTGGAACAATGTAATCTTTACAGACGGAAAAAATTTTCCAGTCAACACACAGCGGTCGTATTCGTGTTTACCGCCCTTCGAATACTCGATTCGATGAGAAATATATATCTAACAATGATAAAAGTGGTAGATTCTCCGTTCATACTGCTCATACCGTAACTAACTGATGGTTTGAAGATAGCAACATCAATGTTCTTAACTGGCCCAGTCATAGTCCAGATCTTAACCCTGTGGAAGAAGTATGGGAACTACTCGTAAGAAGTATCCAAAAACGAAATGCGAGACCACGGAATGCCGAAGAATTACTGGAAATAGTAAATAATGCATGGGAAAATATTATTAATAATGATTATTGTATAAGGTTATTTAATTCTATGCCAAACAGACTTATAGAAGTTATAAATAGAAATGAATAACGAGATATTAATAGTTAGTTTCTTGTTAAGTAGAATATCCTTTGTCCTTTGGTACAGGATTTCTACTAATCGTACCGTTTATTCTCCACTTTCTTAAAATATTATACACCAATGTTTTGTTAATGTTATAACGCCCTGCAATTTGTCTCATTAACCATCCATCATTTACTATAGCAATAACTACAGCATTAAAATAAAAAATAAATTAAAAGTGATAGCTGTTTTCTTTCGGCTACTCATTATAGAGACAGATTTACATTAGAAAAAAAAGTTGTCCTATTTTTTTCTGCTCACGACAGTACAGCCAAACCGAGCCCCCCACCTTGAATCCCGCTAAATTGACGTTACGGTCATATCGTCATTCGGTCATTACTTCCTACAGGTAACTCCTTGGCGGCTGCATCCGCATAAATTTTGCATCTGCGACACCAAACATCTACATCCAACAGTACTGTCAAGTCCACATCTTCGCCTATCACAGCTAGTGAAGACGAAAATGACTTTTTTATGGCTGTGGATATAATTGCCACATCTGTATCATCCTTTGCTTGAAGGGTATTAATAGGGTTTACTATTGATGGCCCACGACGGGTGTCGCAAGTACGTAAAGGTCATTCGTTTTTAATTTAGTTGCAAAAAATGTATCGTTGAATTAGAATATTAAGAGTGAACTAGACTGACGGCACTAAGTTTTAGAAACCGGAAGTATTACTAGTATATTACTTTTATTCACTACTAAAAATTTTTATAAAACACAGGAACTAACTTTAAAAATACCGAACTGGAACGCACTCAGCCTGAGCTCGTAGCACTCAGCCTTTTATATTGTGTGGAGAACTGAATATGTCTGGAAAGCATCCCCCGTCATTCCGTGTAGGCACGATTGCGCAATATTGCACAACATTTCGCAATATTGCATCATCAAAGTTAAAAAATGGGAATTCCAAAATGAAAATTGCATGACCGTATTGGAATAGGGGACTTTTTGATATAAGAATGAAGGTCGAATCGGCTTTGGTTTGGAAGTTATTCACGAAAATATGTTGAAGAAATTTGAAATGGTCCCGTAATGGTCCCGAAGGTCTGTGCACAGAAAGTTTTAATATGATGTTAAATTGTGCTGATGCGTCCGCGGTGAACGAAAGGAAGTTAGTTTTAACAGCATTTAGAATTTGTTATTATGTGAAATTGTGCCGATAATTGAGAGTTAGTGATACAAGGTAACCGACTGGAAATAAGTATTGATATTGATGGGGACGATAGTGCCGGTACGTTCATTGATGGATATGAATAAAATTGATTCGGTTTGAATGTGAATGATGCAAGATGGATTGAGACTTGAAATCAAAAGGAAGTTTGGTCGATAGAAAATTAAAGGAAAGTAATTAGAAAGTTCTCGAAGGAGGTACGGATGTAGTTTTGAAGTTGAAGAAGTTCATAGGAGCCAGGTATTTTTGAGGACGATATTTTGTAAGGTAATTTGAATAATTTATGATATTTGATGATGGATTCAGATTAATTGTGAATTATCGAAGAGTCGTGAATTTTTTCAGAATTTATTTCTGAAAATTGTAGTTTTTTGAATAATTTTGATATTAGATTACTTTTTTTTCGTGGTTTGTCCAAGTGACATGGAAGATTGAAGAATTTTACAAATTTTAAGATTTTTTGAATTGAATTGTTGACTGGACTAACGAGTGAAAATACCCCACAAGCATTATTATTCTATACTTTTGCTGAATCTACCTAGAATACCTAGTGCTTTGCCAAGTAGTAGTGATCTTTTCATAATTGCAATAAAAAGCAACTAACCTTTTTCAACAATAGAGTTTAATCTAGCTCGCGGATCACCAAAGTAGACAGTGGCAACTTCCCCTTCAAATTGACCCCTAGTGGAAACCTCAAAGTTGAATCTTCACAAGTATAAGTTGTCACATTAAAGTTTGCCGTTAATCTTATACAGTTATTTGGTTTCAGGTAGTTTTTTCTTCTAATAAATTAAGCGTTCTTGTGGCTGATCCGAAAAATACTAAAGTTAATATACATCCGGAATTAATTAATCACAACAAAATGGCACATGAGACGGACTTTTCGAAAACATCTGCCATGGATACTATCATGAGTCAGGTAAAACGATATGCTTTCTTAAATTGCCTAAATACTGTCTATGAAATGTAACAAGTGTTAAGAAAACGCTTCGTAGTCCATGTAAATGGAAATGTAGTGCCCTCTAGGCCACCCTTCATATCATACATATATATTTTTTATTCTATAGTCGTTTGCAATTTTACCGTGCAGACAAGAAACGCAATAAAAACTTTACGACATCAGTAAAATACCGTTGCATCTGTACTATTTCGCCTGCAAATTGAATCACTTACCTTTATAGGTGTTTAATGTACATCGGCTTGGTTGATGACACCATACCGAATGGTTCACCGGCGTTAATAATAAGCTCGTAAAGTTTTTAGTGTCTTTTTTCTACACCGTAATTCTGAAGGTTACTATACCTAGACGTTGTATTTCTGAAATATAGATCTGGGATCTAAGACTTTGAATACCCTCTACACAAATCTCAAGTATCTTCGTAAATCGTAAATTGGAAAATTAAAGAGTTCGATAATGTACTAATAGCCCAGGCGGTATCTGCATAAAATCACCTATGTTTGGGTGAATCGGGTAGTATGTAAAATTTTTGGTTTAATTGCTCCTAAAAATCATAAGAAGTGATTATTTCACTATGCGCTAATTTGAAAACGTGGGCGTCATTTTTTATTAAACAAACTGTGAAAAAATTCCTAAAAATTTCGTTTTTTTCTTCCTAATTTTTCATATATCTCAGTAACTATCGATCGAGAAAATTTATAGTAGCGAAAAAGTTTTGTAATTAAATTTTCAATAAGATGCAGTTGCTTGCGAATCCAAAAATTCATTTTTACTATTGAAAAGTAGTGAAAATCGCAAAAAAAAATTTGAAATATCAAGTCATCTGTGGCATTTTTTCAAATACTTATGTTATACGTAGGACCTTCATACTTGGCTGAAGAAAACTTTTTAATATAGTAAATCTACCCAACAAATTTCATCAAGATCCAACTTTTAGTTTTTGCATAATAATTTTGGAATGTAAACTTCGTTTTGAAAATTTGCAAATTTTCAAAATGTTGCTGAGGCTAAAGTAAAGCATTTAGAAAGTTGAAAATTTTTAGACATATAAAAGAGCACTCAAATTTTCAAATCCATTTTGAGATATTAAAATCCGTTCATTAGAAGAGCCTAGGGAATTGTTTAAAAATTTGGCAAATTTTTTTGCTTATAAAAAAATGCAGTAACTGAACATTTTCAACAGATTTTTATTTTTAAAATATATTTTGAAAGTACTCGGAAAGACACATTTTTTTTAAAAAAAAAGGACAGTGATTCCTTTATTAAATTATTATTATTATGATGGACCAAAATTGAACTCAATTTATAATAAAACTATAAGGGTTTTAGTACAAGATTTAACAAAATTTTAAAATTAAAAGATTTTCTACAGTAAATTCATTAGTTTTGTTACTTACGAATATCCATGAGGTTAAACTTATAATAAATAAGTTAAGGAATAACAAAATGCCAGGATTAGATCATTTAAAGGCTGAGACAATACAATCAGCATCAGAATATCTATTAGATCCTCTAGTCTATATCATTAATAAATGTATGGAATCGGGCTATTGGCCTAAATGTTTTAAAGATTCTTTGATAATATCCATAAATTAAAAAGGAAACAGTAAAATTGCAAGTAACTACATCTTTAATAAGGAACTTCACTAAAATTTTCGAAAAAATAATAAAAATTAGGTTAGTATCGTATCTCAACAAATATAATTTACTATCTAAGAATCAATTTGGTTTTAAAGAAAATGTTTCGACTCATGACGCGATGTTAGCTCTCACATCAAATATTTATTCTGCACTAGATAAAAGTATACCGTGTCCTTGCATATTCATAGTTCTTGCTAAAGCATTTGACACTGTTGACTACCCTCTACTTTTACAGTCACTCCAAGATATTGGAGTAAGACAAGAATGTTTAAAATTGTTTCAAAATTACATCTCAAATAGACAACAGAGTGTAAGAGTGAGAGGTGTCTACAGTGACAAATTAACAGTTGAATACGGTATACCGCAAGGTACGATTCTAGGGCCTATACTATTCTCCATTTATATTAATGATTTGTTTAAATTAACGGACAGAGGAGATATTATTGGATTCGCAGATGATACACCTATTTTCTGTAAATCCAACACGAGGTAGTGGAAAGTGATTTACATACCATTAAACATTGGTTTGACCATAAGTTATTAACAGTTAATATAGATAAAACTAACTATATACCATTTAGCTGCAACAAGATAAGGCAACCATCATTCGAATCGATTGATATCGAGTTTGAGGGAAACATCTATAATATATTACCTGAAACTAAAGTGAAATACTTAGGATTATTTATTGATAGACATATAACATACATATATGGATTCTACATATAGCATATGTCATAAAAAAATACTTCAAAGTATATTATATAAATTTAGACACTTAAGTAATATACTAGACAGAAACAATTTTAAAGCAATCTACCATGCTTTAGTAGAAAGTCACTTAAATTATGGTGTCTTAGCTCGGGAGCTTCTACAAATAATTATCAGACCGCTTGAAATCCTACAACAAAGATTTACCAAATTAATGCTCAAAGAACAAAAAACGTACCCAACGAAACTAGTCTATATTGATTCAAAAATATTTGATATAAGACAGTTTTTTTACAATAAGAGTAATGTCAACTATCATAGGAAAAAACAGTATATAAATAAATCCTCATGAACATAACACACGAAAAAAGGATAAATTTATAAACCCATTCGTGACGAAAACTATTGGACAACGATCATACATATTCTTATCACCAAGATTATATAACACTATCCCTGATATAGCAAAAACTGAATATTTTTTCCTTCAAAAGAGAAGAGTTTATTACATCAACGCCCCGGGAAACAATTCATAAATACATTGATATAAAAAATTATTAAAAAATAAAATATTGTAGTAAATAGGTATATGCCTCTGCAGTGACAGGTATTTTAATTAAAAAGAGACAAAAGTATTTTAATTTTTAGTATTTTAGTTTAATAGTGTCAGTGTGGGTATATGCATTATCGTACTATATGCCTCTGATTTATATGTATGCATACATGTATCTTCATCTCGAAACAAGTGTACTCGGTCACTTATCAAGTAACTTTGTATTTATTTACATTTTTTTTTTCTGTATTTTATTTATAATTCCTTATATGTTGTTATTATTATATATTATTATTGTATGTCAAAGTAAGTTTCATCTCACATAGTATTATTTGGAATGCTGGACAAATGTATAATGTAATGTAATAATAATTATTCTTGTTATTATGTAAATAAATATATATTATTATTATTATAAGGGCTGTTTTTCGGCCAACAGCTTCATTTATCTAAGTACTTACCAGGTATAAATTTTCAATACTTGCGCTCATGGGCAACCTTGTTAAATTGTTAAATAATACAACTCAAGCCTGCGCGAGGGGCGAGCGTAGATGAGTCTCAAATGTCCGTTTCAAATGTCATAGTACATTCTCCTTATGAACAAGATGGCCGATGAAAAAATTACTAAAATTTTCCAAATAATTCAATCGTCAAAGTCAAGTTGTCAAAACACATTAAAAATTCACTAAGACACTCATAAAACTCAAAAACCACAATATTTAACAAACAATTCTGACAAAATTCACGCAGCATCGATAATTCACAAATAATCCGAATCTATCAACGAAATCATCCCAATATCAAAAGTCACCAAAATACACTCAAAACCTTACAAAAGACCGCCCCAAAAAATACAGCCCCCCATCATCTCGAATCACTTCTAAATTACTTCCCAAACATCAAGTCAAAATATTTTAATTCACTTTCAAAAACTTTCTACAAGCCCATTTCTCTTCAAATTAACTTCAAACTCAACTTTCCATCAATATATCAAAACATCTTTCATTCCCCTTTCCAATCAACCTATCAAACGTTCGTCCCAAAATAAGTCCAGTTTACATGTTCCCCACGAGTTACTAGCAACTCGCCGCTATCTTCATTCTGTTTACCCTTAAATTGACTCTCGCTCCGTTCAACGCCGGCGATGCAATACCCTCAATGTGGCTTAATATAACATTAAATATGGATTAAAGTATAGCTAGCTCTCAACGTTACTTCATGGGACCAATTCAATTTAACAAGTCATTCAGACAGTTATCATTCATATTTTAAAAACAAAATTAGATTCCACCGACATTTTTATATCAAATTGTTCCATTTTTCATCGCCATTTTATTGACATAATTTTCAATCCGAAATTTCAAAATTGCAGTATTTATTACGCAATATTTCACAATTCGAGCCCCATAGAGCGGCTCAGTCCCCATCATTAGTATAAATAAGGGAGCACGCCAAGTCCCTGACAAGTTGTGTTTTGGGCGTATTTAGTGACAAATAAATCCAGTGCCCGCGTTACCTCTTCGGTTACCCTAGCGCATAAATCCAAGTGTCTTCCGGTGTATCTCGCGAATTTAAATCCAGTGCCCGTGCGTCTTCCTAGACAGATCCTGGTAAAAAAGTACATTTCATTAAATCGCCCCAGTGCATAAAATAAATAAAATCGCCGTCGCGCATTAATTCAAAAGTGAATTTTCTCAGTATTAAAAAATCATTTTAACAAAGTAAGTAACACCAACCCCGATTTAGGCAAATTTCTAATGTCGATACGTTAAACTATTTTTAGTGTAAATAAATTTTTAATTTCGAATAATTAAATACTCAACTCTGTGTTTTTAAACGTAAATAAATATCTTGTTAATTTTCGTTCTAAATCGAAGTGTTTGATTTGAAACAGTGCTAAAATACTATACAGGGTGTAGCCTTTGACCCTGTCAGTCGGAATAAAAAACCAAAGTGCAAAATAAATTAAATTGAATTAATTTCGAGTGTAAATCAGGTCTGAAAGTATACAGGGCGAAGCATTTGGCCCGTTCCAAGTTTTCAAGAACTAACCACCCCAACTTCGAATCAAACAAAATAAAGTGCACGAAAGACTTCTAAGTCTCACGTAAAGCTCACCAGCCCAAAATATTTTATTTTTTCCAAACCAGAGGTACCATTCGTGTTCACAAAGGAGACCGTGCCCTCGCCTCACATATCTTCCAGCGGCTTGTATATAAGTGTATGGGAAGCTACGCAACCATAGGCGAAGGTTGTGTAGGTGATCATCCTTCGGAGGGAATGTAAAGCCGTCGGTCGTTTATCTATTAAATGTTAGGCAAGTAAAAGATCCCTACTCTTCGTAAGGGAAGAGGTTCAGCAAAATTCCTGGTTAGGGGTAGCTCATCTACAGGCGTCGGTGATAGGTCTCAGCAGTGGAAATAGACCGAAGTTAAATAAATGTTTTAAAAAAAGCCTGCGCGAAATCCATGAAAAAGTAAGGGAGGCATTGTGATGCTTGTTTTGCTCGGGTAGCTGGTTTGGAGATTATTCCAGAGTTCAATGTTAATATTAATTAAAGTCCAGATCCAAAATAAGACATTTATTCTCATAATAATTATATGTACAGCGTGGCCGTATCTTTTATGGCTTAGGTTGCGACAATCTTGTTATTACATAAGTACATCATAGTAATCGGAGAGAGAGAGAGAGAGAGTGTAACATATTTCCTCTATGTACGTCGTCGTAACCCCAATTCTCTAATCGAAGTTCCAGGACATAATAGACGCGACAAAGAAATCTGTTTCAGGAGAGATCCAGTTCAATACACTCGAATCAATCTGAGAGGAGGTCCAGTTCAACGCACTCGAATCCTCCCTAACAGATACTTGGCCAGCGGCTGCCACGGCGCCGGAGAAGCTTGATCTTCCGGTTATCCCAGTTCAATACACTCAAAAAAGGTGAAAGCCAAGCTCTGAATTTACTGGTTTCTGGCTAGCTATTTTATACCCACAAATCACGGTCACGTGGTTTGCACACGGCACGCAAGTTGCGGCCTGGTGAAGTAAGAAATAAAAGTTAAAAAAAGAACTAGTCAGGTATTGAACTAATCTAAAACTGAACTACTTGATCCATGCATGATTAAAATAAGTTAAACTGGAATGAAAGTATACAGTATTCCTGTAGTATTGTATAAGGGAGGCATTTACAATAGTAAAAATGAAGTTTTCGCAACTAACTGCATCTTATTTAAAGTTTAATTATAAAACTTTTTCATTTCTACAACTTTTCTCTAAAAGCAAAAGTTACTAAGACATATGAAAAAAACAGGTAGATAAGAACGGAATTTTTAGAAATTTTTTTCACATTTTGTTTAATACAATTAGGCTCACGTTTTCAAACTAGCGCATAGTGAAATTGTCATTTCTTATGATTTTTAGGAGCAATTAAGCCAGAAATCTGCCATACTACCCGATTTACCTAAACATAGGTGATTTTAAGCAGATACTGCCAGGGCTATTTCTTGTAATGGCGAAAACGAATTCGAAATTTCGACTCATTTAAAAGTTTGATCGCGCAACATACGCAAAAGTGAATTTTATATGTTCATTCGCATGTATTGCCTGCCACACTGTCTAAAGGATCAAAATTAAGTTTTAAACAAAGTGTTTTTGGAACAGACCTTAGGGTTTTCTCCTTACTCTTTCAAATAAAGGTGAAACTGAAAATCTGATTTTGTAATTTATTGTGTCGGCGTGATAAATAAAATATATATTTTTGCAGGCAGGATTCTCAAGTCTCGGCACGTTAATAGGTCACACACCAGTCCGAAACGGAAATAAGGAGGCTTCCGAGTACGAGAGCAAACAAACCTCAGAAATTTTGGACCCAGAATTAAACCTCGGCAGGTTGTACTATTTGATTTTGGTTACGATTGAATTACGTACTAATTTATTTGAGAAATCAGTTGTGATGAAAAATATTATTTTTCAGATTAGGATACAGTGGCACAGATGAAATTAGTTGGCCCAAGGTGGTACTACCAGAAAAAAAGAATTTATATTTAGAATTGTATTCGCGTATAACCAATTACACGTAAGTATAAGTTCGGATCTTTTAAGATATTACCATAATAAGGACGCCATATCTAATCGAGAAATCCTCTTACCTTGCTAAATCTTTATGCAATTTTTCGTCTGTTTTTCATGGCTTACGCGGGATATGGATACAATTCGAAACGCTTCTACAAAAGGCCTAATATTTATTTTAATTTATATTCAATTTTTAATCGGAAAAAACCAGTCCAAAGCAAATTTACCACTCCATCTGATAAAAAAATAAAAGATACAGGGTACTATGTGAAAAACTGGAGTTATGATATAGTGAATTTCCATGAAATGGAAGAATGGGAAAAAACATTTCTAAATTCAAGCAAATGAACAAAATAGGCCAATTTTACATTTAATTTGTTGAGAAATTCCTTCTTATTCAAATTCAGAGTTTACTTAGAAATTTTTTAAATTTGTTCCTGAATTTCAAAGCTAATTATAAATAGCAAATAAATGCCATTTCCAAGGTTATTTTTCATCCGATTTTAATCTGAAAAAAGCGTTGGAAAGGGAAATTACAGCTTTATGAGAAAAGTGACTTAAATATACAGGGTGCTATGTAAGATAAGAAAGTTGTAGCAATTGCCTGCCATACCGGAAGTGATTTCTTTACCACCGAATAGTCAAAGTGTAACACTTGACACCTATCCCTGATTTCCCAAATTTCAGAATTTTATTTTTAAAACTCTAGAAAAATGTGGGGGGCACTTTCTGGGTCACCCGGTATATATAGGGTGTCCCGTAAGTAATGATAAACAGAGCAACTCCTTACGCAAAAATATTACGATTTAATCAAACTTACCTTAGTCCAAAAGTTGATATTAACAGAGGCACAAGCTGTTGAACACGAATAAACCCTCCTCCGTGTTGGGGAAATAAAAATAATGCCAGCCGGAGAGCTTGAATAGAGACCCCCGAGGCGTTCGTGTACTTATTTTTGATTGAAAGAACTTTGGTTGATGTTTCAGAGAAATAAATAATTTTCGGTATCAGGGTCGATGCTTCACCCTGTATAAGCAGTCGAAACACTTAACTTTTGCTTAAAGTTCAAAAAAATTCACTTTAGGAAAGTCGGCAGAGTAAATTCGTATCACCCTGTATATTACTGTTCAGTAAAATACACTTGTTTAAAAATGAAAACTATAATATTTATTTAATTCAGTTCACAGAGTTTAAAAATATTTAAAAAATAACTAAAAATAAATTCTTATAAAAAATTAACTTTTCAAAAAGTTTCGTCGTAAAAGGAAAAAAATTTACTAGATTTGATTTTTGAAGAATTTTAAAAGTTCACTTTTGGGCGAAGGTGCCGGTTAAATAGAAAATAAATTCACTTTAAATTAAAGATGCCCGAGGGCCGAGATTTTACTGAAAAAACTAACTCTTTTTTACAAGGTTGCTGCCTTGGAAGAAGTTATAGTGGAATGCACGTAACGAAATTGACTTGCTCGAGCCTCGTCGGGTCCGAGCTTATATACCGTAGCTTTCTTTCGTTTGTCGTGCCCCATCGAGCCAGGCACGATCGTTGTTTTGTTGTCTGGAAAGGTCCCCGTATTCCGTGCGGGCTTGGCCTAAAACTGGTTCCTTACCCCAGTCAGTCAGTGCGTGCACTAACTGCGTAATAATAGAATTCGATTTAAATTTAACTTGGAAAATATATCGACATGTAGAGCCTAAAATGACAAGTATTTTGGTTTTTTGATGAACTCTGTATCTATTTTACTGTGGGAGTTATTTGAAGATTTGTCTGAAACCGTCTTGTTAATTTTCACCTAACACCCGTACTATTAATTCCCAGGCCAGAACTTACTCACGGCTGCGGTCATACTAAGTGCTATTTTTGGCGCGCTCGGAACGAATGTAGATTTCGATAAATATCAATTATAAATGCTGCGGAATGTAGATTTTATATAAAATATTTGTACCGGTGAATGTTTAAGAACTGGAAGTAAATATTGATGAGGGGCTATGGAGAGATAAGCCGTTTATTATTTACGACGCAATTTCGGATAGGCTTTTTGATCGCACAACTGAATGCTCGTAGAATTTTTATTTAAACGAATTAAAAATTGATACCAGGGGTATGTGAAGAATATTATGAATGGTTTGAAAATATACAGGGGCTATAATTTTAAAGTTGGTAATTTTGGAAATTTCGGCTGTAAAATGGGTAGATTGAATGTTTTAAAGGTTTAGACGATATTTTAGGCATCTTTAGGAATTATCGATTGGTACTGAATTTTTTCGGAATTTAATACGAAAAATTGTGTTTTTTTTGTTAAACTAAAATACAAGAACACTGCGGGCGGAAAGGTCGATTAATTTGACAGATTTAGAAATTTTTTGAGTTAATTTTCTTATATACGTAGTATACAAAGATAAATTTTTGTTTTGGTTTTTTCAAAATAATTTCTTTTAAAATTGAAATATTTTAACAAAATATGGCGATTGGGGTTTTGTTCTTTGTACTTTTTTGCTAGTGTTGGAATGTAATAAATTTAAAAATGTGAAAAAAGAGAATTTAATTTTATACTGTTCGCGTCACTATCAATTATTCTGTATATCAAACAATAATAAATATTTTATTTAATTTAAATTAGTTGCATTGAATACTTTAAAACCAAACATCTCAAAAACGGTTACTCGTAGCAACATTTAGAAGGTATACCTTTATTTGTAAAAAAGACAGAAAAATAGGTATCGCCAAAAATATATGACGTATAAATGACACGCAAACTACCGTAGGTGACGCCCTCTACAATTAGCAGCAAAACTATGAGTAGATTTGAATCCCTCACCTCAAAAAACCCCCAGTCGCCATATTTTGTTAAAATATTTCAATTTTAAAGAAATTATTTTGAAAAAACTGAAACAAAAATCTAACTTTTATGACGATATTCCTAGTTAAATTAAAAGTATTTCGATTATTCTAGAAACGCAGACTGTAAAGTATACATTGACAATGAAGAATTTAACTGTCATCTCATCGTACTACAGTGCTATTCCGAATTATTTGACGCATACATTGCCGTAAAGAAAGTGGAATTACCATCAGTAAGTATATCTACTTATAAGGTTTTTACTATTTAAAATAGGTGCAGTAGAAATAGATTTGCTGCTAAAAATTCTATATGAAAACAATTTAAAATTTTTTACAAAGAGAAGCATTATTCCCTCAAAAAAGATACTACTACCGATGAACTTGCAAATATTTTGACGGCTAGGTTTACATGAAAAAATCGAATGGAGAAGCTTAACGGAGCTCCAGCCATCTTTAAATTAATTTTAAAAATGCTAATTTTTTTACAGATTCTTTATAAACAACCTCGAAAACTACAGCAATCATTATTTACTTAAAATAGATATTTAAAAATTCCGATAATTGTTTTTCCGTTGATATTTTTAAAAATTTCATTTTTTTTTAATTTGCGGATTTTCGAAGTTGCGGCAATATTCAATGGGTAAACTTTTTAGTTTATGGCATCAGAAATAAAAAAAATATATTCAACTTCATTATTTATACCTGGGTTCCGCCATTTTTCATTTGTAATCACTAATTCACTGGACGAATACTAATCTTCTGTAATAAATACGAGGTTGATTTTTTACTCAGGTAATTTCTTTTTGAGTAACTCAAACCTGTTTTCCATGAAAATTTTGCTCGAATTAAGGGATATAGAAATAATTTTCATGAGAAAACAAGCTTTGGCCCAAAAAAACTTACCCGGTAATAATCGACCTCTTATGTATTAATACTCGATAAAAAATTTACCATAAGTCGATTGTAGAATAGATATAAACAGGGCAAACACTATCGATAACATTATCTACTAGAATGGTAATAAGGCATTCTTAGTTTTATCGTTAGGAGAGTTTTAACGGCTCGTTAAAATTATCGATGGCATTTCGTAATACAGACGATTATTTGCTCATAGCTTTTATGTAATTATGTAATGGGCAATTATCAATGTAGGATAAATGCAGCGCTGGCGCTTTCGCCTTCATATATGAATGGATGATCACCGGCGAGCCCTCATACAAGGAATTGAACAGAGAAAATGTATTGGACATATTTAATTCAGCAAAATACTTGAAAATAAGAGGTATATCATTTTTTAAAAGAAAATTTGAGTACAATTTTCTACACATATTTGCTGCCTTGTTATTTATATTGTATATGTTTTCCCTCAGATTTAGTTGAGCAATGCTGGGCCTTTATAGACCATGGCGACGTGTTTAGTGAAGATACAGCCTTTTTATTATATATGGATGCGAAAGAAAAAAATTTACCGGAAGTACGGGAGCTCATGTTGCCCAGGATACAAGGATTTTTCCTTATGTTAGTTAGTTCGCAGAACTGGTTGGAACTGGAGTTAGATGACGTGAAAAATTTACTGAAATCTAACTACATTTGTGTCAACTGGTAAGTATAACATATCCAATTGAAAATGGCGCCTAAATGTAGATTTTTAATGATTGTCGTACTGTGGCACAATCACAAGGACGACAACAATCTTGTTGAAATCAGATCTCGTTAAATCTTCGCCCTGCTTGCCGTCTAATTTCTGGAACAATGCGCTGCTGCAATAGATTTAAGTGCTTAAGGCCATTTAATGTACCATCAATGAGAAATGGACCGATCATATGTTCCCCAGCATACCACCCCATACATTTATTCATTTCTGGGGTGTTCGTAATGTAAAAAATCGATGCAGATTTTCTCGAGGCCGATAACGAACGATTGACAGATTATGCCGACCATGTAATGCAACGTATGATTCATCAGTGAAAACAATATTTTTGATGTAATTTTCATTCCGGTTCGCCTTTCTATTACACTTTCACAAAAGGTCATTCATCTGATATTGTCCTTCGGAAGCATTTCATGGCTTTTTCTTACTTTGTATGATCGATAACCATTTTTCTTGAGAATCCTTCTTACTGCAGTTGCTTTAGCAGAAACTGCGGGATTTTCATTACCGGTGGTCAAAACTATTATTTCTCTAATTTCATTATCATTGTACAAATGTGCTTCGGCTGGTGTTTGTTGCAATCGAAGCATTAGCGTTCTCTTGTTAATATGTAATTATTACACTTAACGCGCCAGGCTTGTAATTTGTAATTCAGAGCTCGGCGGGACATATGGCCCGGAGATTTGCTGTTGATTGCAGTCTGGTTACGTTCCTTATAGTAAAATAAGGATTTTATTGGGGAGTTTGCGACTGAAATATTATGTTTCATTATCATTATTGCGTTGCGGAACTGATTATCTTTCATGTCTTCAAGAAAGAATGCATCTATGTTTTTCGAAGTTTTTGGTAACCTGATAACAATCCATTTTATTAAATTAACAATGTAAAATATTCTACGAAACAAACGTTTATACGTTTCTACTCAAAGTGAAATAAATCTAAACACATTCATATAGCATGCGATAAACCACAGCTGTCTCGATTGAGTCCCCACCATTTACATTCCTCCGTATCGCTATACATTCAATCTGCTTAGCACCTGTGAATAAGAGACGCCTAGATACCCATAAATTCGTCCGTGTGCGTACTTAGCTCCCACTATCTGTGTATAAAATATACGTGCATATACTTATTACATTCCTTTTCTAATACCAATGATTGTAATTTAATTAAGAATGTATGCTTACAGTACTAATAAGTCATTTGTATTGAAAAAAATTTGAATTGAAACATATTTAATGAATTATGAGGGAAGGAACAACGTGAAACTAAAAAGACTATAAAATATATTCAAAAGGCTTTCCTCCTCGCTCGATGTTATGTCTCAGCACGGAGAACAATATTATTTATGGCCTTTTACTCCATATCCTGAGTGATTGTTTCAAATGCCACTACTATGTCTCCTTGCATGTCGTCCTCACTAATAGTGTCAAATAATCCATCATATTTAAATCCGGTGATCGAGAAGGCCAACTTATTAGACCATTTCTTCATAAGTCTACTTCGACAAATCCTAACGTGTGTTTCAAACCAATTCTCAATATTCCGTTTAATACTCCAGTCGAAAACAATAATTAAGAGGTGAGAAAATGGTTTTTTCGAGTTTTAGAAAAATCTATTTTTTCACACCTTAATTGTTTAATAAAAAAATTTGCCACGCAAAAAATCCTGGATTCGGCTAATACCTAGAAACATTTTTTGTCAAAATCACCTCACTTTCGTACTAATTCAACTGGAGTATAAACCGCTTTACGGTTTGTCGTACGAGTAATTATCAATAGACCCTTTTTATGTAATATGTCGGAGAATTAAGCCTTAAAAAACTAAAAATTGACAAAAGGGCAACTATACCTCGTTTCTCCGCCTATGGATGAAATAAATTTTTGTTAGTACGGTCGTGAGCAAAAAAAGTAGGACAAGTCTATAACAGTATTTTGCTAAAATCTAGTTGTGTACATCTAACTTTAATTTTTGTGACATTGTCAGTCAGTTGTCATAATTTATTGCAAGTGTGCAAAAACTAATTTGCCTTATATAAGCGATTTAGTTAAATCTGGAAGATGGATGGTCAATGAGACAAATTGCACTGCGTTATAATATTGACAATAATTCGGTGTGTAACATTTTAAGAAAGTGGAAAATAGACGGTACGATTAGTAGAAATCCTGGATCATGGCGACGAAAGATATCAACTCAACAACAAGATTTGCAATTGGTAAATACTTTAGTAGAAAATCCATTTTACTCAGTTATTCAGGCTGCTGAAGAAACGAATTTTCCTGGATCGAGTAGTACTGGTCGCCGGCGAGTAAGAGAATCGGAGCTACGCTGTCATGCAGCAGCACAGAAATACTTACTTAAAGTTGAACATAAAGAAGCTCGAGTAGGATTTGCGCTTGAATTTTTAGCGCATGAAGTAAATTTTTGGAACAGTGTAATCCTTACAGACGAAAAAACTTTTCTGTCAACACACAGCGGTCGTATTCGTGTTTATCGCCCTCTGAATACTCGATTCGATGAGAAATATATATCTAACAATGATAAAAATGGTAGATTTTCCGTCAATATGTGGACTTGGATTCGGTATGTGGTCCTGGTGTTTAGTGGCATATTGAGGAAAGATTTAATAGTGAAATGTATATTAGGATTTTAGACAATATTATGATCCCTTCTGTATCCTAATAATGAGTTCATATTTCATCAAGACAATTGTTCCGTTCATAGTGTTCATACCGCAACTAACTGGCTTCAAGATAACAACATAGATGTTCTTAACTGGCCCAGTCATAGTCCAGATCTTAGCCCTGTGGAAGAAGTATGGGGACTCGTAAGAAGTATCCAAAAACGAATTGTGAGACCATGGAATGCCGAAGAATTACTGGAAATAGTAAATAATGCATGGGAAAATATTATTACTAATGATTATTGTATAAGGTTATTTAATTCTATGCCAAATAGACTTATAGAAATTATAAATAGAAATGGTGAATAACGAAATATTAATAGTTAGTTTCTTGTTAAGTAGGATATCCTTTGTCCTTTGATCCAGGATTTCTACTAATCGTACCGTTTATTCTCCACTTTCTTAAAATGTTACACACCAAATTTTTGCTAATGTTATAACGCAGTGGAATTTGTCTCATTAACCATCCATCATTTATTATAGCAATAACTACAGCATTAAAATAAAAATAGATTAAAAGTGATATCTGTTTTATTTCGGCTACTCATTACATATTCAAATAGAGACAGATTTACATTAGAAAAAAAAAGTTTTATCCTATTTTTTTCTGCTTACGACACTACTATACAACAATATATAATAATAATAAATAAATAAACACCACAGAAATTAGACAACCCCCAATTCCAGAAGCCAGGGCTTGTGCGGAAGGGGGTTACACATTGAAAAAACGCGGACATACAACCATTTCCTCCGACAGTGCCGGACCCAAGATTCGAACCCGGTGGTGCGATGTCCGTGTGATTAATCGCGAATAATCCTTAATAATAGTACAATCAAATTGTACTTTGACCTGGAAAAAATTGCGCGCTCGAATTTGTCATGCTTAATGTTATCAGGACTATTTAGAAGGTCTAAAACCAAAAAGGAGACCTCCCCCTCGTTTGCTTCAGCCGCCATCTTAAAAAAATTTTGGATCGATTTATCTCGCGTGGTCGCACGCAAAAAGTTATTGAACAAAAGATGTTGTAACTAAAATTCTACATATTTTCGGTAATTGCCACGATGCCGAGAAGTTAATATTTCCAGCGGTAGAGGGCGCCGAAGTGACCAAAAAACAGTTTTAACAGCTTTAAATTGAATTGGCAATCTGAAATTAATGGAATCGAATTTACTTGGGTATGTGTGTATGGCTAATATTTTTAACTAAGCGGCTGAAGATGGCGGTTGAAACAAAAGAAGGGGGGGGGTCACTTTTTTGGTTTTACACCTTCTAAGTGGTCCTGGTGACATTGAGTATGACAAATTCGAGTGTTTTCCAGATCTTGGGACTTTTTGGTACATTTTTACTGTGCTATAATGCAAAATCGGGAACCAAGTTTCATACGGCCGTCTCAAAGTATTCCCAAGATAATCATTAAATACCTACATTTAGGCACCATCTCCAGAGGGCCGTAGCTCGGTTAGGAAGAGAAAGGTTATAGGGTCATTTTCTCACATAGAATCAGCACTTAAAAGGAAAAGTCAGTAATTTGGGACGCCCTTTATATTCTAGTCTTTAAATATCCAATATCGATAAATATGTTAAAAATATATTTTAGAGTTCATTCATTTTCAGTTGTACCTTAAGTTAACTATTTTGGACAGCTTTATTTAAAGTATCCATTAATGCATTATTTAAGTGGAATAATTATTATCATTTTTGAAGTGAAATGGAGGTGTTCATGTCAGCCGTGAGATGGTTAAAACACGACTGGGCAAACAGAGATAAATATAAGTACGAACTTCTGGACTGTGTCCGTTTTGGGAATATAGCTCCATGGCAACTAGTTGACATCAAGAGGAATCCTGAAAATCCGGACTTCATGGAACTGGCGAAAGACCCGAAAATTTGTAAAATGATTGATGATGGTTTGGCGTAAGATAATTTTCTTATTAGTAGTGTAGAACAATCCATGATACGCCCTCTCTTTTTCTCTACGTAATTTTTCGTGACATACACCAGCAATACGGTTATGGTATGTGAAGTATGTGCTTCCACTTATAGTAACCTAAAATGTGTCGCAAAAATGCAAATGTGTGTGTTTACTTAATCCAGATATCAAATCTCAATTTGAAATTCTTTAAACGTCAATAATCTTAAGAAATGGAGGGCGTTTATTTTCATATGTTCTGAAGATTCTTTATTAGAGAGTACAGGCGCTGTACCCTTAGTAATATTTTCTCTTAACAAGAAGAAAAGTAACCTGTTCTACTGTACTGCGTTTATTTATGGATCACCCAGAAATGACGAGGAAAATGAATGACTAGACAAATATAATGAAGCAATATTTTATTATTTTTCCATTCAAACCACATACATAAGCATACTCTGCTCCTGACCAGGGTAAGCTGGTGTATGATGATTAACATTTCATTAGTGACGTCTTCACGTCTTCCCTTCTCATACATAGTTGCTCCAAAATGCAAGATTAATTCATACACACATACCCGACATATAAATGTATGTCGCGGAAAATTCCTCTCTATTTTTCGAGATAAATGACGTAGAGCTACGTCTATTGTTACATTAGCAATGGGAATTTTATTAAATAATATAACATCATGATTCGCGCTCAGTACAACCATTCAATCGACCCGCATTGAACCAAAAGTGTCTAACAATTAAAGGGTATCGGAACCTAAAAATAGTCATTCATTTATTAAAATCTGGTAATTAAATTAAAAGTTCGACCTCGAAAAGTTGATAATCGTTTTTCACATCGACGAAAATGATTATTAAATATGTATTTACTTAAATATTATAATTATGTCATATTTTAGAAGTGTAGGTCCCGACCACGGTGTAGTATATTAGGTGATGCGACAAGACCCGTACGAATGGCTTCGTAAGTGTTTAGTTGTGTGTAATGCAATAGATGGCAGGATAAATAAAGTCTCGTCGTTACTTACGCATAGAAATATTAGAAATACAGTTTACATACATACAATAGTTAATGCTCTGTAGTTTTGTTTAATTTATATTTAAAGAACCAAGCACTTATGAAGCCGTCGATTGACATGGCAAGTGCCTTGTGTCGAATCACCTAATATACTACACCGCGGTCCCGACTCTCTATACTTTGTGAGGTGTGATACAGGGAACTGTTCATGGGATCCACACAAAATAGTTCGCCATGAATGTTTTTCAACATCCCTGTTATATGTAGTTATTCTCGCGTTGGGCGATCAACGTCTCATATGAAAGTGGGCAGAGTTCACACGAAAATTTGACGTACAACAAATTTGCTATTCTTGAATCAGGGGAACGATCGCATCACCAGTTTTACATACGAGACCTGCTACCTATGCTATTTTTGTGTGATGCGGATGATCAGGTGAAAATATTTTTGTTTTGACATTTCTCCATGTCACAATTAGGGCCGGTTTTATAATGTTAGATTAACTCCACGTTTATTTTAAGTTTAAACTTAAGATTAAACCATGATTTACAATGCACTCTCAGGCTTAACAAAGAGTCTATTCTGACCTTCGCCTTTTCCTTCTCCTACATATCACAATGCTTCAACAATCTACTCCGAAGATCGTCTAGAATGAATGATTTACACAAATTAGTGAGGTATATATTTTACGTACAATTAGAAAACGAATAGTTGTGGAAAATAGTGCAGATCACAAAAAGGAAATGGTGGATTTTCTTGAGGCTCACCAGGAATTGAAGAGTGGTTATCGCTTAAATCCTCAAATGGATTATCATAGGCATGGAATTGTCTTTCATGATGGGTTTCTGCCAAAACTTCTGCCTGTTCCAAGGCGTCGATAGCAGTTAAATTTATTAAGTCATCCAACGCTGCCATTGTCCATTTTCATTCACCAAAATTTGTTCATATAAGTCCACTTTAAAGTCCCTAAATAATAAACAAACCACGGCAAAAACCTAAAAACCTAACTTGAGACATAGAACTTATGTGGCATGAAATAAAACAAACCAAATCGATCACTTTGAATACATTCGTACACGAAATCGCTTTATCGTGTTTAAACCCCCATCCGTTGTATCTCGCCCGAAATCAGTCGCATGCGGAAAGTTCGCATACGAGTTCATAATACTCGAAAATACGAAACGTATATTTTCATGCGACAATCTCACATTTTCGTGCACGACAACGCCTCGGTCAAGCTCGAAAATACGACACCGTTTCATGTGTTCAACAATACGCAATTTGTCATTGGGAACGTCAACTACAAATTCATCGCATCACATGAACTCAGGAATAGCTACCCAGAACAATATGACGATTAAAACCAAATTGAAAAAAAGTGAAATTTTTTTAAAGATGTTCTACCAATTCTATCGATTTCAAAAAATTATGTTATGAAACAGTATTTAAAGATTCTACACTAAAAATATAGTGGGTGTACGAGAACGACATCCTGACTAAAAAAATTTGAGAAAATATATTTTCTTTTCGATATTCCCATCATCAATAATTAACTTGTTCAATTTCTTAATGTGTATGCCCTACTAACTATGTCCACAACATATATATTCCTAATATTTTTTATTATTAATGGTTATGCATTGCAAAATTGTGCCACGGAGAGCAAACAGTGCAAAAATGGACATTCTGCGTGGGGGCTGATTGCTTTTTTATCCTGCTACAATCTTTGCTATCAAATTATTTTTAATACACGTTTTCCGACCACCTGAACCTCAACTAGTAGGACCAGAGGTGTTGAACATTTATTCTTTGCTCTAGATATGTCATCATCAAATACTGGTACGGGCAAGAAAATGACGACTTCCAGCACTGGAACGCAGTCCTGGGCCTGCAGGAGCCACCTCCTAGAAATTGGAGCGGATCTGACAAAACCTATTTTACCTATAGAGAATTTCTTATATATCTAGATCAGTACAGGAGAAACCAACTGATAGAAAAGAACAAACCCAGAATGCTGGGCAATGAACAACAAAAACCCGAACCTAAAGACTTTAAATCAAGAAACCGAGAAATAGTTTCCGAAAAAAATTCGCCGCGTGTGCCAACAATGGAAGAATTTTTATCGAAAAAGAAAGTAAGTAATAATTATAACCAACAGAAGAAAATCAATAAGGTAATATCCTAGCTTTTGGAAATTTTAGTGACATTTTAAGGAACTTATTTAAAAATATAAAATAAACAGTGTAATGTATACTTTTTTATTAGAAGGAGGTTTATAATATACATCTGAAAACAAGGCATTCTTTATTTATTGTTGAAATAAGCATCGTTTGAATAATCTCTAAAGAGCGTGTGGAACACGTGAAAATACCACCCAATACGTACGTACAGGGTGGGCAACTGAGAATGGAGATTGGCCATATCTCAGAAATCAATCATCGCACAAGTTTAGGAAAAAAATTATCTTAAACAAGGTGGCCCTGAAAAATTACTGGAAAATATTTTTGAGTCTCTAAAATGACCGCTAGGGGGCGTAACAGCCATGGCCGAATAGAAAATTAAGTTTTTCTCCGTATTTTGCTCAATTAACAGCCGTATGCACCGTTTTTATGTTTAAACGAGTTTAAATAATCGCGATTAGAAAGTTCGGTTTAATTTCCTATGCACCGTTGCTACAAATTTGTGGATTAGTTAATCCAGTCAGCGATTTGGCAACGTCGATAAATCTAGGGAAATTTGTAGTTGTAGCAGACAAGTTTTGTGGTTTTAGTAACAAAAACGTCATAACGTCAATTTTTATTTAAAAATTTAAGTAAGTTGTGACTTGTTTGCTTTTTAATATAATTCAGTTATACCATAGTTAATTTTTTAATATGGAACAAAAAGAAATTCGCCAAATTTTAATGCGGAAAAAAGATATAATTTAATTTGGTAGCAAACAAATATAATATAAACCTCAGTTTTGGAGGATAAAAAGACGAATCGGGCTTCCGTTGTGGACATAATGAAGTCATGAAAAAAAATTGAACACGAATTCAATGCTTCATCTAGCAGGGTTGTTTATCGTAATTGGGAAACCTTAAAAAGGTTTTATGAAAATACGTACATGCATAAGACCGTAAAATTATCAATAATTGGTTGACAGAAGAAACACTTGTTTCTAAAAAATAGAGATTGATCCTCTCGTAATAACTATACAATTCTAAAAGAAACTTAAATACATACAAGTCATTATCAAACTCCAAATTATCATCAATTTGCTCTTTACTCAAGCATCGCAAAAACTATGTCAACCTGAATCTCCTGAAAAAAGATAAATCGTCCATAGCATGAAAGTAATCAGCTCATTCATAGCGACGTCTAGAAAAACCGTAATCAATTATATTTAATATGTCTAGATCGTCATCCATAAATATTTCATCTATTTCCATCTCTGAATTTTCGTAATTTTAGGTAGGTAAACACAAACCAGGAATTTGGAGGTTATATTTGCAATACGCATGTACGAAAACTAGGATTAAATACTTAAACGCCCAAAATTGTAGGTTTAACTTTACACTGGATTAAGCTCGTCATAACTGACGGTGCATAAGAAAATTTCGAATTAAACCGAGTTACCTGTTAATCTCGTTTAAGTATGTACGGTGCATACGGCCGTAAGTGGTATTGAAAGTATATGCATCATAATTCGGAGGCAATTTCGAATTTTGTTAGGTTTCCATTTTTTTATATCTTCAAAAATAAAGTGGTGGGGAAATGCCAAAAAAATTTTTTTAATTACAAAGGGCTTTTCTTAGTTTGTCGAGTGCGCATTATGCTGTTTTCATTGGTTATTATCGTCGCCGCTAGAAGGCGTTATTTGACATGTCAACAAATATTGCGCTATTTCTAAAAAAATTCAAACGGAATGGTATATTCATTTTCACACGGTAAAATAGAGAATTAAAAGCTTTAGATGTCAGTGAAAACCGCAACTCGATTGCTTTTTTATAACAGTAGATATTAGCAAACAAATTTAAAATTATGTATTATTATCAGATCCTGGAGACGGAATTTGCAAAATATCCGTTGAAAACAAGTAAGCTGTGAAAATAACATAACGCAGCAACAACATACGTCAAAAATATTCAGTATAATATATATTATATAATATAAAAATAAGGCTGTCGTGTACAGTTCGGGTTGGACAAATGTGCACTGATCCATCTCAAGAGAGAACGATGCGGTGACTACGGAGAGGACGCGCAGCTCGTGGACGGAAGTATCTTACGCCATCTAGATGCCGGAGAATCGTACACTTACTTGGATGTCGAGCAACGCTCTACCCAAAAAGTGAGTGTAGTGAAAAACGCTCTCCACGGCAAGTATCAGCACCTACTCCGACAGATCTGGTCTTCAGAACTGTCGGGGAAGAACAAGGTGTCTGCTACAATGATTGCCGTTCCCATTCTTCTCTACTCTTTCGGAGTATTGAAATGGACTATAGAAGAGCTACGTCAACTCGATGTAGTAACCCGCAAGAAGATAGGAGCAATAGGAGCTTATTTCCTAAATCGCCCGTTCTACGGTTATATCTCCCACGACATCAGGGAGGCCGTGGAATCTTCAGCTTGGAGAATCTCCATAGCAGGATGATTCTGGAGCGAGCATGTAAGGTCATCAGGAGTTCAGATCCCCTCCTCTGCATGGTCCGAGATCATGAAAATGCAGCGGTAGGAGCTTTTCTCTTTAAGGCAGCACGGAGAGGAGCCGATGAACTTGGTCTCATCTTCGACGTCGAGCGGGTAAACCCCGACTCTGTCACCGAGTTGGAACCCGTTTGGCTAAAAACCCACATTAGAGCTGCAGAACACAACGTCCTTCTGCAGCTCCATAAGGATAAGCCATTGCACGGGATCTTCTATAAAAATATAGAAGACCTCGGCTTATCCGAAAGGCTGACCTTCGCCTTCTTAAGGTCAGCTGGGCTGAAGTCTGAGACCGAGGAATTCATAATGGCTTGCCAGGATGGTGTATTTAACACCCTCGTCTATCGACGTCGTGTCATGGGTATGGAGGTCCCTGATGTCAGCTGCAGGGCCTGCCGCAGGGCGCCGGAGACTGTAATGCACTTACTGTCGGCTTGCCCGACATACGTAGTCTCGGCCTATATTCACAGACACGACGCAGCATTACGAGTGCTTTACTACCATCTAAGGCGCTCGTATGGGATAGACGAGAGACAAAACGCCAGTGCTGCCTTACGTTCCGGGGGATATTGAGCCCGTTGTGGGGGGGGATGAGAAGTATTTAATTTATTGGAACTACTCGTTTCCCACTGTCAGGCAAATACAAGCCAACAAGCCTGGCATAGTACTTCTCGACCACAAACTCAAGACAATGTATGTCGTGGAGTTTTCAGCCCCCGCTGATAGCAACATTGTCTTGAAAGAGAAGGAAAAGCGGACAAAATATTGAGATTTGCTCTTCGAAATCCGCAGGCTTTATCCAGGTCATTCTATTACAATGGTGGTACTGATTATAGGAGCCCTCGGTGGAATTAGACAGACGCTGCTTTCAGAACTAAAGATTATACCGGCTTGCCGAGATTCGGCAGAGATATTAGCCGGCAGAGTGCACAAGACTGTCATCCTCGGTTCATTCACGGACCCGGTAGTCACTCACTCACACCACGGGCGTGGGGAGTGGCTATTGATATTTATTACCAGCTTCCCTTTATGAGGGTCGGAGCCACAGAGTAGGGTGACTGGCTTTTTGTAAAAAAAAAAGTTATTTGTAGTTTAAAAACAAATGTACACATTGTTTAAAAGAAGGGCGATGAGCAAATTTAATGGTAATAACAATACACAATGTAACACATCACACGTCCAAAAAAGTAAACTCAAAAACACATTATAATACATTAAAAAGTTTAGAAATGGCGCCCTAGATGTTCAAAATGTCGTCCATCATTTTCGATGCAAGAATTCATTCTCTGATGAGTGGATTGAACAGAAATCTCTACTTCTGCCATCAAAATACTTTGAAGGACATCTCTTATTCTTTAAGTCATGTCGTCTCTTGTAATTGGTCTAGTAACAAAAACGAGATCTTTTATTCGCCCCCACAAATAAAAATCTAGACAAGTCAGGTCTGGGGACCTGGCTGGCCAATGAAACAGACTTCCACGTCCTATCCATCTGTCAGAATATGTCGGGTCTAAAAAATCCTGAACGTTCAAAGAGAAATGCGCCGGGCACGCACCATGTTGGAAATACATATTACAACGAATTACTAGAGATACATCTTCTTAAAGAAGTGGCAATTCGTCTCTTAGAAATTTATATAACGTTTAACATTCTCCATTAAGAGTTTCATTATCTTTAATATGTAAACTTTATAATCTTTTTAAGATTTTTTTTCTGCATAAACCAACTATGTTTCTAATTACAATGAACTAATTCCTTATAAATAAATAACCAATAACTTCAGAATAAGATAGACAAAGCATGTCCTATACATTAACACATGAGTTGTTGTGTTTCCCTACTATCTCATACATTCTATTATTAAAAAAGATGGAGGTAGTTTTGTTTATGTTTTGGAACTCGTTGCCAGTGGCGTATGTGTTAAAGAGGGTGATTATTTTGTATAATTAATATATTAATTTCTCTTCTAGTTTGACTTCAAAATAACATGAATAATATTGCTTTTTTATTAAATGATATTGATATATGTCACATAAACAAAATGATTAATATAGTTTTCCTTTTACTGCATTACTAACCCAAAAAATAAAAACATGTTATAATTATTCCTATCATGTCCTACTTTTTTTAAATGATAACTTACCCAACTTGCACATTTTCCTTAGATGAACTTGGTAAGTCAGGTACAGCAAATTCTTTAAGAATAACTCGGCCACTGGGACTTGTTGTAAAATCATCTGATGAGAAGTGATCTGAGCACACATTATCGTCAGGAATATTTTCATTTCCCAGATGTTTCAAAATGCGACAGACCCACATTTTTCGGCGTTTAATATTCCGTGGAATTCTACAAATAATATAATATTGCACTTTTAAATAATATCTTTTCATTTCGCCCTTCAACTTTATTTTCATTTAACTATATTAAGTACTCAATTTTAAAACGTAAAAACATTTTCTATACTTCCAATATTATTGCACTGAACATTTACAATTTTGCTTATTTGTCGTTCCAACCCGAAGTTACGCTTATGAGATAATTTCACCTACCTCTGTGAAAAGATCGATTAACTTCAATTTTAAAGAGACCTACATACAACACAATATTTTCCAATTGTTTATTCACAATAACAAATTCCATCTTCAAAGACACTACAAAACCACTGTAACTACAACGTTTAACTTCGGTTTATCACAAACACTTTAATAGCGGCCAACGCTGCAACTGGATTGTAAACAAAACGTGTTGACAGGGACTGCGTGCGCATATACCCACGTGCCGTTAGCCAATAGACTGCTGAGTACCAGTATTTATTTTTAAAGCAATGTAAACAAATAAATGATACACAACAAACCAAGAGGATGCTTTGTCTATCCTATTCTGAAGTCGTTGTAAATAACGTACTTATATTGTCTCGGAATATTTCGAACGGCGATTCGACATATTTATAAGTCCCTGACTATTAAATGGCTGTAGTACTCAAATGAGGATTAAATTGCATTTATGCTAATACATTTATAATATTTCCCCATCCCATTTGAACTTTTCATCAAGAAGATCTGAACTACAACATATCTCAATATCAACCATTTTCACCGGGATCCCAAATCATGTGTTTCTGTGCGGGGTCTTTGTTTGCTAATATCTACCGTTAGAAAAAAGCAATCGATTTGCGGTTTTCACTGACGTCTGTAGCTTTTAATTATTTATTTTATCTTGTAAAATGAAAATACCTTTCCATTTAAATTTTTTTATAAAAAGCGCGATATTTGTTGGCATGTCAAATAACGCCCTCTAGCGGCAACGATAATAATCAAATGAAAACAACGTAAAACGTACTCGATAGAATAAGAAAATCCCTTAGACCAAGTTTATTAAATTCCGTTAAGGCTATCGCAGTAATCGACATAAAAAAAATTTTGGGATCTCCCCACCTCTTTATTATTGAAGATATAAAAGGAATAGAAAACTAACGAGATTCGAAATTGTCTCAGAATTATGATGCATATATTTTCAATGCCATTTAATTGAGCAAAATACGGAGAAAAACCTAATTTTCTATTCGGTCATGGCTGTTCCGCCCCCTAGCGACAATGTTAGAAACTCGAAAATATTTTCCAGCAATTTTTCAGGGCCACTTTAATTAAGATAATTTTTTTCCTAAACTTGTGCGACCATTGGTTTCGGAGATATGGCGTACCTCCATTCTTAGTTTCCCACCCTGTACATGTAAAATTTTTCCACCGACCGGCGCACACTTGCTGAAGCCTTAAAGTTAAGTAATAAATAATAATAAATAACACCACAGGTAATTACGACCCCCTTTATCCCGGAAGGCTCTAGAAGAGCCTTGTATAGGAGGGGGTTACACATTTAGAGACAAAGGACACACACCCAATATCCGTGTATAGTGAAAAAATCCCTCTCACAGTATTTTCCACTGCCACGACCGGGGATCGAACCCGGAATTTTTGGGTGAGAGGCAAGTGCGCTCACCTCTCGACCACCAGTCATACTACTAATGTACCATCACAGTACATACTAATGAAAATGATCTTTTTACAGGACCTCAAATACAAATCGGTTCTAAATTCGACCCTTGTCTTTTTTTTAATTTGTTTTTATGTATGTTCGATCGCTACTCCGAATTAATTATAGCTTAGGCGATATCTCTGAAGCTTTTTCAAACTGTAGCATATCACTAGTTGGTGATTCCTTTATAATTTCATCAAGAAATAAATGTCTATAGTCAACTAAAAATTGGAAACAAGGTTTTTATTCATAGTTTTGGCGGATCCGCCGAGAAACGAAAGGTTTCTTAACATGATACCTTTTACGAACTAGAAGGAATAATTGATTTGCTGTAGTCTCATTGGTTTCTTTTCATTAAACTGCCGACCTACATACAATGTGCCAGACTCTCAAGAAAATCTGAAAAACTGTTTACAAAAAAAAAATGCCTCACTATTTGGCATTTTTTGTTTATTAATTATTTTTCTTCCTCAGGATACCCCAGCATTCAATTTACAAATTCCCTAACTTTTCCAAGTTCTTCAGGATCATTTCAAATAAAATCCAGATTAGTTAAAATATTGAAATTTTAATGAGGTTGCAAATTATACTGTCGTGAGCAGAAAAAAATAGGACGACTTTTTTTTCTAATGTAAATCTGTCTCTATTTGAATATGTAATGAGTAGCCGAAATAAAACAGATCACTTTTAATTTATTTTTTATTTTAATGTTGTAGTTATTGCTATAGTAAATGATGGATGGTTAATGAGACAAATTGCACTGCGTTATATAACTTTAACAAAAATTTGGTGTGTAACATTTTAAGAAAGTGGAGAATGAACGGTACGATTAGTAGAAATCCTGGATCCAAGGACAAAGGATATCCTACTTAACAAGAAACTAACTATTAATATTTCGTTATTGCACCATTTCTATTTATAACTTCTATGAGTCTGTTTGGCATAGAATTAAATAACCTTATACAATAATCAATAGTAATAATATTTTACTATTTCCAGTAATTCTTCGGCATTCCGTGGTCTCACATTTCGTTTTTGGATACTTCTTACGAGTAGTCCCCATACTTCTTCTACAGGGTTAAGATCTGGACTATGACTAGGCCAGTTAAGAACATTGATGTTGTTATCTTGAAACCAGTTAGTTACGGTATGAGCAGTATGAACGGAACAATTGCCTTGTTGAAATATGAACTCATTATTAGGAAATAATTGTGACAAAGAAGGGAGCATAATATTGTCTAAAATCCTAATATACTTTTCTCTATTAAATCGTTCCTCAATGTGCCACAAAACACCAGGACCACGTGCCGATATCCAAGCCCACATATTGACGGAAAATCTACTACTTTTATCATTGTTAGATATATATTTCTCATCGAATCGAGTATTCCGAGGGCGGTAAACACGAATACGAGCGCTGTGTGTTGACTGGAAAGTTTTTTCGTCTGTAAAGATTACATTGTTCCAAAAATCAAATCCAGCTCCAGCTTCTTTATGTTCTGCTTTAAGTAAGTATTTCTGTGCTGCTGCATGACAGCCGTAGCTCCGATTCTCTTACTCGCCGGCGACTAGTACTACTCGATCCAGGAAAATTCGTTTCTTCAGCAGCCTGAATAACTGAGTGAAATGGATTTTCTACTAAAGCATTTACCAATTGCAAATCTTGTTGTTGCGTTGATATCCTTCGTCGCCCTGATCCAGGATTTCTACTAATCGTACCGTTTATTCTGCACTTTCTTAAAATGTTACACATCGAATTTTTGTCAGTATTATTACGCAGTATAATTTGTCTCATTGACCTCCATCTTCTGCTTAAGCAATAACTCCAGATTTAACTAAATCGCTTATATGAGGCATATTAGTTTTTTGCACACTTGTAATAAATTATGATAACTACTTAACTGACAATGTCACAAAAATTAAAGTTAGATGTACACAACTAGATTTTAGCAAAATACCATTATATGACTTGTCCTATTTTTTTTGCTCACGACCGTACGTTTAAAGTTCGATTTATGCAAGCTTTAGAAATGTTCCTTAACTTTTTGAGAGTCGTCGCCTATTTTCGGAAATAATTGATTGAACGTATATAGAATTTCTAAGTTTTGGCATATTTTTATCCCATTGAAGAAATCAATTTTTGTGCTCTGTTGTCAAATTTACTCAAAAATAATACAAACTTTCATACAACATTGAAAGCTTATTCAATCACCTTCAATTGAATGAAATAAACTGCATCAATTTTAGATATGCAACAGTGCCTTCTTTTCCAGGAGTTATTTTCAGGTACTCTAATGATGAAAAGTTCATTTTGTCCTCTGACTTTAGGTCGGAAGGTGTTAGAAGATGTTTGTCCTTACCAACTTCTGCCACTAGTTTGTGAAGATGATCTACTGATGCTGTATATTCCTCATTTCAGTAATCGGATACGCAGCTTTGTAAGAATATAAATCAAGGTTTGCACATAAACACCCTTCAGTTTTGTTAACGTTGCACTAAAACCAATCCCACTGAGGAAATGGTAGAGGTTTCTGCGGTGGCGGTGGTTTCTTCTCAGAAGTTTGTCCCTTCCTTTCTGCTGGTTTAATTTGCACCGGTAAATCCGTCTTCAACCTCATGGATTTTAGCAAATGCGTATCCCCGCCTGCGGAATATCCAGCAATAGTAATATTAAATTTTTCGGCTTCTTTCTTTATGTAGTTCCAGCTTTCCATGATATCTTTACTAGTAAAAGTATTGTCGGTGCCAAATAATAACCCAGTCATTAGAATAAAAAAGGTATGAAAAATTGCAAAAGTTTTCAAGTTTTGCACTCTTCGAAATTTTTTTCAAAAGTTATTACAAATTCACGGTTTTTGTTAATTTAACAATGTTCTGAGGGCGGAAAAGGGGGCAAAACTGGATTTGTTATTTTTTTACCTTCTCCAATGTTGTCTCAAAATTTTAAAACTTTCGCAATTATTGTCGAACTTTCCATTATCCGTAATGACTGGCCTATTTGATTCATGTTAACGTTAGAATAGGGAAATTATATAGGGATCTTGTGTGCCCTCTAGCAGGTAGCTGCTATGCAATTTTAGACGCTTCCTTGCCTATTAGATGTTAGACTATAAAAGTCCCTACTCCTCGACAGAGCAGAGGATCGATCAGCAAGTCTAAAAGTTTAGAAAATACAGTTTTTGTCAAAATTTTAACGGAAATTTTGAAGAGCTGTTATCTTCTCAAGAGTGCAACTTGACATAGGGGTAACTTAGGTCAGATCATCATGTTCTAACCCCACGTGATTGTGCTAGATTCACTCACTTATATGACACCTTCCTATTATATAAAGACATAAACAGTGAATATTCATTACACCATTAAGGGAACTACCTTTTTGAACAACACTATTGAATGGATTAGTTGAACCTTACTTTTAATTCAGTTTAGAAATATAGGCAACAATTTAAAGGTTTTCTGTTAGCAGCACATTCAGTTTAAGAAATATTATTTATTCTCAATATGGTAAGTCGTCATATGATAAATCTGAACTTTTTTTAACTCAAAATATTTTGACAGGTAAATAGAAATATGAAGCGACAATTGGTAAGTAAGGCTACCATGTAAGTGCTTAATTATATATTAAAAAATATGTAAAAGCCAACAAAAGGTAATGTAAAGGATTTAAGAGCTAACCTTCATTTTTTTAATACATAATTGCACTTGCAATGCTCAATCTTACCTTTTGTTGACTTTTCTTTTACACAGTAGGGTAAAAATTAGACAATGACTTTCTCTTTGTAAATAATATGAATGTCATGTAGATCAATTTTTTATCAGTTAGTAACAGTGGCGATTTCGTTTATCCAAGACACACATGTGAGGGCGTCCTCTTCAAAAACAAATCACCGAGTCTAAAAAATAATAGAATTATTGGAAAAAGTATCTGCGTCTGTGACGTTTACGTCAAAGAAACAGTCAGGGGTTATTTTTTTAACAAATAATATAAATCAGAATAAACACAGAAATAATGTACTCTCTTATGTAGTCTCTTTCCGTTTTCAAAGCTTTTTTCGAAGAACTTTTATTTGTTGTGTATGTTAAATACACAGCTTTAAGATTCTGCTTATGATATTTCCATAGATACATTACTACTTACACAGAACTAATGATATTTTCCTCTAGATAATGTTGAGTTTGTTAAGTTCTTCTTTTAACATTGGTAGCCAGGTTGTACAAATATCTACAGAACAATTCGATACGCATTTATCTTCATTCAATAAGATTATTGCTGATTCTTTAATTTTTCTTTTTTTGTTATCTGCCTCTTTTGTTTCTCTGTAAAATTTTTGCCGAGTCCCAGTTTTCCGTTTCCCGAGTCCGTTTTCCCAAGCGTGTTCACATGTCTTTGATTTCTTAATTTTATTCTTTCTAATGTAATTCTTGTGCTCATCCAACCTCACACCGAAAGGTCTGGATTACTCACCCACATAACATTTATTACATTCGCACGAGATATTGTAAATACTTTTTTTGAATTCTGCTCCCGATTCATCGGTTTTGTTCTTGTTAAAATAGCTTCTTTCTATTTCTAATGTGAATTTAATAGACGATTCCTTACCATTTATATTTTCTAAAAAATTATCTAGTAAATCAACACCACGAGACCAAATTGCAAAGATGTCGTCAACATATCTCCACCAGAAACTGTTTTTTTTTTCCAAACGGGGAACACTTTGAGATCTATTTTAACAAAAACAAAATATAAACCGGGAGCAGAATTCAAAAAACTGTATTTACAATATCCCGTGCGAATATGATAAATGTTATGTGAGTGAGTCATCCAGACCTTTCAGTGTGAGGTTGGATGAGCACAAGAATTACATTAGAAATAATGAAATTCAGAAATCAAAGATTTGTGAACATGCTTGTGAAAACGGATCTAGAATAAACTGGGACTCGGCAAAAAATTTAACAAAAGTGGCAGATAAAAAAAAAAAAAATTAAAGAATCAGCAATAATCTTACTAAATGAAGATAAATGCGTATCGAATTGTTCTGTAGATATTTGTACAACCTGGCTACCAATGTTAAAAGAAGAACTTAACAAACTCAACATTATCTAAAAGAAAATATCATCAGTTCTGTGTAAGTAGTAAGTATCTATGGAAATAACATAAATAGAATCTTAAAATTGTGTATTTAACATACACAACTAATAAGAGTTCTTTGAAAATGGAAAGAGACTACTTTCCAAAACGTCAGCAAAATACATTATTTCTGTGTTTATTTCGATTTATGTTATTTGTTAAAAAAATATCCCCTACCACTTTGGTTGAAAAGTCTGTTAATTTTAGCAACAACTGAATAACTAATTTGACGTGCTGGATGTCTTACATTAAATTCTCGAGCTACTGCTCTAATAGAACGGTTATTTGTGCCAGTAACTCTAATTGTCTCAACCACTATTCAGTCATTGTGCAAGAGAAAAATAAAAAAAAAAACAGAGATACGGTCGTGAGCAAAAAAAATAGGACAAGTCTTATAACGGTATTTTGCTAAAATCTAGTTGTGTACATCTAACTTTAATTTTTGTGACATTGTCAGTTAGTTGTCATAATTTATTGTAAGTGTGCAAAAAACTAATACGCTTCATATAAGCGATTTAGTTAAATCTGGAGTTATTGCTAAAGCAGAAGATGAATGGTCAATGAGACAAATTGCACTGCGTTATAATATTGACAAAAATTCGGTATGTAACATTTTAAGAAAGTGGAGAATAAACGGTACGATTAGTAGAAATCCTGGATCAGGGCGACGAAGGATATCAACTCAACAACAAGATTTGCAATTGGTAAATGCTTTAGTAGAAAAGCCATTTTACTCAGTTATTCAGGCTGCTGAAGAAACGAATTTTCCTGGATCGAGTAGCACTGGTCGCCGGAAAGTAAGAGAATCGGAGCTACGCTGTCATGCAGCAGCACAGAAATACTTACTTAAAGCTGAACATACAGAAGCTCGAGTAGGATTTGCGCTTGAATTTTTAGCGCATGATGTAAATTTTTGGAACAATGTAATCTTTACAGGCGAAAAAACTTCCCAGTCAATACACAGCGGTCGAATTCGTGTTTACCGCCATCCGAATACTCGATTCGATGAAAAATATATATCTAACAATGATAAAAGTAGTAGACTTTCCGTCAATATGTGGGCTTGGATATCGGCACGTGGTCCTGGTGTTTTGTGGCGTATTGAGGAACGACTTAATAGTGAAACGTATATTAGGATTTTAGACAATATTATGCTCCCTTCTGTGTCACAATTATTTCCTCATAATGAGTTCGTATTTCAACAAGACAATTATTCCGTTCATACTGCTCATACCGTAACTACCTGGTTTCAAGATAACAACATCAATGTTCTTAACTGGCCCAGTCCAGATCTTAACCCTGTGGAAGAAGTATGGGGACTACTCGCAAGAAGTATCCAGAAACGAAATGTGAGACCACGGAATGCCGAAGAATTACTGGAAATAGTAAATAATGCATGGGGAAATATTATTACTAATGGTTACTGTATAAGGTTATTTAATTCTATGCCAATCAGACTTATAGAAGTTATAAATAGAAATGGTGCAATAACGAAATATTAATAGTTAGTTTCTTGTTAAGTAGGATATCTTTTGTTCTTTGATCCATGATTTCTACTAATCGTACCGTTCATTCTCCACTTTCTTAAAATGTCATACATCAAATGTTTGTTAATGTTAGTGCAATTTTTCTCATTAACCATCCATCATATACTATAGCAATAGCTACAGCATTAAAATAAAAAATAAATTAAAAGTGATATCTGTTTTATTTCGGCTGCTCATTACATATTCAAATAGAGACAGATTTATATTACAAAAAAATTTGTTCTATTTTTTCTGCTCACGACAGTGCCTGTTTGACATTTTTCATGATACTTGCCGTATTTTTTTATTTCCACAGCAATCTTTGCTTAAGTTTAATAGGTTAAGAATTAAATTTCTGACTAATTGCAAAATTTATGAAAAATAATCAAAATACAAATATTTTGATGAAACTTAATATCCGGGGGTATTTTTTGATTCTGAACAACTTTTCTTAATAATTTCTTGCTGTAACTCTAACGCTAAGTAAAATATAGAAAAATCACATTTTGGTGTGACAATTGAAAATATTTTGAAAATCATAAAAAGATGCGCCTTGAAGAATTTCATAACAAAGAAAAATTTGAAATCGATCTCCCGAATAATAACCGACATATCAAGATGTGTCCACTTGAGACGGGACACACTGTATAAAAGGAACCAAATTCATTACCACCCATCAAGGCAAATGTGTGTTTCCAAAACAATTGAAAATAATGCCCTAAAACGTGCGACATACTACGGCTTCAAACGCAAGCAAAAATCTGATTGCAACAAGCCCCCAGCAGGCAGATTAATCCTAAAAGCCCTTTTACACGAAGCCATTAGATAAGCCAGTCCACTAAGACAGATGCCAGTTCATTAAATCTTTTGAATGCGTTTACACATAAGCCAGTGTTCTAGGCAAACAGAAACACGTTAATAATAGATACTAACTACAACGCTAGATGCAATTTACTGGTCATTGGTCTGGAGCTCTTACTGGCTAGAAGACTAGGAACGCACATTCACATTAGGCCAATAGGTGAGCCAGTCCAACGCGCGGGTGGTGGGGGAAGCTCATTGGCGCCGAAGGATAGAAACCGTCCTATTAGAAGGAATGGCTTGGGTAATGACTTGACCAGTGTTAAATAATACAAAATATACATCTACAACGCTAGACGCTATTTACTGGTCACTGGTCTGAGACTAGCTTACTGGCTAGCACTAGGAATGCACATTTACACTAGGCCAATAGGTGGCCAATAGGTGAGCCAGTCCAACGCACGAGTGGTGGGAGAAGCTGATTGGCGCTTAAAGATAGAAACCGTTCTATTAGAAGGAATAACTTGATGACATTCCATTGTCTCTGAATGTCTATTTACACAGTGCCATTATTGGATTGTCTTAATCGACTGGCTTGCCTAATGGCCTCGTGTAAAAGGGCTTTATTAGAAGGAATCGCTTGAGTAATGACTTGATGACATTCCATTGTCTCGGAATGTCTATTTACACAGTGCCATTATTGGATTGTCTCAATCGACTGGCTTGCCTAATGGCTTCGTGTAAAACGGCTTTATAGAAAGGACTACGGTGCAGGGCTGTTGTGCATCGCCAGTCGCACAACGCGAAACTAGTCTGTGGCTGGTGATACACAACAACCTTGCACTGTAGCTCTTTCTTTACGATTAATCTGTCTATTGGGGGTTTATTGTAATCTGATTTTTGTTTGCATTTCCTGATTGAAAATGCAGCATATCGCAAGTTTCAGGGCATTATTTTCAATCGTTTTGGAAACGCACGTTGTACATCTTGATGGATGTCAACGAATTCAGTTCCTTTTATAGGAAATAGCGGAATTATTTGTCTATCATAGTATGCGTTCTGAAATAAAACTAATAGAATTGCAATCTGACGTGGCCAATTGCAAATATCTATTTGACTCAAGAACTTTTACATTACAAATATTTTCTACTTCAGGAACAACGATCGTTTAACATAAGTCCAGAAGTTACTGTCTTACAGTCTCTCACTTCGAGTAGTAACTGGAAAGAATTTCAAAGTCATCTGAAATATAAGAAAAGGAAACCGAGGAAATGGTTGTCGAGGCAAGAAGCTGCAATCATTATACAGAGAGCATTCAGGAAATACAGACGAAATAAATTAGTAACAATAATAAACAAACATATGGAGGACAAATTTCAACAAAATGCTTCTCCAAAAAAATTAAGAAGAGACAAAGTTCTGGAGATGTTTACTCCATTCAAGAAGAATAAGTTGGCTCGATCAAACATGTAAGAAAACCTTTCAATTATTAATTATGCGGTTTTTCTAGAAAACGAAGCAATGACTTTCAATGTATAAAAGAATGTATATATGTATGTAAAAATAGCATACTAATAATATTTTCAATTAAATTTTAAGGAGAAAATGAAACAAACAGATAAGATAAATCGTTTATTAATAGAATGTTGCACATGATGAATATGATGTTGTCTTAAATGTAATAGTATTTTTAAGAATATACTAATATACAATACTGAACAGTAATCATCAAAATATTTCATCAAGAAGAATATACTACGGCCGAAAACTCGAGTCAGTAACGCAAAAAATAAGCGGCACTCTCATTAAAGGATAGCAGCTCTTATTTGATACTAGAGCGGCACCTCGTTCAACCATATAATCTCATTGAATCGAGAGAAATATATTAAGTTTTATTCGCCTACTATAAATGGAAACCACGACTACCGCAAACAATTTTAATGACTTAGTCGGCCGCATAGAGGTAAATGATTTAACGTGCCCCCTTTATACCTAATAATTTGCGACTAACTATTCAGTCGTAAACAAACTTGGAAAGAAAGAAAGAAATCGTATATTCCGGGCACTCAGTGGCGCCACATACGTATTTATGTAGGTATATATAAAATAATAATATTTCATAAAATAAAAAATTAATATAATTAACTGGAGTTCTTTTAAGAACATTTTTAATGGCAGGCATAATTTTATTAGGAGTGGAATACTTACGCAATCCGACTTTAAAACTGTAGAATGCTTGATGTTATGATAAACTTAGTTATAACGGTTTAGCGTACCAAACACCGCTGAATACGTGGAGAATGTTGCCAGATTTAAGCATAATATTTTAAATTTAAGATATGGTAGTTCATGCATAGTTAACTCAATCCGAGGACTTTAATTTCTTCTAAATTGATGTTATTCGTCAAAATTCTCCAAACTCAAGGAAAATAAATAGGTAGCAACGTAAACATATTATATTAGGGAATTTACAAAACTCGTAAATCTGCACGCCCCTGGCTCTACTGGCTAGAGTTTTCGGCCTAAGTATAAGCATGTCCATGTAATAGGTTTGTATGTGACTTGTCATCTTTACAATTTATTGATAAGTTCGGCATTTGTATATTAACATTACACGAATTAACCTAACCTAACCTCCTAACACTACCTACACTAATAAAAGATCCGAATATTTAAAAAAGTAACGTTTTACAATTTACAATTCTGCACTAAAATTATTACCTAACACCTACAATTTTGCATGAAAATGATTTAAAAAACAACAAACAAACCCAACCTAACCTAATACCACTACACTAAAAAGCCCCAATGAATTAATATATAAAAAGTAGGAATGATGTACAGTTCACAATTCAGCAATAAAATTATTACAAAACACCTACAATTTTGCACAAAAATAATTACAAAAGGCACAAACGTTACAAATTGGTTATCAAAACAATAAATATGGCGATTGGCATTGATGAAAAAACAATACAGGTAGAGGCGACATGACACCAAGGATTGTTAACTGCAAAGGATAGCTTATCTGCAACGATTTATTTCCCCAAGGTCATACGCGATTAGCCAATTGTGACGCCGACGAAAGTCCCGGTCTGCTAGCGGCTTGCACCAGCGGTCCTTTTTAAAATAGGCACATTTTGTGGGATTCTGTTTTTTTTTTTTAGGTAAATACATCTCAGTATTTTATGAATTGTAAATTTAAAAATTCCTAGTTTTTTTCTAATACAGTTATCATATACATATGTATAGAAAGAAACCAAACACAAATATGGCGTGCCTATTATATCGTAGCGGTAGAGCCCGTGGCGCAATCAACTACCGTCGCACCGAGAAATGAACCGCTTAATACGTCACTAAAAGTCCAAACAGAGTGGGGACTGTGAAACGTTACTCTTAAGGCGGTTATACATTTGAGCACGAACGCGTACGAGGCAAAGCGAGGCAGAACGGATGCTTTCTATATGGACGTGTAACCGAGGCGCGGCAAACAGCCTCGGTCTGTTCGTCGGACGGCCGAGTCAGTTCGAACGCCATCCGCCACGAGTCGGTACTTCAAAGAAAATTTGGTTCGATGTGGACGGCAATTGTGAATCTATCTATTTCGGTATATTATACTTGCCCAACAGCGCCTTTTCTTTATCTTTCTTTTTAATAAACCAGCTATAACTATAAATGCAGCACTAGTCACTATCAAATCATCGTCGCTCGCCATATTGTACAAAATACTGTCTTTCTACACCTCAGTCCGAAATCGACGCGTAGACGGATCGCTGCCTCGGCCGACTTCGTTCGCAGTGTGGAAGGATACAAACGAGGCATCCATTCTGCCTCGCTTTGCCTCGTACGCGTTCGTGCTCAAATGTATAACCGCCTTTATGGATATGAGCAATCCTTTGTAGTTAACAGTCCTTGACATGACACATGATTTCGTCCAATAGCAACACAACACTGCTAGGGTCATCTAACTCCACCTTCCCAGCTGTGAGACAAGGATGGCTTGATGCGAAAGCAGTATGTACAACAAGGATGTAAGTATATAAATATTTTCTTGGTTGTTCCAGCAAAAAGAGAGCCAATTTCCGTATGGTGTTCAGCCATCTACCTCAAAACAACAAAACTGAATTATTATTCATTTTTTCAGCTGCATAACTCACAAGAGAAATAATCCTATTCTCGTCGGCTGTAAATATAATTTACATATATATTACGAACTAAAAACAGTTGTGTAACAAGTTTGCAGATTTACCGTGCAAATATAAAAGACAATAAAAATTTTACGAGTCCCCTATTAACGCCGGTGAACCATTCAGTATGGTGTTATCAAACAAGCCGACGTACTGAAATACCCTGTATATACCCCATATATAAATATAGTTTTTCCTATTTATATTTCCAAATTCAAGTAATTATTGCAGTTAATTCATTTCATTTTTACATTTATTTATTCATTTAAATTTGAACAAAGTAAAGTTACCAGAATGCATTTTAAAATTATATTCTTTTAAAGCAAAGTTAAAAGCTACAGTTTTAACTAAAAAGTTACATAAAATCGAGTCGAGTCACAGGGTTTGTTTATCGTATATTCAGATAAGTGTCAAGTACTTCGTTTATTCCCAGAGTATGAAATCGCCTACACTTTTCTACCTTAACTATAGAGAAAGATAGAAAGTTGAGCGTCGAATATTATAATATAGTTAAAATAAACATATTCCCACAAGAAACAAGCGGAGATGCATAATCCGGGTAGAAGACGGAGTGGTATTTAAGATAGGGGAAGCTTGACGGCATCTGAAGACAACACCAACAACTACTAGCCAAACAATATTATAACTTACATCTTATCTTAACGAATTCTTCTCAACCACCGACATGTTCGACGAGGACGTCCAACATGTAGAACCTGGGGGAGAGTATTCACGGGCGACATAGCGCTATACAGAGCGTACAGAAATTCAGCTGGCATTAATTTCTAAAGGTGATTACTTTTTTATTTCGAGACTCTACTTTATCATTTGCAATTGCATTCATATTCTGGTTACGGGGTATTTAAAAAAGGTTTAAATGGCGCATTTGTGGTACTAAAAGAATATTAGATTTTTTTTAAATATTAGCTTTGCTTTTGAACAAGAAAATATAATATTATATTACCAGTTATTCAGTTATGATTTCATTCACGATTTTAATTCACAAAAATTTCACTTTCTAAATATCTTACTAGGGAAATTTGCATTTGCAGAGTAACAACTTTATATCCAAGAACTATATATTTAGAGCTATGCAATAACAAGGTACTTTATCACAGACTAGCCAAACTTCATGTCTATCATTATTCTGCAGTTTTTATAAAACAAATAGTGGACTTTCGTTTCCAACACATCTCATATAAGGTTTTTTCAAGAATGCTTTATATTTAAAGTACACTAGGAATATTTTCCTACTGTAACCACAAGATTTTCTGATTGTTGGATATTTACCTATAATAAAATATTATAGTTACATGAATTCGGCGTACTTGTCGTTAACAAGGTTTGAAACATTGACTACGGCCAATTGGCTGGTTCTGGTCTCCAATTGGGTTCAGTTACAACGTGGGATATGTCAATATTTCAGGCAGTTGTCTGGTCACTTGTTTCGATTGAAGGGTGATGCAACCGCACTTTCTTACCTTCGCGGATTCGCGGCTTCGTATGTTTGACAATCATAGGCAATCTTCTGGTTGCTTTTCTATTTAATTACTATAGGGAGATTTCCCCAGCAGCATTCTAAAAGATTTTACGTGAGTGTAAATTCTCACCTCAGCAAGATTAATATGATTATCTGAACGATTGTTCCTACTCTAATCTCAATCAGTAAACAATGTATAATTAAAGGATATTTCCTCAACACTCTATGATATTAATGATCCCTCGTTTTTCCACTTAATTTTGATAATGTATAAACATGACATGATTCTTGTCCTTTGTTTTGCATTCGAGTCATTATCTAGCGATTGCTAACAACTTTATTTAATTATAAATCATTATTACCTGGCGATTGCTAACAGCTCTATTATAGATTATCATTATCTTGTTATTGCATCAAGACACTCAGCATATCTATAGTATGGTCATTACTATAGCAGCGCGGATTTTCCTATTATAATATTTAGACAATTGTCTCAAATATTTGGATTATTTTGATTTCATGTTCAACTATTGTTGCATCAATTTATATAAAATAAAATGGGTTTTTCTTACTATTTTTTCCCATCAATTATTGTCTTATTCTTTCACCTTTACCTTTTCGTCATATAAGTAATAAACTAAATAAATGTTTTAATTTCAAAAGCAAAATAGAAAACAAACTTCAACTATAAATGTACAGTGCAATCTTGAGGAATAAGATACTACATAAATAACATATAATTAACTAGGTCTCTCAATTAATAGCCAGTGTGGTCAAGTTTACCAGGTATTTAAATTAACAGAGTGATTAAATTTTCTAAGATATCCAGTATCAGACAGAAACAAGTAATATTAAACTTTATATAAAAGAACCTGGGGTAAATTAAAAAGAGTTACTACACACACAACAAAATTTGGGTCCAACACTAACAAAACTAGACGATCACGCAAATGGCCAATTTTATTTGTTTATCCTTCAGATAAATAAATAGTAATTAATATACTGGTGATATAATGACCAGGATTTATTATTAATTAATGCACGGGGGGGAAAACCTCTTCAGTGCATTAAAAACCTATAGAGCTAAGCGATTCAATTTGAATGATTCAATGACGGCCTAAAGTTTTTGTTGCGATTTTTACTTGCACGGTTAAATTGCAAACGATTATAACTAGGCTTTTACCGCACGCCGGTGAAATTGCAATACGAGTTTTGTAATCACACAAGTACAACCGTGTATTTAAAGGAAGAAAAGCTTTCATTTTATTTTGTACTATAACCATCGAAAATTAAAATTCAACCATAACAATATATTTCAAGCCAATTGTATTATCAGCATAAAATTCTGTTTTCTTTTTTATTGTGAATATTCTTAAGAATAGTCAATAAAAGTAAATAAACAAACACACTCATTATTTTAAGCAACTTAAATAGTGAAATTAGAAGATTTTTAAAACTGGAATCATTTAAATGAGGCACAGGTACGGTAAAGTGGCATTTACCGCACGCAAATTAGTGCGGTAACTAACTATTTACTGCACGGTTCTAGGAAAAAATGTTTTGAATGGTGAGATAATCGAATCATTCATCCTCGGACTAATTAGATTCATATGAAAAACGCTTTTCAGACTTTTCCATATAACTTCCGGGAATATTAAGAAAAGTAGTGTTACGTCAGTTTTTATCTGAGTGATTTATTGTTCCTTGCATATGTTTCAGTTAACCTAGCGCGTTGTTCGTCAACTGACTGCTGTCTTAACTACTACTTGCTTTAGTGTACTCCACAGGAAAAAGTTGAGTGGCATCAAATTCGGGTAACTTGATGGCCGCTCAATAAGAGGGACATTTATCCCTATCCACCGATTTTGAAAATTTGCATTCAGCCAGTCTCATATGTTGTGATCTTACCCCATTAACCAACATTCACCCCAATATTAACCCCGTGTCTTATTTAAAAAATTCAGAATAGCCAAATTCATAACCGTAATTAGCTTTAATTACATTATCGCTGTTAAATATTTTCAGTTTTAGTTAGGAACCATACAAACATTTTTAAACTAAAAAAAATTTAATTCAGATCATTGGTTCTGATATTACACCTTCTGCAAAGAACATCTTGCTTTTAACGACCTTGCAAACACATTTTTACGTATTGACCCTTTATACGTGTCCATTTCAGAGGGTCCTTCCAGTAGTATAACCACATTCTTTATTAAATTGAAATTTTACACCAAAAGAATTGCCTTGGTTTTTGTTTAAAAAATGTTACACTTTGCCTTAAAGTGTAGTTTCTCGCGTTCTGCATTTAAAAATAAAATTTCAAAAACGGATACTAAATGCAAATTATCTGGGGGTGTCCAGCTTTCAGCTGGGTTATACTGTAGAATAAATTGATTTTTGCAATGCACAATTTAGTACTCTTCGTTTTAAGCTTTTATGATTATATTACAAAATTGAGATAACTCCTTTTATAATGTTGAATCGTATTCGAACACAATATTTGTCAAAGCACCTAGAAACAATATCAGTATTATCCTCAATCATTGGCTCTTTTTATGTTCAGCAATAGTTGGATTGCAAACCCAACGAAAAAGAAACTGCTTACGAGAACATCCCTTTTTAAAAGAGAAAGAGAGACGGTGCTGGTTTTTGGAGGAATCGATCCGCACAATGATTATGGTGGTGGAAAAAATACTGGCAAGAATATACTACGTTATGTGCCCGATGAAAACTCATGGGAATTTGTCGGAGAATTGCCTGAACCAAGGCATCACCACTGTGTGGAATTCTTTAGAACAAGAATCTACTTAGTAGGTACGTATTATACTAGAAAAGCGTAACTATCGCTGTATCAATGATAGAGGACCCACCAGCTAAGAGAGCCCACTGGCTGCTACTCAGTCTAAGACCACTCTGTTTTGCTGCTCTCCTCTCAATAAATTAGTTCTGATAACCACCCATTTTGGTGGGCCTATTTGACAGAATTCGATACAGGATCCAGAATTGGTTGCACCACTCATATGATACATTAATAATTCGCAAAATAAATAGTCAAATTAATCGAGTCGAAGATTTTTACTTCTTAGTCCTCGGTAGGCTGGGGCCGTTACCTTTTTGAGATGAAAAAATTAATAGCAGGCAACGGCCGGCTGGAATATATATTTGAGGTCACAAAAAATTTAAAAAAAAACTTTGGAACTTGAGATGAAGGGAAGTAGTGAAATGGGGTGCTATTTAAGGGATGAAAACGGTTTCTCGTGATTTGTGGCGAAACGTGACCTCCTAGAGAAAAGTGTTTCATACAAAAGTTGTAGATAATAAAAAAATCTAAAACTTTTATTTTATATATTTTTCGATATAACCTCAAAGTTTGCGAGAAAATTACGAGAAACCGATTATTCTGTTTTTATTTGTTTTCTCACGTGAAAATTATTTAATTTAAATGAAACTTTGTGAAAGAACGTAATTGTTTGTATATAATAAGCATGAATTTTTTCAATTGTACGAAATAAATATTTTTCGAGATTTTACCATTTTTCCGAAAAAACACCCCTATCTTCGGCGAACAACTTTACTGTTTTTTTTTTGATTTTGATGTTCTACTAGTGCTCATTTTTTTCGTCGAGATGTCTACTTTCAAATGGTATGTCGATGTTAGTGATTTATTGTCATTTAATTCATAATATTTTAATGAAAAAACTTACTTTGGTATAAAATAAATAAAGTTGAATGTATTTCATCACGAAAAGGTAGGGAAAACTTCATGAAACTTAATATTTACATGGAAATCAATAGTACTTTGTTAATTTTCATAAGCTACAGTTAAGTTTCGAAAACTTTATATGCATATTAAATTATTCTAAATACATATGATAAAATAAAACATACAATTTATTTATATTGGCTACGAATTCTTTACTTTATTTACAAATATTTACTTTATTAATTTTGGTTGTGTATAGCTTATAAAAAGAAAAATCAATAAAATGATTGTTAAAATCTAATCAATTTTAGGCCTTTTTTGTTGTGGTTCGTTTTCTTCATCGATCAAACTCTCAAATTCTATATTATCTTCAAAATCATTGGCTCTTCAATTTCGATGTCATTATTCTTTGCAGGCTCTTCATCAATATCTTCAGAATCACTTAAATCTGCAAATGCTTCTCTGTCTCTATTTGAACAGTTCTCAGTGCATGTATTGCATAGATTGGTACATTTTAAGCCGTGTTTTCGGCAGCCACACCTTTGATTATTGCATCCACTTTCACAAGTACAGCTAACGCTTTTTAACAACTTTCCGGGAATCAAGTCGGAACTGTCAGAGATGTATTTCGGCACGAGTCTTCCTACATTTTCGTTCCAGCCCCAGTCCTTTGCTTTTTTGTTGTCCTGATCGTTGTCAAAATTACTCAACCAAGTTTGCAATTGGTAATAGACTCTGTAGGAGTGTTGTGCAGCTGCTTCTTCAGTTGGATGGAGTTTTTCCAATTTAAAAGTGGATTTGTTTGTAGTTTGCTGATACAGCTCAAATCGTAATTGATTTAATGAGTTATAAATGTTCTTACTTTTGTAATACTAGCTGTAAGTTGAGATCCATTTTTTGCTATGGTTATGTGGTCTGCATCTTTTTGATAATAAACACTGGCTAGGTTTAATAAATTTTTGAAGAAACGTTATTACACTTGTGTATGGTTCGTGTTTAAAACAATGGGATGTATAAAATGAATCTTTGACGTTGCTTGAGTCTGGTTTGTGAAAATAAATATCCAGCCCATTCGAATTTAATTGGTATAAAAGAACTAGTAAATCGATGACTTGACCCACGATTATTATAGTTTTATCATCTTATTTAGCTAATTGGATCGCATTATTAACAATCAGTGCGTCGGCGTCTTCAGGAGCTCGCTTACACAAAAAGCCCTGGGACTGTAATTTATTTGATATTGTGATAATTATTTTTCTTGTGAAAAGGGTAATCGTTTAATTTTAATCGAAAACCCAATCACCACGTGTGTTTACAAAGGACGCATCACAAACTGAAAAAACATTTTTACACAACTAGACGAATAGAGATTTACTACTACAACAGAACGAGCTCTGCTGCTCTTGTGCAGGCTTACTTTGTCCTACCCCTTTCTACCCCCAACCTTCAGTCGTTTTGGGCGGGCATTTCAAATACCTGTATGCTGAGAAATTTCAAATTTTGTAAATTGTTTTTTTTGTTTGAATACGTAACAGTATTTTTTTTGTTTGTATTTAATTTTAGCGTGGTTTCCAATAACTAAATTCATTCAACTTTAGTTATTTTATACCAAAGTAAGTTTTTTTCATTAAAATATTATGAATTATTAACATAAATATGCTAAAAAATTGAAAATAATGAAAAAAATCGACAAATTCGAGATTCTAAAAATTTTTTTTTCGGTTTTTCTTAATTTTAAGCTGCTAAATGACAGTAAATCACTAACATCGACGTACCATTTGAAAGTAGACATCTCGATGAAAAAAATGAGCACTAGTAGAACATCAAAATCCAAAAAAAATCAATAAAGTTGTTCGCCGAAGATGGGGTGTTTTTTCGGAAAAATGGCAAAATCTCGAAAAATATTTATTTCCCATAATTGAAAAAATTCATGTTTATTATATGCAAATAATTACGTACTTTCACAAAGTTTCATTTAAATTAAATAATTTTCACGCGAGAAAAAAATAAAAACAGAAAAATCGGTTTCTCGTCATTTTTTCGCAAACTTTGAGGTTATGTCGAAAAATATTTTTTTATTACCTACAACTTTTGTATGAAACACTTTCCTCTAGGAGGTCACGTTTTGCCACAAATCACGAAAATCGGTTTTCGCCGCTTAAATAGCACCCGATATTACTACTTCCCTTCATCTCAAGTTCCAAAGTTTTTTTTTTCATTGTTTATGACCTCAACTATATATTCCAGCCGGCCGTTGCTTGCTATTAATTTTTTTCTTTTCAGCATTAAAAATCCGTAACGGCCCCAGCCTACTGGGACAGGTTCGATTTTGCTGATTTTTTTTATGTTTGTTTTTATAAGATTACTAAAACTAGTTTTATTACAGTTGTTCGCTAAGAACTTTTCCTTAGTTGTCTTTAAAGGAATATCTTCATTAAATAAACAATTAATCCGACAGATGATAAGAAATTGTTCTTTTTGAAACCGCCAAAGAATAATGTCTTACAGCGAGTTTATTCAACTAAAAAGAAAATTAAAGTAGTTGGCAAATATAAAAAAAGAACATATTCTCTTTCTCCGTGCCTTCTCAGGATGTAATACCACATCAGCTTTTTATAATAAAGGAAAAAATCAATTTTTTAAAATTTTCAATTCTGATAACAAATTATGAGCAGCAGCTGAAACTTTTATGATTGAAAATATAAGTAAAGAAGAGCTTTATAACACAGCACTGTATACTTACACTGTATGTGCTAAAACGGCGAAGTTTAAATGAATTAAGATATAACCGTTTTATAACACTAGTGTCGAAAGATAAAAGGGTACGACTTAGTTCATTACCTCCAACACAAGATGCAGCGAAACAGCACATCAAAAGAGTTATCTTCAAGTTCAGCAATGGAAAAATAATTCTAAAATATCTCCCGAATATGGGGGTTGGCAGAAAGAAATTTTTTTAACACCAATAAAAATGACACAAGCATCAGCCAGCACCAAATAACATCTTAAAAATTATATTTTGCTCTTTGCAAAACTGGATGCGATACAGCGCGTGAATGCAGAAAAGTGGTCTGCATTGCTCACCTGCATGCATTAATTGCAGTGTAATGGATTACGATAATGCTCCACAACCTGAACAGGATGAAGTCCCCAACGCTCCATATGGGAATGAAAATTAAATACTATTTATTTTTGTATGAATATAAAAATTTCTAATTTTCTTAAATATATAAATTATATGTCATATTTAAATGTAAAATAAATACAAAATCATTATATTGTTTATAATTTCTTTTTGACAATTTTCATCTAATTTAATGGTTGTAATAATTAAAAAATAAAAAAGAAACAATATTTAACAGTTAATAAATACCGTAAGAAAAAAATAATTTCTGCACAAATTGTGTTTATATTGTTTAAACTATATAAATATTTATTTGTGCACATTCAAAAATGTTCCTGACTTCAAATAATATATAAAAACAAACATTTAAAAAAAAATCAGCAAAATCGGACCTGTTCCTGAGGATTAAGAAGTTTTAAGGATTTGACGCTTCATTGACTCAACTAAATTGTCAGTAAGTAATACCACGATAGTTCACAAAAAAATTGCTGGCATAACTCCCCGAACAATCTAAGATTTGGTGCAGGAGCCGGGAATTCGTCTGCTTGGTCTTTGTTCCTGTAAGTACAATCTTACAAAGGAAACATTCATAATAAAGAATTTGGGAGAAACTTTTTTTCCTATTTTATTATTTAACTCAGAGAGGCCCTTTGAGGTATTAGAAGGGCTTACATCAAAGAGCAATGAATGAGAAAAAAGTATATGTACTGTTTTCTGAAGATCAAAATTTTATATTTTCATTATTTTTTAATCATTTCAATAACTCCACATCACTTATAATAGTAACTGGGGACTATCTAATACTTTACATTCTGATTGTTCTAGGGGGCGCTGATCCTCGTCAAGAAGAATTGACACAAAAATCCGTTATAGTTGGCACCACGTGGAGTTTTGATCCTGCGTCAAAGAGTTGGTTTAGCGAGCCCAATCTTCAGGAGGCCAGGAAAAATTTCGGGCTGGTAGCACTCAACCACAACCTGTATGCCATCGGAGGCCAAGGGGGAGATTATCAGTAAGAGTTTTTTAGGTATACTGATATAGAGGGTGTAGCATTAAAATTTTTTAGGGGAAATATTTTGGTATAGTTTAATAATAATAGATTTTTATTGCCCAACAGAATATTCCAATTACAGAACAACATAAGTAACAATAATAATAATAATAATAGTGGGAAGCCGGGGAAGCTACACAACCTTAGGCGAGAGTTGTATAGGGGATATACCATCCTTCGGAGGGGATGTAAAGCCGTCGGTCCCTTGTCTATTAAATGTTAGGAAAGTAAAAGATCCCTACTCTTCTTAAGGGAAGAGGTTCGGCAAAATTCCTGGTTGGGGGTAGCTCGTCTACAGGCGTCGGTGTTAGGCCTCAGTAGCGGAAATAGACCGACGTTAAATAAATGTATAAAAAAATAGTGGGAAGTTAGTAGAGTTAATTTAGTTTTATATTAAATCATATAATAGTAATCAGAGAAACCCAAAAAAAGAATAATCAAATATTTCTATTTCCCAGAAACTTTTATGGGTACACCCTGCATATCATTCCCTCTGGAAGTTTTAGATTTATATGTCTATAGTTCTTAATGATTTATTACAGAGCTCTTAATTCGTTAGAAAAATATAATTTGGAGGCTAATACGTGGGAAAAAAGAGCGCCAATGATTCACCCGAGGATAGGTTTGGCATGTGCAAAATATAGAAATCACATTTGGGTAGCTGGAGGGCTATCAGGGTCCAATAAACACAGGACAGTACTTGACTGTGTGGAAAGTTACAATCTAAAGAATAACCAGTAAGTAAAAACAAGAATAAGAGACATAATTTTAGAAAAATGCTCGTTAATATGTTTAAACTAGCATGACATTCGATTTAAAATAGGGAAGAAAAAAGTTTTAATTCTGAAACCCCACTAAACCAGAGGTCGCTACCTTAGATACTGGTCCTGGAAGATGTTTTACATAAATAATTTTTTTTCCGAATTTGAGTTGGCCTTGGGTATGTCCCATTAGCCAGCTGTATAGGTTAGCGTTATTTAAAAATAATAGAGAAAAAAAACAGACCCCAACTATGCTCGCACGTTAAGGGAAATTTACAATGGTCACACTTTTCACTACATAATTAATTATTGTATCGTTGATAAGGAAAACGCCTACACTGTGAAACGTTTCCATTTTAACTAAGGATATCAGGAAGATCATTTTGTAAAAACATCCTCCTTCTGAAGAGTAGATATCTAAGGCAGACAACTTGTTTTACACGTTGTGTTTGAAAATATTTTGTGTAAGGATTTCAGTTTTTAAATTGTTTACTTATTTATTAAGCAAAGTTCTTTTATTTGACTAAAACGCATCTGTTACAATTTCATGATTAGCTTTTATACGACATATGCACAAAGTAGTGCTTTTTCACGAGCGGAAAATCTGGCAATATCCTTGAGTACAAGAAACACTTTATGCAAGTAGGTGAGTCGTAAATGTTCAAGGAGTGTAGCGAGTTAAATAATTACGACGACAATTTTTGCAATGAGGAAGATGCATGGAACTTAAAAATGCTTAATTTTATTATTTTTCTATAATATATACTATATAAGATGATAATATAATAAGAGAAACTCATAGAAAAATTTCGCTTCGTAAATATGCCATAATAAAATTTGAACTTTTGTATAAACAAAACCACGTGACTAAGAACGCTATAATATTGCTTTGACGTCATTTTGACGTCACTCATTGGGCCTGTATTTGCTAATTTACGTTGTTATTTTTAATCTTGTTATTAATTATTGGTTAATATGACGGATAATCATTTCATAACATCCCTAACGTGTTAATCTATAACCACAGCATTCTTTTTAGATGTTTCAACGTTGTAACAATAACGACGTGACGCTACAGGTTACGAATGACGCTATTCGTTAGGGATAGAGCGATTTAATGGTTTTAAATTCTCGGCCGAAATAAAAAAAATTTTAACCCTCAATTTTAACAAAAAAGAAAAAGAAAAATACGAGGAAGCATATTTTTCTGTCGTCTATCTATCTGTGATATACAAAAAAATCATGCAACTTCCTCATTTGCAATTTGAAGATACCAGTATATTATTTTACCTATATGGAGTAAAAGTGACATTTTTTATGTCGAGGATGTACTTGATGGACGAGCGAAGCGAGTGCGTCAAGGACAGCCGAGACACAAAAAATTACTTTACTTCACATAAAACATGCTATTTTTTTTTCAAATTTCGAATATGAATTAAATAAATATAGTTATTTTTTCTTCAATTACTTTTAGTGCCGCTCGTGAGCGGAATAAAAGACTTTTACTGCCCCTTAGAGACCGTTAGCGGCAATAAGAGACTATAAGTAAGCTGGTCAGACCAAGTGTCAAGGAAATGACATTTTAAGTTCAAAAAAATTATCATACAAGTCATGTTTTGTGACGTTTGAAGAAAATAGTATATTGTTTTATTACGAGCAAAAGTGATACTTTTGTGACGAGTCTGTAGGTTTGCCGGTTTATCTTATTTGAAAAATTATAACTGCCCATTCATTGTCTCTTTTGATAAAAAACAAAATTTCATCAATTCTATGGCTTATGAGAAAATAATAGCGGATTTAATAGGATATTGTTTTATTAGGAATAAAAATGATACTTTTGTGACGAGTGAGAACGAAGTGAGAATCTACATAGGTTATCACTTCGTTCGTCCATTAATTACAGACGAGTCACCAAAGTGGCTTTTACTCCGAATAAGACATGTCAGTTTTTCTTCAAGCGTCGATTAGCTATAAAAAAAATTAAAATAAAAAATTTAACTGTGCGTTGCCATGAGCAACGGAAGTAAGCCTACTTCCGTTACCAATGGCAACACACAGCTGTCTGAAATGTCAAAGTTCAATGTCATGAAATGAATAAGAAACTTCATGATTTTCTGACGTTTGAAGAAAAAGTAGCTTTTTTTTAATGACGAGTTTTGTGAACACTATCATTTCTTTGGCACTTTATCTGGGCGAAACTGATAGTATATTGTTTTGTATGGAGTAAATGTAACACTTTTTATATCGAAAATGTACAGGCAAGACCAGCCAAGATACAAAAAATCACTCTGCTCCACATATAACACGTAATTTTTTTAATCGAATATTAGTTAAATAAATAGTGTTATTTTTTCTTCAAGTATTTTTAATACCGCTCGTGAACGGCAGAAAAACACTTTTTTCTTCAAACATCAGAAAATCATGACATTTCTTACCCATTTCATGGCATTAAAGGTTGACACTTCAAACAGCTGTGCATTGCCAAGCAATGGAAGTAAAAGTACTTTTTGTTCCGCTCGAGCGGACTTTTACTTCCGTTGTTAATAATGGCAACGGACAGCTAATTTTCTATCTTTATTTTTTATAGCTAAATAGATGTTTGCAGAGAAATAACAGGTCTTATTCGGAATAAAAGCCACTTTTGTGACTCGTCTGTAATTGCCGGACTCACTTAACTTACATACTCGTCACAAAAGTATCATTTACTCCTAATAAAACAATATACTATTTTCTTCAAACGTCAGAAAATAATGACATTTCTTACTCATTTCATGACATTAAAGTTTGACATTTCAAATGGATGTGCATTGCCATTAGCAACGGAAGTAATAGATTTTTCTTCCGCTCGAGCTGACTTTTACTTCCGTTTCTAATGGCAACGCAGAGCTAAAATTGTTGTGTTTATTTCTTTTATAGCTAATCGACGTTTGAAGAAAAGATAACATGTCTTATTTGGAATAAAAGTCACTATTGTGACTCGTCTGTAATAATACGAACCTACAGGCTAGTCACAAAAGCATCACTTTTACTTCTATTAAAATAATATACTATTGTCAAGAAAGTCACATTTGTTTGACATTTGAAAGAAAAATAATGTTTATGTCCGACCACGTTATAAAGGACTGTTTATAATATAGTTTTGCGGCTATAAAGTAGCTCTTTATTGTACTAGTAAAATAAAGTTACTTCATTTTACTATTATGTCGGATTTAGACTTTTCGAATTAATATGTACAACTGTCAATGGCAACATAAGTTTATTTGAATTAAAATTGCAACTAAACCTAACTAAATATTAAATAATATAACAAATATTATTGCTTATTATAATGGTTAATATTGACAACACAACGATTGTTATTATTCTCATAGAATAAATATAAAATTTTTTAAATTAATTATTTCCAATAATGAGCCGATGCCAGATTTTGACGTTTTCAAATAAATATGTACAACAGTCATAAAAATTTCAAAAGTGTCATTGAATTAATTTTTTTCGTTAATATGCCAAATTTAACAATCGAACATAAAGCTTTGTATGCAACTTGACCATAAAGCCTTGTATTATGGACTTGATACATAAATAGCTATTTTTTAGTTATTGAATTTTACTTAAATTATTACTTTTTAGTCTATAGTAGGAAGGGGGGCCCCAATGAAAGCCTTGCTCTGGAGTTCTAGACTGTTTTGTTACTGGGGCAGTAACAAATTTTCTAAACAAAATGCTACTGATATTTTGTAAATTTTTTTAAATGACCTAAATAGCACTGGAGAATTGAGTGAGAAACATACTTAAACATACTTATAGTGGGATCGATCTGGCATGAAAAAGCCCCGAAACGACAGTTTTTTTTCGATTTTTTTTTGTGTATATTAAGTAATAAAAATAATAATAATAATTTTATTCGTCACAATGATACACCGTAGTGCTTGGACAAGTCATAATTACACAAATAAAATAAAAGTGGACATAAACAAATATAAATAGAATATATGTACATAAATAAATATAAATACAAACATACACAGAATAAGTATAAGTACACCTATAATAAAATAAAATACGGAAACAACAATAATAGGACAGACAAACAGGGAATTAGCCTGGATTCTCATACCTAAAGTCGTGGATATTGTAGTAAGCATTGGATAAGAGATGTCTTTTTAGTTTAATTTTAAATTTAGAAATTGGTAACTGTTTCAAATTATTTGGTAGGGAGTTATACAAACCAATACCAAAGTTGTTTCTTTTTGTGGATTCCAGTCTTTGTGATGGTATTTGTAAATGATGCCGATTACGTGTGTTGTATGCATGTGTTTCACCATTTATAATGTAATCGCCTAAATGTTCCCTTATGTATATCAAATTACAGTAGATTACTTGTGAGGGTAATGCTAATATTTTAAATTTAATGAACCAAGGTTTACAGCTTACCAGTTGGTTCACACCTGCCAAAACTCTTACTGCCCTTTTTTGTACAATGAAAATTCTCTGTATTTGGTTGGACGTACCCCAGTTTAACAAACCACACGCCATTGCATTATGAAATAATGCATGATATGCAATCATTGCGGCATCTTCATTAACCCTGAGTTTAATTTGTCTAATAGCATACACTTTCTTTGACAGTTTAGATGCTAAAATGTCGATATAGGAATGCCACGTTAAACTACAGTCCAAAGTGAGACCTAAAAATTTTATGGGTTCTGAGTGGTTTCTTTTAGTGGAAAAAATTAAGGTGTTTGTCTTATTCGAGTTTAAGCATAGCTTGTTTGCATTAAACCAGTCAGAGGCTTTACTAATGATATCTTTTGTAGTATCGTCAACATTGCTATCAGTATCTTTTAGATGTCTCCCTCTATCATCTGGTCATATTTGCGGACGCAAGGGAGTGGTGGAGGGGAGGAAATTTACATGTAAAGATAGAGAAAATCAGTTTTTCGGACATAACAGACTTAGTTTGATTTGGATAGAAAAAGTGTAAAACGGATAAAATGAAGGGCCCGCGAAAGCGCGTAAACTGAATTTTGACTCATCGAAATTGGTTCTCGAGATATTGCGATTTGAAGGTACGGTTTTGTATACGGATTTTTCGCTGTTGCAGGAACGTACCGAGAGCCGTTTTTGCGCTTTTTTCGGAGAAGAAAGTGACTTGGGGACTTTTTTCCCCCGATAGACACTTAGGGCCTAAGTACTGTGTCCAAATTTCAAGTCGCTAGGTTGATTAGGGGAAGAGGGGGAAGGGTAAACGTAAATATAATTAAAACTTCTGTAACTTCCGCAATTTCTTCCGCAAGTCACGCAGCAAACGTAAGATTGTGTACTAATGTGTCTATTTTGAGTTCCGCTCATGTATTTTCAATTTTCCTCATAAATAAACAAATGGTTGCGAAATTACCAATTTACTGTTGTTGTTGTTTTTAAAAAGTCATTTTTCGGCAGGAAGTAAAGGGGTGGGGGAGATTTTCGTTCCGCCATCGAATGTGAAAGTTTTTTCTCTTTGATTTGAGCCCGGCCAACTTGCGATCGGATGATTAGGAGGAGAGAGGGGGCCCCGCAAAGTTTTTGCCCTGTAGAAGGGTAAGGAAAAGGGTTGGGGACTTCGGGCCAGGTTCATTTTCAAGGGCAATCAATTCTCTTTCTTCAAGATTTTTTTACCCCGAAACTCTAACTTCATTAGGGCCTGCACGCGCGCGTGATACATTTATAAAACCGGAGTGTGTATTTGTGAGAAAGAAGAAAGAGAAGTGGGAACGCTAGGTTCCTCCTCCCGGCATCCCGCTGTACGGGTGCTGAATTACCGCGCTCGTTTTTATAAATGTACCACGCGCGCGTGCAGGCCCTAATGAAGTTAGAGCTTCGGGGTAAAAAAATCTTGAAATAGAATTGATTGCCCCTGAAAATGAGCCTAGCCCGAAGTCCCTACCTTTTCCCTTACCCTTCTACAAGGCAAAAACTTTGCGGGCCCCCCTCTTCCCTTCTAATCATCCGATCGCAATCTGGTTGAGCTCAAATCCAGAAGTTTTAATTTAATTTACGTTTACTCTTCCCCTCCACTCCTATTCAACCTAGCGATTTCAAATTTGGACACAGTACTTAGGTCCTGACTGTCTATCGGGATAAGAAAAAGAGTCCCCAAGTCACTTTCTTCACCGAAAAATACGCGAAAACGGTTCTCGGTACATTCCCGCCACGGCGAAAAGACCGTACCTTCAAATCGCAATATCTGGAGAACCGCTGGACCGATTTCGATAAGTCAAAATTCAGTTTACGCGCTATCGTGAGCCCTTCATTTTATCCGTTTTACACTTTTTCGATCCGAATTAAACTATGTCCGAAAAACTGATTTTCCCTATCTTTACAGGTAAATTTTCGCCCTCCACCACCCCCCTGGCCCCCGCAAACATGACCAGATGACAGAGGGAGTCCGATTACATAATATACACAAAGAAAAAAATCGAAATAAAACACTTTCGTTTCGAAACCCAGACCGATCCCACTATTAAGCATTTTGACACTCAGAACACGAATGTAAGGCTTTGTTAAGCTGTATTAATTTGTAAGCTATTTTTATTTCAAATAGAAACATCGAAACATTAAAAAACTTCTTTGATAATATTAAATGATGCAAAAAACGAATAGAAAGTTTCCTTAGCTTTTATTATTCAAGTATTTGTACTTTCTGAGCAAAGTCCCTTTTTTAAATAATTTGCAAAGAACGGAAAATTTGTGAATGTCTGTGTCTATCTTGGCTACTGATCCGTGTTCAGAGACCAAAAGTACATTAGAATTATATGTTTTAAGTCGATGTCAGATTTTTTTTTGTGCGGCTGTGTTGTTTGTTAATGCTATTGCAACTAAATTACTATTTTTCAAATGATTTCGTAGATGGACGGTGCTAGATCAACGACTACGCTTTCCCAAATGTTTTACCTGTATGTTTGTTATGTCCGACAAACTATATATAATCGGGGGCGCCGGAAAAATATCTGAAACGGACAAGAGTACGACCAGTGTCGGTGACATAGATATATGGGATGGAAATAAATTAACATGGAAGAATGTGACGGAGATGCATATTCCGCGGCACGGGCATTCTGTAGCATATCTTGGCACACAAATTCTTATTACGGGTGGAGTTACTACAACATACAAAAGAGCTCTAAGCAACACTGAGTGTTTCTGTAGCCAAAGAGGTGAGTTTAGCTTAGGATTTATTTCATAGATTATTTCTCATAGATATTTCATAATGATTGACTGATTGATCGATTGACCAATGTATAATAGGCATTGCTTATGTATTATATAATTTAATTGGATAAAAATTAGTTGCATAAAAATAGAACACATGAAGGGAAAAATATATAGTCACCGAAACTTGACTTTGGTAACACGTTTACCTTGTTAACGTTTAATAAATGTTATTTTCCACTAATCTGAATCGGCTAAAATTCATATCATGTGGATTTTTGAGGTCGCTGATATTGAATCCAAAGTGTAAATTGGAAAATTTAAAATGGCGGACTTTAAGAATTAATTCCTGATTTATGCCGTTTCTATTGATTTTACTGAACAATATGTAGAATAAAAAAGTGTTTAGAATGCCATTTTATATATAATCCACCGCATTTAGTTAAAAATGAGCCGAATCTATAGACCAATTCATGAAAAAGCAAATGATGGTTTTCCAGGTAGATTGTGGTGTCCTGAATAAGGTCTCAAAAGTCCCCAAAGTGGGAGTGTAAGCATAAAATTTGGCAAGGCTGTAAAGGGCTAAAATCGTGCTCTGAAACAAATTTTTCGAGATATCTATCTTTTCATTGGCTTTACGACATCAGACCAAAAAGAAAGCTATAGAAATTCTCTATAAAAAAAAATAGAGGATCTTTTTTTCGTATACGCATTAGTTTTCTTGAAAAATTCAAGTAAAGGTCATACCTAAAATAAAAATAAATTATTGGTGGCAGTTTTTATTGCACGGAGGGTTAAAGCATAAAAGAACAACGGGTGCATGTCTGAGCGTCAGCTAGAAGTAAAATTTCTTTGCCGATTTCTTTCTTTTATTTTTCACCTCCATTGATTTAGTTTAATAAATATGGAGAGTCCTTCGCAAAGATGCAACCGGAGAAGTCGACGGGTTTTTTCTCTGTATTCGGGTAATTTTATACTAAATGCGGTGGATTACATCAGCGCTATTCTTGACATACTTCGCAGATGTGTGTATACGTGTTAATGCGAGCGGTGTATTTGCGAACACTTCCAACTAGATGGTATTCTCGACTGCACTTCGCATATGTATGTACACGAACGAAATTAATCGCACGTAAAATAGCACTTAGATTAGATTAGATTAACAAAGGAGCTGGTTATTTAGCCTTTACCACTGCGACCTTTTCAGGTCTATTGTGAATATTGTCTCCCGGAATAGCTTCCTTATAGTACCTCATCCAGCTTTGTCGTTTGTACTAGACTCCACAGCTTTGATAAAGGCCCTTTTGTACAGCTGTCCGCCCTTGGCTTTTCTTCTCCGAGTACTTAGAGTCTCAGTCTCGTCAGGCCTTCACAGTGGCACAATACGTGAACTAAGTTTCCTCTTCCTCTTGGCAGAATCTGCATGTTGCGTCCTCTGCCAGGCCCATTAGACTCATGTGTCGATTGAGTCGGCAGTGGCCGGTTAGAAGGCCTGCTATTACTCTGATGGCCTTTTTATTCTGGCCTAGTAGATCTTCCGTAAATTTGGCCGAACGTTCTCTAATGAACTCTTTGGCCTATCTCTGTCTTGGGAGATCCCTCCACCATTCCAAAGATTTATTTTGCACCCATTCCTTAATGGCTGCTCTTATGCATGGCTTTGCTACGCCACAAAAGGGCTCGGGTCCTATTGGGGCTTCAAGTGCGCCTTCCTTGGCCAGTTGGTGAGCCTTTTCGTTTCCTCTGTGTCCCTCGTGTCCTGGTACCCATGCTGGGGTCACTCTGTTCTGTCTTCCCAGCTCTGTAAGGGCCATCAAGTAGTCCCACACCAATCTTGAGTTGATTTGCATGGAACTGATTGCTTTTATTGCCGCTGGGCTATCAGAGAAAATGGCAATCGACTGGTTAACAGTACCTTGTCCTATTATCTCCCTTGCGCAACAGTGTATGGCGATCACTTCAGCCTGAAACACCGTTGCATATTTCCCTAGACTTATCGGGATACTGGCTTTTGATCTTGTCCCGCAAATCCCGGCTCCGACTCCTTGTTCTGTCTTGGAGCCGTCAGTGTACCAGACTGTTTGTGCTGTTATGGGAGGACCGTTTTTCCAGTCCTCCCTGTCTGGTATAATAGTCTGAAAGTTCTTGTTGAAGTTATACCTTGGGACCATTACATCCGTGGGCATGCCTAGAATGGGATCTGCCCTCATCTCCGAGTATAACTTCTGGTACTCCGTCCCGTGTTGCTGGTTAATTGGCGTTTGGCACTTGGCAACATCTCAGTTTCGAAAAATACCTAATTTCACTCTATTAGGGATGACAGGACACTAGGACAGCATTGTCGACTGACATTTCTTGATTGTTTGTTTATTGTAGGTTATATTTGTATTAGTCACAGTAAATTAGCAATTAAAATGGCAAATAGGAGAAATAATTTATAAAGTTTTAAAAACTTCAGTACAGGTTCTTAATAGACATCCAAATACAGATCAAAAGAGTTCCCACCTCTCAGGAGGGTGCTTCATCCTCTTTTGCTTCAGAAGCCACCCTCTAGTCTGACCTCGTGCTAGTTTTTTTAAATTTTTCTCAAAAACTGTTACTCTCACGAGGAAAATGAATAAAACCTAAAATATTTGTTATGAAATTATACATCATTTATGTTCTATATATTTTTTCCTATATCCAGCCGTAATCTCACAAATGACGGTTGAAGTTGGTTAATTCTTGTAAAGATAAGATAAATTCCCTATATGACATTTTTAACTCTATTACAGAACGTACTATTACTCCCGGTGAACGTACATATTTTGTAGATGGAGGCAATTTAATTCATCGAGTGATTTGGCTGAAACAAGTTACATTTGCAGACATATACACCGCTTACATTAATTTCATTAAAAAACGGTACGACCACAAAGTAATCGTAGTATTTGATGGTTATTCTGAAAATAAGGAGAGTACAAGAGGCATCGAAAGACAATAAAGACTTTTAAACCGAATATCTGCTAAAATATTTTTCAACGAAAAGACGCCTGTTCCTGAGTCACAGAAAAATTTGCCGTGAAATTTGGCGAATAAAGAACGTTTTGATGTTCTAATTGTCCAAACCGCTATTAAGTAAGTCTATAAAAATCCCACGGTAGTTGTCGTGGGACAGGATGTTGACCTTCTCATTCTCATAATTGCTCTTTGTCCTCTTGATAAAGACATTCGATTTTTAAGAGATATTCAAGGAACCATCAAGGAAAGGGCATATAGTTCTCTCGATTTGCAGAATTCGGAAGTCCTTCTTAACTGTAATAGAAATATATTATTTTCTCACGCACTCAGTGGATGCGATACTACATCAGCATTTTTTGGCAAAGGAAAAGCACAAACTGTAAACTTGATAGAGTAGAAGGGACTTGAACGATGCTTTGTATATATTTAATAATCCATCATCGATGAAACTAGACATTGTACGAGCTGGAGAAAAAATCACACTAGCTTTATACAAGGACCTCGAACTGTTACATCGTTAAATCAATTTAGATTCATTTCATTTAACAAATTTCTTAATTAAGACTACCGCCTACATGTGTTGCTTTAGAACAAAATTCGTATCGCTTTTTTCAACAAATTCATTCGTGGCGTGGAGAAAATTTGAAGCTTAATGAATGGGGTTGGAAAACAATCAGCCAAATTTTGGTGCCAATTCCTACAACTGAGATACCAGCTCCTACTTTCATTTTTCAATTAATATGGTTGTAAAAAGAGTTGCGCAAAACGATACGGTTGTGCTAAGGTTGGATTGAAGTGTTCAACAATGTACTCCAATTGTCATGGTCAAGGATGTCTTAATTCAGTATTAGAGGAAGAATTACCTGAAGATAATAAACAGTAGTTAGTTTTTAGTGGATTAGGCCTCAAGGAGAAACCACTTTTAAAAAACGCGCCGGGAGCTCTACATCAGCGGTGGTGTGGAAACGGGCTCGAATATAAGAGACATAGTAGTAATAACAAAATTTTCTGTAGTCATATTTTTTTGACCTTTTAGCCAGATTTGTGTATGAAAATCTGCTTTGCATGTAACATTTTTCTATGGCCAATGTATTTCCAGATATTCGTCACTTTACACGTTTTTTGCCTAACTTTAGCAACATATCCTAATTTTTCAAACCATATTTGTGAGAGTTGAATTAATGATAGAAAAAAGTTTATGCAATATAAATGATGTAGAATTTTATAACGAATATTTTAGGTCCTATTCATTTTCCTCGTCAGAGTAACAGTTTTTGAGAAAAAATAAAAAAACTAGGGCGAGGTCACACTAGAGGGTGAAGCAAAAGGGGATGAAGCACCCTCCTGAGAGGTCGGAGCTCTTTTAATCTGTATTTGGATGTCTATTAAGAGTGTGCACCCAAATTTTTAAAACTTTATAAATTATTTCTCCTAAAAAACCTAATTTACTGTGACTATATTCACAAAGAAAAATATTTGTTTGCTAATAATTTATCGTGTAATGGAGACTCCATTACCAACCTAAGCAGAACTGTTAATGCTTCTACTGAACAAAAGCGGTTAATACTGGAATTTATAAAGAAAAATCCAAAACTCGCAACTGGTAAATTTTCTAATGAATTTACTCAAAATGATGGCCAACGTAGAAAACTAGAGGAGGGCCTTATGAAATAAATACATTTTCCATATTTTTTTTGATTTATACCATATCACGAACATAATAAAATAAAAAATTAGGTTATGTCATCGTTCGCATATTTACTGATTATCAAAATGCGACGGTGGTGCTATTCTGGTGGCATGGCGGACCGGAAAACTAACAGTATTGTATAGTTCTGTGTGGCATACATGGTGTAAGATACTAAAGGTGAACCGACTCCATCCCCACTTTTGTTATTTTATTGAAGAAGTTCCTGGACCATGTCTGCCATGTAACGCTAGAGAGACCAGGATACCCTGAGAGAGACAGCTAGTAGCATCCTCTTCGTTATACAGCCACATATGGTGTCCTGTAGAGTCCCTATAGGACTCTAGTGTCCTGGGATGACTAGTACCTCTGGTGGACAACTCTCGAAAGTCTTCGTTATCGTCACAGCGTAAGTGGTGGTGGGGGTAAACGAGACGGTTCACCTTTAGTATCTGTGGCATACGAACATATTTTTGCAGTGAGTGCTCACAAACGTGATTGTGTGGAAAATGAGTGAAAGTTGTTTCATCTGTGATCAACCGTTCGACGATACACCAACCGTCAAGGTTGATCGTGAGTTGGACAAATTAATTGATGCCAGTGTTGTGAGAGGTGATGGAAAACATGAACAATTGGGCAAACTAACCTCATTCACAGTCCACGTTCAGTGCCGTACACTCATCCATCGAGTATGAAAGCGACCAAAAGAAAACGTGATAGTGAAGAGGCTGCTACTTCGACGAGTCCCTTGTAATAGCGAATGAGATCGAACCACGCTTTTTGATTTTAAAATCTTCTGTTTCATTTGTGAAAACGAGGCTGACAAAGAAAAAGAGAAAAGAAAAGCAAAAAACCAACGTAAAACAATCTGCTATGTTTCAACCGTCAATTTTAAAGATACCATTATGGTACTGGCAGAAAAAAGAGGATATGACTGGGGAGAAACTGTTAAACAACGTGTTATGTTTGACACAGATCTGGTTGCAGCTGGAGCTAAACATCATCAAACTTGTTTCAACAAATTTAACTTGCTGATGTCTGAGAAAAAAAGGTAGGTCATCATGTTTATAGCAATGGAAGAAATTTTTTCATTCATTGGAAACAACGATGACTCTCAAATTACGTTGATTGAATTGAAAGGAGTACTAACGGATTATATGCCTGGTGATGAGACGATTTTAAAAAATTGAAGGAGAGGTATGGAAACAAAATTGTGATAACCTCTAAAAAACAGGATTTACGATTAATTCCTTCCGAGAAACTCATTTGAATATTCTAAATGAAGCATGGTATAATAAATAAAATCCCAACTTCTTGCACCTGATTGCCTTTAGAACTGTACGAAAGGCTGTGGATCATTGTGTGACTGTCGGAGGTTGGGACTTAATTGCTCACCAGTTTGTGGCAACTGCTATGGATCTATGGACAATCTTGTTTGAATGCTGAACCAATTGAAGACAGAAGCAGAAGTTCTCAGATTTGCTCCGATTTCCTCGAACAGTGGATCAATGAATTTATAGAAGGAGAAAACGGACAAGAAGAGAATTATTAATTTGAAACATTTATGTATGGCAAGTATGACAGTCATGGATTAGGCCTGCGGGGGAAACCACATAAAAAACGCACCTAGTACCCAACCTCAAGGATGATGTGGAACAGAGTACTTAAATTATTAATAATATCACATAAGTTCAAATTCAATGCAAGATTTTGAAAAAAATATATACATAGAACATAGAGTGACCTCCCGAAAAATGCGATTTTTCCTACATTTTAACTACAAACTGATGAGGGAAAATCTTTTCTCTTATGCAAAATCGTATTCTAAACACTTTTTACTGTAGGCATTTTTCGTTAAAGTCGATAAAAACGGCGCAAATCGCGTTTTATATGAATTCTTAAAAACAAAAAAAAGTGATTCAAGACAATAAAACGGAAGGGCTAATTGATGGTAATTCCAAAATTTGTATTCTAATACAAAATGGCATCCTAAGCATTTCTTTTCCTCTTGTGTATGGGGTAAAAATCAATATTAAAGATATTCGCGTTTTGAAAATGTAATTTTTCGACTACCATAATTATTTATGAGGACAGAACGAAAGGGTTAAGGACTAATATTTTTAAAATAATGTATTTTTATGTAAAAACGTATTTTAAACATTTTTTTAATCATCATATTTTTCTTTAAAAGTAATAGAAACAGCGTAAATATCTTTTAGTCTAAAAAAACGTTTACGATGACACATTTAACTCTTCCACAAAATTAACCAAAAATGAAATAAAATATTTAAAAATTCCCTGACATGTTCAACAACAATACAGAAATTACATACAAATCTACGAGCCTAAAAAATGCTTTTCACCCCTTTGGTAGCCAAAAAACATTTTTTAAAAACTAAATTGTGCACTTTTCCGCCCTTTAACGGTTTTAATTATTTTTAGGGGTATATGTCTATTATTACTGATAATTTTATAAAAACAGACACTATTAGTAATATCTTCATATTTTCCCCCAACAGTTTGTAGTAAAAATTTACTTAAGTACTACTTAGGTAGTCTTATACTTTTTTACCAATATATGTATTTAAAAAAATTATTACCAAGGACAATAAATAATTTGCTTATCGGATCTCTCTCTCTCTCTCTCTTGGATATGCCCACCTTAAGTAGATAGGTAGTATAGTAATCTCCAGTATTACGGTGCAGGTAAAAAACACAATAAAAACTTTACGAGCTCATTACTAGAACGCCGCGCCGCCGAACCATTCGGTATGCTGTCATCAAACAAGCCGACGTATATTAAAAACCTATAAAGGTAAATGATTCAATTTGCGGGTGAAATAGTACAGGGAGTAACGGTATTTTAATGAGGTCGTAAAGTTGTTATTGCGTGTTTTATCTGCACGTTAAAATTGCAAACGACAATGTAATACAAGTAAGTATCTATAACTCGTCGCGTTTATCTTTTATTATCGTTATTTCATTACTTATACAATCATGTTTAAACAAATAAAGTGTACAAAACTTTAACGCTCACAAAAATATATTGAATTTATATCATTTTAAACAAAGATTAAAAGAAAAACTAATATTAATCATTGACAACAAATGAAAATGAAAGCAGTTACAGCTATATTTTACATGCTGTAAAGATGCTGTTACACGGGCAATTTTTACAGCAATTATTGCTCGGCGATTACCGCCAGACCTAGTGGAACAATTAATAGAACAATAAAAAGGCGCTACTAGAAGGGCAATTTTTACAGTTATTATTTGCTTGGTTGCTAGATTTTGCGGTAGATACCTAGTTTTCGAGCAATTAATTGCTGTAAAAATTGCCCGTGTAACGGAACCTTAACAGTAATATAGAAATGGACCAGACTGGTTAGAAAAATCAATCTGAAAATTACAATAAAAATCCTAAATATTAGACATGGAAATAAAGAACTTATAACTAACTATATTTAATTGCACAGATTTATAGAAGTTAATGAAAATCTTACCTTTTCTCTTTTTTTCCAGGAACTTGGGTACGAGGCCTTGCATGTTTACCCACAGGCTTAACAGGACATGCTGCTATCACTTTACCACCTGCATCACTATTAGAATATTAATTATTGTTTTACAAGTTTTAATTCATATAGTTTTATACATTTTAAACTACATCATACACTGTTTACGTTTCACTCTGCAGATGTAGAAGACACAGAAAACTCTATAAGATGTAAGTGAATCTACTGACGCAAAGATGGCGCTAGGATAGAAAGTGCAATTTACACTATAACAAATATCTACACGTTTTATATCATTTATGTTTTTCATTTTTATTAATATATTTCACAAATAACCTTGATAGTCGTTTATTTCAAATAATGTTAAATTCTAACTATTCCAACCGTCTGACATGCTTGCGCATGTATTCATCTGCATTGCCTACTCTATCTGGAGGCGTAGCTGCTTTCCAGTGTCATCATATATATCAGTTCACGTTTCAAATTTCAAGTACTTCATTTGGAACTCTAAAATGTATAGAATTTCCTGTACCCAAAGGACATGCGCATGTGTTGAATGAAATTGAAAGTTATTTATGTTTTTGCCTGATGGTTATGATTAAATGGTACCTATATCAGATGTCGGACTCTGTGGAACTGTTTATTACAGCATTAAAGGTAGAAATTATATTGTATACATCAGGTATCTGATATTTTCCAATTTGCTATAACAATAGAGATAGAGCTAATTAAGCTTGATATTATCACAAATTTAAATTTCACATTTCCCTCTCTCCTTTGGTGCAATGAACGCCAGAAAATTTTTGGTGCTTTTGAATGCTTTTGAGTGGACGGTCGTAAGCAGATACCTACCTTGAATAATTTAGATACATCAAGCCAGTGTTTAAACGGCCCTATTCCTATTTTTTTTTATTTAAATTTAAGAAATTACTATTTTGCTATAAATTGATTACTTAGTAATTGCTAAAATAATAATTATACTTTATATAGGTACAGCATGTCGCTCTTGTGTAACGCCCTTAATTTTTTCTTTTTTTTTCCCGATTTGAGCCAAATTTTACTCAGATATAGAACAAAGTAGGATATCTACCTATGGCTATTTGTTTTAATGACAGTGAATAATTAATAATCTTAAAATTCTGTCATTGCTTTTGCTTTATAATTTTTATAGTAAATGATCTAAACTCAGTGTGGTTGTTATCTTATTTCCCTCCCTCCAAGAAGGCACTACTATCACCCCGAAAGATCAAGTTGCCCCGAACCCCCTCATACGCTACCAAAATTAACGGAAAAAATCAGAAAACATTAGACATTTCTTACCGGAAATTTTTATCATTGAGAGTTGTTCAGAATTGTCTAAAGGCCTTGCGAGTCTAAAATTTTATCAAAATTTAAAAAAATATTAAGATTATGTTTAAAGTACCTAATGTCCAAGTCTTTGCTGAAAGACAAAGACAAAGCAAAGACACCTCAGAAGTATGATGAAAATCTGTTGGTTCCATCACTTATCAAACATGGAAGTACTCAGGAGAGCAAACAGCCTTCCAATTGAGGTGCTTATTTCAAGAGCACGCCTAAGATGGGCAGGTCACGTTCATCGTATGCATGATAACCGCCTTCCTAAATGTACACTTTATGGTGAATTGCTAAGCGGTAGAAGAAGGCGTGGCGGTCAACGAAAGAGGTTCAAAGACGCTCTCCATGAAAATCTAAAATCCTGCGGTATTGCAGACGAGCAATGGGAACAACTTGCAGCGGACAGAACCGAATGGCGAGGGGTTGTGGCCAGCTATCAAGGAAATGTTGCTGCAAGAAGGCCGAATCCAAGACCTAACCAGGTCTATGTTTGTCCTGACTGCGGTCGACATGTGCCCTCCCGAATTGGTCTCTATAGCCATAGTCGTGTGCACCGTAGATGAATGGGAATTACAATAGACTACACCTTTTACTTGTTTTTTATTGTACACAATCTATCGACTGTAACATTTTTATACTCGGACTCGAGTAACGGCTAATAATAATAATAATAATGTCCAAGTCGAGGTCCAAGTCCAAAAATAATCCAATAAAGATGTCATTAAAAAAAAATCCAAACAGGATGATTATTTCCGGGTTGCTTGGGAACTGCCTCCTGAATATGCAACCAAAAGATCACTCGAACCACTCGAACGAAAATTATTGAAATGTTTAACGGCACTTTCTTCGAAAACGGTTGGAGTTATCAAGTTCTACTAAGTATACCTTTTATACGTGTAAATTACGCCCTCATCAGATTTTCTGGTCAGAAGTACCACAACGTTTCGTCAAAAAAAAAAATGAAAAAAATCATCAGATAAAGGAGCTGTGGCACCCTCTATAATCTAACGTGATGTAATACATAAATTATTGTTTCCTAGAATAAAAAATGTTTCTCTAGCGAATTTGAAGAAAGATTAGTCAAGAGGCTGTTGAGTTATTGAAGAAGAAATAATTTGAACTTTGACACCCTGTACCTATCTTTTTCCACAGCAATATTTTACTAAAGCATATAGCTTTGTGAACACTGTATAAACGTGTATGAGGAAGAGTATAGCTGCCAATGTTGCCATCATAATGTACTCAACATAAGCATAAGGCAAAAAATATTTAAAAATGTCTACATTGATGTCATCTGGAACACTTATTTGCTTTATTCATTGCCTTATTGGAGAACTCTGCATATTTAACTTTCTTCGGCAGAATTATATATATATGTGGGATGAAACGAAGAATCCGTTTTGACTATATATAGATATACTTGAAAGGCAAAATGTTAAATGCATATATATGTACACATCATACACACGTAATCAGTGTGTGAAAAGATACTGAGTAAAAACTAAAGCACCCCGTAACTTCTAAAAGAGTAAAAAATATTAGATAAAAGATTCTGTGGAAAGTGTATGGACAATACTTAAAAAAGTTCAATTCAGAATGGAAATAGTTGACTATCCTATCACGTCACAAGATTACTTGAAAATAATTTGAAGAAATTGATCCTGCTATCTCCTGAATTGAAAACTTCATTGTATATTATGAACTCTATAAATACCTCATATATTTATACCTATCAATGGGAAACAATCCAAGCCAGTTCCTAATATGTCCAATAGATGACGCCATTCGTACTCGGTTTAATGTCATTCTCAATTTGTATCATATAATATATGACACAAATTGAGAAATGACATTAAACAACAATTTAAAAGTTATATTATAACTTTTAAATTGTTTAAATTTCCCGATTTCTGAGAGCTTCCCAATCTCTTATTCGTAGAAATGAGCCAAATTGCTAAAAAGAATTAGGAACAATCCAAGCCAGTTCCTAATATATCCAATAGATGACGTCATGCGTACTAGGTTTAATTTCATTCTTAACTTATATCATATATAACTTTAAACAGTTTAAATTTCCCGATTTCCAAGAGTTTCCCAATCTCTTATTCGTAGAAATGAGCTAAATTGATAAAAAGGATTCCGGTAGTTGGTCATTAAATCGTTTAATAGCGGAGCTGAGAAAAAGAAGTGCTAGAGTTCATCGAAAAAAAACTGATTTGGTTGAAAAGTATATAATTACATTATTTATGAACTTGTTGAATTTTTTGTTTATAAATCCTCTTTTATTCTAGATTAAATCAATCGTGACAATATTCTAGTTAGTACACTTGAAGTAGAGCACTTTGGTACACAGCAACAAGTTTTCATTTTACATCCTAATTAACTTTGTTTATTTAAACCAAACACATATTTTTTCGTATTGACATTGACGGACAAACAACCGAGTACAGCTGGTGCACTCCACAGACCAAGGATTAAGAAACAGGTGCACTCTGGCGGATAAAATAAAAGAGGATGTTCCCTATTGAGAATGACATTAAACAATTTAAAAGTTATATTATAACTTTTAAATTGTTTAAATTTCCCGATTTCTGAGAGCTTCCCAATTTCTTATTCGAAGAAACGAGCCAAATTGATAAAAAGAATTAGGAACAATCCAAGCCAGTTCCTAATAACTACACACAACGCAGCATTGTGACAAGACAATCTGAGCAAGTCTCAGGAGCAAAAAATAGAAAGTGATACTTGACTTGGTCCCTAGACACTAGTTTCCTAATATATCCAATGATGGTGCCATGCGTACTCGGTTTAATATAATGTCACAGATTATCTGTGGTAATGTCAACTTGTATCATATTATGTAACCTTTAAATAGTTTGAATTTCCCGATTTCCGAAAGTTTCCCAATCTCGTAGAAATGAGTCAAATTGATAAAAAGGATTACGGTAGTAACACAGCAACAAGTTTTCATTTTACATCCTATAACTGTTTATTCACACACATTTTTTCGTATTGACATTGACTGACAAACAACCGAGTACAGAGTACAGCTGGTGCACTCTGGCGGATAAAATATAAAATAAAAGAGAATGTTCCCCATTGGGGAACTAATTATTTTAAATTGTGAAGTAATTCTACTGGCCCAAAGATGGCGGAAGTAGGTTCATTTTAAGATGTTATCATTTTTATTATTTGATTTAAATTACCTGTAATATTTGCAAATATTATAATGAATGCCGCTAATAAAATTGATAATTGTTTATTTTCAAATACACGCTAATTATATCAACTGTTCTGTTCGCCTAGTTTGAAGCAATTAAAAATTAGTACATAATATGACAGTTCACATCACAGATCAAATTGGTTCACATCTAACTAATCTTTCTCCTATCTTATTATTGTGTTCTGTGCTTCTATCTGTGGTGTTAAACGGGTGCGGTATTGTGAATCATTGGAAAACAACGTAAAAATAGTGCTGTTATTTAAGAAAAACTGTAATATTGTGGTGAAAGGTAATCCAAATTAACATTTACGAATTTCTATCTACAAATTTTGCATGCACTGAGTTTGTAAAGTCTGAGTTGTAGCCTGAAAGTCGATGAACTTTTGTATACAACATGGAGGATTTCTTATCTCTTTGTGCGTGGGTGCATTCTTTTCTTAATGCATCTATCCAAGAATGCACTTGTTACGCATTTGTTTATTGACTCTACCTCTTTTGTTTTCAAAACTTTTCCGTAGAAATGTAAATATTAATAGTAATTGCTGTGACTTTATAGATGAGTAACATTTCACATTCTCAGAATTTTAATCTTTTAGGTGTGACTACCACCGATTCACCATGAGTTACATGAACCAAAATAGACCGAGTAAGTATTTGTCTTTTTACATTTCTTTATTTTTGTTTTGAGTAGATATTTCTGGAATTTTAAGTATTCCTTTATAGCTGTCAAACATTTAATAGGTACCTACTGCTACCACTCTTAATTATCAATCTTAAAAGACATTAAATTTATGGTATTATTATAGTCTTTTTAAGTAGGTACCTACTTGGTATTGCATTCTGAAACATAGTGTTTTATTAGAGCCAACAAACGAGTTTATCAGATACCACTTGAAAATTTCATTATGGATTTAACTTAAGTAATCTTGAAGGAAATATTTTTAAAGTACAATATGTAACATATCACTCATATAATATACACATGAACATATTTATTTTTGTATCTTTTAACAGGAAATGCTGTGTCAAATTAATATTGTTTGTGGAATATTCTCTTTCTTTTTTGATAAAGGAATCTTTGAAGTTTGAGTAATAGATAATCTCATAAAAAATATGAGGTAATAGACCAAGTGTTAACAAATTTACACAATGAGTAGTTATTTCATTCTTATTTGATCATTTTTATCAGAAATTAAACAATCTTGCTGAAATGTTAGCTACCATTCTATTTTCTTATGGATTGGGTATGCTGAATATTAAAGATAATAGGTATATTTTGTTATGCTCATATAGGATTTTCAATAGAGGAAAATAATGAAGCTTATTGAACTTTGCTTTTTATACCAAATTAATCTGTAAATTGGTTGTACAACCAAAGTTGGCTAATAAAGACGTTTATTATTATTATTAGATTTTAGGTTTGTGTTGATGTAATTTGGAGATTAACTTATTAGTTTTAATTATCTCCAGATGATGCCTACATAGTTAGTGAAACGCAAATTAATTGTAATATTCGAGTGTAGTGTTTTGTGTGTCTGTTCGTCCATGATACAGTTGTTTTGTGGGTAATACTAAAGGAGAACGGAAACCTCGAATTTTTGCGTGGTTTTTTCAGGATATCCTATTCTGGGATCGTAGAACACGAATCCGAAATTAGTTTTGCGTGCATACGAACCGTTTCTCCAAAAAAAATTTTTCTTATGACATGCACTTTTTCATGCACTAATTTATACACCAACAGCACTTGTATATCGTCTCTTTCCTTAGTAAGATCACACTATGGCATTTATAGGACAATAAATCCGTCACTTATGGCTGAAAACTCACTTTCTTTTGCATAAAAATAAAAAAATAGTTTGTAAAACATCACGAAACAGCTACCCACAACTATACAACTGTCAACCTGATGCTCATGCATTTACAAAGTTGTGTCTAAAATACCGACACCGACCAATGAGGCGATTTTTCACGTTTTCAATGTTACATTAATATTCCTTGTGAAAGCGGTATGGGTCATTCTATAGAACACCCCCCCCCCCTCTTCTGCCGAAAAAACAGAAATACTAAACGACGCGGATTTCGAAACGTCGACCGGCCGCGAACGTGTCTTGATTTATGCTTATAAATAATGCTTTAACTCCATCTGCCCCAGATTTAATAAGGTGCTAAGTACTATTATATATGCCTTGCCCTTTAAGACACGTTCGCGCCCGTCGACACTTCGAAAGTGTCTTGAAGGGCGAGGGATATATAATAGTACTTAGCATTTTATTAAATCTGGGGCAGACGGCGTTAAGTATTATTTATAAACATACATATCCCTTGCCCTTCAAGGCGAGAATGTGTGTACTTAACGCCGTCTACCCCAGATTTAATAAGGGGCCAAGTACTATTATATATCCCTTGCCCTTCAAGACACTTTCGAAGCGTCGACGGGCGCGAACGTGTCTTGAAGGGCAAGGGATATGTATGTTTATAAATAATACTTAGCGCCGTCTGCCCCAGATTTAATAAGGTGCTAAGTACTATTATATATCCATTGCCCATCAAGACACGTTCGCGCCCGTCGACGCTTCGAAAGTGTCTATTAACTTTTAACTTATCTTTATTAACTTTTTCATTAATTTATGGTCCATCCGCATTTTTTTTTTCTTTAACGTGTTGTACTGTTCATATTCTTTCCAAATCTTATTAGAAAATTGTTAAAATCGGAAGTACTTGAACTTTACCAGACCCGTCGTGCCTTTAGACACCAAACCTTACACATGCGCAAACAACGCATGCAAATATATGTAATCAAATGACAGATGGGGAAGTTCATCTAATACAGTTTCTGTGAATAAAATTCTGATTTTTATACAAAAGAAAGTGAGTTTTCTGCCATAAGTGAAGGGTTTATTGTTCTATAAAGGACATAGTGTGATCTTAATAAGGAAAAAGACGATATACAAGTGCTGTTGGTGTATAAATTAGTGCATGAAAAAGTGCATCATAAGAAAAATTTTCAAAATTTTTTTTTGGAGAAACGGTTCGTATGCACGCAAAACTAATTTCAGATTCGTGTTCTACGATCCCAAAATAGGGTATCCTGAAAAAGTCACGCAAAAATCCGAGGTTTCCGTTCTCCTTTAGTAATACCTGGATTTGCTATAAAGATTGAATCATCTATCCAATAAAGGACGTGAAGTGTGAATAAAGGAAGTGAATATCCTCACTTTTATCTTTGTCGTGTATTTCTGTAAGGATAATAAGAACTTAGGATGGCCGGAGGATGGCACATTTAGTTCGGGTATAAAAGTACAGTTATTTTTTTTTATTTGAAACAATTTACTACATCTAATACTACAGTTTGGTGCCTAAAGAGTTCTAGCAATTTGCTTATCAAGTTTGTTTTTATAAAATCTAGTTTCCCTAGTGAGCAACAGAAGAACTACAAATAAATCCAGGCTGATTAATTCAAGCTTCTATTGTCTGTCTGGAAAAAGGGCCATGAGTGTGCTACTTCTTTTTTCACATTCACAGATGTACATTATTTATGACTTGCTGACCCGACAGACGTCCTGTCATAACGAACATCCCTGTCACAAAAAGCTCTTTCAGTTTTTCCACAATTTTCCAATTTTCTGGACAACTTTTTCAATTTTTCTTTTCCTAAAAACCTTCGGACTATTACGAACATCCCTGTCACTCGGACTATTACGACCATCCCTGTCACAAAAGCACTTTCAGTTTTTCCAGAATTTTCCGGGCAGCTTTTCCAATTTTTCTTTCCCTAAAAATCTTATTCGGACTATTACAAACATCCATGTCATAAAAAGCACTTTCAGTTTTTTCAGAATTTTCCAATTTTCCGAGCAACTTTTCCAATTTTTCTTTCCATAAAAACCTTATTCGGGCTATTACGAACTGACCCCCCCCAACCCCCTCTAAATTAATTACTAAAGTCGAGGCAAGAATTCAAGCGATGCACGTCACGAGTGATCTCATTAAAGACATTTTAATACTAACATAATTTTTAATCATTAATTACGTTAAAAAGGGTAATTCTTGACACCCAGTTATTAACCTTTTTTCAGAAATAGGTACAGTTTAATGGGACTTCATGATTCTTAGCAGCATTGTCTAATTTATAGAATCGATCTGTGACGTGCATCGCTTGAATTTTTGCCTCGACTATAACAAAAATCCTTGATTGTGAAGCAATCAAGAACATATTAAATCCTACCCAGTAATTATTTATCTCAATTTTAACCAAGATAAATAAACAAATTCACCGATTATGTGATCGTGTTGTTTTATAAAGGTAGGACCCAAATTACATTGTGTTTATAGTAACCTTTTATATTTGCCCAAGTTCTTGATGCAAAGTTTGACATTACGGTTTACTATCTGATATTATTTACCTGAGAAAGAAATCACTCTTTATTGTAAATACCTTGTAAGTTTTAACACTGTTTATGACTTGAGAATCTAGTCAATCATTTATGTTATTTAAAGTCAAGGCAAGAATTCAAGCGATGCACGTCACGAGTGATCTCATTAAAGAAATTTTAATACTAACATAATTTTTAATCATTAATTACGTTAAAAACAGTAATTCTTGACACCCAGTTATTAAGCTTTTTTTAGAAATAGGTACAGTTTAATGGGGCTTCATGATTCTTAGCAATATTGTCTTATTTATAGAATCGATCTGTGACGTACATCGCTTGAATTTTTGCCTCGACTATACTATTTTATTATTCAAGTTTGCGCTGTGGATTGAGGGTTGAAGTTTATCTTCTATTTTACTTGATTGAAGTTAAACCATTATCGTATATTTAGTTTATTACTTGTATTACCAGGAAGGCAAGTTGAAAGAAAAGACAAAAATCGTTTTTATACATATATTCAGATGTTCGTGGCAAATCGTCAAACTCGGAGGGAATAAAATAGTACTCTCAAGGTACGTTTCAATGCTCCTCAAAGTATGCTCATAAAACAATTTATGGGTTCATGACGTTCGTGATTACATGCCACGTGGCGGAATGTCCCAGCGTAAAACCTTACAACCGAAGCGAGGATTATTCCCCTGATTTGTGAAACACAATGGTGGGTACCAAATTACGGTGGCAGCTACTACAATCACTGTCGAAGAGATGTCGTAGAGTGTAGTAAATACATAACCAACTGAGGGAAATGCATTTAATTGTAGAGCGCAAAAACAATACCAACTAAGGGTATTGTTTCTCGAAATTTCGTAGATAAAGTGATTGTAATGGCCATCACAACAAATCTTGTGGTTGTAAAGTCTTAACACCAGAAAGAATAAACAATCTCCGTACAAAAACCCTCTGGAGCATGCCCGAACAGTACTTACATTGCATTGACCGCAAATAAATAGAATCAGACACCCTTCCACAAAGGCCTTTGTTGAACGTAATGGCCATAAACTTTTAGAATATTGCTAAATAGTTAGGATGACTAGGGCCGTTGACCCAATAACATAATTCAAAGAGCATTTCATACCAACCGTAGAGTAAAATTCAACCCCTGCCAAGAAGCAGAACAATATTAGCTATTAACTGAAGTAAACAAATGAGACTGTGATTTGAAATAACCTGACTAACTTGAAAAGAAAATTATTTGTCGGTTTATCAAATAAAGCAAAAATGAAATGAACAGAACTTTTGAAACTGTTTGTAAACTAATTAATATAAAATAAGTTATGATGCAACTTAAATGAATCTTGAAACAAAAGAACGTTGTTCTCAAACCAGTAAATAAACGTAATATTATATCCTAAATTGCCCTATCTCTGATTGTTTGTCCCCTAACCAAAGAAACTTAATTAAGTTACAAATTAACCTAACCTTACAAGTCTTAAAACTTTTAGATTCCACCGCGGCCGAACACTAGTGAATGTTAAGCTCAGTATGTATAAGTCCACAGATTATATCGTTGCCAGATACATTTAAAAAGGCCTGTAATAATGATGAAATTTAGTTAACTGATTTGGAAAATGGGTAAGGCCGCAGAAAGGGCATTTGAGCCTCACCTGGGCAAATTACAATTTCTTTCGGTAGCCACGTCGTCATCGTGAGGCTGACGCCGCGCTGGGAAACTCCATAGCTGGCAGTCTGCTGCTCTTTCTTCAAAGTAAAAAGCCTCGACACAGCGCGTGTCTTAATAATTAAATCGGTTCTAATTCTCTTGTACTCAAATACAAGGCCTCGATACGGAAAGTATCGGTAATAATTAGATCGGATTTATTGTCTGAAAGTTATTTGTGGCATTCTACGAATATTCTTTCCTATTATTTGGGTTTTCTACCACATGTACTATTATCCTCTTCAAAACAAATCACCGAATCTACAAAATAATAGAATTATTGGAAAAAAAAAAAAAAAAAGAAAGAGCCTCTGCGCCTGTGACGTTTACGCCAAAGGAAAAGTCAGAGGTTATGTTTTGCAAATAATATAAATCGGAATAAACACAAAAATAATGTATTTTGCTGACGTTTCGGAAAGTAATCTCTTTCCGTTTTCAAAGCTATTTTTTGAAGAACTCTTATTTTGCTGTGTATGTCAAATACACAGCTTTAAGATTCTGTTTATGTTATTTCCATAGATACTTACTACTTACACAGAACATAGAACTGATGATATTTTTCAGATAATGTTGAGTTTGTTAAGTTCTTCTTTTAACATTGGTAGCCAGGTTGTACAAATATCTACAGAACAATTCGATACGCACTTATCTTCATTTAATAAGATTATTGCTGATTCTTTAATTTTTCTTTTTTTGGTATCTGTTTCTTTTGTTAAAATTTTTGCCGAGTCCCAGTTTATTCTATGTCCGTTTTCCCAAGCATGTTCACAAATCTTTGATTTCTGAATTTCATTCTTTCTAATGTAGTTCTTGTGCTCATCCAACCTCACACTGAAAGGTCTGGATGACTCACCCACATAACATTTATCACATTATTTCTCTTATTATTTATTTCTCTTGTACGTCCTGATAGAATTTCTGGGGGCTGGGCTTGGTTTCTCCTATGTGGTAGCTTCCTTTTGCAGGTCAAAGGAAAATGACCTTCTGCGGTTTCCTCATCGTTTTTATATGCACGCCTCCCTAGTTAAAACGTGTATGATGCAAATGAATGAGAGTGGCGTTTCGAGATGCATAGTCGGCCTACTTGAAAATGGCATTTGTTACATTTTAGTTATGGGCTCCAATGACTAATAAGGTTCATTATGGCTCTTAACCTCTGTAACATATGTTTAAAAATGTACGAGCTAGCATAGCCTAAACATTGCTTTTAGGACTTTTTTCATTCATTTCTGTACAAAATAAAATTATTTGACTTGAAAACTGAAATATTATGCAAATGCGTATTTTAAATTGATAATGGCCTTTTTAAATTTAAGTCTTTGTGGCTACATTGTAAGATAAAAATGGTCATTGATAAATTTAATAAGGAGTAATTGAATTTTGATAATAAATTAAGAAAATAATTTGAAAACGACTGACCCTGTACGGTGCACTTTAGAACATTTAAAAAAAAATAGCCAAATTGGTCCAGCCGTTCTCACTTACCAACTAACAGCATTTCACTTTTATTTATATGGTCCGATTGTCACGTGATCTTAAGCCCATGGGAGTAACTGGTTTTGGGGTCAGTGCGATACCCGCAAATTAAAATTTAGTGACATTACGAGAAATATTTTGCCACCAACTTTTACTATCTTAGGTGATAATACCTGAATTAAAATATGCAAACAAAATAACAAACAATAAGAAAACTGTAGTCAAATATCTTTCGTGTTGACTTCTTAATATTGTTTTAATCTAATAGGTATGCTAGATGAATGCTAATAGCAAAATCAATTTTAGTTTGCTAAAAAAGTTTTTTTTCCCTTATAAATAAACACTGGGAGGTTACTTGGATACTCGACGTGTGTTTCACTAAGCATGATTTAATCATCATAACCATTAAAAATAGATAATATGAGTAAATTAAATTTCAGAAACTTAAAATGGAAAAGGGTTTATTTTAAGCCAGGTTACATATTGTTACGTGTTTACACCCTCCAGTAAAAGTGTAGGTTCGATAGTTGCAACATGAATTCTAATAGCTCTAGGATAGGAAGCATCAAACCTGCCAGGAAGCGCCATCTCTGGGTTGACTGGCGAACTATCATTCTATTGCTTGCTTCTCTCTACTGGGGGATTAAACTTTTCTTCGTAAGAGGGCATGCGCATAATACAATAATAATTTATTACCTAAGGTTGATACAAACTGTACATGTGGCACGTCAGATATATTTACATTAACAAAAAAGAAAAATGAGTAAAATTACAGTCACTATGGTAAAAAGTGTATAAGTACTGTCATGAGCAGAAAAAAATAGGACAACTTTTTTTTCTAATATAAATGTCTCTATTTGAATATGTAATGAGTAGCCGAAATAAAACAGATATCACTTTTAATTTATTTTTTATTTTAATGCTGTAGTTATTGCTATAGTAAGTGATGGATGGTTAATGAGACAAATTGCACTGCGTTACAACATTAACAAAAATTTGGTGTGTAACATTTTAAGAAAGCGGAGAATAAAAGGACAAAGGATATCCTACTTAATAAGAAACTATCTATTAATATTTCGTTATTGCACCATTTCTATTTATAACTTCTATAGGTCTGTTTGGCATAGAATTAAATAACCTTGTAACGTTCTTACAATTTTCAGTAAACACTCCGTGGATTCCAAATAACTTGCAACAAGAATTTTCACAAACCACTGATTTATTTAATCACTAAAATTACACTAGCAAATACTTAAAAATCACACAACTAATAATAACTTAATCTAATATAATTTCACTACTTTTAAAACACTTAGCACTTTACTTTTCTTCTTAAACTTGTCAACTCTTGTCTAACCTAAAAACTCTCTTGTCTGTTTACTTCATTAAACTGCATACTTCACTCAACTGAACTCTTCTTCTACAAACTGTTTCTGTAACCAGAACCACAGATTACCCAGAACTGTACTGGATATTAAACTGAACTGTTTATCCTTCACTAAACTGTACTGTACTGTTCTCCCATCTGCTGGCTTCACCTCTTTATATACCCACTTGGAATGTCCAGAATATCATTGTAGAACTTTCCACAAATATACTGGAATTCTCTAGAATTTTCTTAGGCACTACTAAATGGTGGTTCGCCAGTTGGCCCACAGATGGCGCCACCCTTCTGGCCAGGGAGTAATTACAACTCTCCTCTCTGTTAGAGGGCAGCACATAACACTGCCCCCTCCTTAAGCCTGAACGTCCCGGTCAGGCATTTCAGATACCCCAGTATACTTTGACAACCTGTCCAGGTGCACGATCTTCATCTTGGACTTCTTTCTACGTTGAATCCTATAAACAACGTCGTTGATCCGAGTGATGACAGAATACGGTCCTTCCCAAGGTGAGCGAGGCTTCGAGAATCCTTCTTCACTCCGCTGTGGGTTATACAGCCAAACCGAGTCCCCCACCTTGAATCCTGCTGAACTGGCATTGCGGTCATATCTAGCCTTCATTCGATCACCACTCCCTGTAGGTGACCTCTTGGCAGCCACATTTGCACAAACCTTGCAACTGCGACACCAAGCCTCTACATCCTGACAGCTATTTACCCAGTAAAATCGCTCCCGTACTCTAGCCAAAGTCTTATTTCTGCTAAAGTGCTCTCTGGATATTCCCTCGTGCACTTCCCGAAGTACTTTTGGTACTCGGCACCTGGGTATCAGCAACCGCATGGTAACTTCTTTCCCATCCGGGCTCTCCCATGCTCTCCGTAATAGGCCATCTATAACCCTAAGTGAATCCCATTGCGCCCATAAAGCCTTCAGTCCAACACTTGTACTGGAAACGTCCTTCCATTCCGGGCGGATTCCTTTTTCTTTCGCCTTCAACATTGGTCCAATTTCATCGTCGTTCAGTTGTTCCTCTCTTAGAACTTTCTTTGACCAGTCCTTCGGAACCTCTATCTTAACTGCCTTCACTTCTGCTATATCCTGCTGCGTTTTTACATTCTCGGCATTCACTTCCTTAGGGCTCCTCTGGCGACAGTACCTCTTGACATGCCCCAATTTGCCGCAATTATAACAGCGGATTACTTTTATCGGACCTCCAGCACTTCGCTGCTGCTTCGGCTCCTGTTTCGGCGGTTGCGGTTCCTGTTTCAGCTCCGGTCGCGAACTTAATTCGTTTAGTAATTGTGCGACCATTTTCTGTATGTCTGTTAACATAACAATCAATCTCATCTTATCAGAGCGACCTTCCTCTTTCTTTGCAGTGTTTACTTCCCCAGGATTCCGTTCTCGACACTGCCGCATCATATGTCCTGGTTTGCTGCACTGATAACACCGAATCACCTTTCTTGGCTGTCCATCGCTCTGTTCTCTTTCCTGCTTCCTTGGAGCATCTGGTTTGTTCATCAACTGGCTTATCATTTTGCGCAGGTCAGCCATCAAAGATTCCATATTTGACTTTTCTAAATGGTTCTCTTCTTCTACTTTCATGGCTCGTACTCTCGGATGTAGAGTCTCTTCATAAGCGGTCTCAACTTCGAGGGCATGGATCAAGGCTTCGCTACCAGTCTTAGCTCGAGTTAATCTAAGGACTCGCCTGATCTCCTCATCTCTTATGCCATCGATGAAAGTATCAACTATTAATTGTTCCTGGAATTCTTTGGGTGCATCCGGGTAAGCCAGGTATGTCAGTCGCTCAACAGCTGCTTCAAAATCTTGTAAACTTTCCCCAGTCTTTTGTGTGCGTGATTTGAGCTGAGTCCTGTATACTTGGGCGAGGTGTTGGTCGCCATATCTTAGATATAGTGCAGCTTCCAAAACTTTAAAATCCCGTTGCTGCGTCACTGGGATACTCTGAAGCAACTCTGAGGCTTGGCCCCTTAATGCTAGCACCAATGCCATAGCTTTGTCTTCGTTACTCCAATTGTTTGCGTATGCCGCTGCCTCAAATTGTCTTTTATAGGTTGACCAAGAAGTTTGACCATCAAAGGAAGGCGGTTGTAATCGAGGACCTGATGATGATAATACCAGCTGGCCTCCTTGTTCTCTTAACAGTCGCTTAAGTCGCTCTACTTCTCCTTCAACTGCACGAAATTTTCCTTTGACTTCAGTTATTTCCTCTTCAACCTTAGTAACTTTTACTTCAACGCCAGTAACTTTTTCTTCGACACCAGTAACTTTTTCTTCAACGTCGGTAACTTTTCCCTTAATGTCACTAATTTCTCCTTCGACGTTACCAACTTTTTGTTCAACTTTATCTACTTTTTCCTTGACTTCATTAGTGGCTGACAGGATAGCATCTTGTTGCACCTGTATAATTTTTCTCAATTCTTCCTTTTCTTCTTGTCGTTTTCTTTCTTGTTCTTCCCTTTCTTCTTGACGTCTTCTTTCTTTTTCTTCTTCACGTCTCACCTGTTCTTCTTTCTCTTCTAGACGTCGTTTTTCTTGTTCTTCTTTATCTTCTTGACGTCGTTTCTCTTGTTCTTCTTTATCTTCTTGACGTCATTTCTCTTGTTCTTCTAGCATCATTTTGCTAAATGCAGCTAACATGTCTTGCATTTGTTTTTCAGCGGCCATGCTTCTTGTTTCCATTCAAAAACTAACAAACAACACTAACAAGTTTTATTTAAAGTCTATGCCAGGTACAAGTAGAATGTTCTATAAATTTTCTCACACTATATGGCACAAATTAGTCTTGTCTAATGTCTATATTACTTTCCAGTTCGACTCACTTCACTATCTCCAGTGGTTTCCAAATAGAACACTATGGAACTTCGTCGAATTCTTCAGAAATTCTGTTGCAATCCCGCTTCCGACACCAATTGTAACGTTCTTACAATTTTCAGTAAACACTCCGTGGATTCCAAATAACTTGCAACAAGAATTTTCACAAACCACTGATTTATTTAATCACTAAAATTACACTAGCAAATACTTAAAAATCACACAACTAATAATAACTTAATCTAATATAATTTCACTACTTTTAAAACACTTAGCACTTTACTTTTCTTCTTAAACTTGTCAACTCTTGTCTAACCTAAAAACTCTCTTGTCTATTTACTTCATTAAACTGCATACTTCACTCAACTGAACTCTTCTTCTACAAACTGTTTCTGTAACCAGAACCACAGATTACCCAGAACTGTACTGGATACTAAACTGAACTGTTTATCCTTCACTAAACTGTACTGTACTGTTCTCCCATCTGCTGGCTTCACCTCTTTATATACCCACTTGGAATGTCCAGAATATCATTGTAGAACTTTCCACAAATATACTGGAATTCTCTAGAATTTTCTTAGGCACTACTAAATGGTGGTTCGCCAGTTGGCCCACAGATGGCGCCACCCTTCTGGCCAGGGAGTAATTACAACTCTCCTCTCTGTTAGAGGGCAGCACATAACAACCTTATACAATAATCTTTAGTAATAATATTTTCCCATGCATTATTTACTATTTCCAGTAATTCTTCGGCATTCCGTGGTCTCACATTTCGTTTTTGGATACTTCTTACGAGTAGTTCCCATATTTCTTCCACAGGGTTAAGATCTGGACTATGACTGGGCCAGTTAAGAACATTGATGTTGTTATCTTGAAACCAGTTAGTTACGGTGTGAGTAGTATGAACGGAACAATTGTCTTGTTAAAATATGAACTCATTATTAGGAAATAATTGTGACACAGAAGGGAGCATACATACTATTGTCTAAAATCCTAATACGTTTCACTATTAAATCGTTCCTCAATATGCCACAAAACACCAGGACCACGTACCGATATCCAAGCCTACATATTGACGGAAAATCTACCACTTTTATCATTGTTAGATATATATTTCTCATCGAATCGAGTATTCGGAGGGCGGTAAACACGAATACAACCGCTGCGTGTTGACTGGAAAACTTTTTTCGTCTGTAAAGATTACGTTGTTCCAAAAATTTACATCATGCGCTAAAAATTCAAGTGCAAATTCTACTCGAGCTTCTTTATGTTCAGCTTTAAGTAAGTATTTCTGTGCTGCTGCATGACAGCGTAGTTCCGATTCTCTTACTCGCCGGCGACCAGTACTACTCAATCCAGGAAAATTTGTTTCTTCAGCAGCCTGAATAACTGAGTAAAATGGATTTTCTACTAAAGCATTTACCAATTGCAAATCTTGTCGTTGAGTTGATATCCTTCGTCACCCTGATCCAGGATTTCTACTAATCCTACCGTTTATTCTCCACCTTCTTAAAATGTTACACACCGAATTTTTGTCAATATTATAACGCAGTGCAATTTGTCTCATTGACCATCCATCTTCTGCTTTAGCAATAACTCCAGATTTAACTAAGTCGCTTATATGTGGCATATTAGTTTTTTGCACACTTGCAATAAATTATGACAACTAACTGATAATGTCACAAAAATTAAAGTTAAATGCACACAACTAGATTTTAGCAAAATACCGTTATAAGATTTGTTCTATTTTTTTTTGCTCACAACCGTACCTACAAATTTGGTTGAGTTGGATATTTCTAGGGCAGTGTTATTTAGGTTGAACATGAGGGACTCTATAGGATTTTTATGTACTCCTGTGAATTCAATACACGATGGTTAGAAAAGCATTAGTCAAAAAATTTCTGCAATACATTATTGACCTTCAGATTTAAGTTTCCATTTGTCTGAGATTATTATAGTAGTATCATCAGCATGAATACTCTACCTTTCTGTATGTGGTAATGTAAGTTGTTTATATAGAATAGAAAAAGTAATGGTCCAAGGACACTACTTTACGGAATGCCAAGCTCTACATCTAGAGGTTGAGAATAGGTTTTTTCAAATTCGATTACTAGTTGTCGCTGAGTTATAAAAGAAGTAATCCAGTCATTAATGCTTGCTCACCAAGCCTATCTATCCAATTTGCATTACAGAAACTTTGGATCAAAGATTCAAATGGCCTAGACAAGTCGAAGAACACTCCCACGAAAACATTTTCATTCTTGTCTAACTTATCAATAATATGTTGGGTAATTTCTGCTGTTGCTGTCTCCGTGGACAAGCCTTCACGGAATTCATGCTGACTAGTAGTTAAAAGCTTATTTTTAATTTTTATTTAAAAAATATGTCAATCTGTTGTGTACCAGCTTTTTTTATTATTTGAGAAAAGGGACTTAACACATTAATCACTATAGTTCATAATAAGACACGGGTCTCCTTTTTTTGAATATTAGGATAGTTTTGCTGTTTTCAACTGATCAGGAAAGCAACCTTCAAATATTGATTTATTTATAATTAGTTAGATTTTGACTAATTTCAATATAGCATTCTTTGACAAGTCGAACTGAAATTCCGTCCAGGCCAGAAGATGCTTTATTCTTCAACTGTAGAATGATGGCTTGTATTTCAGTTTCAGTATAGGGTGTAAAAAACATTGAAAACCGTTTCTAATCAGTCAGGCTGCAACTGTTTGCACTTTGGAAGAACAGTAACTCACAGTTCTTTCACTGAGAGTGCAAAATGTTTTGCGAAACTATTAGCTATTATTTCTTTATCTGTAGTAGCTTTGCCAACTATAACAAAGCAGTAGAGAGCTGCGGAGGTTTTCTTCCGATCTAATTTGTCATTCACAATCTCCCACAATTCCTTTGCTTTATTATTGCGCTGTTTATTAAATTTGAGTAATATTTTTTCCTTCCACAATTTTCTTGTTGAATTGTCTTTTTAAATTTTTGTACAGATCATGAATATTCCCATCAGGTGAATTTTTCCTATACCAATTTAAGTATTTTAAGTGTTGAGCTTCATCAAGCATTTCTCTAGTAAATTTAATTTTTTTGTGCTTATTGTTGTGGTTTGTAGTTTTTTTACGAAAAATTTGGAAACACCACTGAAAGTGAATCCAGAATATTTCAAAAACTTGATTTGTATTTACCGAGAAGAAAGTTTATAATAAGAAATTTAATTATAATAAAGCATGACACACAGAAACCTGACATCGGTAAAATAAACAGTACTCAGTTGGTTTTCAGTAAAATTCAAGGAAAAATTCAAATTTATTTATGGATAATGAAGGGTTATAACATGCCAAAAAGAGATTATTGAGCGTAAAAAATACTATCCGTCAAGAGACAACTGTTTTCTTGGATACAATTTCCAAGTTGTTTTTAAAAATCTTTCTTCACTGCCCAACATCGCAACATTATATGTTGTTCGATCAAACCAATTTCTTGCCTGATGAAATCTTTCAAGCCATTTGATGTGTAAGGTTTGTGTGTATAAACCTTTGATTCTGGCTGCAAAAAGGTCCAGGTTATTTCTATGTAGCGAGCCGAGTTAACAGTGACCACAGTCCTGCTTTGTTAAAAAAAATAAGGCCCAAAAGGGGCAACTCCATACCAAATTATAACACAATAACTGAATAGAGATTTTTGGAGTGAGTAACATTTCAATTTTTATTCATTCTTGACATGGCATACACTAAGCTAAAGAATGCTGCCAACCTTGTCACTCTCTGCTGACTACCTGCCGTGTGTACTACTAATTCAAAATATGTAAGATTGCCATGTGACACCTGATACTTATAAAGGAAAACTAATCTAGTGGGCTTATAGGTTCTTAAATGATTTCTGAGGTTAGAATGAACCATACCAAATGTCTTTTGACTGAAGCTGAAAAAGTCATAGCACATAGCAGATGTTGGATTACAGGAAGGAATATTTCATCAATAATGAAAACATTTGAGATTTTTATACTTTTAAGAATGTCTTCCTCAAACAATATCGCTAAAAGGTTCAGATTTTACTGGCAATTTAATTATTAATGGTAATATATAGTCTAGCTCAGATTTACAGTGCACTCAAAAAATGCCACAAAAACTTTACGACCTCATTATTATCGTCATTGGACCATTCGGCCTGGTGTCGTCAAACAAACCGACACACATTAAAAGCCTATAAAGGTAAGCGAGTCAATTTGCGACCGAAATAGTACAGACCCATACTTAAAATTCGTGTACCGGGTGTCAACGCATCATGGTGGATCCTCTTTTTTTTTTTTCCTTATTTTTAAGAATATCGGCATGAAACTTGGTAGATGTATTATGTGACCAAGAAGACACTTTGTGGCATAACCTCTTTCCCACATCCGGTTTCACCGGAAAATGACCCCAACTTTGGATTTTTAAATGGAACGCCCTGTATATTATTATATTTTTGGAATCCTTGAAAAATTCTGAGTACAGTGATGCTCCATAAGTGACACTTCGATTCCGTGAAAAAGATTTGACTTAAAATTTAAACAAAAGCAAAAAAAATTGAAATAAGAAAAAATTGTTTTCGGCACATCCAAGGGTTCCTTAGAACATCTGCTATTTTATGGTAGTACTGACATCACATCAGTCCATTGCAAGCAATTTTTTCTGGTCATGGCACTCTAGATGTACCAACAAATTTCGAAATTTCGCTCATCAAAGATGGGCAGCACAGTTGTGTACATGTAGCGTCAGCTACAAGGGGATCGGTGGGCGAACATTTTTTGAAAGATCAAAATTACTGTGATTTTCAACTACTCAAATGCCATGCTTGAGTGATCTGTTGAAAGTAAATGTATAGCAGAGAGATCTTAATAATTGGTAAACGATAGTTACAAAGTTCATGTGTCTATGAGGGGGCCCGGGCCCCTATGCGCCCCCCTCCTCCCCCCTAGGAACTGCGTCTATCGCTGACTAAAAAGTTATTATTGTTCAAAGTTAGCCTATTCTAGTAGTGAAAAATTACTTTTTTATGCATGATTTTAGCTAACTGTAACTCCCTCAAGTTTATTGCAGACATGAGTTACTTTTTCAGCCAACTCTACCTTTAGTGATGTGCTTTGGTAAATCGTTCACATATAGTGCAAACAGCAAATGTTCTAACACAAAACCCTGTGGAACTCCCATCTGATTTTGTATTGTTATATTTAACCAACAATTTTCTATTGGACATTGTGATTTTGAATAAGAATAAATGAATGCCGCTGTAAACTAGTTTTTTATATCTTGTGTATAATTTAATTTCCAGTTGATCGACCAACATGAATTTGATGGGTTAAAAACAACCCTAAATTATATTTTAGATGTATTAATTGTATAAATCTTGGTATCTCCCTTAATTATACTATTTTTATTATTAAATTTCAGTGTCGCAGGGCCATTACCAAGGCCCAGGAGACTTACCCATGCCATCGGCAAAAGAACAAACACTGATATGGCAGCAAAATTCTTATATGGGTGACTCTGGAATCCATTCTGGAGCTGCCACCCAAGTTCCTTCACTCTCTGGCAAAGAAGATGAAGAGATGGATCTGTTTGACCTTGACCAAGGTTATCAGGGCTTCACCCAAGACCAGGTTGATGAGATGAATAATCAATTGAATCAGACTCGCTCGCAGAGAGTTCGAGCTGCTATGTTCCCGGAAACACTGGAGGAAGGTAAGTTATATTTTAGTATTCTATTGTAATTTTCGTCATAATTTTGGAGCTAATTGCTTCATCAAGAAACTGTTTGAAATTTCTAAGGTATTGAAATTCCATCCACCCAATTCGATCCAACCCATCAAACTGCTGTGCAACGATTGGCTGAGCCTAGCCAAATGCTGAAACACGCTGTGGTTAATCTTATTAACTACCAAGATGATGCTGATTTAGCCACCAGAGCGATCCCAGAGTTGATTAAACTTTTAAATGACGAAGACCAAGTAGTTGTTTCTCAGGCAGCTATGATGGTCCATCAGTTATCGAAGAAAGAGGCTTCTAGACATGCCATCATGAATAGTCCACAAATGGTTGCGGCTTTAGTCAGAGCTATTTCCAATTCCAATGACTTGGAAACTACCAAAGGCGCTGTCGGCACTTTACACAAGTTGTCCCACCATCGTCAAGGTCTGTTGGCCATTTTTAAAAGTGGTGGCATTCCTGCTTTAGTGAAGTTGCTTAGCTCGCCAGTGGAGAGTGTCTTGTTTTATGCCATTACGACTTTACATAATTTATTATTGCACCAGGACGGTTCTAAAATGGCCGTGCGATTGGCTGGTGGATTACAGAAAATGGTGGCGTTGTTGCAAAGAAACAACGTAAAGTTTTTGGCAATAGTGACGGACTGCCTGCAGATATTGGCTTATGGAAATCAGGAAAGTAAATTGATCATTCTTGCTTCCCAAGGACCTATTGAACTGGTGAGGATTATGAGGTCATATGATTACGAGAAGCTCTTGTGGACTACATCACGTGTTTTAAAGGTATGTTTGATGTCAGACCCTTTGTGAAGCATTTATAAATCTCTTTTGTTTTATACAGGTTCTGTCGGTTTGTTCAAGCAACAAACCTGCAATCGTAGAGGCTGGTGGTATGCAGGCTTTGGCCATGCATTTGGGGAATCCAAGTCAGCGGTTGGTCCAAAATTGTCTCTGGACACTTCGTAACCTGTCAGATGCAGCCACTAAAGTTGACGGATTGGAAAGTTTATTGCAGTCATTGGTTCAGGTTAGTTTATAAAATATAAAATCGTGATTTTTATATTTTCAAGTTTAAATGTTATAAAAAAAAATGCAAACTTTATTATTAAACATTTTTATTTGCAAAAATGAAACTTTAAAAACCGTTTATTCAAAGGCTTAAAACATTAAGTTAAGGCCAAGAACCGAGTATATCTGGTCGTCTAATAATCCTCAGAAAATAATACAAATAAGAGTTTCGTACTTGGTAAATAACTATCTTTTACATAAAACAGATTGGGATATTACTTACACTACTGATCCAATAAATGTTGATGTAGTCTTTAATAAATTGTTTGAAATTTTACTGAAGAAATTAGATGGTTTGTTTCCTGTGATAATTAAAAAAATCACTAACGACTATTAATCCAGGCAATGGGTACAAAAAAGGGGGGGTTGACATGCCATATTACTAAGATATTACAATGTAAAGAGGCATAGTCAGTTGCTAAAACTTGGTTTGCCTCAAATGAGTTCTCATTAAATGAAACTAAAACAGTAAAGATGATTTCATCCACGCGTGATATCAGTGATGTTGTAAACAACCCTGTTAGCACCAAATTTTTGGGTGTATTTCTAAACCCGACTTTAAAATAGGATGCTCATGTTAACTATATATCATATATTCTGACGAAAAATATCTATGCCCTACGGCAACTTTCAAATTCCTTTTCGAAAGAAGTACTTAGATCAGCCTACTTTGCTCTATGCCACTCTAGATTGTCATATGCCATTCTTTCATGGGGGCATGCTACAGAAAAACGAAGACTTTTTGGTCTACAGAGGAAGGCTGTCAGAAATGTAGGTGGGGCTGGGTATCACGATGACACTAAAGTTTTGTATACACACCTAAAAATTTTAACTTTTCCGAGTATCTATGCACTACAATGTTTACTATATATTCATAACCACCTAAAAAATTTCCATACACATGCTGATATTCATGATTACCACACACGAAATAGAAACAATCTATACACGGATACACCCGATTATCTCGAGGCCAAACGGGTACCTCCTATCATGGTGTTATGTGAAATTACTTTCCCCAACAAATTTCAAAAACAAAATAAAGGAGTTTCTCCTAAAGACTGCCTATTTCTCAGTGGATGAAATAATGAGAGATTTAAAAAATAGGTAGGCCATTTTATACTTTGTATTTTAGATTTTTGTGATCTACTTTATATACTGTTTGACTTGTGCATGTATTTTTATACTTTTAGCATCAATAAATTTCTATTTCTATTTAAAAGGTCAGACAGAAATGAAATTTGGTAGGACGGTAGACATAGCCCTACTAATAGTACACCTAAGTTTGCGACCTCGGGGGGATGCCGCTCGAGGGGTGGGGGGTGGGAAACTGTGCATCACCTCATTTTTTGAGGAATAGCGCCATTATTTGGAGTGATATCGAAAAAGATGTTCAAAAAAAATGTAGATTACAAAATTCTGCATCTTTTTGATTTATTCATATAATGTTTGTGACCAATAGTTTTCAAGATACAGCACACCAAAGTTCAGGGGTTGATTTGCAATTTTCAACAAAATCTCATTTTCATCGTCGATTACTACGAAGGTCGACTGCAAACAATTCCCCAATATTTTTTTTATGAAAGAGTAATATTTTGTGAGTCTGATGATGCCTCATTTGTAAGATTTGGTTGTATACATCGAAATATATGATTTTTTGAAGCGCACCGCGACCTACTCAAATATGTGGATTTTTTAATTATCCATATCTAAGGTCGATATATGTTCATATATTTTTGTATAATCGACAAATATATTATATTCTTGCATACATGACATAAATATATTATTTTCAACTCGTTTCTACACCACCCTTGGGGTATAGTTGACCGTGCGTTTTTTATGTGGTATCCCCGATAGGTCTAATCTACAGGCGAAATCGAGGTTTAATTCACTTTGCATCGCTTACGATGATGCAAACTAGACTCGCTTTCATTCTCGTCATCTTCAGGCATCAATTTTGAAGTAAGAACATTTTCTGCAGCGTCGTTTTCGTCATTCAAAAGTTGGTCGGGAATATTTTCACAGGACATCCCATAGCAGTGCAAGCACAGTAAGCAGCATTTTAACCCTACTTTACGGCAACCACAAGCTGCTCCACATCCTTTCTGGCATCTGCACGAAATGCTCTTTTAAGAAGGACCTCTGGATCCGGTTCCTTTGTGATCCGTATTGGGTCTAGTCCTGTGCTTGTTATCCTCCATCTGTGTTCTTCGGGAGCCTTCTGCACACCCCGCCAACTCCGTACTTGACAATAAGTATGCAGTGAATGTTGTTGGCAAACGTCTGATGTTGGTGGCAACGCGGCGAAATTGATTGAATTTTTCGAGACAGCCCGCACAAAGATCTTATAGATAGATAACTTCATTAATCTGAGAAAACAGCACCGTTTATAGACAAGTCATTGGCACAAAATACAATACATTAATAAATAGGAATTTAAAATAATAAAAGGGATTAAAATATACAAGCAATAAAAGCAATAAAAGTTGTAAATTAAAATTACACATTTAAAACAGTGTTACAAAACAAATAAAAATCATATCTATTATAGAGACAGGCACTAATTCAAAATTTCCTAAGATCATGTTTAAATTTTTTTATGCTGAGCATTTTCACTATTGCTACGTCAAATTTTAAAACTGCAATCTGACGTACCTAGTTGGTCGTCGTCTGTTGACTAACGGTATTTGCCGGCCGACTGACAGTGGAGATGGTCGGGGTTCTAAACTTCTTTGATGTATCAGGGCGCCAAGTAAATTTTTTTTAATTCAAATACCAGCTCAAGTACAATGTAACCTTAAATTTACTAAATAAATTACTTAGCGAGACGATAATGAAAAATTCAAATTCAGTTTTATCTTTTAATGACAATAAACGAAGAAGGTTATATATAACATTCAACAGTACAATAAAGTAGGGGATGGTATAGCAGACAAATTCAGCACTAAAAAAAAATGTATCTAACTGGGCATACGCATCTTACGTAAGTGCTTAAACCCCCAACAAATATCATAGATGTTTTAATTAATTAACAGAATATTTTCCTAGAACGTTTAACAAAATTTAAAAAAATATATATACATACAGTGGTGAAATTTTTTAAAGCAAAATATACAATATATTAAAAAAAAATCAATATATAGATGGCGCAAGAAGGATACAAATTTGCAGGCAGCAGGGCTTCAGCTTCGGCTCAAACTTAAGGAATGGGCAACTCCCAGCCTATCAATTAACCCAGAAAATGGATGGCTCCTCCACAAAAAAAGAAATTCCAGTCCAGCAAGGAGAAATAACATAAGCACGTGTAGACCAGTGGAAGAAAAAAAGTTATTCGTATCAGGGGAGACAAAAAAAAGTAGGAAAAACTACGAAATCCTAGGCGAAACCATAGGTGGAAAAAAAAACCTAAAAATAAATTTTTACCATTGAACAATTTACTACAAGTAAAATTTTGCTAGTTTGAATATAAAAATAAAATAATTACCTCGTTTCGCAGGGTTTTCTTAGAAAAATGTTGTTGACTGACCTTGGATGTCCTTGGTCTCGTGTAATTTGGCAAAAATGGCTTTTACATATAGATCCTTCCAATGAAGACAATCGATTTCCAATACCATAAAAATATGCACTTGTCCAAACATAAATGGATAATCGAAAAATGTAACGTTGTGAATATATCCCAGAATGGTGAAATTACTCGTTTCAAAATCGCAAAGAGCACGTAAAATACCAATTAATAATTGCCAAACGTTCAAGCGAACTTACATGTGAAAAGTGACAGAATACCGGAAAACGAAAACTAAGCCAAAACCACAACTATCAGAAAGAAATAAATCTGTGTTACCGATCGTCACTACGGTTATAGGAATCTACCTATAAACTAATTAAAAGTTATTGGTTGCCTAGCTTATAAGAATTACGGAAATAGAAGCCTAAGTATATGCAACACGCTACACAATAAAATGTATAATGCCATGCCTACACCTAAGTGCAACAGATTCCTTACAATTGCGGGTTCATATAGACAACTAAATAATAAATATTACGCGTGACGACGGATAACATGAATTCGTTAGACATTAAATGTAAGAGATAAAGTAATGATTTAGAGATTTTTTTTATAATGACGTTTAAATGTTAAATTGAACTGTAACACTATATCGCAGAGAATCTAAGCAATTATGTTTACTCCCTGCGCCAATGCCATACTGGATAAATAAAAAAAAATCTCCAGCAGCTACTTCCGTTAAATCTGCATTGGGGTCTTCAACTACCTGAACTGCTTCATTTAAGCTCTGGTTCTTCGCTAGGGTATTGAGACCCCGGATGTTTCCCTGATTAAATAGAGCCGATGTAGTGTCTCAGCCACTGAAAGCATGCACAAACAAGATCGCTATATCAAAAACTCTGGGGCGAATAGAACTCTTCCTCCTTATTCCCCCTAGTTGGTTTTTGCAAATAAACATTTGGGAGATCTCTTACCCCAGCGGTCAACACGAGCACATTTCGATGGCAGTCTGTCTGAAAATTAGTTAATTTAAAACTACAAGATATGAAGATTGGCTGTTTTTTAATTTAAATTAACTAATTTTGCAAACAACTGAAATTATTGAGTGAAAATTCATATCATTATACCTATCATAGTTCTACTTAGGTAGTCTTCTACTTGTTCTTTACCAATATATGTACTAAAAAAAAAAGTTATGGCCAAAAATTATAAATATTTCCTTATCGGATCTCTCTTAGATATTAAGGTAGGCATTCGAGGAATTCTTTTAAAGTGGATCATGTCTTATCTAATAGGCTGGTCTCTTCATATAAAAATCAATTAAGATAGTTCAGATGAACATGAAGTTAGCCTTGGAGTCCCGCAGGGCTCGGTACTGGGACCTTCGATTTTCTTGCTTTTTGTAAATGACTTACCATCATTCATGTCAAAAAGCAATATTAATACATTTGCTGATGACAACTCATTTGGCATATCTGCACCGAACCTTCCAGAGCTTCTTGATAGTGCTAAGCAGGTTATGACGCAATTTGGGTAATATTGTAGCTTAAATAATCTGATATTAAACATTGCGAACACTATATGCATGTATTTCTCACAAAGAAAATCGCTGCCTTATAATACCCAGATAAAATTTAACAACATGGTTCTACCATTTAGCTCAAACGTCAAAACTAAGTTGGGACATGCAAATTGATGAAGTGTGCAAAAACTTAACTAAGCGTACTACTGCGGGTTTTTGTCTGCCAAATCCGTATAATTACCATCTATATCTATTTTCTCTTTGAAGAAGTATATTAAAATTAACATACATCTATCTATTTAAAAGAAATGCTGGTTTTCATAATTATAACACTCACTATAATGACTTACCGGCTCTAGCTCATCATAATACTGCTCTCTTTAAAAAGTCACCTTACTACTCGGGTAATTACCTAACGAGATTAGAAACATCGATAATTTTAACAAATATAAAAAATATAATCTTAAGAAAGTTTTTACTTATTAAATGTTTTTATTCTTATAATGAATTTTAACTTCTTTATAATATCTCATGTAGAATCATATACTTTCTTTTTCTTGTTGACGTTCACATCTGCATTGTAGCAGCTTAAGCGATTATAATATAAATAAATAAATATCAATTTTCTAGGACAGGTTTTGAAATCTCCTTGTTAATTTTTCTATCACTTCGTATGTTGTGGGGTTTTTACTTATCAGCTTGATAATTTTTACATGTTTCATCTTAAGAAAATGTGTTAAATACTTTGAGCCAAGTTCTAATTATTTATAGGTATCCATAATTATTTATTTATTTCTCAGGTCCTTGCTTCATCAGATGTGAACGTTGTCACGTGTGCTGCTGGTATCCTATCTAACCTTACCTGCAACAATCAACGCAACAAAGTGACAGTCTGCCAGGTTGGCGGAGTAGATGCTCTAGTACGCACCATTGTGAGTGCCGGAGATCGCGAGGAAATAACGGAACCTGCTGTCTGTGCTCTCCGACACCTAACATCCAGGCATGTGGAATCCGAAATGGCCCAAAACGCAGTCCGTTTGAATTATGGCATCCAGGTCATAGTTAAACTACTGAATCCACCATCACGTTGGCCATTGGTCAAAGCCGTTATTGGATTAATAAGAAACTTAGCTCTGTGTCCTGCTAATCATGCTCCGTTGAGAGAACATGGTGCTATCCATCATTTGGTGCAATTATTAATGAGGGCCTTCCAGGACACACAGAGGGTAAGAATTTATTTTTGTTGTTAGTTGATGTATGAAATATAAAAAAATATACAGAGCTAGCGAGAGATGTGTTTCGCGTAATGTGTATTGTATATAATATTTTCATAGTTATCGCAGTAATAACTGAACAAAAATGAGTTGATGAGCAAATCACTTACCCCAACTCTTAGTCTTGATCATCCTAGGCAATTTGATCGACATCAGTTCTAAACATGCGAATTCGACCTGAATATTCATTTTTTTGCACGTCTTCCTAACCCTTGTAGATCTTTTGTGCCATTTGAGCACTTGGATGAATGAATTTAAATAATATTTATTACTTCATATTAAACATTATACGTACCAAACAATTCAAGATTTCTCTATTTCTTTTCTATAATACAGGCTAGGGCAATGATGCGTCTGACTTCGATAGTTCGAGTTCTAAGATAGCTAGAAATTTTTTTAAAATACAAGTAAACTAGGGATCGTCCACAAATTATGTAACGCGAAATTCGCCAATTTTTTAACCCTCCCTCCCCCCACCAAAACCTAACCACACCTACGTCTGATTCATGTATCTATCGGACTAGTGAGTCAGAACTGCTAACTTTCCCCAGTAAATTGCATGCGAGTTGTAAAATCAAAACTTGAACATTAATAAATTTGTTACTTCTGACGATTCTAAAATCGTTATGTAATGTAAACCTTGACCCCCACCTCCCTCCACGCAACAGGACCGTAACGCCAAGCTGAACTCCCCTTCCCCTATATTGCGTTACATAATTTATGGATGACCCCTTACAGAAAAAAGTCTATAACTGAAAAATATTTTCTAAAAAAAAATTAAGAATGACATAGCTTGGAGTTTTAAGACTTATATCTAAGGCTTATTGTATAGATCATAAACTTTTACTTTACAAGTTGGAGAAGTATGGTGTACGAGGTAATTCACTGGAGTGGTTTTGGTTATACCTTTCAAATAGAAAACAAAAAGTGACTTATCATTAAAGATGGCCAAGTTACTAAGTCAGAATTTCACTACATATTATGTGGAGTACCTCAAGAAAGTATTCTGGGGCTGACACTTTTATAACTTTCATAAATGACAGCAAATATAGTAACTTTAGAAGATACGTCCATAACAAACTATATAGATGATGCTAACTTGCTAGTATCGGCTACAACATTTAATCTGAGACAGCTCAGGTGCTATTTTAATCTCATTTTGAAATTTCTATAAGTTTTACCTATGTATACACTTTTAGAACTTCAGACATTTTTTTTACGTTGCGGAACACCTCTTAAATGATAATCACAATTTTGATTTAGGAACTAGTTTTACATTTAGTGAGTAAAGGGAATTTACTCAATAACTTAGAGTCATTAGAAATTCTTAGACACTCTAAATCTAATAATGTTAGATCACTTACCATCCAGTTACAATTCAATTCTACATGTATTTTCTCTGTTTCATTTTGAAATTAGTTTATTGTCTTTTATTTACATTATGCTCCATAGAGTCCTTGCCTCGCTTTTTTCATATTTTTTAGCTTTATTTTAATATTTTGTCGTAGATAAATATTTTAAAATTTACTCTTTATTAATGATTTTATTTTAATTGTATACTTTCTATTACATACTTATATATCCGTGATTTATATTTCCTATTTATAATCCATAATTGTGTCCAACAAAGGTCTCATGTGAGTGGCATTCCGAGCTCATCTATTGAATACAACATTTAGTTTTGGTTCTTTGTTGTCTTTCTTAACTATTTTTAATTTGTTAATGTTTTTTTTTTTTTGGCATTGTACTATATTTTTATTCTATGGACAAGTTTTTTTAGTCTTGTGTAACGTAAGTTATTATATTCTAAATTTTAAATTACTCTTTTCTATAATGAGTATCTTATTTAAAAACATTTTTATATTATTTTAGTCTTGATGCCTGAAGATGTGGTACTCAACGTACATTATACCACGAAACTGGTAGCAAAACATAGAGTTAAAGGACCTTTATTTTTCTAATTTCCAGTCTATGAAATATGAACTCGCACGGGTATCGCTTCCCCCATTTAATATTCAATTTGTCCAAAAGTGTCACAATTTTAACATGTTAATTTTAAATCTTTTCATCAGAGGACCAGCGTTGCCAGCGGCGGAAGTCAACAACCGGGTACATACGCCGATGGTGTGAGGATGGAAGAAATTGTCGAGGGCACGGTGGGGGCATTGCATATTCTAGCGAGGGAATCCCACAATCGTGCAATCATTAGACAGCAGATGGTTATACCCATATTCGTGCAATTGTTGTTTAACGACATTGAAAATATTCAGCGTGTAGCAGCTGGAGTTCTTTGCGAGCTGGCTGCTGACAAAGAGGGTGCGGAAATGATAGAGCAAGAAGGTGCAACTGCGCCACTTACAGAACTACTTCATTCCAGAAATGAAGGTAGGTATAATTTTTCATGGTGTACTAGGAGCATAGAGTTAGAATAGACTTGGTAAGAATGTAAATAAACTATTTGGATAAACCTCCAAATGTTTGCGCCTCGGAGTAGACAATGTCCCCTCCTCGTTTTCGAAGGTGCTGAATCGATTATCATGGTCAAACCAATTTTTCCACCTTGGCAACCCCCACAAAATGATCAGAAACCACCTCCAAAGTCCCCTTTTACGTGAATCCTTTTATTTTTGCCCAGTTTTTTGACTAATTATTGTTCCCTCGAGTAGAACGGAACTGGATCGTCCCTCGAAGGATTTAATCTCGGCCAACCCTTGTAGCGGTGGAAGGAAAATTGATATTTGTTTTTGTGCGAAAAAAGTTGATATTTTATAGGAGGCGTTTCTTTGAGGAAGGTGGTAGGTAACCAGGGTTGTGTAACCACCCCCAGGAGTTGTTTTCATCCTTCAAGAGGGTAGAATTTTTTCTTACCTATAATTGAAAAATAGTATAAAAAATATGTTTATTAAAGTGCTTTTATAAATTGATTTTCCACCCCTTTGAAGGCCGAAAACAACCCACGGGGCCGATTACACAACCCTTGTCACCTACAACCTTCCTCAAGGAAACACCTATGTAATATCAATTTTTTTCCTCACAAAGACAAATATCAATTTTTTACCCCCACAAGGGTTGGAAGCCTGGGCTAGGCTGAGGTCAAATCACTCGAGGGACCTTCCATTCTACTCGAGGGAACAACAATTAGTCGAAAAACTGGGGAAAATAAATGGCTTCATGGAAAAGGGGACTCTGGTTTTGGCCAATTTAAGAGGGTTGCCGAGGTGGAAAAATTGGTTTGACCCTAGGAATCGATTTAGCACTGTCGAAAATGGAGGGAGGGCACTGTCTAATCTGAGGCGCAAACATTCGGTAATTTCGTCATAAATCCTGATCGTTTAAATGGACTATTTTAATAAATGCAGATTTTCAATAAAATTAATTAGTGTAAGGGTTATATGTGAATATTTGTAGATTGTTTTATGGGGTTGTTTGTCTTCGAATAGCCTTACTTCACTTCGACCTAAAAGATCTTTCGTGATTTACCCTACATATAAGGGTTATATGTGAATATTTAAATAAAACAAAACGTATCTAACTAAATATATATTTATTGTCCTTTAAATAACATGATTTTATTGTTCTTATGTCTAATGCATTTTATTTTTACTTAAATAGAACAGCCTAACATTTGCATATTTATTTGGTACTGCTTTTATTAATAAACCCTATGGCTGTCCAAGGGCGACTGGTCAAAAGAAAAATTTGAAAATACATTTTTCTAAATTTAATTAAATGAATTTTTTTAACACGGCTCTGTGTTGTTTATGGTATATACTAACCTACGAAATGTTATCCTGGTGGTTTTCTTTTTATTAGCACCTTCTTTAGAAGAACAACTTGTTCAGGCACATGATACCATTGTTCTTTTGGTAAAAAAAAACTTCACAAATTACCGATAACAAGTAAAAATTAGCAAATTACAAACTGTCGTTTGACAGAAATGTGGTAACAATATGGCGGAGTGATTACTACATTTGACTATGTGACTGCTTCTCCTGTCTATTCTAACTCTATAACTAGGAGTGTCAGTTGTGAGGTTAGTTTTAAACATGTTGGTCTTTTAAATTTTTGAATCATATAAATATTGATTGCTGAGTAATTTACTTCTTAGTTAGTTAGTTGATCATATAGATGATTGTCTAGTGTTTTTCAGGATAATTTTATGGCTCAATTCATAGGGCATCATTTAAAAAAAAATTATCGATATGTGAAATGTCAAAGAAAATGTATTTATTACTTACAAATAGAGCAATCTGATGTTACTAATTGATATGTTTTGGTATTCTTGCAAATGCAAGGCAGAAGAAAAGTTATACATTTTATGCATTTCTTTTGAGATACACTATATATTTTTTGGTAGCATCAGTAGTAACTAACAAACCATTCAGTAACTTATCAGTTAATAACCGAAAATGGAAGTGTTACCAAGCCTATGCTTTAATAATGATAAAATCAGCCCATAATTTTTTGTATGTAGGCGTCGCTACCTACGCTGCTGCAGTGCTGTTTAGGATGAGTGAAGACAAACCGCAAGACTACAAAAAACGGCTGTCCATGGAGTTAACAAACTCATTGTTCCGAGAAGAGAACCTTTGGAACCCTGACTTGGGCATGGGGGCTGATCTACAGGTATGAATTTTCCATCAGGTTTTGGTCTGATAGTTAGAAAAAGCATTTTGAGACAAAACTAGTTTGAAATTCTTTATATATGAGAAACAAGAAAATGTATAAAATGAAATATTTTCATGTTCTTTTAGGTTTTGATATAAAATTTTTAAAAATCTGTGTGTGCTTAGGGTCTGTATAAATTGTTTGACTCTTAACCTGATATTGAGAGATTTGATAAAGAAAATGTCGATAGGTGTTGAAAATTGGCAAGGCTTAGTTGATCCATTGCTTTCTTTTCTTAAAAAAAAAAATTTACTGCAATTAACTCAACTTTAAAACAAATTTATTATCGTTTTTAGGCCAAAAACTATTATTACTAGAACATTTTTTTGCCTTATACAGAATATATCTGTCTGGTTTTTTCTCTTAGATTGTAGTTCTAATGTAGGACGAAGTGTATGCAGCTATCCACCATTTTGTGTTCTTACACTTTTTCAAAAAAAATCTCCCGAGTTCCCGAATGAATTCCCGACTCAATCTTCTTTTAGATACTCAAATAATGAGTTTAAGCAAAAAGAATACCAATCTTAAGTTATTTCCCTTTTCCCTACAAAAATACTACTAGGGTGTCAATTTTTGGGTACATGTGATGCAATGATTTAGTAGTTGGCGCAATTCTATCACACAACTTTCCCATGAATGTTAAATTGTGTAAATGTGTATTCTCGGCCAGATGCGACAAGAGATGCACCATAAAATCCGAAATAGCTCTTTTTCTTTTTTTTACCTATCATTGTGGTTATGATTACCTTCGGAAATCAACATTTTAGTTAGTATTGTCACAATCGTTTCAAATACAGAAAAGTAACTTTTGTTCGGCTCTTATTAATAGGTCAAAATTCATGAGGTTTTTTTAAATTGTAGATTTTGAAAAGTTCTTCCACTTGTATATTTCATTTTGTTTAGATGGAAATGAAGTGAAATAAAGGATGGTAAGAGAAAAAGCATTCTTGAAAATTATAAAATATGTATTTTTTTTAAATAACGTTTTTCTTTAAAAAAGAAAAAATGCGCATTGCCTCCTTGATATTTGACGAAGGATCCAAAATTATCCATCTGCGATTTTTGACTGTTTTATTTGACTTACAGGCGTCCATGTTGTATTTGTTCGATTTGCATAGATGCGCTATATTATCACCAACTTTGGTGAAATCGCATCCTCATATTGCAAAGATATTACAATTTAAATTTTTTTACCATTCTTGCGATTTTTTTATTTTTCTCGAGATAGCAGAATTAGGTGTAAAAGTCATCACTAAATGTTGCCACCAAACATAATCAATCATAATAATAAATGGAAATACAGTGTTTAGGAAACAACTGCCAAGAATACACAATTTTACTGTATGGTATATTTTCATTGGGAACGTCCACAACTGGAGAATAGGAGAATAGAGGCCTTAATAACTGAAATATAATGCTAATATGCTGAGTGTAACAGGATCATGGTATACCCCCCTTTTCTCCTTTAGTTTTGAAGATAATTGATTGAAAGTTAGGATATACTTCATACACAATAAGCGGCACTTTTTGACATACAATTTTTTTTTTTTTCACTTAACTTTCGATTTTTTAAATGGACCACCCTGTATATTATTGCATTTTTGAAATGTGCATAATTTTCTGAATCCAACGATGCCAAATAAGTGACATTTCAAACATCCATTTTTCTATAATATAATTTTTAGTTTCCATTTAAGTGTGCCATGACGGTTCCGATTTATTCTAAATGACCCGTGTAATGCTACAAAAATCGAAATCCCATTAAAAACACTAAATTACGTGATTTATTCACCAAAATTGTTTTTGGGGCAAAACTCAATTTTTTCAAATGAAACTATATCGGTACCGCGGTACCATTTATTAGTACTATTATTAAGGAATTTATTCATATGTCGTATTAAAATGTGCGATAAATACAAACAAAATTACAGCTAAGAGAAAATACAATTTTGTTCTAATTAAATGTTAAGAAGTAACTAAGGTGGGTGTGCAAACAATGAAATATTTAGCTTGTCACATTTGTTGGTTTAACGGTGTTTTTATTGTGTCTTTAAAAATTGTTTAAAATTCTTGTTGTGTTCAAAATTTATACAAGAGATGAAAAAGTGGACATGTTAAAGAAATGCAGTTGCGGCTACCGACCTTTATGCCCAACAATATCCTAATAGACAATGTCCAGCGAAAAATTATTTTAAACATGTTGAAAACTAATTCCGAAGAGAGCCCAACAATGATCCCGAAGAAAACTTCATTATTGACGAAGGAACGGAAATTAATGTTTTGGCTTGAATAGAAGTTGATAAGACTGTTTCTTTAAGGCATGTTGAGTTTGAATTGGACATCAGTCACCAAACAGTAAGCCAAAATTTACACAAATACCATTATAAATCTTTTAAATACCAATTGCACCAGCATTTGTACGAAAGTGATTACGAATGTATTATGATGGACTATTGCAATTGGATTTTGTACAATAACGTGCAGCCAAACAATGATTTTTTGTTACTGATTTTATTTTCGGACGAGTCTAGGTTTACAAATTTGAGATTATTTAAGCGACAAAATCCAAGAAAATCAAAATTTATTACGGGAGGGGTTTGGTTTCAATGTTTGGCTTGGAATAATCGGTAGTAGAATCATTGATCCAATAATATTTGAAGGACCTCTGACTGGTGCCAGATACTTGAGATTCCTGGAAAATGAGATTGAGGACATTTTAGATGAGTCACCTTAGATTTAAGAAATTTTATTAGATTAGAAATATTATTTTATTTTAAATTTTATTTGCTCATAAATCACGTAATTTAGTGTTTTTAACTGGATTTCAATTTTTGTATCATTACACGGGTCATTTAGAATAAATCGGAACCGTCATGGCACACTTAAATGGAAAATTAAAAATTATATTATAAAAAAAATTGATGCTTGAAATGTCACTTATTTGGCATAGTTGGATTCAGAAAATTATGCAGAATTCAAAAGTGCAATAATATAGAGGGTGTTTCATTTAAAAATCGAAAGTTAGTGTCACTTCCGGCGAAACCAGAAATGAAAAAAAAATCAATTGTATGTCAAAAAGTGCCGCTGTATGTAGTATATCCTAAATTTCCATCACTTATCTTCAAAACTAAAGGAGAAAAAAGGGGGGTATACCATGATCCTGTTACACCCGATATGCTACCCTCTCGACAGCATGAATGCTACTGACTGCAATCGTGAAATCACGACCTAAAAATCCTGACTAATGCCGTTGTTGGGGAAGGAGCAGAAGGGAATGTATCGCCAGTGCTGGTCTATGCCCCTGCTTGAACCAAACCAAATTTTTAATATTCATTTATGGCTCGTACAACATATACGACCCAATACTATAAAAGGAGCTAGAGTTGGCACTGTATAATACTAGGCTGCAACAGTATTATTCCCCATTGTATATACTTAGTCTATATGTTTACACATAGTGATAGGCAATTTTAGACGAGTTAAGGCTTTCAGACATAGTACACACAGTATTTGGCCATTTTCCATTAATAGTTTTATATATCTGCTTGATTTTGGTGGTTAAATGTAGATTTATTAGATATTTTAGATTCACTGTAAATTTTTGTCCCTATTAAAAATAATATAATATGACGATAAGTTATAGCTAGTCCTGTATTTCATTTTATTTGTATTTCTCGTTTCACCCTTTATACCAATATTGCAAAAATTCTTTCAGGTATGTATTAGTTGAAAACTAGAATTTTGACCATAGTTGCTTGAAATTTTAATTTTGGCCTTGTTTAAGACATTTAGGCTATGATAGGTTCTATGCATTTGTGTTGTTTTTTTTTTGTTGTTTTTGTTTTGCATTTTTTCACTGATTATTTTAGGACATTTTGAGTCCTGATCAAGCCTACGATATGTATGCCCAGGGACCTCCTAGTGTGCACAGTAGTCATGGGGGACGTCCGTACCAGCAGCAAGGTAATATTTTCTTGTTCTGAAAGTGGTAACCAACTCTTAACTACTAATTTTCAATAACGGGGGAGAAAATTTTTTGTAGATTAGCGCTCACTCTGTTTTGTCCCACAAGTTTTAATGTGTTTTTTGCACCGCACGATTTTGAGAGACACTGGAAAAAAATGTATAAAATTGTAGTAAAAGCATAAAAATAGTTAATGCTATTTAGAGTGATAAAATTAGTTAATTAGCGGAATGAAGAAAAATGATGTCAAAAAAGGCGCGGTAGTGCGTATTGATATAGTAAGAAGTATGTAGATTCCTCATCAGCAGTCCGTGGTGTAGTGGTTAGGTTGTCCGATTTTCAAACGTGAGGTCGAGGGTTCAAATCAAATTTTTCGGATTTTTTTACTACATTTTGTTAACAACTAATATACATAATACGAATATTTCTTTAGGTTAGTTCATTAGGTTAAATATGTTAATATAATTTGATGTATACTATAGTTGCTTGTGATAGATAATTTCCCTTGCCCTTGACCATGGTGTAGTATATTAGGTGATGCGACAAGACCCGTACGAATGGCTTCGTAAGTATTTAGTTGTGTATATATGCAACACTACATGCATTATAGGAAATCCGTCTATCTATGCTGTGATCTATGCCTAGGCAATTGCAGGGGTATATTCCGGGCGGGCGCCATCTACTGAATTAAATAGAAACCAAGCACTTATGAAGCCATCGATTAACATGGCAAGTGCCCGTATGTCGGACCACCTAATATATTACACCATTCCCTTGACATTTTGTTAAAATATGTAATCCGAATTTTTCTTTAGGTTAGTTCGTTAGGTTAAATATGTTATTATTTGATGTAGTGTGGATTGCCCACGCTCTGTGGGCTCCCACCAATCGTAGCTCCGCATTTATTTCCCTATTCTGTATGTAGTAGGATCGGCGAATATGCTGGAGTGCACCCAATGCTGAAAATAGCCTGCACTGTGGAGTGCACCTAGTCATTGCGTTGTAATAATAATGATTGAATACAGTGATGTATAATTTCCATGGTGACTAGTGTGAATAATTAAAAAGGAAGAGGTCATTAAGTCATGAAGAAATTGTTTCATTAATGCTGTCAAGTTTTTGTGATTTTGTATATTTCTCTTGACTTTTCTAATGAATCCATAATTACAACACGAACCAATAAAGTGAACTACTTGGGATAAGCCCTTTGTCGTCGTTCATACATACTATTTTTACATTTTGCAATTTCCAAGCCGTCAAGTCCATCCGACTGTCTATTATTTGTTACAAACCTAATTAATCTTAGTGATTAATATCTGTTCTGCGACTGTTATCAAAGGTACGTTAGGTAACACTAAATGTCTTGGAGATGGGCTATATGCTCCTTGAATCTGGCTATAATTGGATGTATTGTTCGTCCAACATACTAACTATGACATTGTTTCCAAAAACACTAAAATACTTTAACACTGAACAGTGTAGAAGTGGAGCAAAATAGAGAGAGCGATGTGGGCCTTCTTTTATACACAATTATTAAGATTCAATTATTTCGATGTTCATTAATATTAAATGTTCACTTTAACAACAAAGTTACTGAAAATATATCTTAATCGCAATGAATATGCTTTGTTGTACTCAATAATTACATCTTTATTTTTTTTTTACTTCTTAGATGGATTTTAAGGATTATTCCCTCTAACATCTAACACTTTAAGGTGAATTGTATGTGGCATGATTGTGATTTGTAGTAGGTTAGAAGTTGGCATGTACCTCATTTTTTTTTTAATGTATGTTTAATAACATTTTTAATTTGAGACTTTTTTTTTAAATTTTGATTGATAATCCCTATGGCATTTTTAGGTAAGCTAACTTTTAACAATAATAAAATTAATATAACCTGTAAAATAAACTTGCAAAAGTCATACGCTTGTTCAGAAGATTTGTTTTGTAATACAAGTTGTTTGATTTTTTTTTTCACCACTGTAGAACCCAAGATGTCGGTCCTTATTTGCTTTAAAAATATGATATAAATAATATATAATATTTAAATGTCGTGCAGCAAAATGGATATAAACTGCTTAACACGTTCAATGCCGGCGATGCTTATAAGCGGCCGCGTGTGCCTAACTGCGAGGGCCGCCGACGCTTTAAAGAGTCCGAAACAACCTGATACTAATGCGTATTATTCAGTCTGGTTCGGCACATACGTTCGCGTGTATGTGTCGGCACCTAAGTAAAGTACTTTGAAAAATTTTTCCGTGCGCGGGTTTTAATTTGTATCTCTAGTTTCTGCTTAGTGTATGGTGTAAAGCGGTTTTATAGGCGCCCACGTGTGTACCTAGGTGGAGTGGAGAGCGGAAGGACCGGCATTGAACGTGTTAACAATTGAAATGGAACAAACAATAATATTGGTAAATTTTGAAGTTAGAAATTGTTAAGCACTTTATTTTGAGTTAATAATACAGTATAATATGTGTTGTCAAGATTACTTATCTTTATCCAAGAAAATTTTTAACCTCAATGATTTCAATATTTGCTTTCTTTGCTTAGTTCAAATGTGCTTTTAGAGGGCGGAATATTAAAACATAATATTTCTAGTCGCATACTCCTCTATAAAATCCTTTTGACTATAAGGAACGTAACCAGACTGCAACCAACAGCTACTCTCCGGGCTATGTGCCTCGCCGAGCGCTGAATTACAAGTTACAAGCCTGGCACGTTAAGTGTAATAATTGCATATTACCACCAAAACGTTAATGCTTCAATTGCAACAAACATCAGCCGAAAGACTGATCCTACTTAAAGGAATTCTTCTTTGCTTGTTATTTTGTTTTGCAACTAAATACACAAAAAATATTGTCTGAATCGGCTTGTTTTTAGAGACATGTTCCTTTGTGTGTTTAAAGAGGAGCCGAAAACATTTTACGTTGATTCGATGAAAGCTATCACTCACGAACAACCAATTAATTGAGTCTACTGTTTGAATAATAACATAAAACTGCTGGTGTGCCTAACATCCTATTGGCCGGAATACATTTTTTTATTTACTTACATCATATGCACATTTCTTTCTAATTTACTTATGCAAAAACAGTGTAGTATGTTAAATTTGTGCTTTCCTCTTAGATTCTGAGAAATCCTTTGATACCGTCTGGATACCGGTGCTACTTTCTAAAATGATTAGTCACCACTTTCTGTGACTGGTAAAATGTTGCAAGTGCAAGCGAATAACAAACTATATGCAGCAGGATATCCAGCAGACATCCCACAGGGATCTAATCTCGTCACCAAATTATTATTTTTTACATTACTGACTTGCTTAGTTTCCCAAATACTGAACTTGTCAGGTACACCGATGACAGCTATGTATCTCACAGTTACAGTGCGTAGCTACTAACATGTTACTCAAATCCCTCATGTCACTTCGTATTACAGGTAAATGCAGAGAAGTTGAGGTCCATAGTCTTTACGAGCAGATTTATATAAAGATAACAAATAAAGATTTAATCCCATAAATTAGAACTTAATATATATTGTTCCAATTCCGGATGTAGGAAGTTAGGCACACCAGCGATTGATTTAAGGGACTCCGCACTTTTTCTTATATAAAATGGTTCTTGGTTAAATTTTAGAATTTTTAGTGTTATATAGATCTCGATTTCCTGATTAAAAGTAACATGGGCCCAATCTAATCCTATGAGTAGTTTTTGAGATATAGGGTGTTAAAGTTATACTGACATTTCATATCATTAAATCTATCCTGTCCCTTCTTCCTTTCATTTTGTTTCATGTTCTTAATCTCTTTTTGTGCATTTTTTGTCTCTGTTCTTGTTATCGTTCTCTTTTTGTGCATTTTTTCACTCAAAATTACCTTGACTATAAAATTTCTAAGAAACATAAAATTTCGATAATCCACAGTTTAGGCAGCCTTGCGCAGCCCTGCAGTACCTCATTTCGATGAAGGTTCTTCGTTTTAGATTTGGGTACCTGTGTCAGCAGCAAAATTAGTTCAGTGCAGTGCGACAGCTTCGAGTTTGTGTTTAGTTTTAAGCTTTGTTAAATTTTATTTTTAAAATGTTTTTTTAACTATATTGTCCTTTTTAATTTGTTTTTAGCAAAAGGAGTCAGGACTTCTCTCCCCATTTTCTTTTAGCCGAACCAGAGTCACCCCGCCCGGCCATGCAACCAGCCACCGCGAACAGCGCTGTGGTTGCAAGGTCGGTCGCAAGGTAGTCTCCGGGGACGCAATGTTATGTATTAATTTTAATAAAGCCTGCTTGCTTGCTTGCTTTTGCCTCGTAATACTAAGGTGGCAGGATCGACTCCCAGCTGAGGTAAACATTTTTTTTTGCAGTATAACATTTAAAAAAGTATTGAATATTATATAAAGTGAGGAAGTGGGCATGTATTAGTTTTGATCAAAGTCGTTAAAGCCGTTTTAGATAAAAAAAATTTATTAAAACCTTTAAAGCTCACCTCCCTGCATTTTCAGTGAGCAACTGGCTATGCCATCTTATGCTGGTCCTAAGTGAGTATTTATCTCTCAAATTTAATCAATATCGTTAGAGCCGCTTCAGAGAAAAAATATATTTTCTATTTTTTTTTTTCACGTTTTCCTAGCAGATAATTTTGAAATTATCAAAAAAAAGTGTAATTTACGTTATTGTATTAAAGCTGAAATGTATATATGTTGTTAATGATGGTATTCTAGATCTATATTTAGTACGGCAGACTTTATGCGGTTCTACCATCCAAGCAGACAACAAACGTTTACCTATAAAGAAACTTATGTAAATATTTATGAGCTCTCATTTTTTATCTAAAACGGCTTTAACGAATTTGATGAAAACTAATAAATGGTTATTTCCTTACTTTATTTAATATTCAATAATTTTTTAAATGTTGTACTGCAAAAAAATGTTTACCTTCGCTGGGAGTCGATTCTGCGATGAGGCAAAAGCTTTACCGCTACACCATCGTGCCTCCTAGCAATAATTATGGGAAAGTTTATCTGATTTGTGTCAGACCAATTCTTTTACAACTTTAACACCTGTGTGACACCAAAGGAACCACCGGCCAGACTAACGAGTCTCCATTTCATGTATAGCAAGTATTGGAGAATGAGTGTAGAAGATATGAAGCTTTATAAAATACCATAAGTCTGCCGATCACTACAAGAGAAGTAAACTTACCGAAACTTAATAGAAAACATTTCATTGTAAAAGAACCTTGTTGAACAAATTACATCATCAATTTTATATAACTTGTTCGAATTTTTTTCCATTGAACATTATTTTTTACCTAACTGCTCTCGCAAAGGAAAATAATATTTTTCAATATTATGTTTGTTTGTCGCTTTCTTTATTCCCCCGAAGAACCTAAAGCACTGGATGGATTTTGATGAATGGAGTACCAAGAAATTCGTTATTGTGCCTTGCAATATGGTTATACAATAAATCCAATGCGACGTCCGTAAAACATCGTCAAAATTAAAAAAAAAACGATTATTGTATGACGATGGTATCACATTAAGGAGCTTTATTATGAGACGATTGCAGACCTTTCATCAATAAATATTATGGGCGATTACGCTTATTCTATAAAACATTGATTTCTGTGGCTGGCATTTTTGTGTGGAATGTCAATACATGCATGGTATTTTTCGCTTTAAATCTCAAGAACTAGTCATAGTAAGATTTTGAATTTTTGGTACTTTATCAACGTATACACAATAAACACAACTTGAAAGAATTACGGAAATTCACCGACGAAATTCTGAATTACAGGACGATTTTTAAAAAAACAAGTTTTTCAGCATTTTTCTTGTGTTTTATCTTTCGTATCACCCTGTGGACCAACCTAAAATTATATATATTTGTAACCGGCTGTCAATGAATAATCAATATATATATTAAAATATACAGGGCATCTTATTAAAATGAGTCATTTCACATTTTTGACTCGCACTGTATATAAAATATACAATTGGGAATTTCGGTAATTATGAAACAGTAAATTTCATTTCAAAAATGATTTTCTCAAAATTTTGTTGTTTCAGCATAAACACATCGATTTTAGAAATTCACTTCGTGTTATTGGTGGCTCGCCCTGTATATAAACGCATATATTTTATAAAAATCGCCACTTTTAAACCTTAACGCCTTGCAAATCAAAAACTAGTCATAATAGATTGGCCTCATGTTACTTTTAATCAGGAGATTGAGATCTATAACATACTAAAAATGTAGAAAATTTAACAGAGAACCATTTTACATAAGAAAAAGTGCGGGGGTCCTTTATTTCATACTGACATCTGACAACGCCGCTCCATCTAACAGTTTGATATAGTTATGCTCAGCGAAGCAGGGAAATAATCTTGGCATTATATTGTGATGACCCAGTATATCTAATGAAATAATTTTTTTTTGCTGCTTCGACCAAAATTTTGATTTATTATAGGAATGTACTTACTTTCCTAACTAACTGTTTTGTATTTCTCACAGGGTATGACCAGATACCAATAGACATGCAAGGTCTAGAGATCGGTTCACACGGTGGCGGTAACGGTTCAACCTACAGTGCCATAGATGCCATGGACGTAACCGGTGCTGACCCTGATCTCAACTTTGACACTATTGATCAGCTCCCTACTCCTCCCCAAGACAACAATCAAGTCGCAGCATGGTACGACACTGATTTGTAAATCAAAGATAATTTCACTTTCCTTGTTGACGTTAAGTCTTTATTAGCATATCGCTCCATGATTGACCATAATATTTAAACTTAAAGTTATCTGGTAAGTATTAGAACATTTAGACTGTCCCGTGTTACTTCTAAATTATTTTCAGGATAGTTTCGTGAAAAATTCAATTTCCATTAAGTTGATATTTACTTTTATAAGAAATAGTAAAATATGATTTAAAAGAAATTCTATAAAAGCCATACATTGTGGTATGCACGCACATGTTTCGGAATTATATTTCCTCAGCGCCCTGTGGCTTAATTCTTTCACAAAAAGTATCTTAAATAGTTTCACTAATAGCAAATTGACATTGTTATCTGTTTGTGATTTTTTTAAATTTTTATTTTCCCCCAAAGTTCAAAAGTTCTGTAAGGTATAAAACTGGCTTTCTTGCTAGCCGGCTTTACCAATCAAATAACCTTTCTATAATATTACTAATATTGTGTAAGGTTTGTTGCTGGAGACGTGCCACTTACAATCTTGCAGAGACAATTCGTGGCAATTCGTTTTAAATTACATTTTATTTGGCCGATATTATCCCAAGAAATAATATTTTGGAATTATAGTAAATGTGCCACCGCTCTAAAAATGATGGGCTAATTGTTTAAGGTTATATTCATTATATCTATGGAAAAGTGAAATTTTTTTGTAATTTACGATAGTTCGATATATATGACAAATTAATTGATTGTCTAGATATAAGACTTTATCTATTGTGTTAGTTTTTTTTTATATATATATACATATTTAATCATTTAATGCAGCTATTAATTTCAAAAGCATTACAAAAAAAAATATTACGAGAGTTTCTCTTTGAACTACTTCTAAGTTGCAGAGGGTGCAGACTACATCAAACAATATCTGGAATATTTCAAAGAAAAATGTTTGTTGCGTAATTTTTTATGTCTTGCTTTTAAATCGATTGACTTCTTCTGTGACATACAATATATATAATATGTTTAATTGTCAGTTGTTCTTCTACTGCATTTAAATATGAAGATTTTATTTGATAATTCATTCATTTTTAACATAGAAATTACTTTAAAAAAAAAGTAATAAAGCAGTATTTATAGTGTAATTATATATCAAAATAGTTATAGTGATTCTTTTTTTGTTATTTGTTTGATTTTAAAATGATTCTATTGTAACAGTTTCTTTTTACTGTTGTCTATGTCGCACAATTTTTTTTATATTTTTGGTTTACAATAATACAAAGATGTTTTCAACAGGGTAGATTATCAAGGCACTGCCTTTATGAACCATAATGCATGTAATTTATAGGAAACAATTAAAATTCTGATTGTAATTAGGTCTTTGTTTTCCCTTTATCCTTTTCCCTTTAACGAGTGCAGAATGAAGAACTGTTCTGTCAGACAAAGTGGCTGCATTGAAGAAAAAGGAATCCTTTGAAATTATTTCCGAATTTTCTGAAAAATTTTCAAGATTATAGTATACTTTATACGAGGGCAATTGAAACTGGTCAGTGGTAAAGCACAGAACCGTGCGCACTGAACTTGATATTTTGTCCTATATATTTAGCAATGGTATCGAGATTCGAATAGTAGTTGAAACTGTGCAGGCGAGTCCGAGACTGGCAATGTAATCAGCCTGAATGAACCATCTACGACTGGTTTAAAGATAATAAAACGGACAGGCCTACTAGCATACAAAAAAACTCGTAAATCGTTTCTCAGTAGTCAACGGTGGACTTATGAGATGTGCTGTCAATGTGCCAGTGCAGTGCATAAATACCTGTTATAATATCAAGCGTAGGAGTTTAGTTAGGTATTGTTCATACTTATAAATATTTACTACTGTATAAAAGGTAAAATATTTTAATTATTTACTAATTTACCATTCTGGAGACCACTTGAAACAGAGGATAATATAATAACGCCCGAAAATCTTATCATTTTCTTATGACAAGCATTTCTATTTACCTCCGCCCATGTACAATAAAGAGATGCCGGCTTTTAGTCTTTATACGGTTTCAATTAAGTTCGTTTACACTTTACATTTGTCTTATCGAAATTTTACTTCCACGTCAAGTGGATTTAGCGTGTGTACAAGAACCAAGAGCCATTAAAATTTATTTTGACATTTGCCACCCCCACTCTATTATTAAAGGGAGTAAAATACTACATTGGGATTTAGTGTGTATAAGACTTGGATACAAAATCTGGATGTGGAAGTAGTGAATCCTTGGGCAGCGATTTTTATATAAATGTCATCAGAGGTGTTTCTTAGATTACATCATCACAAATAGAGTCAAGTTATAGAAGTATTTTTTAAAATTTTTGCTAAAATTTGAAAATTGTAACAATATTTTTACTGAGAAAATTAGGTCTACTGATTTTTTGAGGTCACTGATTACGAATTTAATATCAGAATTGAGATTTTATTGAGAATTCCCTAGAAATATTTGGGAAATGTGGAATTCCTTATTAATGAAACCTTTTACAAGAAAACCAAATCTAGAGGATTTATAACTGTTGCCCATAATGCATACAATAACTATTATCGAGCCGGCAGATTTAGGTCAATTTAGCACACTTACAAATATAGGGCGTGCAATCTAGTGATGGATAGATTTCTAAAAATTAACTATTCACCTAGTTAGTTAATCACTTTTCACGAAACTCGCGTCTTGCGCAATAAATTGACTGCTTGCGTGTATACACGCTTGGAGCAGGTTGGTCCAATATAATATAAAATTTAGAAACAGTAACAAAATTAAAAACCCTTTTACAAATCCACGTTGTTAAGCACTGCAACTCATGTGTTGTGTTAAATATGAGGACAAGTTAATCCAGCTTCTATTCAAAGTATTTCGAGAGTTTTAGTGAAAATAGCCTTTAGCGACAAGGGTCCCCTACCATTTCCTAGCAGTCGATTTTGACGGGAAAATGATAGGTTTTAATGGGATTTGCCCTAAACCGGTTCCTCAGTGATTCGGTGTTAGAAAAGTATCTTTACCATGTACTCTAATGTGCATGGGATCGCCTTGCCTGAACGTATAAAATTGTAATTGCAAAATATAATTCAGTCGTTGAGATTTCAGCATTTTTAAGCTCGAAGGAGCGATCAAAATTAATATTGAACTGAAAATACGTCAATAGACAGGCAAACAAAAGCCCACCAAAAATTTATAAACATTGAACTTTTCTTGAATCTTTTTGTGTAATCGTTAGCTCAAAAAACCCCATATTGGATGGTAGTTGGTACATTATAAGTCGTCCGTTCCTCACCATGTGTTGTACACGGGCCAGACAATTGTTTGTCAAACATATTTCTTAAAAGTTTTTGTAAAACATAAATTTTTTGAAGAGATTTAATATATATTTTTGAACTTTATATTGTCTTTTAATTGTGTTTTTTAACAAAATTCCCTTTCAGGTATAATTTTAAGAGTTAGTACTTCCAGTGTTAGGTTTATAGTGTTACGACGTCCAATAGATACCATCAGAGCAGCAGTTAAGCAAAAACGAACAGTAAGTATAAATTTTCATATTATTCTCCGTCTGAAACAGTCATTTTGAACCCTTATTTTGTGAACGTTAACATTCATTTTTGAAATATATATACATATAAATCCTTCAGACCCCAGAAGATGGATCGTTCACATTAACCCCAACTGATAACTAATAGGGTACTTATTGAAGGGTCTTGTTCTAGTAATTCTAGAACTTCTTCGTCTACTTCAACAGGACGATTTACTGCACGTTCTCTGTGACCTGGTAAACAAAATCCAGTGTCACAAACTCGTTGCACCTCACTTAAAATTGTTCTCTCATTAGGTTTGCGCCTATGGGGAAATTTTCTCCCGTATTTTCATACAGCCCCTGCAAGACGTTCATTCATTGCACCATAGGTTAATATCATGTCGCAGCACTCTTGTGACGTGAACTCTGGCATAACCGATATTTGCGAATACAGTTTAAAATTTAACAAAAATGGGAAATGCTCTAAACGGAAGTCGAAGAGTCACCGAACGGAACACGTGCAGCACTGACTATAGACAACTTAAACAGCTGATGCTACCTGCAGCAAAACAAACAAGCGGCACTTGTGTGAACATTTAACAGCATTGAGGTAGCAGAACTCCGCCGTTAAGTAACGTATCTTTGCGGGTTTTAATGCAAAGAAATATAATAAATTGCATCAGATCGCTTTAAAATTTTACAGAGGCTTTCCCACATAAAAGACCAGTATACCATTTTATTTTCCGCATGTTTACATAAATCACCCTGTATAAAATTGGAAGAAAAACAAATAAGTGCTCTAATTTCAATAATAATTTATTGTTAGAAATAGTACAGGTAAACATAATAATATTTAAAAGAAACATTCTTATCAAAAAAAATTTAGGGAGGTCCGTCCTATAGAGTAATATAATTTTTAGGGGTAGAGCGCATCACAACTTGACCAGTTATAGATATTTAAAAGTACATACAGTTAAATCGCTTTGAGCAGTCTGATCCGATTTAAAAATGACAGGCGAGTTAACGTGCTTGGAGCAACGAAAGGGTTAATCAACATTTGTTTATGATTACCACACTAAACCTATTTAGCCGCCATGCCTGCCATATTTAGTTAGATACCAACATCCAACCGATGATGGTAGATTCCCTAAAAGTTGACTAGTCTGGTTTTGTTAAAGAGCAGCGTCTATTCAATGTTGGGAAATAACTCAAACACACTATACATAATTTGGTCACTTTCCTACATTAAACCAACGTTGGAAATTGTTTCGGATCAAAGTAGTACGTTTGTGTGGTCCAAGCAACATTGCTTTGATGTTGAAATGAAATGTTGCTTGGGGTGCTAGCACAGTACCAGGATCCAGCACAGGGTTCACCTTAAACGGGACTACCCCAATAAAGGATGAAGAGGGTCTGATAAAAGTCCACTCATAACACTATCACAGCCTAATATACTATAATAACCTATTATTTTTCAGTGATAGATGGCAGCAACAATACTTGCATGTTTTAAATATCGTCACTCCCCAAAGCGATGAAATACCTACATCAAAATGGAACCTGAAAATAAGCGAAACAAGGATGGAAATAAGTTGCCAATGCTTCTCATTCACACTTGATAAATAAAACAGCTTTACTTTATCTCAACTTTTTATTGTAAAATGACAAAGAATAACTCTAAAACTTTTCATAATCATAATATATATGTTTGATATAGATATAATATGTATTTGAGTACATGATATAGATGTATTAACTAAATAAATATATATATCTCATCTTACAGATATAATAAAACATGCCATTCTAACTTAACATTACCAACAGAACTGGCCGTTCATTAATTTAATACTGATCTTGGCACCCATATTATTCGAGGGAATCCAATGTGGCAAATTAGAACGAGGGTAATTGTAGTATGAAACATTGAAATAAACGGTGGGAACTGTACATCCAAATTGATACTTTGTTTTTATTATCTGTGCATGATGTCCCTTTAACTGATATTGCCGAAAATTGAATATAATTCGTTTATCATGTGATGATAAACGATAAATGATGTTGCTATATATTTAGAGTAGCTTGTTAACATCACGCTATTAGAGCGTCCCATACTTTATAAATGATGCGCTTGAATGGTATAAGGTGTAAGCAAATAGAACATTATATTGTTATGGTATGTGTGATATTTATGTTTGTTTTAATACTTATATAAAATACGTATAAATAAGTTCTGAACTTAATCCATCAGCCTAAATAGTTAAAGTCGAGTTCATCTGTTATCGGCACTCAAATAACGCAACAAAAACTTTAAGACATAATTATTATCGCCCTTGCGTCAAGCGGCATGCTCTCATCAAACATGTCGATACACATTAAAAACCTATAAAGGTAAGCGAGTCAATTTGCCAGTATTTTAATGAAGTCGTAAAGTTTTTGTTGTTTTTTGAGTGCCAATAACAGATGAACTCAACTTTACCTACATTTCTCAAATATTTTTGGCAGCAGTAATGTCAAGATTTCTACCAAGCGGTATCAAAAAATGATTCCATAACTATTCTATACTTTACAACTTACGGATGTTATACATAAAATATCAAATTTCTTGATTAAACTTTGTAATGCAAGGAATTTGAGCACTCTAAACACAAATCTGGGAATGATGGTCAGGGATAATTTTGTATAGTAAATTTAAGCCTCTAAAATTGTTTCTCCACTTTTGGAAAAAAAAATTTTGTAGTTAATAGGTGATCATTCTGTTCATAAAGTAATTTTCCTGCAAAACAATTTTTATAATACCGTTATCTTGTGTATTATCCTTTTCACTAAACCAGCTCACATTATTCTTATGTGCGGATTTCGCTCAAACTGTAAGTCAGTTTTTCTAGTCATAGGTACTGATCAAAGTTAACATTGTCACAACTCATTCCTATGCATAGATTAGATAGTTATTTCGTATGATCTTCCTATGGGAGACTTTCCCTGTCAGTGATTGATTTATTAAATAAACAGTACTATAGAAATAGCAGTATAATAATGATTCTTGTGAATTTAATAATAGATGGTGTGGATGCAGATACACAAACAGTATTACAGGGTAGTTGCTTTTTATCTTGAACAGTACACTATATCGCAAAGCATAGCCAATGAAAGGGATTTTAAAAATCCAAAATTTGGATTGATTCCGGAAATGTAAGATAAAATCTAAAATAACTAATTTTTCTTTTTTTACCTAGCACTATTATTTAAAAAAAAATACATTTTTCAGGGCCCCTTTTCAGGGATTCAAAGAATACACAAATACACACTGAAAGAAAAGCCAGCCATTTTAATAAGAGCTCAGAAACAAATAAAATAAAACAAATATTTTTATGGCAAATTGATAAATAAATACAAAACTATTTATTTGTAAATGTGGCAGGAGGCATTTGAAATGCTGGACCCGGTGTTACCTTTCTAAAGATCTTCGCATTCTGGTCAATAAATGTTTTGAAACAGGAGAGTATAAAATAAAACCAATTCATGAAACTAATGGAATAGGTAATATACCATGAAGATATTCTTCAAAATAAAATAAGTAATCTATTAACACAAAATAAAGCTCCTTTACTAAAACGCTAAATAAACCAAGAGCTACTGCGTCTAAGGTTCATTTAGAAAGTCCTCTCATTACAACCACTTAATTCTCTGCCAAACAAGATAAGCAGAAGTACCAAGGCTTAAGTTCATTTAAGCAGGAGGTACACCAGTAATTAACTGAGTTTCAGATGTACCTCGACATCCACCACGATGGGTAAAAATAAAAGATGAATTATTGAAAAATAGAGTAAATATTTTTATAATAAAGTTAGTTGATTTAGTTCTTCATTCCCTTATTTCGTTTCTATTTTGATAAATATTCACTTAATTATTATTTTAATCATAGTTTAGGTTTTTATTTCTAAAATTTCCGAATATAAATATACTTAAGTATTTTGTCTAGTCCAGCAAGAACATGTTTGAAGTTAAATAATAATTTATTGATCCAAGGGATCATTTTATATGACATGGGATGAGTCTATAAATACATGGAACTGAACATTATTGTAAATAATATTTAACAAAATAAAAAATTAACATCACGTTAAATAAACATGTTATTAAAACTAGATAAAATCATTAAAATTTCAATTAAAATTCATCATTAAAATTATTCGTTTAAGGAATAATAAGCTTTTTCCTTCAGTCGAGACATGATCTTATTTTTAAATTCTTTGTCACTGAGTATGCTCTGAAAGAATTTGGCAGTTTGTTAAAAACCTTTACAGCTAAATACTTGGGGCCTTTCTCATACAGAGTTAATCGATGACTAGGGGTTTCTAAGGTGGGTGGTTTCTGGGATTCTAGTTGTTGTGTGGTTGTAGTTCAGTGTGGTAACATTACTTATTTCAGATTTTGCATAGAGTAGTAAATTTAATAGTTATTGGAAAGGAAGTGACAGAATTCTTAATTGTTTAAATATGTTTCTGCAGCTAGTTCTTTTATTTATTCTTACTATATCGCACAGCTTTTTCGTGTAGTTTGAATAATCGGACAGCCTCTGGTGATGAACCTCAAGCAATTATTGCATATGAAATTATTGAATAGAAATGAGCATAATAAAATAGGTAATAAATAAAACTTGTTGGTTTGCTATATATCTTAATTGATTTAAGCAATAACATATCAAGTTTCATTAATATGAACAACCCATGAGAAATTGTGAGTAAAATGCAAATCCAAGAATTTGGTTGACGTAACTTGTCTGATTGTACTTGTGTTAGTTTTAATTAAGAAGCTGTGATCAAAGTTCAAGTTATGTGTTGAAACGCATAAAAACAGATTTATTCTATTTAGGACTAATTTATTGTCAATGAACCATGTGTGTGCTTCCTGTAATTGCTGGTTAGCCATATTTACTACCAGATCTGTATTGGTTGCACTGACAAGGGGTGTACCATTTGCAAACAAAACCGAGTTATTATTATTAATATAAAAATTGTTTACATAAATAATATAAAGTAAGGGTCCCAAAACGGATCCTTGTGGAACTCCCACAGACATTATTTCTAATAGATCTCATTTACATTGGTCAATTTCAGCGCAGTGTTTTCTTCCACATAGGTAACTCCAAAACCAGTTCAACGACCGACCCCATATACCATACCTCTCTAGTTTATGTATTAGAGACGCATGGCACACCAGATTAAACATTTTACTTAAATCAAGGAAGATACCTATGCATTTATTTTTAATTATATTGTCATACAAACCGGTTAAGAATATTTAGTAATTGCAGATGTTGTTGAACGCCCTTTTCTGAGTGCAAATTGATTTTCGTTAAATTTCAAGTGACGTAACTATAGTACTTTTACCTTCAAATACTTTAAAAATATATTTTTTCTATATTATCAATACATGGAAGTATATATATTTACACTTTAATAGAAGAAAATTAGAACAGGAAACTAAACCTCCTTTTCTTCCATGAACTTTACGAGTAAAATTGATAAAAATATAATATCAATTCGTGCTATTGACGACTGTTTTATCAATATTTCTTCAAATATTTTGCCGATAACTGGGAGGATGTAATTGATTGGTAGTGAAGCGGACCGCCCCTGGGGCCATTCTGTTTTAAAAATAAGTCTTAAGTTTGTTTTAAATTCAGGGAAACATCATTTTTATAACTACAATTAACCAGAAATTATTTAAGCATTACATTCTAAATTTCATTTCCAAAGTTAGACAAATATACAGAAATATTTTTACAAGTGCATACCCATAAGTAGGCCCGACTAAATAACGCCAAAGTTTTTAAAATGTTAGGGTAACAACGTAAGATAAATTTCAAGTGGTACTTAAAAGCGTCTTAACATGAGTTGTTAGAAATTTTACAAGACGAATACATTTTATAGTCAGAGATACGTCGAGTGGTTCGAGCGAATTTGAATAAAGACGACATTAGGTGCACAGGAGGAAAAGAGACAGGGCATAACTAATGGCAAGCTAGAAAACATTGGGTCACAGCATCACGGCAGAAATATGGAAATAATGCAGCGTGTGACGTCACAGAGACGCCGTAGAATCTGAATAAAAGCTCAAGGCATTCATAGCGTTCGGTAGAAGAAAATCGACGCTGGACCAGTACGCTGGCGGCACCTAATAGCAAACTACTGCACGTTCTCTACCAGCTATCTTGGGGAACAACTAGAAAACTACTGCACGTTCTCTACCAGCCATCTTGGGGGAACAATTAGCAAACTACTGCACGTACTCTACCAGCCATCTTGGGGGAACAACTAGAAAATTACTGCACGTTCTCTACCAGCCATCTTGGGGGAACAACGAGAAAATTACCACACGCTCTCTACCAGCCACCTGGGGGAGACAACTAGAAAATTACCACACGCTCTCTATCAGCCACCTGGGGGAAACAAGTAGAAAATTACTGCACGTTCTCTACCAGCCAACTGGGGGAAATTAATATCTCTCTGTGCACATTGTACCAGTACGCTGGCGGCAACAATTATCCACGGTACTGCGACACCTGCCAGCCCACTCCTGGAGCACACTCCAACTTGGCGATTTACACGACGACAATTTCACCAACATAACTATCTAAGTATCAAACCTATTTACTTCTCTGCGTTATTATTTAAAATTGACTTTACATTCTGGTTTGGGGGGAATAGGGGAAATTGGCTTATTTGTGGTATCAAAGATATTCATTTTATGACAGGTTCGTTGCAACTAATTTTTCAATGTGAATACACTTTAAATTGATTACTGGTTAGTTCAGGCTTTTAATAATATTTATGCAATAAGTTTTTAGCAATACCTAACAGGCTGCATTGCTGCGGGCATGTGTTTGTCTAGAGGACTCACTGAAATAGGTGCATTTCGAGGGAACCGGACCCAACACATTACTTTTACTTTTAAATCAGCTGTTACTGCATTACACTTGACTCGACGCACCGTATAGTCGTCGGCTCCCCAGATGGTCGGGTTACCTTTACCTTTTTCATCGCACAAGTAATAAACTATAAATAAATGATTTTATTCCAATCAAATAAACTAGAAAACAAACTTCAACTATAAATGTATAGTGCAATCTTGCGTAATAAAACACCACATAAATAACATATAACATTAACTAAGTGTCTCAAATAATAGACAGTGTATCCAAACTTACAGTGTATTTAAAATAACAGAGTGATTAATTTTCTCAGGTGTAGTATCAGACAGAAACAAGTAATACCAAACTTTATATCAAAGAACCTGGGGTAATTATAAAGGGTTACTACACTCATACAACGTAATTAAGGTCCTAACCACATAAAACTAGACGATCACGTAAATGGCCACTTTGTTTATTTATCTTGACATAAAATTGAGATAAATAATTTCTGGGTGGGAGTAAATAGATTCTTGATTGCTTCACGATTAAGGACTTTGATATTAATTAACAGCCCTAGAGTTGAGGTGCTTCACTGGTTCACGTAACCAGAATTTTATTTATAATTAATTGAGCGGGGGTAGGGGTGTTTCAGTAGCTGTTCATTTTAAAGTTGTCTTGGTTGGGCCTTAGTATTGTTATGCTTCCAGTTCTCAATTTTTTTGGATAGGTTAAGAAATTCAGCTTTTATGTTTCTTTGTATTAGAATCAAACATATTTTATGTATACTTCCCAAGTTTGAACATAACAACATAAAGCACCTTATATATACCAGCCATATTAATGTCTCACATCACAAAAGCAAAGTGTAAGAGATCATAAATAAACCATGATCACAAGATCATCGCCATATCATCTTGAAATGGTTCATGGCCTAAATAAACAAATAAAAGAACATCATGGGTGAGGACAATTTTGAAAAATTTGGATGTACAGAGTAAATAAATGCATAAGAGCGCCCCTGGAGGGCGAAATACGGCCCTAACACAGAAATCTGCTTATAAATGATTGACCTTGTGCAAAAGATGTAATTCATATTTAGTTAAATTCAAATTGTGCCCATAAGTTTAAGCTAATTATTTTCTACAATTATTTCTAAAGTTTTACCTAAGTATGTAAATAGAGAGTACAATGTGAATAGATAGATATATATATGTTATGTTGATATATGCCTTTTTAATGCAATGTTTAAATAGATATTTACTTTTTTTATTTCAATGATTTGTTTTTTAAGTTGATCCCACAGTCAGGCACAAAGGCCGATAGCGTTTGTTTTTTATCAATGCGTGTGCCAGTTCACACTCGAAAATATCAATCACATGACGTCTGTGGTACTCCTGCAAATATTTCTCTCTGCTTATTTACATGCGTTTATACAATAGTGCGAGGACAGATGTCAAATACTGTTGATGGTTCTTTCGACAGTCGAAGCAATGTTACTGTTTATGTAAACGTTTCACTTATAAATACAAAAATAAATGTTCTTATTCTAAGTTAAAAAGTCTTTAAGTTAACGTAATCTTATTTTTTTGGTTGCCATTAATGCATTTTTCACACGATACATATACAGATATTAATATTTTGGACCCAAGATGAGCCCCAAAGACTATACATTAAGTTACACAAAGAGGCTAGGCATCAACTCTATTTATTTACAACTTTACATCTTTAGGCCTTTTGACACCTCAACGAAGAAATAATTAGAGACAGTCGAAAGCCTTTAAAATCGTTTAAAGGAATTTTCAAAACACACGGGTTTTAACAGAACAAAGTTCTTCAGCTCTATATGCAGTACTTAAATGAATTCTGATATAACACTGTAATATATGTGGTAGTTCACAAAACACATGCCATCTGTTCAGCAGAGTTTCCACACTCAAAAATTTTACTAATAGTTTCTACCGGCATGGTTTCACCTTGCCTGGTTTTTGAGATATGATGTCAAAGTCTTCTTCCTCTTTGATAGAAGAGTTATATAGACAGTTAGTTGTCCAAAAAAATTACCTATTCACGTTTTTTAAGAGATAAATGCATTTTTTAAACTTTGTGAAATATCGGGTTGGCATACATTTGTAAAAATAGTGAATAAACTATGACTTAGACCTAGTCTGATGTTAAAAATAGTAAATTGTGTCATCCTTATTTAAAGGGTCTCACCAGGTTTCCATATGAAATCTGCACCTCAATATTTAATATCGTTGTCATCATCCAGCATCTCAGGGAGGTAACATATCGCTTGCGATATTTGATATGTTCCTGTAAAGAGTATTTTAGGATCGTTTTCAGTTAATTCTGGAAAATCTATGAGGGAAGTGAAAGAGAATGTTGTAAAAGGTTTTTTGTGGCGATTAAATTTTTTTTCTTCAATTAGGTCTTGTAATGTATTTTGTTCTGTTTCACGTTCTCTCATATAATCAATTATGGTCTCAGCAGACACACAGATTTTCCAGGATTAACTACAAATGATCTTAAAATACTCATTACAGGAACATATCAAATGCCACAAGCGATATGTTACCTCGCTGAGCTGCTGAACGGCGACAACAACGATATTAATATTGAGTACTTAAAAGAAGATGGCCAATAATGGACGATAGTTCGTTCTCGACACTGATTATACATGATTCTTTTGGTCGGTATACCTTGAGAATTAGTTACGAAAAACCACCCATAATTTTTTCAATTTTTTTGCGGCCTCATTGTTGGTTGGAAAATTATGAAAAAATATGTATTGTAAATTAGTGGCTTCAATGTCGCTTTGGTTTCATTCAAAAATCTATCATAGTTTTGTAGAAAAACGATTTTAGTTAGGCGTTGCAACCCCTATTTCCCAAAAACGAATAAAGCTAGGGGGTTTGATAATTGGCCCAAAATTATTTCCAACAACTAACAACATAATAAAGGCCCCAATGTCAACAAAGACGCTAGTGCAGTTTCATGTGGAAACCAACCGAGGCCCCTTTATTAAAATGGTCAAAGTAAATGAACCAACTGATAGCTTAATAAATCATGGCAGAACAGATTGCAGACAATGGGCAATAAGGGAGAAGGGAATTATAAATTTCCATAATTTGCACATTTGCGGGTTGAAGTAAATCCCAATTCGAAAGTATCAAATTTGCAATATGATATGAGTATGATATTATAAGTACCACTCTGCATAATAAAATTGCATTTATTGTCTAAATGGAATCAAGATCAAAAAGCAAGAAAACTTTAATACCCTCTACCTCAGAAATAAAACAAGGTGGACCCATGTTGAGAGGAACTGTTTGTCTTATTTTTGAGTGAGGAATCTCTGCTTATGCGATGGTGCATGTTTTTTGAATCACCCCGTATACAAGATAAGTGACATACTGTTTTGTAATCAGATGCCAAATACCCTTACAATAGAACTATTATTTCTTATGAGGCCTTTGGCGAATCATAACACAAGGCTTTGAGTTATCTCAGTAGTTATCAAAAATACGTATTAGCTGTCACAGCGTTCTTAAGACGTCTTCGATTTTCAACAACACACTGACTGGGAAACTTTTTGCCCAAAAAATTTGAATTTCTCATTCAAATCAAAATCAACTATATATTCATCTATATTAATAAATACTCTACATTTCAAGCTATATTACATTGCTTTTACACGAACTATATTAACATATTTATATATCGAAAACTAATATATTCATATATATATTGGAAACAAATGTTGATTGTCATAAGCCTAGCTAAAGCGTTTCAATTTAAAATGTAAACCGCAGTATCGGCTGGGAAATATTTAAAACTTGGCCCTCCACTAGCATTTAGAGTATTTTTCTCTTTCTAAAAGATATGTACATGTATACATACTAAAATATTTATATAAAGAATAATTGTTTCTCAAAGCTACTTATTTTGTGATATTTTCTAGTTGGCGACGAATACACTATGTGATTTCACTTAACAATTTACGTTATTAATGATTACTTGTAAATGGCAGAAATTATGTCGAATGGCTTATAAGCGACTGATAAATTTGGCATTTCCATAAAAACTAGCTGTTAAAATATCACTACTACTTTGACGAAATTCGTATAAACATGTGGGGAGTTAATGGCTATTTCAGTAATAAAAATAGCAGAAAATGTTAGAACCTGTATATACTGTCAATAATATATGGACAAATTGCACTAGATGAAAAAGAAAAATAAAACCATAACCTTTGTGTAGAAATCTAAATTGATCATATGTGGCAAGTTCAGTATTTGGTGCGGTGGCTGATATTTATTGGGAGGTGAGCTATAACTGCAAATTTTTCAAAAAATCAAAGTTACTGTGATTTCTAGTTCTCCACAATTTCTGTACCGCATGGGCATTAAAAAAAACCATTTTTCGAACATGTTTTTGATTTTGAGTAGAAAACCGCTATAAGGCTGTTTGCATTAACTGTGGACGTATGTTGAGTTAGGGAATAAGGTCGTGATGTTTAATAAAACAAGTGTGATGGAGAATTCTGAAAAAATATTTAGTATCATTGTGAATGTAATGTTGTGTAATTTTATTATGGAGAGGAGAGAGAAGGAAAAAATCAAAGAAGTGTAACAAGGAGGGGATAACAAATAACGTGACCTATAGCCCTATAGAACTTTAACGAACATCTCAATTGCTTTATTATCGAACTCGGGTGTGGTCCCCTGAACATAAGCATTATACAATAAATCATATCCAGAAATTTATGCTCCCGTTAATACTTCTGATCGTTTTAAAAACGTTTAAGAGAAACATGAGATAAGTACTCACTTTACGGGTGAGAACATAGTAATAATACAGTTATACTAACGTACAGTTAATATTGAGACGAAAATATAACATGATGGTGGGTGTTTCTTATAGTCGTATTCTCGATTTCATTACACATAAAATTCAAGATTACTCATGTACAAGGATAGTTATGATATTTTGTTCTCGCTCCTTTCCATTTATAAAATAAGTTGCTTATAAAACTGTCTCTCAGGAGGTGGGCCTAGTGCGTCTTTACTATGTACATATTTCGATAAGTGATGTAAAGCAACGTCAGATGCGGTTAGTACTTGGATAGGTGACCGTTTCAAGGAAGACTATATCCTCGCCTCACATATTCCAGCAGTTTGCATATCAGCATATGTGCAGAAGCTATGTAATCCTAGGAGGGGATGTAAAGCCATGGGACCCTTGTCTGTTAAAGGTTAGGCAAGTAAAACATCCCTACTTTTGGAAAGAGGGGAGCTCCGGCAAAATTCCTGGATGGGGGTGTGGACAAGCATCGGTGTTAGGGGTCAGTAGCGGAAATAGGCCGACATTAAAAAAAAAAGCTGTCTATCTTTGGGGTACCATATAGTACCTATTTCTACTTCTTGATCTCTAAATGGCAAACACAACACGTTAAAATGTTGTAGTAATTACAGTCATCTTTACTAAGTCAATTTAAACAGAACTCTCAAGAATCAAGATCAACAGATTTTTAGTAGCTTTTAGCTAGCTTTTAAATCTGCATGATGTCAAAATGTAAAAAAAATTATTCAAAATGTCCGTTGCCCCCCCAAATGAGATATTATTTTATTAGATGAAAGCATTTTGGAGATATTTAAAAAAAAATTATGACGAGCTGCTCCATTAGGATAATGTGATTTATGTCAAATCGATATAAAAACATGTCTGTCTTCATTTGTCACAAGAGTATCTGAACACCCTGTATGTCAAAGAGAAATTAAAAAGATGGTTGATGTTGTATGAAGGCGACATAGAAAAAGCACATGAAAATTTAGGAGAGATACTTTTAAGTTGACATATATGGCATCTTGGGGACTACGATGTTTATTTATATTTTTTCCATAACCAAAAATTATCACACAAAAATGACAGATGACAGCCATTTTTTAAACCTTTCATTCTTGCAGGATTATGGTCACATAAAGACGTGATCTGCTTGATAAACACAGTCATCCCATATTCAATTTGTACTTAAATAACAGAGGATTATGGTGTCATCTTAAATTGTAAAATTGTGGAAGGCAATTATGACAGTAAAGGGTCTATCTTTCTTAAATTAAATTCTTCAGACAATTGAGTACACAGGTAAATCTGGAAAAATTGATAAGTAACACAACCAACAATAATCACTTTTCAATCCTTTTATTATCAACAAACTTTCATTTGTAGCAGCTTTCGGTTTCAAGCATCGACATATTGCTGTAAATAATAAATCCTGACAATAAATTATTGTCAAAGTATGTGGAAAATTATACAGTAGTGGAAAAAGCATATCGCAGTGGGAAGTGAGAGGTATTGCGGCGCCATTTGTCGGTTTTGGCTACTTTATTAAAAAATATTCGCACATAATTGAACATACCTACCTTCAAAAATCCTAAAAATCAGGGAATAAAATTTGAATTGAACCTTGTTACCTAATATTGATGATATTGAAGTTGATTTTTATGTTTAACGCTTTTTTAGTGCCCTATACTATAAACTACAATTAATTGCCAGTACCTCCCAAATATTAAAATATAAATTTTTTTTTATTCTTGTAGCTTCCACTTAAATTATTTAGAAGAAATTTACACGGGACCACCGGGAAAACTTCCTTTATCAAATAAAAAAGGAATTGACGAAATTGGTTCGCGGATTATGAAGTTATAGGTACTCGGCCATCAGTAAAAAGTATGAATAAATATGGATATTCACAAGAACTACTTCCTTTTTTTAAAGTCAGTTAGAAATAAAACTTTTGAATACCAGTAGAATGTCTGCAGTACTTTAGTTTAGTTTGGTACCAGTAGGACACGTTTGTAATTTACAAAATCTGTTAAATTCTCCCACATATTAATTAGTTCAGAGAAGTGTTCATATAAAAATGCTATCTTACGCAGAATAAGTAAATCGAAAACGAGTAACTTGAGTACGAATAATTTTACTTTATAAGATAATGTGCAATTTGTCCATATCAGCCGTCACAACTTAAGTCGAGCATTACTTTTTCAATATTATCAATATTCTTATACATAAGTACATAATTAAATTAATTTGACAACAAAAATGAATATTTATATCATTCACAAACAAATATACATGCACGATAAGATTGTAGAAATATGCCCGTGTGGTAGCTTCCACAAACATCAAAAGACTTAAATATTCTACTTGACGCAAGTTCCACCAAACATATTGTCATCATACCTGAAAATTCCCCAACATAGTTAACAAAATGCCCATCGAGTATATATAGCATTTAACTATTTTGGTATTTGTGGTAACTAATTTCATTGTATCACACCAAACATTCTAATAACTTCCTCCAGAGGGTAAATGAAAATTTAGTATTATTCAAAAATTACAGATCTGCTTCTCAGTAACCATTTGAGTAAATGTTTAATTAAGAACATTCTGTTACTATTTTAAATATGGGGGAATTAAAAAATATATAGTGTGTCTCATTTTGTACTAAGCCATCCTTATGAAACTTGGCTATTTGTAATTGATTTAATTTTTTTTTTACAACACGTGCTACCCATCGGGGACTACCTTTGGAGGGTAGAACTGCTATTTAAACTCTAAATCAACAACACATTTTGTTAGGATGAAAATCAGCGAAAGTAACATTGACGATTTATTCTAATGAATTTTTCCAAAGTTGATTAGAAAAATTAAGTAAGTTCGAATACGAAGTTTTATTCGAATATATTGTTTCTTTCTTTTAAATAATGCAAGTCCGAAAATAGTTATCTTTCTAACAAGTACCTAAAATCATGTTTTCAGGGACGAATCGTAACTGCTTCCGGATGAGGTGAAGCTGAGTCCGGAGTAGTTGATGAGTCCCAAAAAACTGATTTAGGGACACGTTACAAACAACATTTTTTTGTTAAAGGTCCTTAAAACATTCAACTTTTTTGATCAGAGCAAATATTTCTCGAAAATAGTGACCTTCAAATTTCAATTAGCATGCGACCATAGTAACCAGATTGTTTAATTGTTGTATTGAACCATTTTGCTTTATTTACCTAAATACTCCTCAAAAGTTGCCGGCAACTTTTTGGGATTGAGTCCAGAAAAGACACATTTTATGGACTCAAATGCTATTTTAGGGACCAAATACAAAAAGTTTGATTTCTTGGTGAGTTTAGGGAATCCACATTGGCACGGATGACAATCATCATAATAAACCCCATTTTCTGAATTTTTATGTCAAAATGCTTTTGAAATTAACAATTCCAGAATAAGTGGAAATTATTTGCTTCGTTGGGGTAATGTTCGTTCCTTCAGAGAGACTGCTAGACATCCCGATCATTCTAGAGTGCATCGTAGCACCTCTGTTGATCTTAATAGGAAATTTATTTGAACTGGCACTATTGTGAAGCCAAAATTGAAGGCAACCAGGTGATATTATATTGGGTTTTGTTAATGAAAACCCACAAACCAATGTAAGAAAAATTGTGTGGAAATTAAATTAACACCTCTCAAGACAAAAATTTTTTATACTTCCAAGAGGAAGACACAGAAAGAAGATTAGAGCATCGCTATTGGCTGCAAGGTGATTTCCTAGAGGACCATCGTTTTTATCTTTCAAATAATATTCCTCTCAGTTGAAGCCAAATTTACTACAAATTGCAAGGTTTCGTCATAAAATTGTAGGTATTAGGCTGTGGATTATCCAAATATTGGGCAATCGCAAGTGCAGAAAGTCAGTACTCCCAAAAAAGTGAATATTTGGTGTGGTATCCTGGAAACGGGGCTATAATTGGTCCTTTCTTTTGTGGGAAATTTGAATGGTAATGTTTACTTCAATTTTCTGAATCGGAATTCTTTGATGTTATGGACGCATATCACTTGCATTACAAAGAGATATTCACTTCCTAGTACATTATGCCTTGGTTGTGAGGCAATAGTGTTGGATCAAAATTTTCATAGAAAATCGCAAGGATGTAACAGTACACTTGGCGAGTTACCGCCCAAATCCCCAGACATTACGCTCATGGACTTGTATTTCTGAGGTCTACTTGGGACCGCACACCGAGAGGTGGGGTCAGGGGGATAATTCTCCAGGGTACATAAGGGGGCCCGCAAGAGCGGTATTAAAGTAGTTTTGCTCCACTCGCTTCTTTGGGGAGGGGGGGGGGTATCAATAATCATTTTTCCCAGGACCCAGGCTGGCCTTCAATGGCCTTGGATTTAATTAAAGAAAAAGTTTATAGAAGCAGACCATGCGTATGGCAAGAATTGTGTAACAGAATTTTGGAAACTTGTTGATCAACATCTCCTGAAGAATTAAGAAAAGTATCAAATTAGAAAAAAAAAAGATGCATTTAAAATGCATTGAAATTGAAGCAGATCATGTGGAAAAATATTTCAGGTTATGATTTTTAGCGTTGTTCGTATTGTGTTCGGTTTTATTTGAATTAAATAGATTATTAACTTTAGTAGTTAAGGAGATGGTTAGGCCAGACAGTGACGTTACACCCCCACCACAAATCCCTTCCCACTCACTCCGTCCTCCCCCCACCACAAGTCCCTGAACCACCAATCGCTCCGACTTCCCCCCGCCACAGTCCCGCTACCACCAATCGCTCCGTCTCTTTCATATGGACCCCCATAATGTTACCTATGCCCCTTGTTTGTGGGGCCCTTGCGGCGAGAAATTAAAATCCGGGACATGCCGGTAAGCAGGGAATCTGCATTACCGACGAGAAATTCAAATGTTTAATGTAAACTGATTTTTCAAAAAATCCCCTTTTTTGGAATTGTTAATTTCGAAGTTGACGACCATAACAATCTTTCTTTAAACTCGTCAAAAAATCGAAATTTCTTACTTGCATTATTAAAGAAAACAATATTTTTCAATAAAACTTCGTATTTGAACTTATTTTAATTTTTCCTCTATCTCAATCGATAATGTTACTATTGCAAAATTTCCATTAAAAAAAATCATAGTCAGCCCTGATTTAGACATTAGCAGTACCTTCTAAAGTTGGTCTCTGATGAGTAGCACGCGCTGTAAAAAAATTAAAATCAAATTACAAATAGCCAAGTACGAAGTGGGACATATATATTTTTTATTCAAATTTGTAGTGATTAAATAAAACTAGGAATAGGCTACTAAATAGATTTCACAGAACCAAAAAGATGAATCCAAAGCGACTTTTACCAACTTTTAGCTTCATGTGGATAAAGTTATCTGCGATGTTCGAGTGCATTGTCGAGTCTTTTGGCATTTTCAAAAACGGCAGCATATTCACGTTTATTTCTGCGCAAATAAAATATAGTTCAATTAATAGAGAGGACAATTTGCAGCCCCATATCGCGAACATGTAACAAAATCGTTCTCTTCATAATATAAAATATCACCATCATCTCTTATTTATTATGCGTAAAATAAAAATGACAACGTAAATTTGGTCATATTTTCGCCCTGCATTGCATCTTCAAAAGTATTTCATCTGAAATCATATTTTTGAGAGAAATATTTGCAGGAGAACCATAAACTCAACCTGAAAATAAAGCAAAATAAATAAAAAAAAAAACAAAAAATAATACAAACGAATTTAATTAACATCAAATGAAGTAAAAATTTCAAGAGTAATAAATGCAGGAGTACAGTATTTTAAGATTAAAAATTAAAAATAAACCTGAGAAGCATAATAGAGGAATACAAACAGCGTAACTTAAGGAAACTAAATAGATAAGGGTATACAAAACTATAACGATAACATTTATGAAAGACACATTGTGCGTACTTAAAATGACAGAAGATAAAAAAATATATCTTTCAACACGTACAGTCACACAATTATATATTGTAGATATTGACTTCAAATTTGGCAAATGCTGCGTGCGATATGTCACCTCAAATGCACAATTTTTTCATTTGCTTCACAAAAAGAGATAGACATAGGGTGATTCAAATCACGCGTTCCTATTCAGTATTTGCATTTTAAAAGTATGATCATGATTGTCAAGTGTATAGTATAATATAGATAGATAGAGAAATGTATAATTATATTTCATTGCATAGACCGCCTACTGTATATTTCAGCTGCCGAAGCTGTCAAACTTGGAAATATGAAGGTCACATTACATAACCAATTCTAAACTGTCAAACGTTAACTGTCAACCTGCAACGAATTACGTAAATTTTGACGGACAATCGAAATGTACATTAAGCGGACTGTGCTTTGACAGGCAAGCATGTTAATGTTGAAAGAACCTTAAAACAATACCAGAGATTCACTATGAGATTTGAGAAGAAACATGATTGCCTGTGTCGAAAAAATATGAACCGTTTTCTGATTATATACTGAGAAAGACGTTCATATCTCTAGGGTACAGCTAAACCCTGTGATTGCCCTAAACTAGTCACTGGCTAAAAACTAATGTTATCCTAAAAATTCCGCGACATACTAACAATACTAGCCATATAATACTATTAGGTTTATTCATGTCTCGGTAAGGGTCATTTTTATACCCTAAAAACATCCATGAAGTAACCTGTACATGTGTTCTATACAACATGAGATAAACATTTCTATATAAACTTACAAAAAATAACATCGCGGCGATTCCTTCTTCATCATAACCCTAATTTTTTTCTAACAGTTGCTTAAATATTAAAGCCATCCAATACTGAATACCAAACGCATAAAAAAATAAAAGAATACTTTTAAATGAGTAGAGAAATTATAAAGGACAGAAATTATAATGAAATAAAAATAATACTAACCATAAAAATTACTTAATTATACGAAAAAACTAACCTAACAATATTTAAAAAAATACTAGATCATACTGTTTGTCAATTACTCAAAAAAGCTAATCCTGCCAAATAACAGTCTATATATTATTAATAAATAAGCGCTGTGTTACATTATTTCATTTAGCTACCATGTCGGTGCCATGTCTTTTTGACTTTTGACATGGCCTAATGGAATGAATACTGTTCTTTTGGATTTACAGATCGCATTATATACTCGATTTTGAGAAGGAGACTCTTAGGTGATTTGATTCCGATAGCTGGTAGTTGTGCATTTTTATTAGAGCTATCACTGCCTCCTCCATGCTCGGCAGCTGGATTAGGGCCATTTTCTTGTCTTTTCTGCAACAAAAGTAATAACCGTTACAATCAAAACAGTCAAAGGCTTAGTGTAATGAAGCTATTCTCGAATAGAAAATATCACTATTACTTTTATTTTGATTTTCTTGAAAACCAGAATTCCATTTCTTTTTAAGCACACCCGGTATACTTTCATAATTAAAATATCCGTATTTTGTTTAAAGTAAAGTATTTCAAGGAAAAGTCAAGTTTAAAATTTCATTTGGGAACGAATTAATAATAAATTATTTAGATTAATAATTATTAATACTGGGACTATTAAATTCATTCTTTTTCCAAAATAATATAAGTAAGTTATTTGCAAGCGATTTCGAACATCTAAATTATCAGAAAATTATTATTTATACAGTTCAATAGGAACAGTGATAGAGTGAACATCAGTAAACTTAGTTCAGAAATTGTTTAGCTGTAAAAGGCACAAAGCAACCAAAATGGCATCAGATAGTGATGGTAGCTATAGTGCAATGGAAATAGATGACATGGGACAATGGAAAAAAATGAGATACAAAAGAAAATCAGGGGTTAATGCATCACGGAATATAAATAAAAAGAATAAACTAACACAAGAAAACATCAATGAAATAATAGGAACAACTTCTTATAACACAAAAAACTCAGAGATAAATGTACCGACAAAAAATCCACAAAACCAAAACATCACAATACCTGTACACAAAAACCATTCAGCAAAAATGAATGAATTAATAAACAAGAAATATAAACACTTATTTTACATAACTACAACACAAGATATGACCAGAAGGGATATGTCTGAATTATGGGAAAAAATGCATCCACAATCGGACGAAACAATAATACAAACCAAAAAGGGATTTCTCATAAAAACAAATAAGGACAAAAGACTACAATCGAGACTCTAAATAAACTCATAGCTGACAAAAAAATCAAAAATTTTCAAGAAACATCAGATTCGCATACCCCTAGTCAGGACAGGACAACAACTTCAAATTCATACTCTGTGATAATAGGATCAGTTGAACATGAAATTTCAGATCCAGAAGTAAGCGAACATCTGAAAAGAATTAATGTTCGACACCGATACTGCAAAAGAATAATCGCGAAAGCAAACAATAAACCCACATTGATGATTAGGATAATAACGGATTGTTTAAAATCCAGCAAACAACTGCTAAATGAGGGGATATTCTACAAACACAAGCACTACCCTGTCTTTCCGAGCCTTCCGCCAGCACCAATTCCACAACCATGTCCGAAATGCTTACAATTTACGCACACAAAAGAACAATGTACAACTTCACCAAAATGTACAAAATGTAATGGACCTCATCACTTCTCCACATGCAATTCCACACTGCCGATGAAGTGTACAGGATGTGGATCAGAAGAGCATGCAGCGTGGTCACTCAAATGCCCAAAAAGGCCAACACAACCGATACAAGGGCTACCAAATGCACAAATAAAGTCTCTCAACAAGAAAAGTCACGAAATCGATAAGAAAATTACAAAGAACTCCAAAATACACTCATCAGTCACGGTACATGATATGATAACTAACACATATGTAACAAAACTAAACAAAGAAAAAAATAGAGATAGAGAAGAACTATTAAAAAAACTTAGAAAAAGATTTGTAACACTGTACAATATCGACACAGTGGCAACATTTTCTGGTAACAGACTATACATCTTAATGTTCGATCTAGATGAACTCCTAACTACATACTTGGAAAAAAATAATGTTCAAGTTCACGTCGATGCTTAGGATATTATACGCCAATGTAAGCAGCTACACACTTAAAAACAGATAACTAACAACACAATGGAAGGAAATAACATCAATTGTTCACTTTTTGTCGAGACCAAAACCAAAAAAAATAGCAACACAAGGTATAAAAACTGGGATGTATTACAGCATAATGGTAACATTGTAAATAATAACACAAGAGGAGGAAACCTTGTGCAGATAGATCCCATTCTAAAAATGAAGAAAGAAAATCCACCTAGAATAAATAATCAATCACTTTTCAATACCATTTCAAGGAGACAGAATGCATATAATACTGGTATACGTACATCCGACGTCTAATATCGAAGAAACTATCTTCAATAAAGCAGCCCAATAAAAATTTTGCTTAATAATAGGGGACTTTAATGTCAATAGAACAAAAAACAAGCAAATACAAACATTCGTAAATAATACGACATTTAAAAAAGCAGACACTCCCCCGACGTTCTTAATGAATAATAACCCAGACACAACACCAGATATAATGCTCTACACTGAAAATATTCATAACAATATATGTAAAATAGAAACTCTCCCCGACATAGGATCTGATCACCTGGCAATAGAAATTAATATAAAGCTCGACAAAACAACAGAAGAGCAAGTGGAGGAAAAAAGAATTAATCTATGTAAATGCAATATGGATGAAGTCAATATCATAATGGAAAACTATGTAGATGAATGGCAACACCACCCAATTGATGAACGGGCAATAAGCAGGTTTAATGAAAAGCTAACGGAGACAATCATACACAATTCACCAAAAAGAAGGATCAGATATTATTCATATGAACTTCCTTCATTCATAATCAGGTTAATAAAATATAAAAGAAAAATGTACAGAGATTACCTAATAAATAAAGATGTGCAATATAAAAAACATATTAATGATTACAACAAAAATATTCAAAAGCTAATCAAAGAATACAAGGAACATAAATGGGTAACGGTATGTAATGAAATCAACCAGCAAAAAGGTAGACATTACTGGCAACAAATAAAAAAATTATCCAGGTATAAGCAATCAACAGGCATAGCCGCACTAGAGGAAAATAATATACTCTACAATAGTAACACCGAAAAAGCAGAACTATTTCCCGAACACTATGAAAAAATATACACAGCCAAAAATGATAACCAATATGACGAAGCACATCACGAAGTGAGGAAACCTATTATGATATTCTGTACAAAGGAAAGAGCACAGAACCAGGAAAAGACAACATATCTAAAAAAATCATCCGCAACCTTGGACACAAGGTACACCTATACATAATAAGATTATATGAATACTGTCTAAACAAACAGTTTTTCCCTAAGGAATGGAAATATGGCATTGTCATTGCCATCCCCAAGCCAAACAGCAATCCACACAGAACAAATAATTACCGTCCAATCACACTACTACCTGTACTGGCAAAAAATCTGGAACAGGTTATAAAAAAGCTTGTTTCAGATGCTATTGGACACAACATACCCAATATCAATTCGGATTCCGTGAAAAATCGTCCACTATTCATCCACTAACGATCATCACTTCAAATATCCAAACAGCAAAACTCGAAGGACAATACAGTTCAGCAATATTTATGGATATAAATAAAGCATTTGTCAGCGTTTGGCATTGGGGCCTATTGTACAAGCTTGCATACCTGAACTGTCCAAGATACTTGGTGTATATGATAAAAATATATTTAAAAGAAAGAAACTTACAAATTAGAATAGACACAACTTACTCTAAAACATTTAAAATGCAACAAGGACTACCACAAGGGTCGCCACTATCGCCATTATTGTACAACATCTACTGTTATGATATCTACAACTACGGAAATAACCTAGCATACTTTAACTACAATTCATATATACTACAGTATGCTGATGACACTGTATTAATTAGTCATAATTATATGATAAAAAAGAGTGTGGAAGAATTGCAAAGACTAATTAACATGACGATGACATGGTTTAACAAGTGGAGATTGAAACCTAACCCAACAAAATCGCAGTATATAATTTTCAAGCATGTTCCTAACAACAACTCTCCAAAAGTAACTATCAAGAACCGCTATCTACCACTCCAAACAACAGTCAAATACTTGGGTGTAAGTCTTGACCATAAGCTGAATTTCAATAACCATACCAAAATCATAAAAAAGAGATGCATTTCCAGAGGCAAACACTTCCGTAGTCTGACTTATAAAAATAAAGACATCAGTATGAAAACGGCAGCACATATTTACAAATCGATATGCAGGCCTATACTAGAATATAACCATCCCATGTACCTTAATGCAAGAAGACCAGCACTGAAAAATATCAGCGTAGCCGAAACATCAACGCTCAGAACAATCACCAAATTCCAACATCCAGACAATCCACTTCATAACCCACCAAATGATCTCTTATACCATGTTGTTAATATAGAACCGATCTCAAGGAGACTACCAAAATTGTCAGCCAAATTTGCCAAAAATGAAGACAACAGGGAAAAAGTACGACTGCTATGCAAAACAAGAAACCAACAGGCACCTAGACGCTGAAAATACCCAGAACGAACCCTGTGGGAATATATTAATGACATAACCGCAACATGAATGGCAATAAATCCATGATACATAGCACACCCTCTATATTCTCTATATTTATGTTTATATACTTTAATTTTTTTTTTTAAATATATGTATATAGATAGCACACACTATACACATAATGTATGTATATTATTTATATATATATATACATATATATATGTAAACAGGCTGAAGGACTTCGGTCGATGGCCATTTGAGTCTATACTCAATAAAGAACTTTTATTATTATTATTTATTATTTATATCAATTAACGCTACTAGTTATAAACATTCTGCCTCGCCGTCGACTGAAGACTGCTTGGCTGAGATGTGCCCGCGCATTCTGCGCTAAACGTTCTGATTTCTAGTTCAATACGGGGAGATCCTGAATCGGTCTCCTGCTAAAGCTCTTTTTGGTTTTCCGCGCTCGACCTGACCAGTCGACTTTTGGTAGGCATTTGCTACTTTAAAGTCATATCCAATTTGTGGTAATTTTGGACTTAGAATATTTGTCGTAATCATTTGAATACCGTTAATTTGTCATTGTTACATTTCGATAATTTGCGCCTTCAGCGACTTGTAGTAATTTTTTCAAAGCTTCATTTTTGCAAATTAACTAAGTGACTGCGAAATCCTCAGTCGGGGACGCTGCCTTTAAGTGGGACACTCCACCTGAGTCGCACTGTCACTTTGCCAGAAAAGATACACCGTTAACGAAATAAGTCATTTTGCATTCACGATTGCAAATTACAAAGACCTGATAAACTTGATGTCCGAACCTGTTTGCTTAGTAGCTTATTTTCTTTGAGGCTCTTTAGGGGACGCTGCCTTTAAGTGGGACACTCCAACTGAGCCATACCGACTTGTATCATTCAGTAAAAATCCGATAACCAGGTTCGCAACGTCAAGTAGTAAATTCTAGCTTCTCCGAAATATTCTAGATTAATTCATTTTGTTAAAATCCATAGAGATTTAGTAACTTGTCTGTCTGTCGTGGAGTCAGTCTTAAATTACTCACATTTGAACGTGTCGAGCCACCGTTTTGCTTTGCTAGTCATACCCGTTATTTTGCTTTCACTTTTCTGTTTGCCCTGTATATGCCGCGTCTACTTGCTTAATATCATTTTGTAGTAAATCTAGTCAGAGAGTAAAAATAGAAATTTTGCATAAAATTAGGGTTACAAAACTTGGGTAATTGAAAATTCCTTTTCATTTTCACGAATGTCAACTACCTGTATAGGGGGCGAGCGTAGGTGCGTCTTTACTATGTACATACTTCGGTATGCGATGTAAAGCATCGACAGGCGCAGTTAGTACTTGGATTGGTGACCATTCCAACGGAAACCGCGTTCTCGCCTCACACATCTTCCAGCGGCTTGTATATCAGTGTATGCGCGGAAGCTATACAACCTTAGGCGAGGGTTGTATAGGAGATATACCATCCTTCGGAGGGGATGTAAAGCCGTCGGTTCCTTGTCTATTAAATGTTAGGCAAGTAAAAGATCCCTACTCTTCTTAAGGGAAGAGGTTCGGCAAAATTCCTGGTTGGGGGTAGCTCGTCTACAGGCGTCGGTGTTAGGCCTCAGTAGCGGAAATAGGCCGACGTTAAATAAATGTATAAAAAAAAAAAAAAAAAACTACCTGTATTAATTATTTTTATGTAGATAAATGTACCAGAAGTTTTAAATATATTTCTATATGATATATCTTAAGATTTTCCTTCTTGACATGTACATAGTTTCAATATATCATTAAAACGTTTTGTGTTTTTGAGTCACTCCTCTAAGTTAGACTGTCCTGAAAAGTAAAAGTGTCACAAATATAAAAATCTTTACAGCTGTCCATTCCTTGAGAAAGACGGCCTACGTTTCGACCCCTGGTAATATAACCGTCTTCACTGATTCTATTTGGGGCCTCTATTATACCGCTAATAGAGAAAGTGGTGTTTCTACACTTAAAATCAGAAACTGGCGCTCGAGGCAGAAACCGCTTGCACTAGTTTCAAAGTGCAACAAACAAGAACCGACAAAGAGGCGTCACATTAGCTACGTCATAGAAACAAGGTATATAGTTGTGGTCACAATAAGTTTTCCAACCTGAATAGCATATTTATATATTTTCCCTGTCCGAGTATGGCTTTGCCTATGGACATTTAAGTTCTGGATGGTTGGTTGCCCTCAGCAGATTTCTTTAAAATTAATACTCCAATATAGGTGTTTGTGTATGTAGATAGATAAATAATTTATTGACCAAAGAAAAGGCAATAAATATAAACACATAAGTAGACAAATGAGTAAATACAAACATAAATGGACATATAATAAATATTGGGTTCAATTGGGTATGTCGTATACGTATGTTTTGAATATAAGAGAATGCGATACCATAGAAAGAAAGAGTAAAGGACTTAAGGTGAACGCTATTATGTTACATTGTCAAAATCACATCAAATTTAATAGTTAATTAAAAAAAACTCGAACAGCTAGTTTCTGCTTCCTAACGGGGGTTTACCAAGCGTGCAATTTAATAAAAGAGAGTCAGGAAGATGTGAAACTATTTTTATAACTTTAATATTTTGTTTTGAATCTAAAAAAACACAAAACTTACGGGAAAAATTTGAAAGCCTTGACAGTAAAACCATTCTTGGTGAAGGCTTCCTTGATGTCATCCTCGTTCACTGTGGCAGGTATATTGCTGAGATGCAATGTAGACGATGGTGGATATATGTTCTGGTAGTTCTTGGAGCCGGGCTTCTTGAATCTGTGTAAGGGGCTTTGGCTATAGTCTTTGGTTAAGCCTGCATCTGGCTGTCCTTCTTTGGGCATTTGTACTGACTGATGCTTGCTCAACATCACCCGGATGTTCTTGCCGAATACTTTCAGTTTGTCCATGTGTGTGATCGCTGCAAAAGTGATTGGTTAGATAAACTACCAAGCTCTATTTAAAGTGATTGCAGAGACACATATGTATATGTGGAAGTCAATAGGTTCCTGGAAGATGTATATAGAAAAAAGTTATTACTTATGAGCCTAAATCTCAAATGGAAGCAGAAAAAAGTTATTTTTTATGCGCCTAAATCTCTTAGCTCCAACAATAACCTGATCAATTGTCCTAGGTTCTAATTCTCGAAGTCGGGGAGCAGTATTCTCACAAGATAAATAGGTGGGGTTCTATTTTTGACATTGCAAAAATAAGGTATAAAAATTCAATTTCTTTAAAGGATTGAAAAAATTTATAACTTTAAAATGCTGTATTTAGGATTATTTTGATAAAAAATTATCTATTATATCACAATATATTGTCTGTGTAGCTCTAAATCTCAATATGATCGAAGATGATGATCCACAACAACTTTTTGTATATCACAATTAAATATTAATACACAGGTTGAATATGATGGTTAACAAATTAGATACAATTAACATTTTTATGTTCAAGATAGTAAAATAATAATATAGATTTATGCATTGAAAAATGTTTTGCAGCAGTTCTTCTTGTCAATCATTTTCGATCACACATAATCTGCTATTTTGTTCTCAATCTTACCTAAATGCGCCTGATGTGGTTCAGCAAGTTGAACAAGAGCGGAATCCTTTTTATTGTATAAGATCTTTACTCTCTGCACATCACCATAGACACCTATAGGAGAAAAAAATGATGATAATTAGCCGACTACATAACAGCAAATAAAAAAATATGTGATGACTATGTTTAAAAAAAGGTTACAACAAATAAAACTGTAACACTAGCTTATAGAAAGAGGTTTTTCAAGACACAATAAAGACTTTACAGATAAATAAAACATAAAGTGATGGAATTTTAAAACACAAAACATGCAGAACGATTAGAAAAAGTATACATATATATATAGATTCTACAAAACAAACTGAAGGGAAAGATTACAAAAATTTTGAAAATTGTATATGAGTAGATGAATCTAAGCAGTAAGCTCTGACAAACACAAACAAAAAATTAAAGAAATTTATTAAACTTTTGAATCTAAAAAAAAAAAGCAAAATGATCAAAATCCAATTCACTTAAAAATCGTTAATTAATTTTCAAAACTCATAAGCAAATTGGATAAACTCTGTTATTTTAAACTACCTATAGTTTAATTTTAGTAAAGAACATCTTTAAAAACAGAAAGTTATTCGGTTACCGATAAGCTGGAGTTAATACTGGTTAAAAGAACAGAGCTTTCTTAATGAATACAACTCTGTAGATATATATAGTAGGCAAGCAAAAAACAATAATTCGAAGGACTACTCCCTTAAAGTGTTCAGTTCAAAAATATGTCCTTGAGCTTTGTTTCTTATATTTATAAAATACAAGTAGAATAAGGCAGATATGGAGAGTTGGAAATAAGGATATGTCCAAAAAGTAATAAAAATAAGAGAGGAAAATGTTCATAAAAGCAAAATGAGAAGAAAAATACGGAGAAAATATTCAAATTGAAGTATATTAAATGGAAAGGAATTTTAAAAATAAAGATTATGAAAACATTCAAAACAGTTACTACAGCCTTGTCTTTGTATATGGTAGAAGGCTTTGTTCAAGGCATAAAAAAGTCTTGGATAGGTGGGAACCTCTTCCACAACCATCAAAACACATATATTATACTAGATGCATGTTTTTCAACCATGTTGGCACTGTCTGTTGATGATTGAAACAGTCTTGTAATGTTCATATATTTTTGTGTTTGTGGAACTAGTTCATCTTTAACATAGGAAAGAGTTTGAGGCCCCAGAATAAGTCAATTTTCATAACATTCTTGTGCGAAGCAGAAAAATATTATGCAAGAAATAGGAAGATATATTTAAAAATATATATAGTGTAGCTTCAGTAAGCAAGAAGGCCTAGAAATGTCTAATTAGAGTTAAAAGGTTCTTTTATATCAGAAAATAATTTTTAACATGAGGAATTAATAAAGATACTCTCAGCACAATATTATATTCTTTCGTTTAGCAACTTATGTAGACTAATGAAAGATTAGGAAAATAATGTGCAAACTAAGAGCAATAATCCTATAAAAATAACAAGAAAAATATGGATAAATGTGAGACTGTTTGCTCTAATCAGAATATTTACCATTTTATTTTGAAAAAGAAGTTAAGAACTACACATACTGTGACGTAAGGAACATAATTTAAAGTTGTTGATCAATGATCGTAAGGAGAAATAGGAAAAAGGTTGGAAAACGTGCATCAGTGTAGTTCGGATACACCTCCAGCATCAAGTGCAAGGGAAATGGTGCAATGTACAAAAAAAAGAAAAATGTGATTGCCTTCATATAATAACTGATTAAACCCGCTTGCATGACAACTAGAAACAGCAATGTGGGATGGAATTTAGGATTATTCTTCCTGTTTCATATTCGAACACTTTATGGGAAAATCAACTTCCCTCACTAACACCTATGATATATCTACCTAGCGATACGATATAATTAAGTGTGAAAACATACCAAATAGTGTAAAGAGAGCATCAGGCGTGACCATCTACAATAGAGAAAGATGACAGGAGGATGTAACGTGGCACAAAGAGGTAGCGTATGCCACCGGAGGGGCAGCAAATGTAAAAAAAGAAAAACAGCATTAGACTTTGTATAATCAATGTATACACATCTTCAAAATAGTACCAATGCAAGTTTTTGAAAACTAATTTACAAGGCTTTGTTTCTGATGATAATGCACGTCAGAAAAATTACTGTGACATATTCTGTTATCGATATTGATCAGTACCAGAAACAAAACCTTATAAAAATATATAGCATATTTCATCGGGTAAATATTATTTGTTGTAAAAAATAGAAATTACACAGATTAATAGAGTATGGAAAGTAATTTTTATGATTAGATGATTAATGCTATATACATATTAATGTCTACCAAAAAATAGAATGTTAAAAATTATATATACAGTTCACTTTTAGTAGGCTACTCTAAGTATTAGTCTAATATTTTAAAAAATAATAACGGTAATTGTTTCAAATAATTAAAGTTAGTTCTGTATATGTAAAAAAAAATAAACAAAATAATAATGTTCAGTGAACTGTACAGAATATGCATAAAAATTGTTGCTGCTATTTACTAATCTAAATAAGTACCTAGGAAGATCTAAGAGGCACTAATATTGGAAAGTACTAAAATAATAAGAACTCAAATAGTGGTCGTCACATTGACTAACAAAACAGTATGTTATTTCATACTGGCACAATATAACTTATGTGAATAATGTCATAATCAATCACGAGATAAAAGTTATCTGCCAATTTTACCAGGAGATCGTCTGTACAATTTGCGTTGATTTTTTTAAAGCAAATAAGACAAAAAGAAATCCTAAATCGTATAGATTGTATTAGGATTTTGTTTAAAAATCCCAAATCACTTTGCTATTGCAAATCCAAACTACAGATCAGTTGAGTAAGTGAATGACTTGTAATAGCACATTGTATAATAAGGGTGGTAACCGAACCATAGGGGTTTACAAAACCAACTAGTGCAGTAAAAATTACATAGCGTGCGGTAAAGTACCACTTACCGCCACTCAAAATCATGTGGTAAACTCCACATTACCAAACGGTTATAGATAAAATAATATCTGAAATGCCTTTTTATTTAACTATTGCACATTATATATTACTACTAAATTAGGCTGGTGCCAACACCTTTTTGAAAAAGAAAAAAAAACAATATACTTTCATATACTTTCAATCCCTAAACAACACCCCCATTTTACATTTTCACTTTATCTTGTGTTTAATTTTTGTTTTTCTCTTAATTATAACCTCAACTAAGATTTCCGGTTGGTACTTGCCTGGTAATAATTCTTTTTTTTTACAATAAAAATTCGCTTTAGCACCAGCCTAAATTGAATATTTATGAAATTATGGTAAGCATTTCCTTTTGAATTCATCATATAGAACGTTTTTTCTTTTCAAATAAGTTCTAGAAGAAATTTTTATTGCTGCAGCAACCGTAGTCGCGAACATTTTGGGTCTGATATTAGAAAATAAATAGGCAGCTACAAGTTCTAAAAAAATTCCTCACTACCAAAAAAACTTATTCTAAAGTAGTCTACCTCTAAATTTATACTAACCTCTTCATTTAGATTACTGACGAGCAATACAGTAGCCAAGGCTAGTCCAGGAGTGGCGAGGCCCCTGAGGCCTGGTGCTGTTTGGCCAAGGGCAAAACTGCCAAGTCCTGGGATACCTCCGGCTACACCTCCTGCATATGGAGCGGCTAAGGGAGATGCCAACCCATGCATGAACGGACTGCTGAGAACTCCCGGAGCCCCTGCCAGGATGGAATCTTTGTGGAAAGTAGAATAAATTTTATAATGAATTCGGGCTTGACATGTTATTTGTCAGTGATGGTCCGAAAATTAAAATAATAATTGTAAAAAATGTTTCAACATTATTTTATTAATCAAAGGTTTATATCAAATTTGCAGAATGTATATAAAAAGCGTCGCAATAAAAAAAGATGTTACTAATCAATATGGCAAGTACATGTATTATTTTTTCCAGTAACGACTTTTTATTCCTGATTTAAATATTTCTAGGAAAAATCTTCGATTTTCTTTAAAAAATTAGATTAAAATATTTCAGAAAACGCTTGGGAAAACTTTAACAAAAGATTTTATGTAAAAAAACTACAGCGTGAAGGAGAATGACAATTTTAATATTTAATATATTTTTTAAACAAATATCAAACATTATTCATACTCCATGTAAATGTAAAAAATATGAATTACGTTCAAGATTTAGATCATAGCAGCGATCTAACCGTGGCTACGGATGAAACGTAATAAATATATCTCTGATATTTGGTGCATATTCAAAGTTAAACTGTTGTAGAAAACGCTAAGAAAAACATATTTGTAACTCACCGGCAAGCCTTTCGCGAGCCAATCTTGGTTGTGTTGCCAACAATAAAATATCTGCTCCAAGTCCGCCAGCGAGCCCGCCGCTTAAAGCCAGCTGATCATTAGTATCTCCAGTTGGCAGATTCGGGTTAGTATAATCCCTTGATTTGTCATTATTATATTTGACGTTCAGGGAGGACATTTTTGAGTAGTCGATGCGCAAAGTGCAGCAACTGTTGTATATATTCTGCCCGTCTAAAGCCTGTTTCGCAGCTTGGGCTGATTGTGTATCTGGATACTGGATTAACGCTTGGAATGAGTCTGAAAAAAATTTGAATGTATAATTTTGGCCTAACCTAAAGGTTCCAGATTATAAATAAACAATAACATTTTCTTTGATCATCTGTTATTGATCGTAACATATTAAAAATTCAATTTTATGATTTAGCATGCTATAAATATTTTTAACACTAGTGTTAAGAGCGCCTTCAACACCAGTAATGAAGCGTTATTTGAAGTTACTGATAAATAATTGTCAATTTTCGGTTATCAAGTTACTGTTACATCTTGGTTCTCATTAAAAAGAATAGTTGAAATACCATACTTACTGTTTTTTGTAAAAGTCACAATCTTCAGTACTTTTCCAAAACGTTGGAATATCTAAAAATTAAAATAATTCAGAATTAATCATCGTGCACAAGAAAATAGTATAAATTAGTTTATTTTTTGTCATAATTTTTCTATGTGCATATACAGGATGTAATTAATTTCCTATCATTAAAAAAATTGGTAATAGAGAGCGATCAGACAAACAAAAAAACCTTAAATAACTTTGGCCACAGTTTTCGAGAAGTATAGAGCATTTTCAAACAATTCCCTTGCCTCTCCTAATTAACGGATTTTAATATCTCAAAATGGATTTGAACATTTGAGTGCTCTTTTATGTCAAAAAATTTTCAACTTTCTAAATGCTTTAGTTTAGCCCCAGCAACATTTTGAAAATTTGCAAACTTTTTTGCGAAGTTTAGATTGCAAAATTATTATGCAAAAACTAAAAGTCCGATCTTGATGAAATTTGGTGGGACGATTTATTATATTAAAAACTTTTCTTTAGCCAAGTATGAAGGTTCTACGTAAAATATAAGTATTTGAAAAACTTTTTCATTTCTATAACTTTTCTCTAAAAGCAATAGTTCCGAAATATATGAAAAAAATAGGCAGAAAAAAACGGAATTTTTAGGAATCTTTTCACATTTTGTTTACTAAAAAATTACGCCCACGTTTTCAAACTAATGCATAGTGAAATTATCATTTCTTATGATTTCTAGGAGCGATTAAGCCAAAAATCTGCCATACTGCCTGATTCACCCAATCCAAAACAAATACCGCCTGGGCTAATAGTACAGTGACAATAAGTAGTGATTTATAGTAGTTAAAAGTTATAATTAGTGTATAATTATAAGGACTAATTATTGTAAGTTAATTTAGTGTTAAATAAATCAGTGGCTAGTAACAATTTGTGTTGCAATTATTGAACCCACGCTTGGGGGTGTTTACTAGAGGGTGTAACAATACGTATAATACTGGCGAGGTCAGTAACGCCTGTCGGACTAAACCAAGTTCAAAGTTTCTTTGCGATCTACATCTCTCTTTCTATAATAGACGTTGCATTGATGATCAAAAATAAACAACGAGAAAAAAACACCAGATAAATGTCACTCAACCTATTTGAATACTCCCACCTTTTTTAAGTATCGGAATTTATTACCTTCTAATAAGAACAGCGTAGAGATCACTAACTTCTGTTCTTTCAATTAGATTTAACAAACAAATGTGACAAATGTATGAAGTTATCGTTTTGATGTATTGCAGTATCTCGGACCGCTGGGCTATGGAATTTAATTGTGATGATAACCTAACCACAAAGCGATACTAGTTTATTCCTGAACAAATACACGTCCATTGACTCACAGGCAGGGGTTTCCAAACTAATTAATTCCAGTTATTAGTATTTATTAAAATTACTAAGGTTAATTTTTCTTAAAATGTACCTTAAAGGAAAAGTTTTCCGCCGCACACAAGTCATATGTTAGCCCTTAGACTTGAGTGTGTTCAAATCCATCAAAACTGAATGGCTGGCGCAATGTGTGGCAGAGGAAACTTGTCGGACAAAAAGTTAGTAAAAGATAGATAGATAGATAAATAAGAAGAATATGGACCCAAGCTGCAGAGCAGATTATAATCAGTGGCTTTAGAAAGGGGGATTTGTCCCTTTTAATAGAAAAGTTTATAAAACCAGCACAACATGATCCTGCAGCTTATAAACGTTGGCAAGCTCATGTACAATTGCAAAATCAAAGACTAGCAGAATAAGTCGAACACGAAACAAATAGAGTAGAGACAGTTAAAAGACCACCACCTTCCCATGAAATAACAGAAAGTAATGAAGTAGTTACAAAGAAAAAGAAATATGAAGTTAAGAATAGTAATTCATATGAAGTTACCCAAAATGTATCCAATATAGGAAACTCCCTTTCCTCAAGTATGTCTTTAGATGACGATGTTGTCACTTCATCACCTTCGTATATTGGGACACACGGTTTGAAGAAATTCTATTGAGACAAGTCAGGCAACAAGGAAGTACTGAAAAACAAAAAAAAAACGAGAGTTGGAATAGGAGCAGAAGTACTGACGACGAAACAAATCGTTTAAAGACTAGTGGAAAAAAAATAAAATGAAAGTGAAAAATAACAAAAGATCAAAAGTCAAGACAATATCCAAGAAAAAATCTAGGTTATCTAAGAAACTCCAATCAGATCATGAATATTCAAGTAACGAAAATAGTATCACACTACTATCGTTACATGATTCAAAAAGTGATTTTGAAACTATGGAAGAGTTTGTTCAACAGCATGACGAATAAATTGAACTAGAAGCGGAAACAGAAAAGCTTAAAGTGGGTACATGGGCCGAGTCGAATTTGCGACAAAAAAAAAAAGAAACATTACGTCGGGCAAATGTTCCAAATATACGAAGACGAACTGAAAATAGGATTCATGAGAAGGAAGGAAGGCAAAACCAAAAACACCTTCGTTTGGCCTCTGAAAGAAGATGAAAGTGTTATTTCAGAAGATGACATTGTTATGGTATACCCGAACTCAATCTAGGAAGAAGGGGAGAACTTATTTGTTGAGTCGTATTTGACGGTTATAATGTACCGTAGTACTAATTCTATTTTTATTTTTTATTAATAAAACAAATTTGCTGCGTCGTATTTGACTGCTACAATGTTCAGAAGTAGTATTTTTAGTTTTAACATTTATTTTTGATCATTAAAACATATTTCAAAGATTGGTTCTGATTTGCCTCCCTGCAACTCTCTAAAAAATGTAATAACTCAAAAACTATAACAGAACTTGAATCTGAAAATTGCCTTAAAAAAATCACATTGTCAGAAGTATTCTCACTTACCCCCGATCGTTCAGTAAGGTGTTATGAATATTTTACAGCAGTGGTTCCCACGTACCCCAAATAACGGGGCAAGTGAGACCCCCCAAATATACATAGGTACATTAATTTTTTTACAATTTGCTTTTTAAAAATATCGTATTTTGAACTCTTAAATCGATAGTAAACATTACCAAGTTTATTCTTTGAAAATTATGTTCCAGGACTCTTACAAATGATTTTATATAAAGCCAAAACCAAACTTTTACAATTGTGGGTCCCACTTACACCACTCCACCTTAAAATTTTGTTTGTTTGTCTGGCCGTTTCCCATTACCAGTTTTGTTTCTGACAAAACTGATTACATCCTGTATATGTAGTTAATGTAATTCAATTCTAAATAAATCTTAAATTATATTTGAAGTTTAATAAAACGTTGACACAAGATAAAACTAGTTTTAAAAAATACCAGCACCGGATAAGCTTTTACTTCACATTTTCGATGGGTATTACTAAAAGTGAAGAAACAATGTTTAATTACAACGCAATTATTCCAAACAAAATTTCTACTTACCAAATGTAAAATATCTAGGCTGATGGGGTATATCATATGTTCTATGATAACCCGAAGGACCGTGTTGGGACCACCCTGTATGTCTTGTCCGTTTGTTAGTGGGGTTGTGGGAGTAGCTGCCGGGGTCACAGAGTTCTGCGTAATTGATATCGCTTGAGCTGCTTGTAGGGCGGCCTGTGCAGAGGCATTCTGAAAAAAATTAAGATTAGTTCAATTTTGGAAGGGTTGAAACAGGCGAAATATTCCGCGAATTTAATATGATCGTATAATTTAAGCATAATACGGGTGATGGGATTTACGGTAAAATTTGTTTAGTGTGGTTAGGTCCAAGTGTATTAAAGAAAACTACTTTACTAATTAGCCAACGTTTCGATATTTTTTAATATCATCCTCAGGGCACTGAAAGATTAATATAATAAATTAATATTAAATTAAATTAATATAATAAATAACACAGTAATATATACCGGGTGTTAGAAAAGTATGGGAAATCTCGAACAGTTTGCATCAAATCGAAAAATAAAAAAATACGTGTCAAAAATTTTTCAATAAACTATCTACTGATAAAAACTTACCTCCCCTCCCACTACCCTGTGGGTGAGGCGAGGGGCAACTTTAAAATTTCAAATGGAAACCCGTATTTTTTTATTGCGGATTCTACGACAAAAAATACGTAAATTTTATTCCGGACATTTTTTTCGATTCTTGCATGGTGTCGCTGTAATCGCAAAAAATGAAAAGAAAACATTACTGTTTCAAGAGTAGCGTCTTGTGCTCATAAAAAAACGTCCAATTCAAAAACTGAAAAACATGTATTTGTTATTTTTACGAAATCTATCCAATGACATTGTATTCGACTCTCCCACCCCTAACCCAGTGGGTGGGGCGAGAGACAACTTTGAAATTTGTAAGGAAAATCCCCATTTTTTATAGCGGATTCGGATTCTACGGCCAAAAATACGTGAATTTTATATCGGGCATTTTTTTCGATTCTCGCAAGGTGTCGCTGCAATCGCACAAAATTGAAATAAACCTTAAGCGTCCATAAGTTTGTAAATATTTACAAACTCTAGCTACTCGTGTTGACAAAGAAACATTCAGTTTAAAAAACAATATCTGTGATATCTTGGTTTTTATGAATGTTTTTTTAAAGTGTTCTTAATAACAGTATTGTTTTGTGAAATTTCTACGAGACCGTGCAGTTCCTTCAAACTTTTGTAGAGACAGGAGCGCACTTTTGTACGGAAACAGTTATTTCATTTTTCATTAGTTCTCGCGTTTTTTTTTCTGCAAAATGGCTACTTTAACAGAGGAAGAGAGAGTTTCTCTTTTAATGATGCGAGGGTGGGGCGATAAAGAAAGGTCCTATGATGAAGTTGTGATTTCATTCAACGAAACTTTCCGTGTAGATCAAGTGGGAATTTCGAAATCTACTGTGTCCCGTACCATCAAACGATTCCTAGACACAAGAACAAATAAAAATCGCCCAAAATCTGGAAGACCAAAATCTGAAACATCGGAAGCTCGACAAATGGAAGTGGCCCAGGCATTTGTTGAAAATCGAAGGTTATCAATCAGAAAAGCCAGTCAACGGCTTGATATGAGTGCATTTTCAGTTCATAAGAATTTGAAACTTTTGAAATTTCATTCTTACAAAATTCACCTTCACCGAGAATTAAATGAAGATGATTTTGATCGGCGACTTGAATTTAGTGAATTAATGATGGAAAGGAGTAACTAAAACCCAAATTTTTTGTCATCTTTACTTGTCTTCTCAGATGAAGCAACTTTCGAACTCAGTGGAAAAGTTAATCGCCATAAATTCAGGTATTAGAGTGACGAAAACCCTCAATGGATGCTTGAAACACACCGCAGTATCCACAACAATTAAATGTTTGGGCAAGAGTTTTCAGGGATCGAATCATAGGACCGTTTTTAATAGATGGAAATTTGAATGGAGAAAAATACCTGGAAATGTTGACAAATCAAATAGTTCCCGCAATACAAGAGATTGTTGGTGATGAGTTCGATAATGTTTGGTTCCAGCAAGATGGGGCTCCTCCACACTATCGGGATATTGTTAGGGACTATTTGAATGGTACTTTCGAAAATCGATGGATAGGTTGAGGAGGAACTATTGAATGGCCAGCAAGATCTCCCGACCTCACGCCACTTGATTATTTTGTTTGGGGCTACGTGAAGGGTAAGGTTTATTTCACTAAACCTCGTGATTTGGAAGAGCTGAGGCAACGCATAATAAACATTTTTGCAGAAATACCACCTCAAATGATAAGAAGTGCTATTGAAAATTTTTACGTTCGTCTCGGACAATGCCAAGAAGTCAATGGGCACCATTTTGAACACCTGCTATAATATTGAAATTAAAACCTGCTAATGTAGCAGTTAAGCTGTAAACTAGTTGCCTCAACTGGCCGAAATCCTCACCTTGCTGGGCTGGGATCAAGAACTTGTCTGAAGTAGCTGAATTAAGAGATAAAACCACTGTTATTATTTTTTTAATCGAGTTTTTTTATTGCCCTGTAAAACATGTAAATTGAAAATTAATAACTGTTAATAAATTTACAGAATGTTAATAGTTGTTGTAATTTCCACACGGCCGTGTATAATCACTGTTCTCAAAACAGCTCAGGAAATCATTCACTCTGAGATCAGTAGTTTTACTTTTCGTATTTTTTTTAAGTATGCGTTCAAAACTTTCATGTTTCCACTCAATTTTTTGCGATTGCAGCGACACCTTGCGAGAATCGAAAAAAATGCCTGATTTAAAATTAACGCATTTTTGGCCATAAAATCCGAATCCGCTATAAAAAAATAGGGATTTTCATTACAAATTTCAAAGTTGCCCCCGCCCCACCCACTGGGTTAGGGGTGGGAGAGTCGAATCCAATGTCATTGGATAGATTTCGTAAAAATAACAAATACGTGTTTTTCAGCTTTCGAATTGGACGTTTTTTTATGGGCACAAGACGCTACTCTTGAAACAGTAATGTTTTCTTTTCATTTTTTGCGATTACAGCAACACCATGCAAGAATCGAAAAAAAAATGTCCGGAATAAAATTTACGTATTTTTTGCCGTAGAATTCGATTCCGCAATAAAAAATAGGGGTTTCCATTTGAAGTTTTAAAGTTGCTCCTCGCCCCACCCACAGGATTTGATGCAAACTGTTCGAGATTTTCTACCATTCCCATACTTTTCTAACACCCGGTATATATTTTGTACACCAGATAGAAGTCGATCGAATAGATAGTACTCGCCTGCCTCTAGTTTAAAACTTGAAATTATGAAATGTCTCCAGATACATTTGTAGACACTGGGTTTTTCACCCTGCTATAAATGACTCTGAGTTTTTACTCAGACACGTTTTAAAATATTAAGTCATCCTGCCTTCAGTCCTGATCTAGCGCCCTGTTACTATCAGTTACTGAATTATATTAAATAACAGCTGGAAAGACTGTATTTTACCGGTGTTTTGAGCGCGTAACGAAAATTAATTTCAAACTAGATATAAGACAAAATATTTCGAGACAGGTTTGATGCGCGCTCTAAACATATAAAGAAAGTGAAACAGATTTGGATTATTTGTAATGAAAAACATGCAGCGAATCACCTAGTACCGCATTTTTAAATTTAAATAAGTAATAACTAAACAACACCCCACACAAATGTCCTCATTTTAATTGATTTTTCTTCATCTTGATTTAATTAAACAGTCTTTGCTCTTTGTGCATTGTCGGTGCATTATATTACTCATTCTCATTTGCTAATTACTAATAAACTCATCAAAAGCAAGCTAAACTTAACGCTCTGCTAATCCTCAATCTCATCATCGTAGCGGGCTATGAAATGCTAAGCTAACTTCGCTATGCCGTGTGTCCGACGCCTGCTACGATTATGATATTAGGGCGGTGCTTCACTAATAAATCAAGACCGCTTAGTTATCGTCTACATAATTCAATATTGTGTTCATCCTGTGAGTAATTAAAAAATAACTCGACAAAACTACGGTAAGAAAAGGAGACAAATTCCCATTTCATTACACTGCATTTGGCGAAGGCGCCGGTCTCGATTTGCCCGATATATGTGTGTGTGAAAACAATAAGGTTATCGTCTACCGCTCTTCGTTATAGTAAATGAGGATGTCATCAGAAATTATGTTAAATCAAGTAAAACTTTTAGTCTTCTACTAAGTTCCTTCGTCATTACCAGTAATAATACCACAACTCTGCATTGTGTAAAATGATTACAGAGTACATTTCCTTCATTCCACTTTCTCCATTCAATGATATAGATATGGATCGAGATACTTCATCAGCTATCCAAGTTAGGTTAGGTTAGGATTTTAATAACAATAACTTAAACAATTACAAGTTATGGAGATGATTAAACAAGAAAGGCAACAACTTAAATACTGCTGTGTAAATCCAAATTATTCAAGTCTTTTGATTGTGTATTGAGTTTTTTGACAGGGTACCTAACCTAATCCCACATAATTTAACAAAAACAAATCTAACTCGGCACCTGGAGAATGAAACCCAAAAATGCGAACAACGCCAACGAGAGCTATGAAGGTAATGTTGTATCTGCCATCACTAGATATATATCTAGGAGAAGTGGCTCTGACAACAATGGTAGGCCTCAAATCCGTTGACATACAACCAAATGTAGGCTGTGGAGAGACCAGAAGTCGCCAGTGGAATGAGGTTGTCAGGAAGACGTCTCTTCTACAGGCGTTTCTCCCACACACAACGAATTTAAGAAGTTGTGGAATGAAACAAGTAGCTGCCAGCTTGCATCGGCAACGAAAAACCTTTCTGATATTTTATATTTTTTCGCCTCATTTCAAATTCATAACGTAATACCTCCTTAAGAGACCTATATGCACGTTGTCACGAAATAACACCACTAGTGAACTACACCAAAGTTACTGCACAAAAATTCTATCAATTCAAACTTGGCCCGCTAACAAACAACATCACTCAGAGGGCATAATGTACCATTTTGCATAAAGCACAGTCTACCATACCAAGCATTGTTCATCTTCCGGCAACATCTATAGCTTATCTTTAACTAAAATCTAAAACACAATTTCCCATCTTTAAATTATTTTTGTAATTTTCTTAATTTCTTTTTGTTATTTATTTATTTTTGTTTCTTTGCAAATTAATTTTTCCTAATTACAATTTTCATTTAAAACTATCTTCAAAAAAGGTTAACTTTTTAAAGCGATCTGGAACTCCCGCTCACTCTGGTAGTGGAATCGATCTGGCAGGAAAAAACCCCCGAAACGACAGTTTTTTTCGATTTTTTTTGTGTATATTATGTAGTCGGACTCCCCCTATCATCTGATCATATTTGCGGGCGTGAGGGGGTCGTGCAGGGGGGAAATTTACATGTAAAGATATGGGAAACTCGCTTAATTCCATTCAGATCCAAAAAGTGTATAGGGATCAAATGAAGGGCTCGCCAATGCGCGTAAACTGAACTTTGACCGGCCTAGTGATTCTCAAGAATCGGAAACGTACCGAGAGCCGTGTTCGCGTTTCTTTCGGGGTAGAAAGCGACTTAGCGACTTTTTAGTGAGAGAGTAGGGAGAGTAGTGGGAACGCTAGGCTCTTCGCTCGGCATCTTACTGCACAGCTGCTGAACAGCCGCTATCGTTTTTATAAATGTATTACGCACCCGTGCAGCCCCTACTGCAGTTAAAGCTTCGGGGTGAAACAGAATTGACTGCTGTTGAAAATGAGCCCGCCCGAAGTCCCTAACCCTTTCCCTTGAACTTCTATTGTCTAAAAGCTTTGCGTTCCTCTTCCTCGCCTCCTAATCATCCGATAGCAATCAGGCCAAGCTCAAATCAAAGAGAAAAAAATTCCGCATCCGATGGCAGAAAAATTATTTCCCCCACCCCTTTCCTTCCTAGCGAAAAATGACTTTTAAAAATATTAATTTTTATGTCGCTAAGTCACTTATACCCCGAAAAAAACGCGAACGCGACTCTCGGTACGTTCCCGCCGCAGCAAAAAATCCGTATACAAATCCGTACCTTCAATTCGCAATATCTCGAGAACCACTAGGCCGATGTCGAAGCATCAAAGTTTAGTTTACGCGCATTCGCGAGCCCATCAGTTTATTCCTATACACTTTTTCGATCCGAATGGAACTAAGCAAGTTATGTGCGAAAAACGGATTTTCCTATATCTTTATATGTAAGTTCCCCCCTGCACTAGCCCTCGCGCCCGCAAATATAACCAGATGATAGAGGGAGTCCGACTTACACAAAAAAAACACTGTCGTTTCGAATCCCAAGTCGACCCCGCTATTTCTGAATTACTTGAAACGGGTATTTTAGTTAAAAATTTTCCCGTAAATGTCAATATTATACACCGACAGTCATGATCATTTTTACACCACTTTATTTTATATTATATATAAATTATCCTCTCATTTACCTGTTTTATGTTATTTACTTTTTAATTTGTTTCATTGCAAAAGCAGATTGTATTATTGTTCAAATTTATTTCATATCCGACCCAGCCTCATTCGATCTAGCTCTTCAACTGTCACAGCACTTCGCACCATGGAAGATTGGCTAACATGGACCATGAGTGCTCGGGATGGACAAATGTTGTACCATTTTAATTATAAATAAATCTATGTTGTTGAGGCTTCGTATGCGGTTGTAGGTTCAAACCCCGTTGCTTTTTTTGTCATATGTCTCTAAAATTTTGTCTGTATACCGGATGTCAACTGATCATGGTAGAATATCGGAATGAAACTTGGTAGATGTGTTATATGACTAAGAAGACACTTTGTGGCATAACTATAATTTTTCGCCTTCCGGTTTTACCGGAAATGACCCCAACTTTTGATTTTTAAATGGAATACCCTGTATATTATTATATTTTTGGAATCCTTGAAAAATTCTGAGTACGGTGATGCCCCATAAGTGACATTTCGACTCCATGAAAAAAAAATCTGACGAAATTTAAAAAAACAAAACAAACTTAAAATAAGAAAAAATTGCTTTTGGGCACATCCACCGATTCCTTAGAAAATCCGCTATTTTATAGTAGTACTCGACCATTATGGTTCCATTTTAAAAAAATAAGTTTTGGTAAAAAAACTGTTCAGACCAAATTTGATGGCTCACAAAATACACATTCTCAAATTTTTATGCTCGATTTGATTTTAACATCACACCGGGCTATTACAAGCATATTTTTCTGGTCATGGCACTCTAGATGTACCAACAAATTTCGAGTCAAATTTTTTTCATGGAGTCGAAATGTCGAAAATTTTTCAAAGATTCCAAAAATATAATAATATACAGGGTGTTCTAGTTAAAAATCAAAAGTTGGGGTTATTTCCGGTGACACTGTTAAAGAACGCTATAACCCCGATATACTTTTCGACGTTGTAACGAAATCCGACTTAGGAAATATTTCGTAAGAAAAGCGTGCTTCACGTAAAAACGCCGTGGAGGAGGTTTTTAATTCTTGGAAATATATTTTTGCTCTTCGGAGCGTTTTTTATGCCAAATTTTCGCTAACTCTTCGAGGAGCGTTAATTTGGTAAGTGTAGTAAATGTCGCTGCACAGGGACGTAATGTCGCCCCGACCACCCAATTTTGGAAAGTATTCTAAAATTGGACTTGAACTTCCAAATTTCCAAGATTAAAAACCCTTTTACGAATCCACGTTGTCAAGCACTGCAACTCTTACGAGGTATTGAATATGAGGACAAGTTAGTCCAACGACTATTCAAAGTATATCGGAAGTTATAGCGAAAATAGCCCTTAGCGACATGGGACCCCCATCATTTCCTAGCAGTCGGATTTGACGGGGAAATGATGCGTTTTGACGGGGTTTGCCCTAAACCGGTTCCTCAGTGATTCGGAGTCAAAAAAGTATCTATACCATGTACTCACACGTGCATGGGATTTGCCTTGCCTGAACGTAAAATTTGTTATTGCATAATACAAACGAAGTAGATACGCTTCAAGCAATTTTAAGCTCCGAGGAGCGACCAAAATTTATGTGAATTAATAAATACGTTTATAAAGACAGGCAAGCATAAGCCCACCAAAATTTCAGTTACATGAACTGTTCCTTGAATCTTTTTGTGCATCGTTAGCTTTTCAAACTGCATATTGGATGGTAGTTGGTACCGTATGAATCGTCCCGTTCCTCACCATGTGTTGTACACGGGTCAGACCATTGTTTGTTAACATTTTCACTGAAGAAGTTGTGTAAAAACATAAATTTTTTAAAGATTTAATATACATTTTTTGAACTTTATATTGTCTTTTACTTGTGTTTTCTAACAAAATTTCCCTTTCAGATTTAATTTTAAGAGAGTGTTAAACAGACAGTGTTAGATTTATAGTGTTACGACGTCTTCCAATTGATACCATCAGAGCCGCAGTTAAGCATAAACGACAGTAAGTATGATTTATTCATTAATCTCCGTCTGAAACAGTCACTTTGAACCCTAAAAATTTTGTGAACGAAATATTTTTATTTAGTATTTAGAAAAGGTTGAGGAAAAAGAAAATTAATTTTTTCTTTTTCCTATTTTTTTTAATTTTTCTAAGTTTTTCGAGCAGAAAACACGTCCTTCAGACTTCCATCAAAAGCATGGATCGTTCACATGGCGCCCGAGCAGGGACCATGCCGTCCCCAAACCCAACAAATCCTTTCTCATTCATGGCGGAAGACTCCGAGGGGTCGACCCCAAGAGAATTTTATGAGCGAGTCACCGCACCGCTCGTCGACGACGGTTCTAGAGGGATAGAACCACAGCGACTGTTTCCGGAGGGAGACAATGTTAATTTATCAGCTTCACAGCCACAAACTGCTTCGATGGAGAGTATGTTTCTGAAAATGGCAGAGGGCTTCGTGCAGGCGATACAGAACGTGTCGACCTGTACGCCCCATGAGAGACAAAGATGTCCGAACGTGACGTTCCATGGGCTTGATCATGAAGATCCAGAAGCATTTCTGAAAATTATGGAGGAATATTTCGACAGAGCTCGCATAAGCCACGACTATGATCGCCTCCATAACGTAACCGGCCAACTCAAGGGCGAAGCTCAACGATGGTCCGAACAATTTAGGACGTTGACTACTTCGTATGCCTTATTCAAGGAAAGATTCCTTACGAGATTTAATTCTCCCGACATACAGTCACGGGCTATTGCTCAACTGTATGCCGTCAAGCAAACGTCTTTAGACGACACGGCAGTGTTTATCACAAGGAAAACCTGTCTTTTCGATCGTATTGATCCCTTTAAATCCGAAGCCATCAGAGCTCGGGTCATCATGGACCAACTGCGTCCAGAAATTAGGTCACGCTTGAGAAGCAACCTAATTTCAAACACCGAAATGTTAATAGCAGCGGCTACTAACGTCGAGCGGGATTCAGCTGACGAACAGACGTCGCTAATCCAGCTTATTGATCAACGTCTGTCCCGCGCGTCTTACTATCGAGAGCCGGGACACATCAGTCCACAAAATTCAAGTATAAGGAGCAATGGAAGCCCAACTCCGACAGCACCGAGGGTGCATTTCCGAGAGGACGTACCTCGACAGGACGGTCCAGGCAGAGCGCCTGGTCGTCCTATTTTTATGCCTAATTTATCAAGCGGATCAGTGAATCCTGACCGCAGGCAAAACCATTTTAATGGCGGATCGGGGAAATTCCGAGTACCCGACCGACCGGCTACCCCGTGCCGATACTGCACAGACACAGTGCAGTGGCACTTCCATAGTCAGTGTCCGAATAACCCTCATCTCAACAGGAGACCGGAAAACTTTCAAGGGGCCAGAGACCCAGGCCAGGGTCCATCTGCGAGATCCCCAGCTCAACGTCCGAACCAAGGCAGAAGCAACTCACGTTAGACGATCTTCCTAACGAATAATTTTAAAACAATTTTTTTATTTTATGCCATGTATATTGATCAGAAGTGGAATATATTTACAAAGATCCATGTCAATGATTTGCGATCAGCTCTACACAAACAACTAAACGTTGAATTCCAAATCATCTAATGAAGAGGAGGATAGTCCAGACGACACATTCCTCGACGAAACTGCCTCTTCATCAGAGCAAGAACTCGCGGGAGTCCCGCAGCCCAATAATTGAATTCATCTGAAGAAGAGGAGGACAGTCCAGACGACACATTCCTCGACGACACTACCTCTCAATCAGGTCAAGAATTCGCGAGGGTCCCGCAGTCCGAGCAGACAGGAGCACCATACATGTGCCTGCCGACGGACCACAATCAGGTGAAAGCCGCTCATGTGCCTGCTGACGGACCACAATAAGGTGAAAGCCGCTCATGGGTCTGCTGACGGACCACGATAAGGTGAAAGCAGTTCATGTACCTGCCGACGAGCCTCAATTAGGCGAAAGCAGTTCAAAAAGTCTAAAACATTCCTACTTCTGATTCCATTATATTTTTAACCTAGGCTAAGTTTTAACTTAGTGCTAGGTTTATTTTATATCAAAATTTCCATACCAACTTCTTGTCGTGTCAGGCAAGAGTTGGTATTTTTTATGCATTTTTTACAAGTTATTTTCATCTGAGGATATTGTATCCACATACAAATCTTCAAAATTCACTGCAGCAACTCTGACCGTGTCCGGCAGAGTTGGTATTTTTTATGATTTTTTCAAAGTCCTCAAATGTTATTAAACATTCATCTGTAAGCAGAGTCCGACCCAAAGGGTACAAACAAATGTTCCATTGGCACGGCATGGAAAGACGACAACTCTGACGCAGAGCGCGATTCAGACGAGTCTAGCAACTCAAGGGCGAGATGCCGCCACGTCTGCTGGAGGGGCAGATGCAACGATCCGACGGATGCAGATTCTGTCGCAGATTTCTCCCAAGAAGAGATTTTAATAAAAACTATTTCAATCAATATAAGTCAACAAAATTCAATGTTCCTATTCTCAAAGACGACGATGTGATATCGGTCGCAGATTTCTCCCAAGAAGAGAATTTTTAACTACTCGGAAACCATTTCAACCAATATAAGTCAACAAAATTCAGTGTTCCTATTCTCAAAGACGACGATATGTTATCGGTCGCAGATCCCCAGACGGGATGTAAACAAACATTTTACTAAAATTTTGTTTTATTGTTTCATATAAACCGAGCAGAACCAATGTATAGCTGGAGCAAGCAGTCCGAGGACCACCTAAGCTGTTCCAGAAGGCAGTTCGACACCGAAGGTGATCGGCGAGGCATAGACACGAGGAGGAGCAGACGCAAGCCCGCATTAGTGGAAGAACACTAAGAAAGATAAGTGCGTCGAAAGTGTTTGTGTTGTGTCATCGAGAATCTGAGGATTTTCGATTTTTTCTTTTTTATGCCATTTTTGAAACACAATGTTCAATAATTCAATCGAATGCTATGCATCGATATATGTTCAAAAATTTATCACCATTTTAGATTTGCATCTATGTTTTGTTCAGATAGGCCGGTCTGAACGATAACCGAATACAACACATGGGAGACTACATCCAATGATCCATTTAATTTTCAACCAAACAATTTACCAAACGTTACACAAAAAGATTCACGGAAAGGAGGGGAGTGTTAAAGAACGCTATAACCCCGATATACTTTTCGACATTGTAACGAAATCCGACTTAGGAAATATTTCGTAAGAAAAGCGTGCTTCACGTAAAAACGCCGTGGAGGAGGTTTTTAATTCTTGGAAATATATTTTTGCTCTTCGGAGCGTTTTTTATGCCAAATTTTCGCTAACTCTTCGAGGAGCGTTAATTTGGTAAGTGTAGTAAATGTCGCTGCACAGGGACGTAATGTCGCCCCGACCACCCAATTTTGGAAAGTATTCTAAAATTGGACTTGAACTTCCAAATTTCCAAGATTAAAAACCCTTTTACGAATCCACGTTGTCAAGCACTGCAACTCTTACGAGGTATTGAATATGAGGACAAGTTAGTCCAACGACTATTCAAAGTATATCGGAAGTTATAGCGAAAATAGCCCTTAGCGACATGGGACCCCCATCATTTCCTAGCAGTCGGATTTGACGGGGAAATGATGCGTTTTGACGGGGTTTGCCCTAAACCGGTTCCTCAGTGATTCGGAGTCAAAAAAGTATCTATACCATGTACTCACACGTGCATGGGATTTGCCTTGCCTGAACGTAAAATTTGTTATTGCATAATACAAACGAAGTAGATACGCTTCAAGCAATTTTAAGCTCCGAGGAGCGACCAAAATTTATGTGAATTAATAAATACGTTTATAAAGACAGGCAAGCATAAGCCCACCAAAATTTCAGTTACATGAACTGTTCCTTGAATCTTTTTGTGCATCGTTAGCTTTTCAAACTGCATATTGGATGGTAGTTGGTACCGTATGAATCGTCCCGTTCCTCACCATGTGTTGTACACGGGTCAGACCATTGTTTGTTAACATTTTCACTGAAGAAGTTGTGTAAAAACATAAATTTTTTAAAGATTTAATATACATTTTTTGAACTTTATATTGTCTTTTACTTGTGTTTTCTAACAAAATTTCCCTTTCAGATTTAATTTTAAGAGAGTGTTAAACAGACAGTGTTAGATTTATAGTGTTACGACGTCTTCCAATTGATACCATCAGAGCCGCAGTTAAGCATAAACGACAGTAAGTATGATTTATTCATTAATCTCCGTCTGAAACAGTCACTTTGAACCCTAAAAATTTTGTGAACGAAATATTTTTATTTAGTATTTAGAAAAGGTTGAGGAAAAAGAAAATTAATTTTTTCTTTTTCCTATTTTTTTTAATTTTTCTAAGTTTTTCGAGCAGAAAACACGTCCTTCAGACTTCCATCAAAAGCATGGATCGTTCACAACACCAGAAGTGGAAAAAAATGACAGTTATGCCACAAAGTGTCACCTTGGTCATATAATACATCTGCCAAGTTTCATTCTGATATTCTCAAAAATAAGGAAACAAATTTAAAAAAAAAGTTTGTCCTAGCATACATAGGAACCGAGAGAATTTTTTTTTTAATTCGTGAGGGCATATTGTACGTCGTACGTCGATCAAGGTCATAGAGGTTGAACTTCATTATTAGCACTTTCAATAGAAAAATATTTCAGTCCTTGATTGTGTCTGACAGTATTGAAAAATAGTCATCAAAGTTAAGCGTGCAGGAGCTGAGCGAGTTAGTATACATGTGGCGGTCGAGTGGGGGGAGAGCGAGCAGGTCCGTTTCAGTCTATCTTGCGCGCTTCATATCGTGCACGCTTTGACTCCCGTCATAATTAAAAAAATGTCTAAAAATTTCTATACATTTTGTATTACTTTAATAAATAAATATTTTTGTACTTCATTCCTTTATATATGATGTGTTCAGAATACTGAAATCCTACTTCATGATTTATAGTTTGTAAAAAAAATAGCAGCTTTTCAGTTATGCAAAAGCGGATTCTGTAAAGTTGAAATATAGGAAGTTATTTGTTGATTTATGTCTCGTAGAAGGTTCGCGCGTATAAAACAGCATAAAATCGGCTAAAATTGCGATTTTATAAAAATTCCAACAGGATATCGTTGTTTAATAGTTTTTTGAATTTTCTAAATGATTTTCCCAATTATAAACTAATTTCACAAAAAATGGCACTATTGTTAATTAAGCATAAAAAAATGATCGTTAATTACTCAAAATGTAATGAACCGATCTTGCTGAAATTTTTTGTACATTATCGGAATAACATAGACACTAAGGGAGAGAAACGTCTTATGTTTCCTGAGGTGTAATTTGAGGCCCGAGGGCGAAGCCCGAGCGCAACAAATACATCGAGGGAAAAATGGCAGTCTCTCCCGAGGTGTATATACTATTTTTTCCACGATCGGGAGTAGAAACATTTATTTCATAAATAAAGAATTATAATAAATTGGAGCGAAATTACAATATTTAGAAGCCTTTAGGATATTTCCATTCAACGTATCATGGCAACAGATATTTGTTTACAAATACATTTGTCAAGTAAATACGCTTGTGTAGTGACTATAGTGGCGCCGCGTAGTGGTGAGAACGTGTCAAAAAATAAGTGGTAAACAAACTTCATCACGCCGATAAACTACGATAAACAAAGTTTCAAAAACAATTTTTTATGCGAAATAAACATTTAATAGCACATAAAATGCACAAAAGTGGTGTAAAAAATACTGGGCAAGCTTGTTGTGTCCCGGGTTGCACTAATCGACGAAACACAAACCCGGAATTACAATTTTATGCATTTCCAAATCGCCCATGGGAAGGTGAAAGAAAAAAGAAATGGATCATTTCTGTTCGACGTAAAGAGTAAGTAATATTCGCAGGTTTTAAATAGAAAACTTTAATGCAGTTCATCTGTAATTCTGTAAGTTTAGGTTAGGTACTTGTCAAAATATGTAGAAAATTTGTTTTAAAAATTCTGCATTCTTCTAAAAATTTTTTTAATTTATAACGAATAATTGGATTTCTTATAGAATTAATAAAATACCCTGGACTCCTACTAAACATACCAGGATTTGTAGTGCTCATTTCTCAGGGGGAGAGAAATCTAATGATCCACGAAAAGAGGCATATATTCCAACAATATTTCCTTGGAAAAAAGAGAACCCAAAAGCTTGTGCTCGCGCAGCAAGAGCAGAGAATCGTGCCAAAAATAAGAAAAAAATTGAAGGTATTTTTATTTGTTATAGTTATTAATGTTACACTCGATTCTCGGATCTTTTAAACTCGACTCTTTAAAATCTCTCAGGTCTTTAATATGATTCTCTTATATCTTTGAATGAAACAGAAACAGTTAAAAAATTCGTTTAAAAAATTCAATTAAAAAATTATTAAACTTCTTGCGTGGTTTTTTGTAGTAAACCGCAAAAGTCAAGCTTTGTTCACATTAGAACTAAAACGCATGTTTTTACTTCGTATTTCTAGTCAATGACGACACATGAAATTTTATTTAAAGATACGAGAGATCTTGGTCCCGAAAAGTTTAAAGACCCGAGAGTTGAGTGTATTTCTACTCTTAGTATTGTCGATATAAATGATACAATTTGCAGAGTGTATGAATTTAATTACATGTCATTTATTTTATTTCAACAGAAGAATGCATTGAAGAAGATCTCGGACAGGAAATTTCGTTCGATGACATAATCGAAGCACCGGAATCGTCACTAAGACCATGCACAGATATGAGTGTGCAAACCGACTATTTCAACGTGGAAGAAACTGTCGAATACCAACCATCAACTTTATATTGCTGGCAAGATTCTTCAACAAACGAAGCTGCAACTCAAACGAGTATTACAGTTACTTTAAAGAAGGAAAGTAAACAAGTTTTTGTTATTGAAAAACCACAAAATGTTTGCACAAAATCTGTTCGTGTGGGTCCTGATTGTGAAATGCGAAATGGTTTTCAATGGTACAATGATATGCAAGACGATAGTTCTTTCAAACAATTGTGTGGAATAACAAAATCTTTTTTCCATATTTTATTAAATTTTATTAAACCAAATGTTCATGGCCAGCCAAGATATTTTAAAGTAATGAAAGCTGAAGACAGGCTGCTAATGTTTTTAATGAAAATGAAGTTGGGGTTGAATTTTGTTGCTCTTGCATGCTTGTTTCAAATATCAAACAAGGCAGCATGTGATATTTTTTATAGTGTTTTGGAAACGGTATTTTATCACACAGAAACGTGGATTTTTTGGCCGTCAAAAGAGGCAGTAAAAGCTACTTTACCAGAAACGTTCAAAAATTACCCGAACTGTCGAGCAATTATTGATTGCACTGAGCTTTTTTGCGAAACTCCCCCCACTGTTGAAATGCGTGCATCTATGTACTCTACGTACAAGTCTCATTTTACTTTAAAATATTTGGTGGCTATTACTCCAAGTGGATATATAAATTTTGTATCGAAAGGATATGGAGGTCGTACGTCTGACTGTATTATAGTTAATGACTCTGGTTTTCTGAGTCTGGTTGAGCCAGGGGATCAAATTTTAGCTGACAAGGGATTTCCTGGAATACAGCAAGAATTGTCACAAAGAAAATGTACACTCACTATGCCGCCTTTTGCTTTTAATCCGCAATTTTCGCGCGAAGAAGTACTACATGGATACTCGATAGCTTCAGTGAGAATCCATGTCGAAAGAAGTATTCAACGTATTAAAGTATTTAAAATCCTAGAACACATAAATATAAAACTTATTCCTCATATGGACAAAATCATGTACGTAGCCTGTGTATTGGCCAATAATAAAGAACCCCTTATCCGCAAAAAGTAAAAAAATGATTGTTATTCTTTATTGTAAAATATATAAAAATCTGCGTTGTAATTAACATTAAAATATGTTTTTTAATCACAATACAAATCAATGTAATGTTTGCTATGTATTAAGAAGATTGAATAAAATATTCAAAATAAAACATTTCGATTTTTGGAATCAATATTGATAAAAATGACTCATTTTTTGGTATTTTCAGGCACACGTGACCTTGCGACGAATATACGAAGAAATGGCACCTTTCAATTCCCAAAATATACATGGAAACTTGAATTTGCGTGTAATACTTGTCAGTTTCTTTTAAAAATAATTCTCCATTTTCATCGAACATGAGATATGGAACAAATGACATTTTAGTTTGGAAATCCACAATCATGGTGTTCTCGCAACTGTACGGGCACTTGATTTCCAAAAGCTCCATATTTTCACCAGTGTCTATTATCCCATCAGGGCTACATGCCAGATATGGTTGTTTTAAAGACACAATCAGACCGACTTCGTGAACTTGGTATCCGTATGTTTCTTCAAACATTAATCTTGCTGTTGATTCCATTTCAAGTCCGTATTGCATAGCGATCGGTTTTAGTGCTTTATTTTTCTGCTTACTGAGTTGTTCTGCCAATGTGTCAAAATTTGCTACTCTTGTTTTGATTCTGTGTGCCTTTTCACTGCAGGTAATTCTTGTGCGTCGTTCTTGCAACCACATGTAAGTATTCGATTGGCCTATAGAATTGAAAGCGATTTCCATCCATTTCTCTTTGTCGACTTTGATTTCCTCATATTTGTATAAATATTCTTGTGGGCAACTAATTTTCGCAAATTTTGTCTTTGTATTTTGTTGTGGCAAACAATTATACGCATTGTAAACTTGAAAGTTCGAGTTGCTCTGCAAATAGTATAATTTTTCAAGAAAACTTTTCTTTGCGATATTTCTTTTTTCCTGTTCGATCATTCTTTCTTCTCTTTGATTGTGGCATTCGATTTCGCTCTTGATTATTTCATTTTGTGGAGAGTCTTCAGACAAATGCTGGTCGTTAATGTTTTTTAAATCCTCAAATCCAAAAACGTGGTCCTGTCGATTTCCTTCGCAAGGAAATAACGTTTCAATTCTACATCCTTTATGGTACTTATCAAGTTGTATTTGTGGAGGTCGATTCCATATCATAGGTTGATCCGTTTTTGAACATGTATTTTCTACATTCACGAAAATGCAAATTGCCGCGGCGTGTTTACAGTAGCCCTTTCCTGCTTTACAGTTGCAATGTGTGTCCAAAATTGTACGGTCAAATTCGAGCTGCAGAAAAAATTGTATAAAAATTAAGACAAGTATTCAAATTTTCCTGCAATATTCTACAAACATGCAATTTTTGCAAAAACATAGCAACATTACACCTGTTGCTAGGATTTCCAATACATGTCATACTCATTACTTTTAACCTTTTTTATATGTATTATTGTAATTAAAAAAATACCTGTACTACCGGAGTATACGTATTTTCATGCTTTCGAGTGCTATGAGCTCCTGGGGTTTCCCTTAAAACAGTTCCAATTAATTTTCTACTCTGTCCGTCAACCATTTCTTTCACGTCACTTACGTGAAAACTTTCAAGCAATTTTTTCCCTTTGCTCAAGCTTTTTTTGCGGAAAATACTTGTATTTACAGGCAAAAAGCCACAAGTAATTTCAATTATCATTTTATTTGGAGAAATAACACTTAATTTTACACAAAATCACTTATATAATACACATGTGTAACATGTTAAATTGGGCAAATTTCAAATTCGCCACTTACTTATTGACGCGGCGAATCCGCGAGATGGCGTGGCGGTCTCTCCGAGACGCGACTACACAAGCGTATATGCAATGTCTTATTAATTAATAAATAAGAATTACATTTTGTTTAACTATTGGGCATGAAATAAAAACTCCCCTAGGGAAATTATTGTCTTATTTCGTCCCTAGGGAGTAAATGCTTTACAATTTTAATGCCATAGAAATCGATTTCTACTCCCGGTCGTGGAAAAAACATATTTTTCAAGCTTTCAAGGCTATTTGCAAGTTAACAATTGCACCTAGCGACCTCTATCGGTGCTCATTTTTTAGAGAGTTTGATAACGAACAACTTTCCCAATGCATATGTCATACTAAAAGTTAACAGGAATGGAGATTTCAAAAGAAATAAAGAAAAAGTACCTATTTTTTTCACTAATTGTTAATTATAAAATCAAGCGAATCATCAATGTGTAAGCAAACTTAGAGTGTTCAACTACACCCCAATATGAAGTGATTCCAGTAATATTATCGCTTATGGAAGAAAAATGTAATCAAAAGTCCTCGCCGTCTAGGCTACAAGTGTTACTCAAGACGTCCAAATAAACACAATAAAAAAAATCGGCAGCTACTGGAAGGGGCTGGAACCTCCCCACTCGGTGGATCTTTGAAGCCGAAAAGAGTATTAAATTGTGTGACAAAACGGCACTAAACGTAATCCGATCTCACCCAAAACCTTTTCAGATCTTCTGGGGCACTAAAAAAACCCTCAACTTAATGAATTTACAACATTCGCCTGCGGCTCGTGCTGCAAATTTCATCTATGCGAGTTATTACCTACATTATCGCTCGTTGAACAATATACTATTAGGATATTAACAACTTTAACATCACTTGAACGACTAAGAAAGTCTAGTTATCCTAAGTACTACTATTTGTAAAGCAACAAGCTGAAAATTGGTAGTGATAATCTATAATAAATTCACCAACGAAGGTACAGAAAGCATATGATATTGATATTGTTACATCTACCTTTAAAGTTTGTGACAATCCACTGGTGCAATCACTAAAAGTTACAAATATGCCGAAATCTTATTAACATGACATGACACCAACTTTATCGGATGACAAACGATGACAATGACAATCGTCAAAATTTGCTCCGGCTGTCTGTTAACTGAAACATTAGCATTTCAGTAATTTTACTAGATTTTAGAGGAATATTTCTAGTTTTATTTTTCGATTTGTCTGTATATATATTTAAAAACGGCACTAAACGTAATCCGCTCTACTTCTAGAGCAGTGAAGAAACCCTCACACGTAAATTGACACGTGATGTGACGAGTTTCACGACGTAACGGCTACGCGCATCGATCATGTCACGCGAAATGCGATCTATGCTTCATATTTGCTTTGTTTTTAATTTTTTTCACGGAAACCAAATCGAAAGGGTGGAAGTGTGATATATCGTTGAAATCAGAGTTTTAAGTGCTTTTCAATGGTTCCAGTGCAAATTGAAAGTAATTATAAAAAACTTGTCACGTCAAAACGGCACTAAACGGAATCCGATCTCAACCAGATCTTCTGGGACAATCAAGAAACGCACATGCAAAGTTTCATTCAAATCCGTTCAGTAGTTTCGGCGCTATCGTGCTAACACACATACACACACACAGACATTTTTCAAAAACCACTTTTTTGAGTTCCTAGGACCTCAAAACGTAAAGATTTGATGTTATCTCAATTTTCGTTTTTGAACCAATTTTAGTACTCTCACAATTTTATTGTGGTGAGGTTAAAACTTTTTTCGTAGGGCATGAATTTGGCAGCAAAAGTCTGAAACGCCTGGATTAATAAGAGAGTAGAAAAAGTAGTAAATTTATGCATTTTTTAAAATTAATGCATTTTACTTACTAAACTTTCAAAACAAGTATTATAATTAATGAGTAATTTGCAAAGATACAACATTACGGCTAGAATTCAACCGTTGTTTTTCGGTTAATGTGTTTAAAAGTAAATATAAAACCGCAACTATTACACATTAAATAAAACACTCAATTACTCCAAGAAAATTTTTATGCTATGCTGATGTGACTAGCAGAAAGAAGCATCACCGAGTTTGTAAGTTTCCTGCCATAAATGTATTTCCTTAGCATCTCATAAAAATCTTATTAAATTGCGACTGGATCAACTTCACTAATTAGATTCTTTCAGTCTTCGCAGACCATCAAACTTCAACATTTTACGTCGCAACTCACTTTACATCGCGCTATGAAAGAATAAACATGAGAGCTTCAAGTCATCAAAATGTCGCTAATCCTCATTATGCTGCAAAGACTTTTTAACTTGTTTGTGTAATATCGTTTTCTGTTTTATTTAAACTTTTACGATATTGCCTCTGCGTGCTAAATTTATCTTTACTGTCTGCTTTGCTAAAAACCATTATGTGAAATCGAAATAGTTGTGACTCAAAAATATATATAGAATAAAGCATATCCTGTTGTTTGCGCCTATTGTTAGCGAAAATAAAGAGAAGAAAACCAGTTGTTAGAATGTTGATAATAAATATTTCATTTGACTTGTTTCTACTAAAATTTTATGTGGAATGGCTGTAACTGGCGTCGTATTGGTACAGAATAAATAAAGATCAGACAGGACTGAAATAATTATTCTTGCAGACATAAATATGACATGTAGAAAATTATGAATTAGTGGCATAAAGATGACACAGAATCCGAAAAAGGTACTGTTCGTAAGGGACGAGTTATTTTTGTGTATTTCGCTATAAAGCTATATATTATTAATTAGGCTTCTTGAGCTATTTTTGAGGTTAGAGGGAAACTGAGACATTTAAAAAATATATTTATTGCATATTTACAAACTACTTTAAAGAAACAAAGTAATTAGCAAATGTTTTGTAGGAGGTTTGGTTTGAATCAGACACCACCCATTGATGTGGTTCTCTGAAGAACTGCACTTTCCTCGAAAACAGTTGGAGTTATCAAGTTCTACCAAGTGTACCTTTTATACGTGGAAATGACGCCTTCATCAGATTTTCTAGTGAGAAAATTCTGGTTTTTCGTAAAAAAAATATGAAAAAAATTCATCATCAGATACAGGTCCTGCGGCGCCCTCTATAATCTAACGTGATGTAATACAGGAATTATTGTTTCTTAGAATAAAAAAGTTCCTCTAGCAAATTTAGCGAAGATCAGCCAAGAGGCTGTTGAGTTATTGCAAAAAAACGAAAGGCAATTTGAACTTTGACACCCTGTATCTTTTTCCAAAGCAACATTTTACTAAAGCATATTTGGTTATATCCTCATATTTTGACCCAAAGAATCTAACCCTGACCTATGGCCTATTATTAATGGTCCACCCTATATAAAAGCTTTAGTTGGTGAAAAACTATTGCTTCGAGCATTAAAATCGAAAATAAGACTTTTCAAAGATAGGTTTTATATTTATGGTAATATGAATTACCCGGCAGCACGAAAAATCAGTTTCCGTGAATTTTCATATAAGCTCTGCTAATTCTCGTTATATTCAGTACGAATATCATGTTAAAATTTTTTAAAATGTGTAGTTGAAAGTAAGTAATTAGTAAGAAGAGTAAAAACCGAACCTTTAATTTCGTATAATGCATATTATAACCCGTGTCATTAATTTCTACGTACGTTCGTATAAAAAACTACACGTAATTTAGTTAACGAACTTCGTTGGAAAGGTAAAAATAAAACATTTTCCCCTTTGGCTTTATGTTTTTAATGAGTTCTTCTCTCAATGCAAACATTAACCCTGATAGTAATTACAGATTTGTCAATATTACCAAGTTTCACATTTGGGATTTTTAAAATCTGAACAAACAATATGAACGTAATTAAGGGGATAAATAGAAATTAAATTAAGCCGTTAGATTCCCGATTTAAAAATTATCTAGATGATATTTTCATTCCTCTCAATTTAAAATTTAATCTATCGGAAATTGTCTCCTATCTGAGGGTTTATATTGAACGCAATTTATTTTGTGCGATAATGTTTCTTGGTAATCGATTTTTACCTAGTCGCTCGTTTTAAAATATTACCAACGAATTAACATCAGTACCGTGGGCCTCGTGCCGAATATTAAAATTATACCCAAGTAACAGTTTTTGGTTTGAAATGCTGAAATACCGGTTAAAAACGAGATAAAGTATCTTGGGTTTCACTTAGAAGAAAAATTAACCTGGAGAACACATGAAAATGAAAAGACGTCATAGTAGACCTACTAGTAAGAAACATTTACTGGTTAATAAATAAAAAGTCACAGTTATCTTTAGAAGATAAATTAATTATATATATATATAATAAGGCAATATTAAAACCTGTCTGGACTTACGGAATAGAATAATGGGGCTGAAGTAAACCTTCCAATACAAAGATTTTCCAAACATTTCAGTCTAAAACTTTGAAAATTATAGCAAATGCCCTGTGGTATATCTCAAACCAAACTCTGCATTTACCCAACCAAAGTTATGATCTAGATAAATCCCTAAGAGTTTAACGTGCTCCCATTTGAATACAAAGGACAAAGCTGGGGTACACCGTAATTATTGTTTAGGAATGTTGACGTTTCTTTGGCTATAGTAACACACTTCTGTTTCTATCAATCTATCGTGGGAGACACAGTCGAAGGCCTTGGAGAGATCACACAGAGTAATCGCGGTGTGTTGACCCCCCTCAAGAACACCGACTATATCTCTCACAATCTTTGCAACCGCATGTGTGGTCGAGCGTCCAGAACGCAAACCATATTGGTGAGGACTAAGAAGCGATTTGTGTTAAAGATAACTTGACAATTTTTCTGTCAGAATAATCTCAAATATGTTCTATATGTTCAGGTAAATCATTAATATACAACCTCAGCAAAAGCGGACCAAGTTCCGAGCCCTGAGGAACATCCAGCAAAATGATACTTTTGGATTCGTTGCACGTTAACTTTTACGAAAATTGTCTTTATTCACAAAACATTTCATCCGTTCTAAATAATTGTCCCTTATGCCAATTTTATAGAGTCTTGCTGGTAGTAGATTTACTTCTATCACAGTTATTATGGATTTAGTAACGGGTTCTAGTTCGTTTCCAGATGGGACAAAACGCGCCGTATAAATTTAACTACCTGCTTGCACTGGCCCGAATTCGCATCTTCCGGAATACAGAAACACTTTTAAAAGGTTTTCAGGACGAGCAATTTTCCAAAGACTACTTATAACGTAAAATTGAATTGAAAAAGTTTTCATATAAATCCACACATTAAGACACATTCCAGGATATTATATTTATGCGAATCCCCAAAATTTATGTACATATATAAACTCTCAAGTTAGTGAAATTTTATACGCAAAATCCAATGAATATTTTCGGATATAAAAATTTTTCATGACTTCTCAACATAGTTAAAAACCATTAAAAACTTTTACGGCCCCAAAGTATTAGTAAGAAAGTATTTAACTTCCTCCGCGAGCGTTAACTTTTTAAAAGACCGTAAAATCTAGACAATACAACTTGGGGAATAATGTATCAGTCTTTAACTACAACCGAACACAAAGTATGGAGCGTACCCATTTTTCGTTAATTGAACAACTGCGAGGTAAACAGAAATCGTAATACGTAATACCGTTTAGATTACAGCATTTTCAACTTCCTTGAGAGGAGAAACAATAAAACGCTTTAAAAATGACGTTGTAACTTTTTAACTGGATCGGAGATTGAATCGCAGGGGCGGAGCAAAGGGCGACTCGCAAAACTTGAGTACGTCGTAGCCCAACATACATATTACAGATTTGCGTTTTAAACATGTTTCACCTTTGTGGATGTTTTATATTTTTATTTTATTTTATAAATACACTATTCAACAGTAAGCCAGTGCCGAACCGGTTTTCAGAGGCCAAAAATTGACAAAATGCTTAGTTGTATACTATGGATGGTCGGAAAATTTAGGATTAATGGTATATAAATGGGGAAAAATCGATTGGACCCCAGCAAATAACCAGAAGTAGGCTGGGGTGGAAAAAGAAGTGTTGTTAGGGGTGAAATATTTTTTTACTATTTCCGGCAAAACTAGACCTCCTATCGAAAAAAGTTAAATGCAAAAGTTGTACATAATTGAAAGATCTACATTTTTTATTTCAGCCATTTTTCAAGAGAACCTCAAAATTAATAAAAAAAAGCCAAAAACCAATTTTTTTGATTTATATTTATATCTCCCACAGAAATGATTCGATTTTAATGAAATTTGGTGAGAAATGTACATTTTTATGTCTTAAATAAGCTGTAATTTTTTTGAAGCGAAATATTTATTTTTTTGAATTTATGCGAAGTTAATTTGAAAAAAGGCCTAATTTTTAATCAAAAAAGTTGATTAACATAATTTTGATTTTTGAAAATAAGCGCCCAAATACAGGACAAGTGCCCTAGTATGCCCGACCGTAACCAAATTAAGTTCATGGAGGAGTAAGTAAACTGATGTATTAACCAACCTTTTATTTGAGTCATCTGGTACCACCAATATCATTGCATCGCTGGCCCTCATAACTGCATTTAGTAAACAAGTAGATTTGTATACAGTAGGTTTAGTTGAATAAACTAACATTATTTATCAAATTCTGAGTTAGTATTTGTGTGTAAACGTTTAATTTCCCAAACAGACCCACTGTCCTAACACTTAAACTAGGACCGGCGCCCGAGCTAAGGCCGAAAACCCCATTCAGGTGCTCGAGTATCAAACTTTATTTAATATTCAATAATTTTTTAATGTTATACTGCAAAAAAAATGTTTACCTCAGCTGGGAGTCGATCCTGCGACCTCAGTATTACGAGGCAAAATATTTACCGCTACACCATCGCGCCTCGTAGCAGCAATTATGGGAAAGTTTATCTGATTTGTGTCAGACCGATTCTTTTACAATTTTAACACCTGAGTGACACCAAAGGAACCACCGGCCATACTAACGAGTCTCCATCTCATGTATAGCAAGTATGGGAGAATGAGTGTAGAAAATATGAAGCTTTATAAAATACCGTAAATCTGCCGACCACTGGAAAACTATCTGGAAAACTTGACAGTTGCGTAAATAAACAAACATAAGTGCTGGTTTTTTTACGATAGAAAAACATAACGTTGCACATGTTTGGATTAAGTGGTAGTTTGTTCTTATAGCACAAATTGTCTAGTGTATTAATATCTCTCTGAACGTTCTTACAATCAGACTCAGAAGAAATTCTACAATATAATTTAAGGTTATCGGCGTACAACAGGTAGTTGATATTGATATTTTTGGTAATATCGTTAATGAGTAGCATAAAAAAGAATGGTCCCAAAATTGATCCTTGGGGAATGCCTGAAGTTTGAGGAAACGAGCTGAATCTAAACCCTCGATATTGAATGAATTGAGAGCGTTTTTAATTAAGAAGAATTGTACGTATACTGAGTGAAATAAACACATGCCCATGTGTCAAATGCAATGCCTACTTTCTATATGCCACATTAATGGAAAAAAAAACCAAGCAGAGGGTCTAGAATGGAACCCTGAGGTACTCCAGAAACAACCAGAATTTCGACATACTTGAAACCACGATATTAAACATATTGTATTCTATTGCTTAAGAAGCTTACAAATTTTCATAACTAGGAAGAGACAGACAGAATCTACTATTCACCGATATTGCCAATATTATTTCACAAAATTTGCAGAAGTTAAAGACTTGTGGCATGTAATAGGTTTAATTTTTCAATTACTGGCAGATTTAACGTCAATAATATTGGTTGGCTTCTTTGAAAATGATCACCACGTCCTGCGGTTGTAAATTTCAACCAATATCAGGTTATGATTAAAACCATTTATAGACGCACTACGGACAATCAGGGATGTGATTCAAATAATATGCCGTCCAAACTACTATAAAAATTATGTTTACTTAGCTCCACGTTCTCCAGATAGTAGCAATTCTTTTTGTTGAAATAGAAGCCATAAAGACTATCCATCAGCTTAAAAATAATAATTAAGAGGAAATTCCGAATCGGAAAATGCTGTCGAATGAGTAACATCATTTTACCTCAGCAAAGAAATTTATAAATTACATATATATATATATATATATATATATATATATATATTTGAAAAATGAGAAGTTAAAGACTTCTGAAAAAAAAAATAGAATCACCTATAGAGTAGTTGCAGTTAAATTGTTGATTTATTTAATCTCGAATTCACATAAATAATGTACAAATGTTACAAATAAATGATACGAACGCCGTCGTATAGAATAATTTCCAAAACTGTTGCGCTACCTACGTACGCCAGTGACATCGCCTAAACGTACCGAGATCTGTTTGCAACAATGAAAGATCCATCATTACTTATATAGCTGGATAAGACGGAAAATCGGGCAAGTTTTATTTAAAGATGATATAAAAGAAGAGCAAATAGCCGTGGATCCGATAAATTGTTTTCATTTCAGCTTTTAAACGTTGCAATTTGAGGAAATGATCAGTTTCAGGTAATAATTCAATAAGTGAGCATTTTGTCTCGTACTGCTATTAATAATTTTGTTACATTCTTTGAGATGCATTCCTTTCCCTAGAGTCTATGTAATTTGAAATTCAAATTGTCTTCTTATAAATCAAACTCGGCTTCCTTTCAAGGAGTAGATGCAAACGAATTATATTATCCGACGACTTCAGACAGCAAGAAAATGTATTAATAATAATAATATTTGTTGCATATACACTCAAATATAACTTTTCTGATAAAATAGATAACATTGCTTTATTAACTGCATCTGGCATTGGAGCGCCCAATTAATAGAAAGTTACATGAAATTCTAGCTACTGGCTTTAAAATTTTCATGTTAGGGAAGTTACTTTTATTTTAAAATAAACTGTAAATGAGCGGTTAAATTGTCAAAGAACACGCCAAACCCTAGTGAATTTTTTTGTAACTGCAACGAAATCCGACGAGGAAATATTCCGCATGAAACGCGTGCTCCACGTAAAAACACTGTCGGAAGATGGTATTAGAAAGATTCGTTTTTTATACAAAAAATAAACGGAGTGTAATTTTAGAAACTAACTGTCGCTGCACGGGGCGTAACGTCGCGCCGGCCACCAAAATTTTAGCAACTATCATGAAAACCGACGTTGTGTGGCACTGCAACTCATGCGGTATATTAAATATGAGGATGAGTTAAAAGTTCTGAATCTGATGTGAATTTGGGAGATTTGGCGTGAAAGACAAAATTTTTGAGGGTACATTTTCATTTTTTGCAGTCGATTTCGGCGGAAAAATTATATGCTTTCCGCATGTTTGCTCTTTACCGGTTCCTCAGTGATTAGGTGGCAAAAAAGTTTAATTACCATGTACACATATGTACATGGGACCGCCTTGCCTGAACGTATGAATATATAAGTAATATTATTATTCTGAATTGTTGCGATTCAAGCATGTTTAAGCTCTAGAACGAGCGCCCGAAATTACTATTGTGATATTTTAAATACGTATAAAGGCAGGCAAACAAAAGTCCACATATTCGTAAATATTAAATTTTTACATTGAATCTTTTTGTCTCATTCGTTTGCTAAGAACTAAAACATTGGATGGTAGTTGGAGATATTGTTTGAGTCTTCCCGTTCCTCACCAAGTGTGGTATGCGGACCAAAATTTGTTAACCTTATACACATATCTTAAAATTTTGTAAAAACATTTTTTTAAAGAACAATATATTCTTCGAACTATAAATATAATCATTTTCTTGCGTTTCAAATTTCCCTTTTAGGTTAATTAAGAGAGTGTTAGTTGTTTACAGTGTTAGATTTAAGACAGTGCCACGACGTCCAATTGATACCTTCAGTGCCAGCAGTTAAGCAAAAGAAACAGTAAGTATAAATTTTGTATTTTTCGTTTGAATCAGTCGCATCATATCCATTTTAGGAAGCATGATCTAAGAGTATCGAATGCTTTTGAAAAATCTAATAAATCTAATGCGCATGCCTCGCAATTGTCCAAAACGTTAATGCGGTTATGTTTAGTAAAACTGTGGTGGCACTGTGCCCTTTTCTAGAGCCAGACTGTAAAGTATATTGTTTATTGTGACAAATTCGTAAAATTACTTTTTCTAGGACTTTTGATATAGCTTATTGGTCTTAAGTCAGAGCATTGGATCCTTTATTTTGCCAATGGTTTTACAATAGATAGTTTCCAGTTTACAGGAAAGTAACCTACTTTTAAGCAGCAATTAATGAAATGGGTAAGATGTTTATATATTAAAGATAAACAAATGCAAACATTTGTGTGCCAATTCCATCAACCCCATATGCATTAGATTTAAGACTGTTTACAATGTACTAGTATCAGTTCATCAGATAACATTTGATCTTATGAATAAAGAAACAAAAGTATAATAAACTTTGTTTCATGGTCCCCTGGTATATTCTATTGTCGTTCCAATAATTTCTAAATAAAACCTCCCTTCATCGAATTTCCCATCACCTTAACCCCTGTCATCAGAATAAAATAAAAACGTCCTATTTATTATTCCATTATGTGACAAGAAATATTATTCTCTTAAAAATATAAATTGCCAGGCATTCCGTTGAAATAGCTTTTTCATTACCGTTTTTCAAGACGGCGTCAGGCCCGCGATAAATTAATATAACTTATAAAACGGTCTCATATATTTCACTTTCCATATTTAATAAAGAAAAGGGTTACTTGTACCGATCTGATAAATGCACCCCGTAATAATTCAAATTATTTACGTCGCCAATTCCCTCGTCGCCATCGCGAAGAAAGCGAAACATTTACGAAAGACACCAATTAAAACTGAGTGTCTGTCACCGGCAGCGCCTTCGGTGGGTCTGCGGGTCATTATCACGTTTTACCACTTTCAATTAAGAGGGATTTGGAACAATACGATCGAATCCATCACCGGGGATAAATAAAACATTTTAAGGTGAGACAATTATTTCAAATTGCCCGAATGGTACGTCATCCGCAATGCTGGATAAATAGGGAGTGCTTGCCGTTCAGGCTGGAGAGTAGCAGATTGGCCATAGCATAATTAGTGGACCCATTCCGTAAACTGTTTTAATTTTAGATTATGAAATTTCACAACAAAGCTCGGCTTGGTGACGTGATGGACAGTGGCGCGTCCTCTCACGCAGACGGCCCGGGTTCAAAACCGGGTCACAACAAGTCGATGAGGTATAGTGGATGAGCGGATCTGCTCGCGTCATCATCTTTCGAGAGAGATGTAAAACTATCATATGAGCACGTTAAAGATCCCTACCCCATGACAAACTGTAGGGGTTCGGCAAAATTTCCAGGTTAGGGATATCCTAGTGCCTACACAGACATTGATGAGCTTATCCCCTGGCGTCGGTGATTGGCCTTGATAGCGGAAATAGGCCGACGTTAAAAAATGATTAAAAAAATACTATTAAAAACTATCACAGTATAGCAATAGTACTTTATTAGTCCAACAGGAATATAGTCTAGTATACTTTAACTTGGCGTGTGTATATGAGTTAATATTTCCGTACGACTTCATTTTCTCTTGTACACAAAGATTCAGAAATATTGTCCACGTAGACAATGTTTCTGGACTATTGCTTTAACTTTGTGTACTATGTGTGTGAAAATGAAATCGTACGGAAATAATATTAACTCATACATACACACGCCAAGTTAAAGTATACTAGACTATACCCACCATTATAATAGATAAAATAAATAAGTAAATAATGTTAAGTACTAATAAACAATATAAATGGACAGAACTTTAAAATAAACAGACACATAATATAGATAAAAATAAAACATACAAATCCTACAGTGAAATGAAATAATTTCATCTTTATAAATTTAAAAAGAAAATGAACACACAAAAAAATCAAGATATAAAAACAGAATAGTATATTATGTAACAAGTTTTATAAACGTCATTTTAGTCACGAGTTTTATTAATCGCGAGCGACGCGTAGCGGAGCGAGTGTTTAATAAAATGTGTGACTAACAAGTTTATAAAACGTGTTGCATACTATACTTTTTCTACGACAGCAAATATCTAAATAAAAAATTTGGAAGTTATTTTAATATTTCATTTATTAACGTATCAATAACATGGTAACAGTAAAAAATTACTAAACTTGTCTCTTGTCACAACGCGTCGATTTATTTTGACAGATTGATGACAAGAATTACGGAAAACTAACTTGATTTTTGCCATTAAAATATCTAGAATTAACCTCAGCCGTGACTAATATCTCGTTGCTAAGTTCAGCCCGTGACTAAAATGCACGAAGTCACGGTTTGTCGAAAGCGTGTTTAAAGGATTATTTAGCGTCATGGAAACGTATACGATAAACGCCATTTTAAAGATGGAAGTAGAAAAAAAGAATATTTTTATATTGAACATCATAACAGAAATACAAATACACATGATAATACTGAATAATACCAAAAAAAAAACAGGCTGCAAATAATGGATCAAATTGACAAACGCGAATTAACATAATTATTGGCAATTGCTAATAAATGACATAAGCTACAGTTACTAATATCAAAACTAACACAAACAAAACAGACAAAATATTCGGACAATCAACTTGATAATGCAATAAATTGTACAAGAAGCGAAGAGATAAAGTGAACCTTCTATTTTCTAATAATACCATCCTAAATCTGGTTAGTAATAAGTTATTATCGATTCCCCGTTCCGGATAAATACCATCTACTTGGCAGGCAACATACTTTAAAAAATTTCTTTGTATAGACTCTAAACTATTATTGTGACACGCAATGAGGCTACTAGACTAAGGAACGGTACTCCAGTTTAGATCTAACAAAAGCGTAATACGAGATTTTCAATGTATCCACATTATTAAAAGACTTACTATTTCTGATAATAAAACCAACTGATTTATATTCTGCAGATGTTATTGCAGTCTATGTGATTTTTGAAACTCAAAGATTCTTCAACAGTTATCCCAAGGTCTTTACAAAAATTACATCTATTGAGAATCTCAGCATTAAGCTCATAATCAAAAATAATAGGACGCTCTTTCCTACTAAAAGTGAGCATATTTTGCCATGTTTAAATCAAGAATGTTAATATTTGACCAAGTTTGTAGCTGTGTTAGATTTTGCTGCAGTTTTGTGCAGTCACGCCTACTGTCAATTGAAATAAGAATTTTTGCATCATCAGCATACAGAAGCCTTTCACACTCTAAAATTAGTTAAGTCATCAGTAAATAAGAGAAAAAGTAAAGGCCCCAAATTTGAACCCTGCGGTACGCCAGACAGTCATATAGCCGGAATGTGACATATTGGGATCTATTAGATAAATAAGATGTAAAAAAGAATATAGAATATATTTATAAAATTCAAAGATTCGGATATTTTTTAAATGTTTTCAGTATATCTCATAAATTCGACAACTTTTGGCCAGCAAACCAAAATCCACGGCAAATAACAAAAAAACGTTAATTCGGCTAAAATTCAATTTTCAAAACAAAACAATGGAATGCTTTCATTAAAAGACAATGTTTCCTCCCTATCCACAATATTTGATAACTTTAAAACATTAATAAAAAACAATCAGGTTGAAAAATGCGAGGATTCTTCTTAAAGAATTGCAAATTTTTCCTACAAAACGCATATTTATTTATTTTACAAACTCAACAGGATTTATATTCCAATTACAATGTACATCCTAAATATTTAGACTAATAGACAGACCCGCCAGAATGTTTGAACAGACCTTAAAGCTGGCAATTCATCCAGTTCATTAGTAAAATTTTGTGTACCGGTTTGAAAGCTTGCAAGACATAATTTTCTGTTACATTGGATAAAATTAAAACAGTTATTTTCCGGATCATCTTATTGAGTGATAACAGTCAGTGTAAGCAAATTTTCACGATTAGTACCATCATAAATCGTTATGTTTGGAATTGAAGTAATTTGTTTTTTAATGTTCATATAAGACCAAAATCATTGGGATTACTTTTTAGGTTGTTTTGATAATTTACCTTTTATGAATGTGATGATAGTGTTATGTGCCGCTCTCTAACGGAGAGAGATTTAATTAATCGCCGGTATCGGGGTGTAAAGAAGCCTGCCTAATTCAGCTACTGGTAAGACGGCGCCATCTCTGAGATAACTGGCGAACTGCTATTACCACAGAACCCGAAATATCGAGATTGTTCGAAAATGGTTAATCCGAAACTGCCCGAATAGTCTGGAATGAGACAGAGAATTCGAATACGTTCGCCACGGATATATAATACGAGGACCCAATGCATGTGGACAGTTTAATTCTGATATGGGATGATATGAATGATCAGATAAGATAAAGAATAGTAACAAATTGTGAATTATAGTAGTGAGACTATAGTAGATGAAAGTTATAATTAGTGTGTTATTATAAGAACTAATTATTGTAATATAGTGATAAATAAATCAGTGGTTAGTGTAAATCCGTGTTGCAATTATTGAACCTACGTTTGGTGGTGTTTACTGCAGGGTGTAAACAAGTAACAATATTACTATTTAAAATAGTGACCTCACAATCCAAAACCAAAAGTGTGGTTACGCTGTTAGATGATTAATTTCGGCAATTAAAGTTTTGGCCTTAAACTAGGTTTTACGGTTTTGACTATCATACAAGAATTCTTTATTTAAGAGGAGTGTAGCGTTAAACAATCCTTACAGTCTGCCGATTCGGCGGTTAAGCTTGAGATCAGGGAGGGAGTGTCTGGCTGAGGTATGGATATTTAGTGGTTTTTAATGTGTTACCGGGCTAATAGCAGTTTACTGGACGAGGTTGCGAGAGGCAACTCTGCTAGTCACCGTATCACTCCTGAGTTCGAGTCTCAGCTGCGGAAGATGGCAAAGATGGTTAATGATCGTTGTGTAATTGTTTCTATCTATGTGTCCTGGTTGAGTGATGGAATACCTAATGCTAAACTCCGCCAGGGCGTTACGATAAGTCGATAAAAATAGCGTCATTACCATTGATTGCAGTACTAACTGATCATTATTCATTACAACCAAAGTTTACTGATGAAAAAATTTCAATCACGCGAGAAAGTAAGGACGGCGTGATCGTACCATTTATTGATAAAAACGTGCTTTTTTAAATGATTATTATGATTTTGGCACATCGAATGGGGCAGGTCAAGATTTAAATAAGTGAATTATTTACAAAATAAAATAAATATGATAATAACTGTTACAAAGTTTTACTACTAAAACTGGCTTACTATCGAAGAAAATCTATTTTATGTAAAAACTGTCAGATCAATCACTAGTACTATAAATATGTATTTATGGCCGAAATCTATGTCATAAACAATACTTCATAGCAGTCGGACATAAAATACACATATAAATGTATAAGTACACAATTTCTAGTGTAAAGGAAGTGGCTATAGGCACAGTTTGCAGCCGAGGTGCACATAACATTTTTTAGGCAACTGTCTCAAAATGTAAAATAAAATATTTTAAAAATTGTTTGGTACAAATTACTGGAAACATGGAGAACATTTTGTAATAAGCCTATTAGGATGACAATTTTAATTAGTTTTCAAGTTAATAACGAAAACAAATAATGAAAACGTCACTAGATAGTTTATTGATAAGCCATGCCATTTCTGTTATCAGTAAATAACATAGTTATCACGTTTGTTATGTATGTTATTTTCTGTATCTCAGTTTATTAATTTTAATATACACAATAAAAGTTTTGAAACTTGCTTACTTTTACTTACTTTTTTTTAAGCTTAAATCCATTTCAAATATTAATGATGATCAATTAATACATGAGGGTGTGATGTAAAAGCGGCCAAAAAATATGATAGACAAATGAGTACAAAGATGCCAGATCCGATAAACGTCATTTTTTATGCTATTCTTAAATCAAACAAAAAAGTACTACGAAACTTGTTTTTCAGTTCGTCTAGCCATCTGTGATATATGCATAAATTAAGCATCTTCCTCATTGTTACATAAAAATTGACAATTAAAATGCTCCTTGTGTGGAAGTTAAATCCCCGATTCACAAATAGCCGCCACGATGTAGTAATGCGGTCTCGTAAAATGGTGTCAGGTGTGGGGTATTTAACGCGCCATCAGCCATTTGACAAAATCGTCGTGTAAAAATTTAATTAACAGGAAAGAGAGATAAGCGCCGAGCACAAACACAAATACTCTGTCACTAAATAATTCAGTACGTATAAATAAGCTGCAAAATACCCTCGAACTAATTCCAGTCCCATCTCATGTTTGCCCGTAATATTACGACCTCTCTGCCTCCTTCCTCCGTTCCAGCCATCCATTATCTTTTAATGATATCGCAACATTCGCAACCTTATTGTCCATTTTACCGGCCCCGTTGGACGGGCATCTGCTGCTGGAGTGAACGGGGGTAAACGGGCGAAAATGATACGCGAACATCGCTGAGGATCCAAACCAAAATTGTCGCTCGTTTGCAGATCGTTTGCAAAATGTGGGCGGTCTGCTCCAAGGGCCGAGTATTCGTAGTGGTTGCGACCATATTTCACTTTATTAAGGAGTTTGTTCGCCAACACTACTTTAAATTGTCGTGAGTCAAGAAAATATTGCTCATATTAAAAATTGGTCAAGACATAAAGATAAGTCGTTAGAAAAATGAGATACTTTAAATTCGAGAACTGTTATGTTGACAAAATTAAGAGTTTGATATTTGGAAAGTATAATATTCAGGGTGTTTAGTAATAATGTTCGTGAACTGATTCTACAGCCAAAAGTATGGTAAAAATTTCACTTAGACACGGGACGAGAATAGTTACTAAGGGGAAAATCACATTATTCGAACCCCTGGGCTTGAAGAAAGGATTCTAAATTCTAAATCTAATTAGTACTAGAAGTCTTGCGATAAAGGACGTGTGATCCAGGAATTACGTATAGAAAATGAGGGTTAGGTGGAAACTTCTATAGAAATTTTAAAAATTGGTGTTCTTGTAGATTTTAAAGTGATCTTTTCGAATGTCAACTTTGCCACCTCATATTTTTTCCGGAATAGCCGCCATATTGAGAAAGTGGCGCCAAAACGAGTTTTTCAAAGATATCTCTTTTCCAGCCTACTTTATGGAAAAATTGTTCCCTGGTAGATGCACCTCGTTAGTACTTTTTCACCATTCCATATTCAGTATATATTTATAATTTTTCAAACTTTTTTGGTAGAATGTGAAATTAACCTAAACGCAATTTTCTTTTGCAACGTTTTGTCTCTCTAGAAATTTGCAAAGGGCGTTTTCGATATAATTCCACATATTACAAAATATTCTTGAAAATTAGGTATCTTTGTGAGAGGATTCGATAAAAAAATGTCTTCTTGCGCTTGCTGTTCTAGCGAGAAATTTGAAAACTAACTTCTCGATTCGGTTTTTGATCAGACAATTCTACAACTGAACAAGATTATAATTTCTCATTTGACTATATTTTTGTTTGAAATATTTTTTTTAAATTTCGTAAATTTTTTGAGAGGGGGTCGACAAAAAATAGTTTTTTGATGAGAGTTTCGTAGAATTTCTCGACACAATTTTTCATTCTGAATAATTTTTACTAGGAATATATTTGGGTTTGACGAAAAATTGTTTTGGGCCCTTTCTATAACAGTTTTCCATCCTGAACAACTTTTACTTACCCCCCGGTGGTGGTTACACAATTCTGGTCACCTACCACCTTCCTCAAAGAAACGCCTCGTACAAAATATTATTTTTTTTCCAAAAAAAATTTGTTTCTCCACCCCTTTGAAGGGCAAAAACAACACCCGGGGATGGTTACACAACCCTGGTCACCTGCCACCTTCCTCACAGAAACACCTCCTGTAAAATATCAATTTTTTTTCCACAAAAAAATACAAATTTTCCAACCCCCTAGAGGGGTGATGCCTGGTGTAGGGGTGGCTGAGGTCAAATCCCTCGAGGGACCTTCCGTTATACTCGAGAGAATAATAGTTAGTCGAAAGACTGGGGAAAATAAACGGGTTCACGGAAAAGGGCACTTTGGGGGTGGTTTTTGGCCAATTTGAGGGGGTTGCCGAGGTGGAAAAATTGGTTTGACATTATTATTATCGCTGTTGGGCCAAGGGGCATGCTGTCATCAAACAAGCCGACGCACATTAAAAATCTATAAAAGTAAACTAGTCAATTTGCGACTGAAATAGTACAGAGTACCGGTATTTTAACGAGGTCGTAAAGTTTTTGTTGCGTTTTTTGAGTGCCGAGAACAGATGAACGTGAACATAAGTAGAAATTTAACAATCTATGTTTACACCGTCCGCTTTTCGGCATCCTACTTTAAAATTTGGGAACCGTTTCCTTAGAGCTGGTGCTCATCGCTTGATTCTCTAGAAACCTCATACTTTGCTACTAGTTGATTAAATTTATTTACTGCCTTTACAAGAGAGAAGAAATTTGGAAAAAACTAAAGAAAAAGAGTTTAAGATTAATTCGGTTTGATCTAGATGAAAAAACAAAAGGATATAAAAAGCACTACACAGCATATTGGTCCCTCGAGCCGGATTTGACTAAATCTAGGGATTTTGATAATACCAACTTCATAATCAATTCCTTTAGAACCGGTGCATAATTTGTTGTTATGAAGTTCTTCTTTTTAATTCATCCTTTTAAAATAAACAGGGTATAATTAATAGATGACTGAATAAAACCTTAATCAGCTCTAAGACTAATCCATGTTTCTATTTTTGTCTAGTTCTACTAAGATATTCCCATGATATTTTAACAACGTATTTATTAAAATGTAAATATAATGATCAAAAATAATAAATATTTCTTTGTCTGATCCTCTCTCTTTCTCATAAATATTACCTTAAGAAAGGTAAGCATATGGTGGTGAGGTTAATATCCGACTTAATTTAGCAACAGCTTGCAATCTATAAGGATATTGATATTGAACTTGTCTAATGACTACTATTTATAAATATCACTGAGATAAATTTCCGCTAAATGTGAAGTTTGCTGGCATATTACGGAAAGTTTGCGAACGGCATAGTAAATGTAACGAGCAATTAATAAACAGTATTCTCTTTCAGACGACTTTAACATGATACTTATTTAAATACAGCCAATAGGAAAGCCTAGAAATAATGGGTATTTAGGAGAACACAATGCGTTCATGATTCCATTACAAAATAAAACATAAAAACCTACATGGAAAGAAACGTTTCAACCCAGCGTATTCAAATGTTTGATTAAAAAATCTTATATCTATATTTGGCCCGCTAGTTTAGTTTATAATTTATTCAATGACAAATATGATTGTAATTAACAATTTTCGGCAAAGAAATAAAAATAAATAACCGAGATCGTATCCGCTTTCAGATAAAGATTATTATTAGATATGGCTAAAATTATTATCAATGGCGTCTTGAAATAACAATTCAGTCAATTAATAGTCTAAGGGCTGATGGCAGCTGAATTCAAGTTCATAATAGGAAATCTTATTGTGTACCAGCCTTCTTCAAAGAGTCATAGGTCTAGCTTCCTGCTTTTCTTGAATTTAAGAGCCACCTGAGGATGACAAAAAATAAGACGGTAATAACGTAGTATATGCATTCATTTTTATTTGGAATTGTCGGTACCGTATAACTTGGGGTTAGCCCGTCGCCTGTTCTTCGTCTATTTAAACATTTATTGTAATAATGGTAAAGGATCACTTTCATGAAAACTAGTTTTTAGTAAATGTTAAAATTGACTAGTTTCGAATTTCTTCTAGATATATAACTCCGCATGCCAACAATTGGTAATGGCCCCAAGCGACGCTCCACATTTTCCATAACAATAGTCTTGATGAACGTGTAATGATGTACGTATATGCAACAATGTTCGCGGTAACATATGGCAACACCGCTAATCATCGGTGAAGGGACAAAACCGCGGAAAATCACTTCTGTGCCTGCGGTTTCCTATGAAAAGCATCATATCGCATGTACGGAAGAGAGTAACTTGTTAATGATTTAATATTGAATTAGGAATAAACTGAAATGGAAAAGTGGCCTCATTATTCCAAATTATTTTGTACAGGGCTTCTTTTTTTAATATTGCAGCCATCGCTTACCGCTAAAATAGAACCCTACACCTAATTAGGAAAGAGAGATATTTGCTATTTCAATCATTTAATTTAAGTTTCAAAATGAACCAGACCTCAGCGTTCTTTTGGTAAAGACACGGCCAGCAAAATCAAAGTAAATAATACATCAAAGAAGAGAAAAATATCTGTGAATAGCTTATTTTTAAATCCAATTTCACAACAGGAGATAATTAAAAACATAAATAAGCTAAAGAATACTGCAGCACTACATTGGCAAATTATTAGAAATGTATTTAAAATAAGGCTAATGGATCATTTAAGTCATAATAAAATATTGTCTAATTATCAGTTCGGATTTAGGGAAAATATGAATACTGATCATGCGATGTATATGGTTACAAATGCATTATATAACAACATAGACAACAACAAAAACAGATGACAGTACTTCTAGATTTAGCCAAAGCATTTGATACAGTGTCTCATAATATGCTTATTGACAAACTATATGATTGTGGTCTACGATAGTTAATAACTTATTTCGTAGTTACTTACAGAACTGCAGACAGTGTGTTAAAATCGGTGATCAACTCGGTATGATTAAACAGCAATTGGAATATGGCATACCTCAAGGAACCGTTCTGGGATCAACACTACTTTTAATCTACATTAACGAGCTATTACTTCTAAATACGAAAGGTAAAATTTGTATCTTACGCTGATGATACTGTTCTTTTAGTGGAAGGTGATAGTTGCGATGAAGTAAAAAATTAACCATTGAAGAATTTTGGCTTTCGGAAAACCTTTTGACAATCAAATATGTTTTAGTATATATGACAAATATCTTCCAATCATAAACAAAATTCATTTACATAATTATTATAATTCTATTCTTAACAACATTCAGGATAATTGCTCATGTATATAACAGATAACAGCTGTAACAAACATAAAATACCTTGGATTAATTATTGATCAGAACCTCAAATGGATAGAGCATATAAAACATTTAAATAGGAGTATTTTGATAATTTTAAAATTTTACCAACTAAGAGATTTATTACCAAGTTGCATATTAAAAATGCTATAACATGTCTTGGCTGATCAATACTGCGCTATGGAATAATAACATTGGAGGATTAAAAATTACCCAAAAATATCTCATTAAATATCCCACAGATCTCCTTTATAATGAATTTGATGTCTTAGGTCTAGAATTATTATATGCAAAATCAGTTCTCATGTTTTCTTACAAATATAAATCGATTTTTAATAAGCAAATATGTCACCCAAGATACTCGAACTAAAGTAAATTTAAATGCGAACATCTCTATAAATACCAAAACAAAAAAAAAACAATATAAATTTATTCAAGAAAAAAATTACCGTATTTATTCAATTAAATAGGACTATTATCTCAAATTTGCTATCAAATAAATAAACTACTTTAATTTTAAATTTCCTTTTAATTTTTTTCTTTTTAATCTTGAATGTGATGGACAGCCTGAGGAATCATGTCTGCCTAATAATTATTATTATATAGATATTATGTAATACACATATCTAAAGACAAATACAGACTTATTATATAAATATAATTTATTACAAATAAAAATAATACTTTAATCCAGTCAACAAGTACATGTACAGGGAAAAAATGAATAGCGCTAATTTTTTCTATTACATATGGAATGTGTTTTGTGCTGCTGCTTTTCTTGCATAATTCAATGGGTATTCTATCCAGCAAAAAAGGTACTCCTACTACGGTAGTACTACTAGGAGTAAAGACAAAATAAAAATTCAAGCAAAGTAATCAATTATTTACCTAGGTTTGGAAAATAAAGTTTTTTTCCAACAAGTTCCGTGTTAGATTCCAACTGCGGATTTTAGTTTCAGTTTTTTGGCTGTATTGCTTATGAAAACAATGATAAAACGTATAAAACTGTACATGATTTCAACAATTTATAACCAGTAATATTTTGCCTTTGGCTATCATTATGTATTTAAAAAATTTATTTCGCAATAAATCAAGTTTAAAATAAGCTCTACATAATTTTAGAAATTTTTGATCGGTATTATTTTATTCCTTATCATCAGTGTATGTTAATAGGAAAAGTAGAAAAAAACTTAGTTTGCTAAACGAATAAGGGTAAAAATCGGCTCTACACGATTTCATAAATCTCTAATCTGTATTTTGTCATGGTAACAGTAAAGCGATTTTTGTCATATTTTATTCTCTACCATCAATGCACATTAATAGGAGAAATTTTAGTATGTTAAAATAAATTAAATAAGGGTAAAAGTGAGCTTTACACGATTTCATGAATCTTTAATCTGTATCAGAAAGTAAAGGTGCTCAGAAGGTGCAGGGGACTACGATAACGGTAAAGCGCTTTTTGTTATTGTCTTCGCAAAGGTTATGGCTGCTCATCATGAAGTATATGTAATAAAGGAATGAGGGCGGTAAGGAGGCAAGAGGAAAAGGTGTCGGGAGGGGGGGGGGAGTAGGATATGATAAAGGGATGAGGATGGACGGGGAGTGCAGGGAAGCCACATAGAAAATTAGCTTGTAGTATATACAGATTCGGAAATTGTAGTTCGTTATATGTAAACGTGTAACAGCGCAGGCAAACCACTCCTAGTCGTGAATTAACGCAGGGATTAGGTATACGTTCTGCGCCACGAGGTCTTAGTTTTAATGCGATTGGTCTATGGATACATTGGCAGTATTGTGGAGTGGGGTAGTTGGGGGGTTGGGTGATAATTGTATACACACATAGGTATATTTCATATCTAGGCGTATTCTAATAAGCATTATAAATATTTATAAAACTATGTATGAATGTAAATATGGTCAATAAATTTTGATCTTGATATGATTTTTGGTTCTTTGATTTTAATACAAAATCATTAATCGGTTTATTATAATTATTATTAGTTGTCACTACCACTACTATCGTCAATAAATATCATATTTTAAAAAATACTATAAGATAAATTAAAACAAAATATTACGATTATACTGGAGAAATTCCTTTTCTGCAAATATTTCAATAACTATTTACATGAAACAAAAAAATAAATTATTTATATATTTCCTAAGCTATATATTTTTATCCTAATGTAACACTTTGCACTTCTTTGTAGATCAATTTTAACGTGTGGTATGTTTCTTTTGGCAAAACCTTAATTTTTAAATTTTCAGAACTACGCATACGTGACGTTACTACATATAAAATTCGATTATGGCTAAAAATACTTGCTGAAGCAATTTTCTTTGTGCGTCACCATCAACATTTATTATTACCATCACATATTAATTTCGAAGACATTAGTTAAAAGGCACGTACACTCTAAGAATTCTCCGCAACGGATGAAAAAAACGCACAGCACAAAATGCAAAGCTGTGACACATTTTTACAACAATGTAACTCACCACATAAATGACTTCCGTTGTTCGTCGCATCAAACAAACGACTGCTTGAAAAGTTTTTCATGAGAATTTTCACACATAAGCACAATATAAACGGACTTTTTAACGAGCTGCTTTCTTTCTTTAGAAAATTGTTTTACATTTGTACAAATGCAGTCTTGTTTCCTTGCCATGTAAATTGTTACTTGTGTTCGGTTATTTTTAAAATAAAATGTCGAGATTTAAACTCAACAAAGCGGAGGAACTAAAATAAGAATTAAAGTTAACAGACGATTTTTTTGCTCGTCGCGTTACTTTTATCTTCCAAGTTAACGCAGAAGGTGCAAGTCTCAAGTGGAATACTTGTTATGTAAGTTTTCGGTGAAATTGTAAAGTTCATTTCTACACTGTGACCCACGAAAAACATTATACATTTAATTTGTTGCCCAACAGAAATTATCCCAATTACAATAAGGACAAAATTATTAAGCGTGCAGATCACCCCCTCTCTAGAAACTGAGTAAACGATTTGGTCGAGGTAACCACTTCTAACTTGGTTTTTCTTAAAGTTAACATCGAAGAGTACTTACAGTAAAAAAATAGCCAAAGTTAGTTGATCGGAACATATAAATAACTGCAAAAAACTATAATTTTTTTATATCACAAATATTGTCGAATTTCATCTTCAACTCGCGATATCTCGACAAATAATGAATATTTTTGGATAAAATTTCAGCACGACATTGTTCAAATTATTCTTTAAGATATGGAATTGGTCCGAACCCTTATTTATTTCACAGATGAAAATAGTGATTTTAAAAAAAAAAAATTTTGTCAAACCTAATTTTTTTTTTCAAACACAAAAGTTGTTTGACGAACTTTTAATACGATAATTTTTGACAAACTTATATTAAAGTACAATATTTAAAGAAGTTTTCTGTAAAGTTTCACGTATTCATATTGTATATATATAAAGTTATCGCACTTTGAAGTAGCGTCTCCGCGCGCAGCAGACATGTTGTTTGTGCGCGGCATGTTTCATTGTGGTGATTGCCGTAGTTCAAGCGTTAAATATGCACCCTCATATTATTATCGCATAGCGCATTATTGATTTAGCCAAGCATGGTGCCACATTTTTAATATGTAACTTGGTAATATATTTCTTGGTTCGTAAAATTTTAAAACCCGTTGCCCAAGCAATCACTACTTCCACATTCAGATTTTGTATCCAAGTCTTATACACACTAAATTCCAATGTAATATTTTACTCTCTTTAATAATAGGGTTGGGGTGGCAATGGGGGTGATAGAGGGGGTGCTTAATGTAAAAAAAAATTTAGAGGCCCTTGGTTCTCGTATACATCCCAATCCCAATTTAATTATTTCCTTAAACAATAGGGTGGGAGTGACGATGGGGGGTGATAGAGGGGTAGTTTACATTTTTTATGTAATATGTTTGATATTTGTATGTTTGACTTGTGTAAAACAATTTCTGTTATATACACCAATAAATATTATTATTAATATAGTTAATGTCAAAATAAATTTCAGAGGCCCTTGGTTCTCGTACACACACTAAATCTCAATTTAATTTTTTACTCCCTTTAATAATAAGGTGGGGGTAGCAATGGGGGTGGTAGAGAAAATTTTTTTTTAGATGTTTCATTCTTCTATAGACACTAAACCACATTTTAATTTTTTTACTCCCTTTCACAATAGTGGGGGGGGGTGGTGGTATTGGGGGTGCTAATGGGGGGTGGCTGATGCCAAAAAATTTTTTGAGACCGTGACTTTTCGTACATGCCCCAAATTTTATGGACTCTTACCTGCTTGTTTTACCTATTTACCTTTAATTACCCCATTTACCTTCGAACCCTTCAACGGAATTCGATCAAGATATAATATAGTTCCAGATCTCATTATAATACATTTGTATCAAATTTCAAGTCCATATCATAAACGGTTCCAGAGTAAACGTGCGCACACAAAAGTTACAGATTGACCGACCAACAAACTGAAAATTTTTTTCCCTCAAATTTAAAATCTCGACGTTTCATGACATTTTAAGCCTATTTAAAAAAATTATATATTTTTTGCGTTCCTATACTTCCACTGGACGTGGAAGTAATTATCAAACGAAGTTTCATATTTAAATTATTGATATGCTCTATCCATTTGAGGTTCTGATCAATAATTAATCCAAGATATTTTATGTTATAGTATAGCTGTTATCTCTTGTGTACATGTGCAATTTCCTAAAGGTTGTTAAAAATACAATTATAATTATGTAAATGAATTTTAGTTATGTTTGGAAGATATTTGTCATATATACTGACACATAAAATTGGTTTTTTCCATGTTAATTATCAAAAGGTTCTCTGAAAGCCAATGTTGTACTCTTAAAGATTCTTCAATGGACATTTTTTTTTACTTCATCCCAATTATCACCTTCCACTAAAAGAACTGTATCATCAGCATAAGATACAACTTTACATTTCGTATTTAGAAGTAATAGCTCGTTAATGTAAATTAAAAATAGTGTTGGTCCCAGAACTGTTCCTTGAGGTATAATAGTAATGTACAGTAAATATACGTATAAAAAAACACTGCTAAATACTAATTTAGTAATTGTATAGGTATAATTAAATATTATAATAACGTATTTTAAGGTGGGGTTTGGGATCATAACAAAATTTCCTTTTATTTGTCGACGTTTCGTTAAATTTATTAACTTTTTCAGGACAAGTTAGATAAAAATTTCTTTTGTCATCATCTTTTTAAAATCATGGAACATATTAGGTATGTAGCTTTTATTGTAGGCTCTCTTAATTAACGGATTTTAATATCTCAAAATGAATTTGAAAATATGAGTGCTCTTTTATATGTCAAAAAATTTTCAACTTTCTAAATACTTTAGTTTTGCCTCAGCAACATTTTGAAAATTTACAATTTTTTTTACGAAGTTTAGATTGTTTAGATTTAGATTGCAATTGAAATTTGGTGGGAAGATTTATTATATTAAAAAGTTTTCTTTAGCCAAGTATGAAGGTCCTACGTATAATATAAGTATTTGAAAAAATTCGACAAAGAACTTGCTATTTCAATTTTTTTTGCGATTTTTACTACTTTTCGGATTCCCAGCCAACTGCATTTTATTTAAAATATAATTACATAACTTTTCTCTAAGAGCAATAGTTACTGAAATATATGAAAAAGTAGGAAGAAAGAAACGGAATTTTTAGGACTTTTTTCACATTTTGTTTAATAAAAAGTTACGCCCACGTTATCACACTAGCGCATAGTGAAATTATCATTTCTTATGATTTTTAGGAGCGATTAAGCCGAAAATCTGCCATACTACCCGATTCGCCCAACCCAAAACAAATACCACCTGCCACATGGGCTATTAGGTAAGAAGCAAACAGAAGAACCAGTGAGTTACTAAATAACCAATTTAGTTTGAACCGGAAAATTTCATGCCAAAAATTACTATTACTATTTAGATATTTCCCTGTAGCTAATAGCAAAACTCTAATCGTCTTTGCTCATCTCCCACTTTCAATGTATGCAACATTTTTGGCCTGTAAGCTTTAGTTTCTTTTTTTCAGGCATCCTCTGATACTTTCTCTGGGGATATTAAAGTTTAAACTAGCCGTTCTAATACTGCTCTACTTGCTCCAAAAAATGCAGTTCAACAAGCCTTGCAATTAAAAAAAAAACGGTGAAAGTCGCACACCAAATAAAGATTTTAGGTGACTCCAAATCGAATGTATATAAACATTTTCAATTTCAACGAAATTGGACAGAATTTCAGGAAATCCAAGATGGCGGTCGATCCCCTCCATTTCCGAACCTAACCTAGATATTGATTCCAAAAAAGTACGCATCTTGTTTTATTTTGACATTTGCGACTTTAGTGTTCAGTAGTACTAAAATAAACATCAGAATTTCTCCACTGCAATCTAATTAACATAATACATAATTAGAATAATTTCTTCCCATTATCTAGATCTTATATAAATACTAAACAGTAAAATAACCATGTATATCAGCGCGTGTTTTTCCAAACCGTTTAATTCTTATTACAACGGCAGCGAAACCATGATAAAATAAAACCCGACATGGGGTGCATTAATTGCTGCTTGGTTAATATCAGCCATAATCACTAATAAAAAACCAATTTGTGTTTAAATATAACACATTATTAGTTGACGTAATTACTGCGGTTTCTGTATTTGACTACGCTGCACCGCATAACATCAGGAGCGCGTAATCAAAGAGGAAAAGGGTGCAAGAGAAAATTAAAATTATTACAGTTAAATTATTATAGTTGACTTTAGGATATTTTTAAGTCATTGGCGTTCAAGCTCAAGCCCTTAAATTATTGGAATATTTAGAACAGCATACTCTTGATTAAAGAAAATATATTAACATTGAAATATTTTTTTATTTCGATTTCTATTACAATTATTGGCGTTATGCCAGAAGTAAATAAATGATAAATAACCAATTTACGAATCAAATAACTTTTAAGACATAGAATACGAATTATAAAATAAAATCTTATAGGTAATCAACAACATAATTATATTATTATTATTATTATTACTAGTTGTATTTTGTATCATTATTTAATAGATGATGGTATTGCGGCTGAAATGTACCTTCAAGTTGTGTGCTAGATGTATAGGGACGATGAAAGAGGAACATGGACAGGTTAGCCATCTATAGCAATAGATGAAATGAATAATATCGTCAATGTTCCTTATTAATTAATATATCTCGTTTGTTATCAATGTTAAAAAATCGGCAGCTACTGCAAGCGGCTGGAACCTCCCCACTCGGTGGATCTTTGAAGCCGAAAAGAGCATTAAATTGTGTGACAAAACGGCACTAAACGTAATCCGATCTCATCCAAAACCTTTTCAGATTTTCTGAGGCACTAAAAAAACCCTCAACTTAATGAATTTACAACACTCGCCTGCGGCTCGTGCTGCAAATTTCATCTATGCGAGTTATTACCTACGTTATCGCTCGTTGAATAATATACTATTAGGATATTAACAACTTTAACATCACTTGAACGACTAAGAAAGTCTAGTTATCCTAAATACTACAGATTTGTAAAGCAACAAACTGAAAATTGGTAAAGTGATAATCTATAACAAATTCACCAACGAAGGTACAGAAAGCATATGATATTGATATTGTTACATCTACCTTTAAAGGTTGTGACAATCCACTGGTGCAATCACTAAAAGTTACAAATATGCCGAAATTTTATTAACTTGACATGACACCAACGTTATCGGGTGGCAAACGATGACAATGACAATCGTCAAAATTTGCTCATTGCAATCCGATCGCTCGCGGCTGTCTTTGTTAAATGAAACATTAGCATTTCAGTAATTTTACTAGATTTTAGAGGAATATTTGTAGTTTAATTCTTTGATTTGTCTGTATATATATTTAAAAACGGCACTAAACGTAATCCGCTCTACTTCTAGAGCAGTGAAGAAACCCTTAGACGTGAATTGACACGTAATGTGATGAGTTTCATGACGTAACGGCTACGCGCATCGATCATGTCACGCGAAATGCGATCCATGCTTCATATTTGTTTTGTTTTTAATTTTTTCACGGAAAACAAATCGAAAGGGTGGAAGTGTGATATATCGTTAAAATCAGAATTTTAACTGTTTTTCAATGGTTCCATTGCAAATTGAAAGTAATTATAAAATAAACAACTTGTTGCATCAAAACGGCACGAAACGTAATCCGATCTCAACCAAAATCTTTTGGGGCACTAAAGAAACGCACATACAAGTTTCATTCAAATCCGTTCAGTAGTTTCGGCGCTATCGTGCTAACACACATACACACACACAGACATTTTTCAAAAACCACTTTTTTGGGTTCAAAACGTAAAGATTTGATGTTATCTCAATTTTCGTTTTTGAACCAATTTTAGTAACCTCTCACAATTTTATTGTGAGGTTGCGAATAGTGATTGGAGTGATTTGAAGGCATTTGTTGCGATCTGGTTTCTCAAAGAATCGGGCTGGGTTGCACAAATTTTGCTCTTTAAATGTCCCACAGGAAAATTCCAACGAGGACAAATATAAGATCTTGTATGTCGTATACACTATCCAGGTAATAGTTACCAAAAAGACAACACATATTTGACAAGCAAAAGCCCCGTTCTTGTTCAAATTGTTGCGGCATGATGCGATCATGTTTAGAGTGGTTTGATGGTGTAAGTTAAGTGATTTGGTTTGTCAAATTTTTCAAAAAATCTGTCTAGATTGCATAAATTTTGCTCTTTTAATACCCCATAAGAAAAACCAAGGGGGGATAAGTACAGAGATCTTACTGGCCATTCAACAGAATATCTTTTCTAATTCAGCTTCCAAGGAACATTAACCAAAAAGTCGAAATATTTAAAAAGCAAATATTTGACAATCAGAAGCACACATAAAGGAAAAAATGGAGAACCTTTAAAATACTAACCCGGGGATAAAATATAAGGGTCGAAAAACATTTATTTTACGAATAACAAGGGATTCAACTAATATAAATAAAGCAGAAAAAATTTCAATTTGATTTTCTCCGTACCTACTCTTGACAAGGATCTAAGAAGCCGAAACATGCAGAGTTTTTAATAAGATTTTTGAAACATTTAAAATTAATTTTCATTTAGCTTTAAAATGGTAAGTAATTCCACAAGGAACAAACTGTAAAATCAATTCAGTGTACATGTAAATATATATATGCATCCCACTAAAGGAAGTCCATGGGAGGCAATTTCGCGGAGATGAATTCACGTGTCTTTCTTTGATCAAAACATGAATGCAAAATTTTATATTCGACACATGCTGAGTTCTCCCATTCGGCAATTACACAATGATGAGTATGTTCTAGAGTATTTACAACGGCACAAACGACAATCGTTTTGAAGAAAACTTGACGTCGATAGAATAGTAGAGTAAAATATATAGGAAATCCGTTATTCTAATATCGCTGTTTCCAACTACTTCTTCCAAAATTGAAATAATAATAATACAAGTTTGGTACTACCGCCCGTTTACAAATGACGGCAGCTGACACGTAAAATAAAAAGTGAAATTTTTCACATGCCAATTGCTGTTTTCGCGTATTTCATCTCCAGAGTTTTCATCCATCTAGATGTACCGCAAATGAGCAACTTTGTTGTTCTTGCCTTGATAACAATAGGATACCAAGATCTACTGACGTTTTGGCAAGCTGTCTGAGAACCTCCTTCAACTTGTAAAGTCCCTAGTTCTATTAAGGGCCAAATTATTAATAAGCTGTTAAGGTATCTGACAAAGATATCTCCCTGTTAGTATAAAAATAAAAATTATAAATACCCTGTTAGAGATAACTAGAAGATATAATGGTGCTAACATGAACATTATTTATCAGCCGGTTCATCTGATTGTTTGTGTTTAATCTGCAGGTCAATTTTAATATGATATTAGAAAATACTTTTAACAGAAGAACAAAATTTATCTACCCGCTAACTAACAGTCACTTTATATTAATGATTTTTCCCTTAAGGAGACAACCATACCTAGATCCAGTGGCAAGAATGCGAGTGTATTCGTATGAGAACTATTTTACTCAAATCAACATGTTTAGTGAATCAGAGGTGCGTTCACAAACATACTGGGATCCGGACTTAATGTAGGGTTAAGGGCCAGTATTTGCATCTTCTGTAAAATTTATCTAGTGCATAAATCCCTTGGAAGCGATTATTGATCCAAGGGAATTATTTGCTAGGTAAATTTAGCTAGAGGTGTATATACTGGCCCTAAATAGGACCATACAAGTTGGTTCACAGGCAACTTATCAAATCGTCAGTAGCTCTAGGTGTATTTATTGTAGTAATAATTAATTCATTGTTAAAGGCCTAATGTTTTTAGGTTTGTGTTAATAACTCATATATAAAGTATATTTTAATGATAATTTATGTTTTAGCTCTTGTGGTGCCTCGTGCCAACAAGAGGGTTTGAGTTGTTGGCCCGTTCATTTCTCTTATTCCTCCTTTAAATAAAAAGGGCGTTTATCAAAACAATACACAAAATCTCGAATTATGACAATTTATGCAAAAAACTGAGGTGATTTCTCTGGCGGTATCGTACGATGAAATTCGAATTTGAAAACACTCCCTAAGAGATAATTTTACCCCAAAATCGAATAATCGGAAATTCACGTTCTGTAATATTTCCTAAGTCATATCTTCGTTATCAACAAAATTATCTGGTTACTTTTCTTTGCTAAATGATTGCTAGTATCTGGCTATAATGAGCTCTTAAATTCGTCCATAGTGTCTGCAAAGTTGGAACAGAAGATTTAAGTAAATTTCTGTAACACTTCAGTACATTAGTCGGAGATCCCAGAGCCCCCAAACCTACGTCATTTTAGCAAAGCTAAGATTTTCACAGTAAATGCGTAATATGCAGGTAAAAACGTATTGCGTATTTGCTAGCTTAAAAGCGGGGCCCTTTTACACATAATAGGTATTAAAGGTAAATAAAAAAATCTTACTATTACGTTCATATAGTAAAAAATATGAAATTTCATTAACAGTCGTCCGTGGTGTAGTGGTTAAGTTGCCGGATTTTCCCATCACATACGCGGCGCCGTGTGGTGCAGCATACCACGACAATGAAAAAACTTCAAGTGTTTGAACACAAATTTATGCGCCTCATTTCGAATTCTGGAAGGTACACCTCCCTCAGAGATCTTCATGCACGTTGCAACGACATAACCCCGATAGCGGACTACGTCCAACGCATCTCTCAAAACTTCAATTCTTTCAAGCTGGGCGATAGTCCGCTAACAAGACACAACGCAAATTAGACAGCATAATGCCCCATTTCGGATACAACACCCATTACCAGACCAGGCGTTACCGATTTTTCGGCAACCCCTGTAGCCAAGCTTCACCAACTTAACTTCCGCTTACCCTATCCACCTTTACTAATATTTCATACCTTTTTAATATCTTTAAATCTTTCCTGTCCCCCTCCTCTTTCTTTCTGTTTGTTGTGTTTTCTTGTTTTCTTTTTGTACATTTGTGTTTTTCTACATTCACTTCTCATCACGAATATCAAATAAATAAAAATATTCTGAAAATCAAAATTCTTAAAGCCAAAAGCTTAGGCCAGCCCTGCGCAGCACGACGTTCATGCATTTCGCAGAAGGTGCCTCGTTTAAATTGAGGTATCTGCATCAACTACAACATTATTAAAAGGCGTTACAGTGAGTCATTTATTAAAAATATGTGTAGTTTTAAGTTGTTTTTAAAAATCTTTGTTTTATATTCAAATGGTATTCCTAATTTTATTTGCTTGTTGCAAAAGGTGCTTAAGGTTAGTTGTCATTCATTTTCGTTTTTCGCCGACCAGACCTGTTCCACCCGATCCTGTAATCTATCACCGCGTCAGCGCGGTGGTTGCACGGTCGGTCCCGGGGCAGGCTCTGGTTAGGCAACTGTTGTACTATTTTAAATTTAATTAATCTTTGTTGTTGTTGCCGGATTTTCAAGCGCGAGGTAGACGGTTCGAATCTCGTCTATTGCATTTTTCACATTTTGTACGTGGTGTATTTAGGCTCGATTAGCAACTGAAATGAAATAACTAATACGAATATTTCTTTATAGAATAAGATCCCAGAGCCGCCAGACCAACGTCATTTCAGCAGAGTTGAGATGTTCACAATAAATGTGTAATATGTAGATAAAAACGCATGCGTAGTTACTTTTACGTTAAAGTGGCATAGCTAGTTTTTATATACGTTTTACACAATATTATTACGAACGAATATTTATTATTGCGGGATGCTTGTCTGGCGCAAGTTAGGGCTCATGGAAAGCGTCCGGCAACAATAAATATTGGTTCTTAATAATATTGTGTAAAACATATATAAAGACCAGCTATGCTACTTTAACGTAAAAGTAACTACGCATGCGTTTTTTACCTACATATTACACATTTATTGTGAACATCTCAGCTCTGAAATGACGTTGGTCTGGCGGATCTGGGATCTTACTATATATAGAAATATTCGTATTAGCTATTTCATTTCAGTTGCTAATCGAGCCTAAATACACCTCGTACAAAATGTAAAAAAATGCAAAAGACGAGATTCGAACCGTCTACCTCGCGCTTGAAAATCCGGTAACTCAACCACTACGTCACGGACGGCTGTTAATGACATTTCATTTTTTTTGCTATATGAACGTAATAGTAGTACTGAATATTCGCCGTCAATGTTACCTTCACCAAACTAATTCTAACAAATAATATTTGACTTAAAAATTACCAGTTTCTTATTACTTTGCTTTTTGTTTCTCTGGACAGAAAACTTACAAAATTGAAACCACTTAAACAGTAAACCTTTTCTTGCAATCATCATCTTAAAAGATATGACGGCGCAAAGGCAATACAGTCACTTTAACAGCTGTTTTCTGGAAAACTAAACAAAATTTAAAGAAAGCTTTAATAAAAGACTTATTTGTTGCATTGTCTACAAGTTCCTCTTTATACTACCTAGCCATCTTTTATAATAAAGTTAGCAGGCGACTACATTTTGTGCTGCAGTTTCATACAATTGCGTTCTCATTTCAATGTTATCGGAAATATTTGATTATTACCTGTTTAAAATTTAAGATTAATTTATTTTAAATTATTAATAAAAAAAACACAGCAAATTAAACAAATAACACGATCGTAAATTTTAGGAAAAATTCATAAACTGTCGTCCACTTGACTGATTTCGCAATTCAAATTTTATATGAATTTTACCAAGTAGGCGAATTTAGATCAAAATACATACACGCATGCCAAATATATTCTTTTCTTCTTTTTTTTGTTAAATAGAAGAGTATAGAAAAGATAATTATGTTTTCGATTCGCCACAGATTAACTTGAATTGCTTTACGATTTTGACATCCAATAAACTTAATAGTCCTCAAAACAAGTAGGTAAGACATATTCAAAATAATCTTTATTATTTAAATATCTACCTATTAGCCACCATTTTTTTTTTCGAGAGGTATCTACAATATTATTTATTTTTCTATAGAATTAATGAAACTTACATTTGATTGTCGGTGAAATAATTGATAATGTCTAAAAAGAACTGTTTTTGAGACAATGCAAGATATACATAAATAAATAACACCACAGGTAATTACGACCCCCTTTATCCTCGAAGGCTCTAGAAGAGCCTTGTGTGGGAGGAGGCTACACATTTAGAGACAAGGGACACACACCCAATATCCGTGTGTAATGGAAAAATCCCTCTCACAGTATTTTCCACTGCCATGATCAGGGATCGAACCCGGAACTTTTGGGTGAGAGGCAAGTGCACTCACCTCTCGACTACCAGTCATACATAAAGTAATACACGATATACTACTAAAACGACTCGAAATAGATTAGTCTCAACTGTCAAGATTTTTACCTCCACCCGCCATTTATTATAATAGTACACGCAAATTAGATTTAAAAACACTGAATAGAATAAATAATTTATAAGGAAACAATATTTGAGATGTGTACTCTCGAAGGGTTAGAAATAGATTTTCGAAAAGTTCCCACCCCATTCAGGTACAGGGCGTCCCTTTTTTGCAAAAAACCACCCCGAATGGGAACTTAACGCTGGTTCTACACCTTTATTTTGTAAACCGTTCGCTGGATGAGAAAAAAGTATAGAAAATAAAAAATTTGTCGTTAAATTCTGAATAAGAAATGTCCTATTGACCTTGTAGCCTATCCCCACCTGTTTCGTAGTAATAAGGTCCAAACCAAGGGGTAGTTTGGAGCGCACAGGTAAAAATCGATCTTACTCAAAGTATCACAGCGAATACCTCAAAATCGGTTACTTTAACGAGAAAAATATCCAAGAATGAATTTATAGAGCGGAATTTTCTCTATAGATATATTTTCCTATAAGATGCAGTCTAGCGGGTTTTGATACAAGTGATTTTTATTTATTTTCCCTTTGTTCCACAAGGATGCGTTTCTTAATTTTACTTCGTTTCCACACCACCCTCGAGGTAGATATCTCGATGGGTTTTTTTAAAAGTGGTTTCCCCTGTAGGCCTATTCTACTAAAATTCTGTCCATCCAATTTTATTTATTAGAGGGTTCTTCATCGACGAACTGTTCTTCAAATTCAGCATTTAAACATTCTTACCCATGGCAATTAGAGCACCTTGTTAAGCAGCGCAATTCAACCTTAACACAACTGCATTGTTTTCTGCAACCCTTTTTGCCGTAATATTGACTTTTACCTGTGTGCTACAAACTACTCCTTAGTTTGGACGCTGTTACTACGAAACAGGTGGAGATAAACTAAAAGGTCAATAAGACATTTCTTATAAGAATTTAATGACAAATTTGGTATTTCCTATACTTTTTCTCTTCCAATGAACGGTATACAAGATAAAAGTGAAAAACCAGCGTTAAGTCCCCGTTAAGGGTGGTTCCTTTGCAAAAAAATGACTTTCCGTGTCTGAATAGCATGGGAACTTTTCTGATATCTATTTCTAACCCTATTGAGAGTACGCATCTCAAATATTATTTCTTCTAAAATGTCTAATTTGCGTGGACTATAAATATCATGAACCTTAATCAAATTTCAAATTAACCAGTAACGTCACAATAAACCCCTTTATTATTTTCAATATTTTTTCTGCCACTCAAATACTCGTAATTTTGAAAAATATGAACACTCTATTTTTGCGCATATTCAAGAAGCCCCCATTTCCTACTGAAAACGTGCGTTCATGGGTGCGCCCTTGACCGTCTTCTTATTGCATTTATCAAATTTTATCCACCCATGACGTTTTCTAAAATCGTCCGCCCCTGTCCGACAAGAGTCCACGCTATATTATGATAGATCGTCGAAGTTAGCAACTTCGGTGGTGAACAATAACATTTTCGCATCGAATTTCTTTTGTCTTTGAAACAATGGCTTTATAGGGAACGTTCGAACCGTACTGCCAATTATTTTAATGCGGCCTCGTTACTCTGATTAGTCTAATGATTCCGTGACCCATGGCTTGCCTTGCGAAACTTGGGCGCTCTTCTCTGTTCCAGCTCTCGACAAAGACAGCTCGTTTTGGGTTCAGATGGGGTGTACTGATACGTTGAGGATTTGGATTATTATTCACGTTTACTTTTTCTTCCTTATTTACTGTTTTATTTTTTTATTCCTTTTATTTATACATTTTAGAGACAGCTCTGTCTAAAACTGTTGCACAATTGGGGCGGATATTGACAAAATATGACCCATATTTTTTGGGTTTCTACATCTTTGGAACGAGTTGATTAATCTTAATAGAGTGTGATGGTTGGCAAAATCCGTTTACCAACGACTATCGTAAATAGATATATACATTATGGTGTTTCTTTTATCTACAGGGTGATTAGCCAGACCTATACATATTGCTGCTAAAAGCCATCATTCTCCCAAATTCCTAAAGAAAATTTGGGTTTTCTTAATCATGTTAATTATTATTAATTAGTTCTTATTTTAACATTGGTAACAATGTCGTGCAAAAATCTGTAGGACAATTAGATACGCATTTATCTCCATTTAATATTATTGCGGATTTCCCTTGTTCTTCAGACACCATAATCAGCGACTAGTACCACAAACCGATGAACAATAGAGCCCTAATATCCAACAGCTATACAATAGTGCTAACTAAGTCTTTTAGATGTTTTTTATATACATCCCCTAATCCCTATCATTGGGATTGAGCTCATTGCTCGACCACTTCTGCACTTGGCAAAAAACTCGAAGCATGTATTGTTTGGCTACATTAGCTTTTGGTGGCGATAAATTCCACTTCAGTAGCTGTTTTGCCACTTTGCCTGCAGATTTGATGCCACTGGAATCGATGCTCATTGATAGAATCTTTGTCAGCCGGAACCCCATATAAACTTAAAAAATGTCCCATTCCATTAGAAAAGGGCGATTTATTTGATTAGAAACTTGTGCTGCAACTCGAAAGTTATGTTGTTTTTTTTCTCACTGCCCCGGTTTCAATTAAGCTATAGTCGAAATCAGCCTTCTAGGCACTTAAAAAACGCAACAAAAACTTTACGACTTAATTAAAATAAAACGTTAAACTAGTCGCAAAAGGAATTGCTTCCAGGTACGCACTTGAAATATTTAGATCAGTAACTCAGTCGTTCAATTTCAACAGTGCGTTATGGCTGTGTTCTTGTTTACATTTTATTTCATTCAGTGAGGTTATATACAGCAGTTTTATAGGCATGTGAAATATTACTGTGTTAAAACGAATTTTATACATTTGTGTTTTATAAATATTTTGGTGGGTAGTGTATACAGTTGTGTTTTTACAAATATTTTGGTGGGTAGTGAATACTCGGAGGTTTTTTTTGTTTTTTTATTTACACGTGGGTGTGGTAAAACGATACTGTGAAAATGTCTTGGGAAGGTCCACAACCAAGCACCAGCAGAGAATGTCAGTATGATGTGGTGGATGGTAATGGTTGACAAATTACGAAGAAAGTTTCGGTGTTATTTTCACACCCATAGACTCAAGTAATAGTTTTAAATTTTTGCCTTATTAAATAAATAGTAATTTTGTTGTAGAATCATTTCATACTAGTACGGTCGTGAGCAAAAAAATAGGACAAGTCTTATAACGGTATTTTGCTAAAATCTAGTTGTGTATATCGAACCTTAATTTTTGTGACATTGTCAGTTAGTTGTCATAATTTATTGCAAGCGTGCAAAAAACTAATATGCCTCATATAAGCGATTTAGTTAAATCTGGAGTTATTGCTAAAGCAAAAGATGGATGGCCAATGACACAAATTGCACTGCGTTATAATATTGACAAAAATTCGGTGTGTAACGTTTTAAGAAAGTGGAGAATAAACGGTACGATTAGTAGAAATGCTGGATGAGGGCGACGAAGGATATCAACTCAACAAGATTTGCAATTGGTAAATGCTTTAGTAGAATATCCATTTTACTCAGTTATTCAGGCTGCTGAAGGAACGAATTTTCCTGGATCGAGTAGTACTGGTCGCCGGCGAGTAAGAGAATCGGAGCTACGCTGTCATGCAGCAGCACAGAAATACTTACTTAAAGCTGAACATAAAGAAGCTCGAGTAGGATTTGCGCTTGAATTTTTAGCGCATGACGTAAATTCTTGGAACAATGTCTTTACAGGCGAAAAAACTTTCCAGTCAACACACAGCGGTCGTATTCGTGTTTACCGCCCCCCGAATAATCAATTCGATGAGAAATATATATCTTAAAAGTGGTAGATTTTCCGTCAATATGTGAGCTCGGATATCGGCACGCGGTCCTGGTGTTTGGCGGCATATTGAGGAACGGTTTAATAGTGAAACGTATATTAGGGTTTTAGACATTACGCTCCCTTCTGTGTCACAATTATTTCCTAATAATGAGTTCATATTTCAACAAGACAATTGTTCCGTTCATACTGCTCATACCGTAACTAGCTGGTTTCAAGATAACAACATCAATGTTCTTAATTGGCCCAGTCATAGTCCAGATCTTAACTCTGTGAAAAAAGTATGGGACTACTCGTAAGAAGTATTCAAAAACGAAATGTGAGACCAGGGAATGCCGAAGAATTACTGGAAATAGTAAATAATGCATGGGAAAATATTATTACTAATGATTATTGTATAAGGTTATTTAATTCTATGCCAAACCGACTTATAGAAATTATAAATAGAAATGGTGCAAAAACGAAATATTAATAGTTAGTTTCTTGTTAAGTAGAATAACCTTTGTCCTTTGATCCAGGATTTCTACTAATCGTACCGTTTATTCTCCACTTTCTTAAAATGTTACACACCAAATTTTTGTTAATGTTATAACGCAGTGCAATTTGTCTCATTAACCATCCATCATTTACTATAGCAATAACTACAGCATTAAAATAAAAAATAAATTAAAAGTGATATCTGTTTTATTTCGGCTACTCATTACATATTCAAATAGAGACAGATTTACATTAGAAAAAAAAGTTGTACTATTTTTTCTGCTCACGACAGTACAATACATTATTCTGAATAAAAAATAAAGAATACATTTTAAGTTGAAAAAATTGTTTTTTGACGGCCCATATCTCAAACACTTTGAACCCACAACGATGTAATCTTGTCTAAAGGTGCTGATACGTTTTTCTCTAAAAAAATCCCTAATATATTTTTTTCAAAAATCGACTTACGAAAAAACCACGTTACCATTGTATATAGAATTTTCTTAATCTGCTGTCATACATCGGGCTCAAGCTAAATCGATGGGAATTTTCGGCAAACTTCTAAACGAAACAACACCAAAATTCTGTCCACTTAGAATTTCACTCCACGACAATGGCAGAAAGCCCGCGACAAATCAACGCTTAAGGACGCTGATTGCTGAAAATAATTAACGTCCTGATTGATTTTAATATTTAAATTGGGCTGGCTATGAATAATTGCTGATTTACCTCGTCATTTTATAATTCATATTTGCATGCTGTTCGCTGTCGGGTTATTTTAAAAGCTAACTCCCAAGTTTGTTTCACTAATTTAATGGCACATTTTCCGTAATGAATAGCGTTTTGTTTGCCATTTGTTAGCACCTCTCACCGTGTTTTTCTTTGAAAAACTGCTCGTTTAAATTGAATTACTTAAGACAATTTAATTTTTTTTTGTGCGGAGGAGTGTCTTCTTAATATTTCATTATTTAATTTGGCTCCTTTTGTGTTACTCCAGGACTAATACAACGCCTAAGAGCCGGTTTAAATTTTTTGTGTATACAATTAGGGTAAAAGGGAAATTGTTATTAAATTTGCGGAAGGCACAAAGCAAGAAAGAGGAGATGACAAGCAGCGACACCTAAGAACGAGCCGTTAAATTTTAAACAAGCGCAAGATTTGGGCCTCATTTTTTAATACTATTTTTTCGCAAAATATTATGAGTCATGAGTTTTTACGTAATAACGGGGGAACTTCTTTTGGCTCTGAGCTTGTGTAAACATTTTAAACTTTTTTATTTATATTCTCATAAAACTCTTTGAAGAAAAAAAGCAGAGGGTGCTACATTTGGCCAAAGTGTTATCAAATGAAGTGTAAGTTTTTGGCGAGGTTTAAGGTTGCTGTTATGTTCAATATTTAACATAAAATTTAAAAAATTGAATGCTCTAGTGGGTAATGTATTGTTAAATAAATAAATAATATTATTTACTGAAAAAATATACAAATAAATATACAATTTCAAAAGGGGGAGGCATTGAGCGAATGCATTTTTCAAAAATATCACGAAATTCCAACTCCACATGTGATTATAGAACATATTTAAATTTATAGAGTTTTAAATTTTGCATAAATTGCCGACATTTTGCAGTTAGATGATTTTCGAAGAACAGATGATTGTCAAAGATTACGCCAAGGTTTAGCACTAATTTAAAAGCTAAAAGTTATCACATTTTGATTCAACGTTAAATCACAATTTAAATGATGGGAAGCTTTATCATATATGGAACTGGTCCCTACACATATCGCGGTTGGCGTCGCTGGATTAATTATAAGACCATTGTCGTTAGACTACTTTTTTTCATACATTTATTTAACGTCGACCTATTTCCGCTACTGAGGCCTAACACCGACGCCTGTAGACGAGCTACCTCCAACCAGGAATTTTGCCGAACCTCTTCCCTTAAGAAGAGTAGGGATATTTTACTAACATTTAATAGACAAGGGACCGACGGTTTTACATCCCCTCCGAAGGATGGTATGTCCCCTATACAACCTTCGCCTAAGGTTGTATAGCTTCCGCGCATGCACTGATATACAAGCCGCTGGAAGATGTGTGAGGCGAGGACGCGGTCTTCGTTGGAACGGTCACCCATCCAACTACTAACCGCGCCTTACGTTGCTTGACATCGCATATCGAAATATGTACATAGTAAAGACGCACCCAGGCTCGCCCCTGTTAGACTACTTAACGATTGCTGCTGTTAAATTTTCATTTAAAGCTCGTACTGCTTTGCTGGACTGCACTGGATTACAGGATATGTAGATTTGAGTATCATCCGCGTAAGCATGGACTCCACAGTGGGGGATAATATTGCAGGAAAATCGGCAGTGAATAATATAAACATAAATGGTCTCAAAATGCTTCCCTGAAGAACACTACACCCTACTACTTGTTCAGATGAAGACATATTGTCCAGTCTAACGACTTGAGATCAATTAGAAAGATAGCATTTGAACCAGTTCAACAGTTGCACGTTCATGTTATAATAATACAATTTTGCCAGAAGTAAATCATGATCAATTAAATCAAAAGCTTTGCTGTTGTAGTTGAGAAGCATTAAATATGTAACACTGGACTTATCTATAGCATTTGTCAAGTCATCGGATACTTTTAACAGAGCAGTTGCAGTGCTATGCTGTTTTCTAAACTCTGATTGTTGCAATGGAAGGATGTTCCGATTTTTTAAATGTTCTGTTAGTCTAATGCTTACTATCTTTTCCAGGAGTTTTGACATTGCTGCTAAATGTTGATTGGTCTGAGATGACTAAGTTCGTTGCTACGTTAACCTTAGCTGGTGGAATCATGATTGATTGTTTCCATATCGTAGGAAAAATTGCTTCCTCTAGCGAATAATTTATAATGTGTGGCATATTTACAATAGGGAAAGACTAATCTTAGCATTTTAAGATTAATCCCATTTGCACCAACAGCAGTTTGTAAAAGATATAAACAGTATTAGATCTCGTCGACTGATGCCGGAGATACGTTTAACTCATTCTGAATAAAAGAAGAAATATTATTCTGATAATATGTAAGTGTGGCTAAGTTTATATCCTGGCGTATAATCGAAGAAAAGAAGTAATTGATTTCATTAGGGTTATTTATATCTCATGAAATGATATTTTTTGGATTGCTATGCATATTGAACCTTTCAAGGTTTTTCCACAACTTCTTGGAAATCATTTTATGTAGTTTAATTTGATGCCGAACGCAAGCTGCTTTCTCGTTACGTATTGCTAAGGAATAGTTACGAAGGTTTTTATAAAGCTCAAATTTGCTGCAAGTTCTTGATATTACTTTATCACATTCTCCACAAATAATAAACAAATTTAAAAAGTTTTCGTTGGTATAATTTAAACGTGCTGGCATTTGTTGGCATAAGAAAATGACTGATTGTTTCTAATCATGGCTATTTTGATGAAATGATTACAACAATTCATGAATTTCTAATAAAATTGCAAATATTTCAAAAAGTTGTAACTTTAACCCCCACAATGCTAATATCAGAAAAAAAAAGAATTCAGTTTTACACAACTTGACGTAAAAAAATACAGAGTGTTGACCTAAACAAGTTTTCGCGGTTTGAAGTTGACAAAATGTAACGCGAAAAACGGAACACTTGGTATGGTATTATTGAATATATTTCAGTTGTAGAACGTAGTTCTCCTTGTATTCTTTTTACGTGACAAGAAGCAAATGAGGATCTTTTACACGAAGAAAGTTATAACGGTTCTTGCACCTGTCAAATTTTCTATAAAATGTCAAATATCTCTGAAACGGCTAGGTTTAGGTATAGGATACGCTACATATTTTCGACTCAGAATTTTATGCTCTTTTCGAAAACCCTAAAATATTATATGTTCCATTTGAAATAAGCAAGTTGGTATCGACTTCCGGTATAAGCGGAAGTGCCAGCTGCTTGTAATTATTTTAGTTGGATTGGCACACCGACATTAGTGATTATTTAAATTTTCAAAATTTTCTGATGTGTACTTTTCTCTATATCGATCGATTCAGTTCCCGGTGAGACACCCTGTATATAAGACCTTTGCGACCTGGTCGATAGCCGAGTGGGTTAAGGCGCGAGGTGGCAATCGCGATTAATCACACGGACATCGCACCACCGGGTTCGAATCCTGGCTCCGGCACTGTCAGAGGAAATGGTTGTATGTCCGCGTTTTTTCGATGTGTAACCCCCTTCCGCACAAGCCCTGGCTTCTGGAATTGGGGTTGTCTAATTTCTGTGGTGTTTATTTGCTTTTTGATCATTGTATATTTTTTAAAAATAGATTTGTGGAATAAGAGTCTAAAAACAGGACGAAGCAGTACAATTTGTTACTTTAATGATCGCACCATAATTAAGGGCTGAAAAATAGATAAATTTCACTGCTCTACAATTTAATACTATTTAAAGGTTCATACATTTTTGGAGACACGCGCATTGAAGCTGAATTCGCCAAAAATTGCGTGGTAATATTCGAATTTCCAATTTAAATTATGCTCGTCTAACACCGAAGTTCATGTTTATTTTTAGAATGTGTTTACTTAAGAAACAAACTCTTACTTGGTTCACAATAACGGCGAAATGTGACGCAAAGAATACAAATATAACGGGTAGTCGATATGTGTGCTGTTTCATCTATAAATAACCAAGTTAATGGGGAGTCAAAAAATTAATTGGGCGGACTTTGATACGCAATTCTAATGATTATCAGACTTGAGCTCTCTCTGGGCAGCGTGTCGACGCCTATTAATTTTTTCAATTTGTGCTTGTTTTTCTGTCTCTTTATTACACAAAACTAATGTCAAATTCTTTAAAATTGCTAACATTTCGATGATCCTTTTGAATATGCATGTCTAGCAGCCGTATTAATTGCAATAGATTATTTTGGTTTCTATCATTTTCCTCACAAAATTTCATTAGCAACACCAGACCCAGATATCAGGAGTTTCTAATCTTCATTATAATCTGGGATATCCTCGTTACATTCGCACTACTAAATTAACAATTAATAATTTTCTCCATTATCTCCACCTTTGTATCTTACTATTTTTCATGGATTATATGTGTTATGGCATGAAAATGGAGATAATTGAATCATTCAGTTAAATTAATAGTGTGATATACCGAAAGTTCATCTTCTTTCACTAAAAATAATATTTTCCTCGTGAGATATACATTAAAATGGACGATCAACGACAAAATCTGCGAATTTTTTAAATCGTTTCAAATCAATATGTCGGTAAAACTGGTTGAACATTAATGCCGACGACTATCATTTATCGCATATTTGCGGCTTTTCAAAAAGATTACCGATACCTTCTTTCCGTACCGCATATTTTGAATGACGGTCTTTATAATTTTTTTTGTGAATATTGAAATACCTCGTATACCGTTCTATTGAATTATGATTCCTTAATTTATTTCAAATTTGTGTAAACATTGCTTTTATGACTGGTAGTCGAGAGGTGAGCGCACTTGCCTCTCACCCAAAAGTTCCGGGTTCGATCCCCGACCGTGGCAGTAGAAAATACTGTGAGAGGGATTTTTCCACTATACACGGATATTGGGTGTGTGTGTCTCTGGTCTCTAAATGTGTAGCCCCCTCCCACACAAGGCTCTTCTAGAGCCTTCCGGGATAAAGGGGGTCGTAATTACCTGTGGTGTTATTTATTTATTTATTTTATTTATAACAACGATTAAACAGTAATTATCATTACATTCTACAAGAAATTAAATTCAACACAAAATTGCAACAGGCTTTCGAGTATTTTAAAATATCCAGTCAGAAATTTAGATAAATACCAAGTTTGTAACGTTTAAAGATCGCCTCAGTACATGGTGTTAGCTCTTGTCTAAAGTTAACATAAAAGTGAGTAGGGTTAAGTAGAGTAGCTTCGGCTAGACTTCGCCCGAAGTATTGTATAATGAAATACTCAATAAAGACAATTTATTATTATTATTATAAATAGACGAACTCAATATTGTTAAAAAAGGGACGGTCGCTACTTGGTATACAAACTACGCCGTGTGAAAACTAAAACAAAGTGAATAAAACATAATTAGAAAACACATGCAGGACTGAGAAAAGGAGATAGTTCGTCGTAGTTAGAACGCATATCTCAATAATGTAAACAAGCGTATGCATTGTGGACAGCGTGGTATTACGAGAAGCTAATTGTCCGTTGATTAGAGCGGTTCTCTCCGGACAAATGACTAAACTACTTGCTTAAGGACCAAATTATTAATAGGCTGTTAAAGTGACTGTTAGTAAGCGGGTAGATAAATTTTGTTAATATATTAAAATTGACCTACAAGTTAAATTCAAACAGCCAGTTGAACCGGCTGATAAACAATGTTCATCATCATCTCCATTTTATCTTCTAGTTACCTCTAATATAGTATTTATAATTTCTATTTTTATACTAACAGAGAGATACCTTTATCAGATACCTTAACAGCTTATTAATAATTTGGCTCATATCAGTTGTATCGACATAACGAATCTCTGCACCAACTGGAAGTAATTTACCTAGTACGGGTATTAGAGGCGATCCTCCGGTGTATATTATCACCGAAATTGTCGTTCGAATAATCTAAAATGAACTACTTTTTTTCAATATTCAAGGCGACGCTGCCGTGTACTCCACAATGACAACTTACGCAAGCATAGACCAGGGCACCGATAGAGTCCCGGAGAACGACGTAGAGGTTTATATTGCCTCAGGTAAATTTGTTTCGTTATTATTTAAAAAAATTTAATTTACAGTCTTATTTCGAGAGAAAGGGGAAATTTGAGTGATTGTGAAATATTAGATTTTGATGAAATATTAGCTTTGATGTTTAACACGAGAATAGGATAAAATTATATTACAATTTGCTCAGTTATTATTTTCAATAATGAGATTAGGTAAAAGCTTACATTCTAAAGGCTTTATTGGGGAAGTTTACGTTTCCTGAATTACGATTTACTATTACTAAAACGAATATATTTAGGGTTATGCATTTTATCAGAGACCAGTCAAAGTTCATGTCAATCACTATTCCGCAGTATAGGTGACCCTCATGTCCAACACATCTTACGTAAGTTTTTGCAAGAATACTTTATATTCAAAGTACACTAGGAGGATTTTCCTACTGTAACCACAAGGTGGTTTGATTATTGCCAATTTTACCTACAATAAAATATTATAATTACATGAATTCGACGCATCATGCGCTAACAAAAGTCTGAAACAATGACAATGGTCTATTGGCTGTTCGGTTCTCAATTGAAGTCCGTTACAACGTGGGATGTTTAATATTCAGACTGTTGTCTCTTCACTTGTTCGATTGAAGGGTGATGCAACGCAACTTTTGACCTTCGCAGATTCGCGCCTTCGTATGGTTGACAATCAAACGCAACCTTCTGGTTGCTCTTCTATTTAATTACTATAGGGAGATTTCTTCAGCTTTCTAAAAGATTTTATGTGAGTATAAACTCTCATCTACAGCATAATTAATATGATCATCTGAGCGATTGCTCCTACTCTAATCTCAATCAATAACAATTATTTTTCCGGCAATTGCCCAACTCTAATTTCTATCAACGTAACTCAGAAATTCTATTGCATAACATGGTTCTTGTTATTAGCATAACCAACTCTGTAACATATTATGGCAGCGTAAACTTTCCTATATAATATTTAGACAATTGTCTTAAATATTTGGGTTGTTATAAAATAAAATGGGTTTTTTTGTGACTATTGTCCCAACGATTATATATGTACTAAAACAATCTCTGTCTTTTCTTTCAACTTTAACTTTCTGAAAATACCAACTAAGTAAATGATAATGATTTAATTTCAATCAAATAAAATCTGACAACAAACTTTGACCATAGAATTCACAGTGCGATCTTGAGTAATAAAATAGAAAATAAATAAAATAAATGATTAACTAGTTTTCTCAATTAATAAACAATGTGTTAACATTCACGAAGCATTTAAATTTAAAGTAATTAATTTTCTCAGGTAAATAGTGTCAGCTACTAAACCGTAATATTAAACTTTACATAAAGAACTTAGGCAAATAAATATAAAAAGTTACTACAAACACAACGTAATTTCGGTCCTAACTTTGTAAAACTAGACGATCACATAATTGACCAATTTTTTTATTTATCTTGATATAAAATTAAGATAAATAATTACTGGGTGGAAATAAATAATTGCGTCACGATTAAGGATTTTATTATTAATTAATAGGGGGGGATGGGAACCGCTTCACTATTCTATAACTAAGTGATAAATTTCATCTCTACTCTAGAGACAGGCGGAGGTACTCACACAAACTATATACGTTCATAACAATTATTGAGGTAGGTCAGCTTTTCAAAGTGTCCTAGCTTTGAATATGCGACGACCTATTCCAATATGGGACAAATCCCTTCACTGAAACAGCATTAATTTAAAGTATATTTGCATAAAAATATATCTGCCAAACAACGATACAATCCGGCATTGATAGAATTGCAAAAATGAAACAAATTGTTTGTTTTGATTTAAATTATGCAGTTCATAGTTTATTTAATATTGCTGCAGTTCATGGTCGTTTACATATGAAAGATAAATTGGGTTTACTTTAAAATGTTTGGGAAAATTCATTATATCTGATGGAAAACCAATATTAAATATCCAGAATTTGACAAACTAATTAACTATAGCATTTCATTGTTAATATATCATCCTATTATTCTATGTCCTAGCATTCTACAGTACCTCACCCGGAATATTAAATAACATTAATAATAAATAGTTATACGCTAAATAAATTATTACTGTATTAAAATATATTGTATATAATGTTTGGGATATTTGATATTTCGTTGTCGATGAAGTATAATATAATTATTATTATGTTTTGTATTGTGTTATACGAATTTGATCATTTATGTTTTATTAGTGTTAACGTGAAATTTACTCATAAATTAGGATTGACTTTATGTGTTTCCGCTATAAGATTGTAGCACGCCTCTGTTAAAAAATTTGACAATATTTGTTTTCTTTGAACATGCTCCATATTAAGGACAATTATTTTTATCGGCATGTCTTGCAATTATTTTTATTATCAAATCTGGTATTGGGGCATTATGTAAATAATAATAGAGGAAATCATCATCTTTTATTAGATCAGATAACAAATTATAAATACAATTAAAATTTACCAATTTAACCACAATTTCAGAAATTACTATTTTTGTAATATAGTAACATAAGAGGCCATACACTTTAAATTTTGGATGTTTCAACTAAATCCCCATTCAATTCAATACATTTATTGTATTGTCTTTTAATGTTTGCCGTAACATTACATAGCAGGTTTGGTTAATTTCCGCGCAAGGCTGTCTTATCCTTTCATATACTTTGCGAATGCAAGGTATTAATCCGCACTAGGCTAAAGTTCCTAGGTCGAACTTAAAGCCAAACGACTCCTGAAACAATCTACAATCCTATTCTCCTGTATGATTGGGCGGGTATTGTAGACTTTTTCTTTAAGAAGCCCCATAAAAAATCTAGTGGGGTTAAGTCGGGGCACCTGGGAGGAAACTCTACTAACCCACTATTTAGCCATATCTACCAATTAGGAAAAGTTTCATCCAACCAAGCCCGCACAATCATGACATTGTGGGAGAACAGCCATCTAATTGAAAGATTACGTGAACTTTTCTGCTAGTGGAAGTTCGTCCAGAGTGTTGGTAAACTCATACATCAAAAAATGTAAAAAATTTTGGTTGTTGGAATTGCCTTAAAAAAAGTAGTGGCCAATTATTTTGTTATTTAATACGCCGCAACAGACGTTCATTTTTTGGGAGTATTGCCTTCTACAAGTTATTACCCAGTGTGGATTTTCTTCTGTCCAACACCTTGAATTTTGAGAATTAACCGTTCCACTAGTTGTGAATATTGTCTCATCACTAAACAAAATTTTATTTATACGATTTGTGTCAATATCATATTCTCCTTAAGTTCATAAACAATATCCCATTCTTTTCCTAGTATTGCATTCCTCTAAGGTGTGAAGAAACATTGGTTTATAGGGCTTCATATTATTATGCTTTCTAAGATTTGTTCTTATTGTTGCATGTAATAAATCTAAGTCTAAACTTGCAATAATAAATAAATAACACCACAGGTAATGACGACCCCCTTTATCCCGGAAGGCTCTAGAAGAGCTTTGTGTGGAAGGGGGCTACACATTTAGGGACAAGGGACACACACCCAATATCCGTGTATAGTGGAAAAATCCCTCTCATAGTATTTTCCACTGCCACGACCGGGGATCGAACCCGGAACTTTTGGGTGAGAGGCAAGTGCGTTCACCTCTCGACCACCAGTCATACAGTCTTACACTGTTAAACTGTTTTTCGGATTGTCAGTAAAATAGTTTCTAACTCGTTCATTATTTGGTCTTTGTCGTTGTAAATTACGATTCGTTAAAATGTGTTTAGATACAGTTCCATACTTACCAAAAATTTTGATTACTTGACCAACGATAACTGTGCTACTTCGACATATCGGATGCCTATTATTAAAAATTCTACGTATTTACTTTCGGACCTGCCATAGTCACCACAAAGTCTTTTAATTTCAATTTTATCAAGTAAAATTAAATTATCAGTCGTGCTTATATCGATAGTGTACTTGTGGAACAATAAACTTCCCTATTGACGTGAATAAATTAGATAGATTTCGTCGTTTGCTTTGTTTACTTGCCATTGCAACTTAAGAATTTGCAAAGCTTGCTAATAAAAATAATTATCTTTAATTGTTTAAAGAAAACAAATATTGCCAATATTGAATAATTGACGATTATAAATTTTTAAAATGCAACTGATAACGATATAAAACAGCATTGCAAACAATATTCTTTAAACAATTATTGTGAATTACATGACGAACATTCCAAATATTTCGATAACATAATATAAATTTTAATTAAGCTATTATTTCTATTAGAAGCTAATATTTTTTGTTAAATTTCGGTCACACCCATGTGAAGGTATCCTAAACCCAGTGGCGTAGTAAGATTCGAGGTAAAAAAGTGCTAACATCTTTTTTTAATTTTTGGCCTTGAAAAAATCTAAATAGCCTTGAAATTTTAAATGTCGATCTTAAATTTTGCACCACAGACAATAGAGATAATGAAGCTCTATAATTTAAAAAAATCGTTTAAATCGGCCGACAAATGAAAATTTTAGAAAGCTTTTAATTAAATAGGTCACTCTGTATATAAAATTTTATGATAATCACATTTTGAAATACTGAACGTCATTCATGGATTATCGTACATCATACATTTGCCATCTGTTTACATTATTTACGGACAGTTAAAAGGCATTATCGAAATCATTTACGCACAAAAACCACCACTTGCAAAGGTTTGCAGAATTTTCTTAAGAAAATGATCCTTAAAGTTTCAATATGGGGTGAAAATAAGTTGCAAGGAAATATGGATCTCATTGTAATCATACCGTAAGTCTAAACGGGAAAGTTGAAATCAATTTAGACGGCTCATTAGATTCTCTCAGTTCATTTTTCAGATCTCCACGGTCGTTCGACGCTTTCCTTCTCTTGAAGTAAAAATAGAGCCATAAAAGAACTTTCCGCTCGTTAGTCATAACGCACATCGAAGATGATTAGAATTTGCTTTAGTTTAAATGTTATCCCAACAATTTACTTAAATCTTAGATTTTTAAAGAACTTATTTTAATACTTTTCCTGTCACGATTGATACACGGATTTTAATTAAACTAAGATGAATCTATACTGTCATATTAATTTTAAAAGCAATATCTCTCAAATTGTTAGTTTCGAGAAAAGTTGCATTTAAGTTCTTATAGTTGGGCCACCATGAAAACACCGGTGGTTACCGCTTTTTACTGAAATATGTTAACTCATCTTGAGAATTAACCGCACACAAAAGATCAGTAAAGGTTATCAATTAGATATGATGCTGCGATCTGAAAAATATGCAACTTCTCAGCATCATGTGTCGAAACCGATAAGGTGTATGTGAAAAGTGTATGGGGCCTTATAGTTAGATAATTTCATGATCTAGAAGCAATAACTTGTTTCATTTTTGTGTGAGCCATAGAGAGCGAGATAATAGCGTTCAAACAGATGTAGTATTTTTTGACCAAAACTTATATTTTGTCTCATATCTCGAGAATAGGTAGGTGTGCGAAAATCAAACCGGGCTTATTAGAAAGGGCGTTTATGTATAAAAACATAATTATATAGTGTCATTGCCATTAGAGCAGTAGGAAGAGAGAAAAATGCGGCGATACACGTTGCATACTCGAATTTGGCTATTTTTGCATTTTTACACATATTTAGCTTCATATCTCGAGAACGGTTAGGCATATTTACGTCAAATATTTTTTTTAGGTATTAAAAATTGAGATCTTCAACTTTTGTAATAGGTGTATTTCACGTTGGAGCGATAGGAAGCGAGATAACAAAATCCGCGACCTTTGACCTCTTATATGTCATGAAGCTCCAGTGCGTCAGTGGCGTAACTTTCAAGCGTATATCGATATATCATAATAAAAAGTTTTAAAAAACAAAATTGTGGGGAGGTCGATTTTTGGAAGATCGCATGATTTTCCAGCTAATTGTCCTGGACTATAAAGTACTGCATTAACAACAACAACAACAACAACAACAACAACTTGAATAATATTTTTTGATAATATAGTACTCTTATGGTTTTCTAACGTGGTACTATAACATATATTTCCATAATAAACATATTTAGTGAGTTTACAAAGGGGCAAAAAATGAAGATACTGCTATTTAAGTTAAGACGGCAGTATAAAACAACACATATTTTTCCAAGGCAAGGTATAAAGATGATATTTACCTTTTGTAATACGTATGTATAATGTAAAAAAAAACAAAAAAAAAAATGAAAAACTTGCTTTTCTTACAAAGTAGTACTAAAAATCAAAAAAGAGTTTTTCATGCATCATTGCAAGAAAAGCAAGGCGTGCGCACTTTGTATTTCCCCTTTTATACAATCATGCGTACAATCTACAAGCACGCCTTGCTTTTCTTGCAGTCGTACATGAAAAATTATTTTTTACTTTTTAGTACGACTGTAAGAAAAGCAGATTTTTAAAAGTGTTTTCAATTTTTTTTATTTTCTACCTTTTAGTCATACTTTAATTAAATTATTATCATACATGAATATTGTGCCGTAGAACTCTCTAATCAGTCGAAAAACTTTTTGTATTCTACGTTTAGCTGGAGGTACCGGTTGGATAGCATATTAAATCAATTTACACCCCCGCGCCCCCTCCGTGCGGATATTTACAAAAATAACGATGGAATACTGTATTGTCATCCAATATTTGTCCATCAGCATGATATTGTAGTATCTTAGTCAATAATATAAAATTTGAAATAAACTATGAATTCTGGATTTTTAGAAAAGAGAAATTAATTCCAACGAACCGAGATATTATGTGTCATTTGGCCCTACATATGTAGCTCCCTTCCCATAAAATATCACTTTGGGTATTCAGGAGATTGCATTACATGTGCTGTTTCAGATCTTTTAATTGTTACGTCGAATAAGTTTGCTATTATTTACATTTAATATATAGAGATGTAAAAGCATAATTTTATGAATATTGTATTAATTTTACTTTAGTGCAGGCAAAATAAGTTTTGTTCGGGAACTGTTTCAGACGGGTGTGGTTTTTTTACCACCTGTTCCAGACATTAAAGCAAGTTTACGGTTAAGTTTTGTAGAATAAAATCGATCGGCATATTTTTCGTTAAAGGATTGCTAGTTGTTCTGTAAATAAATAAAATAATCGAGACTTAACAATTTTAGACAAGTTAAGGTATCCGAAAACAATCAAGATGTTTTATATGAACTTGGTGGATATTTACCACCAGTTTACTCACCAGAAAAGTTCTTAATGTAAATGATTATTTTTAGTTGAAATCTGTTTAAACGTTCAACTTGAATTGAAATTCTAAAAATTTACATCCGGCTCGAAGGACCATCTGTGAACTAACGGGTAGAAATATGCGAACTATATTTAACTGTTGATGTTAAATAGACGCTTGATATGTGAACACAAACTGAATTGAAAAAATTATAGACCGGGTGATAATGGGATTAGTCCTGTTCCAATTTCTCGGTTGCTTTTAGGAATAATATTTTGAAATTTTGGCATATCATTTGCGAAACAAAAAGCCACATTTTGCACTTATTAAGTGAAAAATGTCCTGTCCAACCGGAAATAGCGACAACTTTTGATTTTTAAATAGCAATCTATATATATTTTGGCATATTTAGATACAACATAAAATTTTCGTTACCAAAGATGCATCACAAGTAGGTAATTGTTTTCAAAACGACGTCATACATTCAAAAAAGTGAAAAATCTAAGTTTGCAACTGCAAGATTATTCAAAAAATTCACCTATAAGACCTTGAATCTGATGTATCACCTCAATTTTTATTTTTTTAAGTTTATTTCGTTCCAAAACCACAATTTTGAATTGAAAAACAATTTTTTGAAAAATATAAAAAGCAAATGAATTTTATTTATTTTTTATATTTTTTAATGGTAACCATATTTTTTTACTTGCATCAACAGAACCCAAGGCCACCTCTTATTTGATGTATAATACGTCTAGTTTAGGTACTAATTTACATTGAAATTTTTTTATTTTTTTTTTATACATTTATTTAACGTCCCCCCAACCAGGAATTTTGCCGAACCTCTTCCCTTAAGAAGAGTAGGGATCTTTTACTTGCCTAACATTTAATAGACAAGGGACCGACGGCTTTACATCTCCTCCTAAGGATGGTATATCCCCTATACAACCCTCGCCTAAGGTTGTATAGCTTCCGCACATACACTGATATACAAGCCGCTGGAAGATGTGTGAGGCGAGGACGCGGTCTTCGTTGGAACGGTCACCCATCCAACATTGAAATTATTGAATTTCCGTAGATGCTATCCTTCAGTTATTTATTGGAGCCATATGTACTAATGTATGTATTATATTTTACAAGCGTGCCATGACAAAATGACATTTCTTTTCAAACATTTGTCCAAGTTATTATTTGATAAAGTTTATGTAGTGCTTTTTTAATTTGCTTGTGATTTATTTCCTAATATAACTATTTAAAAGTTCTAAAAGAATACAAGATGGTGGTATTTACCCAAAATGAAAAGGGGGACATGTTACCTATTTATGGGGAATCTAAAAGAAATGCATAAGCTGAAAGGTTATATGCAGAGCGGCATCCTGGAAGGCATCACCATTGTAGAAAATATTTTATGATTTTAGAAGAAAAAATTAGGGCTCGAACAACAAACGTTTATTATTGGCGACGCCACAGAGATTAATGTTTTAGCATCAAATAAATTAATCAAATTAATAAACACATAAAATTGGAAGGGTTCTTGATATTAGCCGAGAATCTGTTAGAAGAATATTGAGAAAACATGAATATAAATCATACAAATATCAACTTCATCAGCACTTACATGAAGCTGATAGATGCAGGTAGGAGGGTTCATTATTGTAATTGGTTACTAGAAAATGGAGAAACATTGTTCCCAGAATTCTGTTCACAGATGAAAGATGGTTCACTAACAATGATGTTTAATCGATATAATTTGCGTTACTGGTCTTAGGAAAATATACATGAATTTAGAGAAGGAAATCACCAAGAAGTGTTTGGGGTAAATGTATGGGCAGGAATTGTGGGCGCTAGAATCATAGGCCTTATTTTATTTCAGGGGACTTTAAATGGAATTAGGTACCTGAACTTTTTTGAAAATGAAATTGAGGGCTCTTTAGGAGAATTACCTACGAATTTGAGAAGAAGCATTTATTACCAACAAGATGGGGCTCCGCCACATAATCTTCGAGAAGTCTCTAATTATTTAGAAAACAGATTTCAAAATAGTCATTTCGATATATGGGCGCGCAAGATGGCCTGCCAGGTCACCTGATCTAACCTCTACCTTTTTTTCCTTTTCAAAGAACGAGTTTATTCAACATCTTCAAGAAACCTTTAGGAGTTGGAAACCAAAATTCGCCAAGCTTTTGCAACAAACAGTAACTGCACAAATGTTAGATCGGTTGGTAAGGGAAACCATCAGTAGGGCTCAAAAATGTACTGAAGTTGAAGGAATGCATTTTGAACAATTGCTATAATTTTATTTTAAAATATTTATTAAAAAAATCTGTAAATTTTTAACATTAGTTGGTAAACGTAACATCTACAGAATTCAATAACTTCAAAGTAAATTAGTACCCAAACTAGACGTATTATACATCAAATGAAAGGTTAATGTTTTGGGCCTTGTTGTTGCAAGTAGAAAAATATGGTTACCATTTAAAAAAATCGAATAAAATTCATTTGCTTTTTATGTTTTTTCGTAAATTTGTTTTTCAATTCAAAATAGCGGTTTTGGTACGAAATAAACTTTTATTCAAATGCAAATATATATATATATATATATATATATATATATATATATATGATTTATGCAAATGACATTTTTCACTTAATAAGTGCAAAATGTGGCATGATATGTCAAAATTTCAAAATATTGTTCCTAAAAGCAACCGAGAAATTTGAACGGGACTAATTTCGTTGTGACCCTGTATATTGAAACTGACTTGATATTAACATTTTAAAAATTGGTTGCTGACATTTTAGTTTTAAATCTGGGCAATTACTATTAAACAATTAAAAAAGCATTATGGCCTTAACGTATTCTTGTTTATAATAATTTTAAAAAATATGACTCAAAATGAGAAAAAAATGTGTTAAAATTGTTTTAAATCTCTTTTAAAAACCTTCAATTTAAAAAATATAAGGTCCATCTTGTAGTAAATAGTATAATTTTACGGAATATTGAAATTTTACGTTTTGTTCCCAACCGATCTAGGTATTGATATTCTAAAAATGTGATAAAAAAAAACAACCGTCTGGGAAACTTCCTTTTTCCGATTCTTTCGTGTCTATTTTGCCTCTACTATAGCAATTAAAAATGTTGATGTAACGAAATCACTCACCGCATTCGAATGCGTTTGATCAGTTTTGAGTTCCTTATGATTAGAATACTGTACATAGACTGCCCTTCCTCTCAGCTGAGCGATACAACTTGAGAAGTAGCTGACCATTGAAGTGGCCGACGCCTCGTCGCCCATCTCCAGAAAGGCCTGGTTTTTGCCCTTAAGCACTAGCACGTTCGTGACGCGGCCGAAGGGCAGACCTAAGTGGATGATCTCCGCCTCGGACACGTCGCTTGGAATGTTTCGGATGTGGATGACACGTGAGGGCTTGCCCACGTTTTGTTCTAATTTTACCTGAAAAAATAAAAAAGTATGAGACAAAGACGCAACACACCGAAAGGAATTTAGGAGTATCTGATGCAAGAATTGTGGAATCATTATTTGTACAAGAAATGTGACATAAAAAATTTATCAGAGTAATTGTAGCCCATTCAACTGTAAATAAGTCAAGCATTTGCGAAACAAACCACCCGCTGAATACACAAATACCAAAAAATATTTAAAAAAATTCAAATTCTAAAGATAACTAAAATAATATCGTATAATCGTCTGGCCGATAGCCGCATGGGTTAAGGCACGAGGTGGCAATCGCGATTAATCACACGAGTATCGCGCCACCGGGTTCGAATCCCGGCTCCAGCACTGTCGGAGGAAATGGTTGTATGTCCGCGTTTTTTTAATGTGTGACCCCCTTCCGTATAAGCCTCTGGCTTCTAGAATTGGGAGTTGTCTAATTTCTGTGGTGTTTACTTATCATTTATTTATTAATAAATATTTAATGCTAGTTAGTTATCATATTTTTACAGAAACTTGAATCAATATCCTAATTAAATTTAACCACCACACCATTATTTGAGTCAAAATACTGATTTCAATGGCTGAAAAGCTATAACAAACTTTAAAATTACATTGTTGATTTCTTAAGAGCATTATGAACAAATTAGCTTGAGGGAGCGTTACAAAAACACAATTATTTATTTAGCAATGCAGGAAGAACTCCACTAGTTTAAATTAATATATTGACTTAATAAATCAACGTTTTTCGTCAAATTTTGGAAAACATAAGATCAACCCCTACTACCAAGATTTAAAATGCTTGATACTTGTTTGGGACATTCGTTATATTTCTTGATTTTATATGCGCGATGAAAGAACGACAAGCTAAGAAAACTCGAGAAAACGAAATTGTCTGCTAAATTGTCTCTGTCGATTCCCTCAACAACTAAGGTGGGTTTCTAAAGGGACACGGAAAAAATATATTAAGTTATAAGCCTTATTGGATTCATGTAGCACAAAACACATTCTAGTTTTCTACTTTTGGTTTTCATTGTCACAAGGGGTTACTTAGCTGCACCGGGTTTTTCTAACCAGTAATCGTTTCTTTATATAATGAAAGCCCGCCGACGAGAATAAGCGCAGAACTCGGTGTTCTCAACAATAAGTTTTCTATTTAGGTTCGGATATATTTCTTTTTAAATAATAATAGGATCTCTTTCAAGTTTTATTAAATTCTGAAAAGCATACGGCTTACTTCTGCTCCACTAACAAGAGAAAAGGGAAAATCTTTATATAATACTCACCTGCATTAAAATACTGTATTTTTGAAAGCTTGCAATTTTATGTTCATGAACGAGGATAAAACGTAAATAAGCACATTATGAGGAAATGCAGAAATCTCTGCATTTTTGTGTATTCATTTAATATAAGAGGAGTAAATTTTAGATGTGAAATTAAACTGGAAACATTTAAGTTATATAAAATGGTCAACTTAGAAATATAAGTTGTTGGAGAGATATGACATCAATCAAGCGGAATTAAAACGTGATTTATAACTAAATTAACCGAATTGTCTACCCTGCACATTTGTTTAAAATTGAAATTGTTATTTCGGATAAGTGCGAACACTGTAATGTCATAGGAGACCTAGATCACGTGGTTTTTGGCAGTGTTAAGTATAAAGATGCATCTACGAAATTTGTCCAAAATATAAAGAAATCGCGATATCACGGCTCCATTTAACTTACTTAACCTGTTAGTTGGTGATAGGATCAAATAAAATATACAACTGCCATTGTAGACTTTATAAAAGAAACCAAAGTTAAGGCATAGGTTAATTTCATACACCTATGTTTTTCCCTGTGTTGGTTGTCCCTACATTCCGAAGTCTACTCAGTTGTGTCTAAGTTACAATAATGTCCTGATCTATCGACACCTGTACGAGAAACGTGTGACCCTGTCTTTTCCTGTCGTTTTTAACTAATATCTCTGTTGGTTTGAGTTAGGTTTAGTTTTAGTACAATTTTTTTAATTTTTTGCTGCTATTTTTCTTTATCTCTTATTGCATATTTAATTTGTTTATTAGCTGCACGATTTACGACCCAAAGTCATTAAAAAACTCAATTGTCATTTCACTTATAGTTAGAGAGATCGTACACTACAGTCTTTCAGGCAGAGGTATATGCCATCCTAAAAGTGGCATATAAGGAAGAAACGAGGAACGGTACGAAACAAAATATTTGTATCTGTTCCGACAGCCAGGCAGCACTTTGGGCGGTCTGCTCTCCCAGCGGAGATGCCCTAGAGGAACTTGCCAGGTACAAGGAAGTGAGCCTGATATAGGTTCCGGGACATATCGGGATCCCAGAAGCCAAGAGAGCCGATCAATTGGCTAGGCTCGGAGACAGGGAGCCCTGTCTTGGTCCGGAGCCCATGTTGGGAATTACAAGGAAACATGTCGCTACGGCCCTTAATGAGTGGGTACGTGCAACATTGAGGGAACATTGGAGGCTGAGCAGTGGCTGCAGACAGGCTCGAGACTTCGTAACGGGGCAGGCAGAAGCCGGAGGACTCTGAACCAATTGGTCGGAGTCCTAACTGGTCACTGCAGGCTCAGAAGCCACCTATCACTGATAGAGGTTGAGGAAGATCCCACCTGCCCAAGATGCGGAAGTGATGAAGAAACATCGTTTCACTTCTTGGGACAATGTGAAGCGTTCGGGCGCCTGTGGTATGAACTCTTCGGCGCCACAACGTTCCCAAAAGAGGAAATGGACTCTCTCGAATGGAAACATGTCCTGACCTTCATTGGGAGATCAGGAAGGTTTCAAGAGGGAGTAGGAGGTCGGGACGTCAGGGGGTAGGTAAAAAGGGCCCATTTGTGGCCTACTTACAATAAATACCTGAGTTCGCGGGAGGGAAATAAAATGTTCCTACATGGAGCTCGAGTTCCTCACTACCCAATTGCCTTGTGGAGTAGCCCTCTGCAGTGGTCGGCAGAGGCGCTACCGGGACGTCAGATTTTATAAATCATTTTTTCAGAAGTACTTCACTAACGAGGAAGTTCATGATTTTTTTATATCACATATAGATAGACGACAGAAAAATATGCTTAATCGTGTTTTTCCTGTTTTTTTGTTGAAATTGAGGATGAAAAAAATATATTTATTTTGGCTCAGAATTTAAAACCATTAAAACGCTCTATCCCTAACAAATGACGTCATTCGTAACCGGTAGCGTCACGTCATTATTGTTAAAACATTGAAAAATCTAAAAAGAATGCTGTGGTTATAGATTAACACGTTAGGGATGTTATGAAATCATTATCCGTCACACTAACCAATAATGAATAACAAGATTAAGAATAACATCGTAAATTAACAAATTCAGGTCAAATTAGTGCCGTCAAAATGACGTCAAAGCAATATCATAGCGTTTTCAGTCACGGGGTTTCGTTTCAAATTTTCATGTGGCATATTTACGAAGCGAAATTATTCTATGAGTTTCTTTTATTATATTATCAACTTATATAGTACATATTATGGAAAAATAATAAAATTAAGCATTTTAAAAATTCATGCATCTTTCTCATTGGCTGAAAATGATTTTATTATATCCGGATGATCTTCCGAGTACCGACAACCATTTTTCTGCCAGGTCAGCCGGTCCAAAATCTTGTTCACCGCTCGGGTGAAAATTCAACTCGAATAAGCTAGATGCATAAATAATTTGTCTTGCTGTAGAGGATCCCCTAAAAATATTTTCTGTCAAATCAGTAGTCTGGAAAAGAGACATTTGTGTGTAAAGTGCACGGTCGGGCTAGCGGGCCGGTGCGTATAACGAAAACTCAAATTGTCCTCGATTCAGCGATGAAATATTTACTACTTTAAAATTATAATTTTGACATAAAAAGAAGACGTTTTTACTCGTAAATACAAAAATGAATCCGGAATGCTCTAACTTGAAAAACTGTCGAAGAACGATGGATGCAATCTGCTACCATCAAAATCAGAACTAACGCAACACCTACTGAGAAATGAATGCATTACGTCTACATGGGTGAATACCAGCGATAGGAAACCAAACAAGGAGGATTCCACTGATTTCGGATAGATTGCAGAAAATAATTCGTTGAATTTCAAATGGTTCGAGGGAGAACAACTTCCACCATTATCTGACCTAGTATTGCCAGATAACGAACGACATATCAGGTACATTCTTTGTTGCATAAAGAATATACTTTTTATTATTATAATTGGCATCTTAACTAACGTTTGTTTTTCAATATCTCGTAGACAACGAAGAAAGCAACCGCGGAGACGAAGCAGACGAAAGTCGTCCGAGTACCAGAGAGTCATACGATCAGGAGAGCGACTATGACGGCATTGATGATGAATCTGACAACGATAATGATGATTATGTAAGCGACTGCGACATTGAAATGCAATAACTTCAAATCGTTCTAATTTCAACTTTTTGTAGCAATAAAAAAGTCATCATTGTCTGTTTTTATTTTCAATTTTTTTTATTTATTTTCATCTGGTCGATAGCCGAATGGGTGGCGCGAGGTGGCAGTCGCGATTAATCCTGGCTCCGGCACTGGCACTGTCGGAGGAAATGGTTGTATGTCCACGTTTTTTCAATATATAACCCCCTTCCGCACAAGCCCTGGTTTTTGGAATTGGGGGTTATCTAATTTTTGTGGTGTTTATTTATTTATTTATTAATTGTTTCATTTTCTTTGAAATGTATCGTTGAAACAATTATTAATTTTACATTTTTTTGTCTGAAAATTTGAATAACATTCATAACCATAAGCAGAAGCAACGAAAGACGTGCCTGAGACGCATTGCAAAAGATTCGGCACCCTCAAAAACCAAGGAGATCGTCTATTCCTCATTCGGATTGGCACCAGTCTCATTTCCAACCGATTTTCCTACTAATTTTTCTTTCCCGACTATCAGCCTGTCAGATTCAGAGGTAAGACCAATCGAGCTGGCAGAAAATATTTTTCCTGCGATCTTTGCGTGTCTGAGAAACTATAAAGACGGTTTCTGTCAATTAGCTGGCACTTTGCGAATTTTTGTCTATAAAAATTTCAAAAATTTATTGTAAAAAGAAGATGAGCTGCGTACCGCTAAAAAAATTTTCCGATAATTTCTAGGAATTTGTCAATCTATTCTTGCAAGTCTCAATTTGTTATCAACATTTTTCTATTTTCTTAATTTTTAGATTTTTTAAAAATATTTGTCAAAGGTTACTAGACTGACGGACCTGGCAGAAAAAAGGTTGTCGGTACTCGGACATCATCATCCGGATGTAATAAAATCATTTTCAGCCAACTAGTGATGTACTTTTGAAAAAATGACGCATAAAATCTGACGTCCCTGTAGCGCCTCTGCCGACCACTGCACAACGCTACTCCACAAGACAATTTTGTAGTGGGAAGCTCGAGCTCCATGTAGGAGCACTTTATTCCCCACCAGCGAACTTAAGCATTTATTATCGCAATCTCTCTAACTACTAATTTAGCTTTAACAAACTTTCTTAATACATTTAAGGTATCAGAATATTTAAAATATGCGTTCACGTCATTGTCTCCATTTTGGATGTGCCAATTACCCAGAGCTTGCATTCAGCCTTACATTGGAAACTTTTTCATAAATATCGACAATAGTTGCTATGTTTCTTAAATCCTAGCAGTCGTATAAATACACTAGTACGCAAAAAAACGCAACAAAGACTTTACGACATAATTACTATCGCCGTTGGTCCAAGCGGCATATTGTCATCAAACAAGCCGACGTACATTAAAAACCTATAAAGGTAAGCGTCAATTTGCGTTATTAAATCTACAAATCTTAAAAAAGGTTCAATCCCAAACCGAGGAATATCGTGGATAAGGGCCATCCTTGTGGTACAGAACAACCTGTTTTAAATTTATCTGTCAAATATCCATTAATTAGTATATTCGATGATGTTTTACCATAGAGATTTTTAATGTATGTACATGTTTAATGTACAATTTGTACATACATCAGGATATCCGTATTCTAAGTCTCTTGATATTTATGTTAGACATCTTAATATTTATATTTATTCACATTATTAAGAAGCCCGTCACATTTTAAATATCAAGATTTGTGGTATCGTTAATAATTATGGATAGGAACGGTCCTAGTACAAATCCTAGAGAAACACCTGAAGTAGCCAAGACATTCAAATGTCCTAAAATTACAGTATTCTATAGCTTCATGATTTACTCTGCTTTTTTATCATACTACCGTGGTCGAAGCGATCAATTGCCTTAGAAAATAAGGCTAGCTTCAGTAGATCTATCTAATGCAAATCCATGTTGGATTGTTACGTATCTGGCTAAAGACATACTCAGGTGAGGGAAATGATGGGACTATGGGGAGATCTACGCAGGCATAAGCTATTATGTAATATCATTTTTTATTTACTCTTTACATGGTCCCAATTTATTTTCCTTCTTAGTGCGTAAAGAGTTCGTAAAAAGTGCGTTTTTTCTATTCTCGCTTTCTTTTATTTGGATGGTAAAGTTTCACTTATTACCTTATACAAATACATATTATGCCTAATACCAATGTCATGCCTGAGTTTCTTGTTAACACATTAAAACCTATCAATTTAGAGTTTGATTTATTTTGTAGTGATTTTCTTATTGTAGTCTTAAATTTTTCATTACTAACCTATTTTTAGAAACCCGTGTAGCTTTAGAGTAAAAGTTTCCAGATCAATCCAGATCCACTAAGAAGCGAACGTGTGTCATATTCAATTGGTATAATCCAAGTTAGACTTTCCGCAAGTTTTTAGTAGGATAGAAAGTACATAATAGAACGTTCAAAATCCCATTAACCAAAGCAGTGAATTTGCCCTTTTCCGGCAATTTGGAATGGGCCGTTATATCATCTAATCTGCTTCGGTGGTTGGGGAACGGCCGTTAAGCGTCATTGTTTGGCACCGAGTCGTGATCAATTTGCTTGTTTGTCTCTGTTGTAGAACTGAAACAGCACATTGTAGCTTCGACACAAAATGGAGAACCTGAAGGGTTTAATTTACAGCTTAGATTCTCGCAAGAGGATTCGTATACATGTATAATCGATGACAGGATACTTGCGTTAATTATACGGGGTGACTACGATATGCCAAGTTTCAACGTCGTGTTATATTATTAGATTCAATAAAAAAAAATCTACAAGGCGGTCTTGCTGAGTTTATTACAGCTCGCCGAATGTATAGAAATGAGACTTTTGCAAGTTCTTCAGCGCCCCCTTTAGAATTTTTGATCTTATATATATCACAGAAATTTGGTGTATAAAGCTGTTTTTCTGTGCCATAGCGAACATTTTTAAAAATGAAAAAAATTTGTGTAATTTTTTTACCTGTGGCATAGTTTATATTGTTACGTGCTGCCCTCTCATGGAGAGAGCTGTAATTAGGCCCTGATACAGAGTGAAGGGAGACCTGTTTAGTTGACGGCCGATAGGGTGGCGCCCTCTCTGGGCCAGCTGGCGAACTACAAAAGCACAGAATAAACGAGAAAGGGCCAGAAACGCCGGTATATAAGCGGTGAATCCGGCGCAAGCGAACAGTTCACTTCAGCATAGAGTACCGTTCAGTCTGATATGGGAGATCAGATAAGATAAAGAACAATAACAAGTTGTGAATTATTATAGTAGTGAGATTATAGTAGATGAAACTTGTAGTTAGTGTATACTGATGTGTAATTATAAGGACGTGATTAATAAATCGGAGGTTTGTGAAAGTTTTTATTGCAATTTATTGAACTTACGTACATGGTGTTTACTGGAGGGTGTAAACACGTAATAATATGATTCCACTATGCAGTACATTATTTCTATCTAAGTTAGGCTTAATATTAAATAATATAATATAAGGGAGTAAAAAAATGAAGACTAGGAATAGAAAATAGTTCAAAAGAAATTGGAAAATAACTTTTCTTTAGTGTTAAAACGCATCCACAGTCACAAATTGGTTTACAACTCATTTAATATTTTTTGTTAGCCGTTGGTTGTTTGTAAACAAATTAATACCCGGATATGCAAATGTTTTAATAATACCTCAAACTCATACTCTGTATTTCTTGATATTACTATCGACAGCACATTGATCTCGATCTTTTTAGAAGAAAATATGTATCAGAAACAAAAATAAAATATTTTTTTCTCACACTATTTCCAAATTTTCCTAGGGTCATAGCAGTTGTTATAGTAATCTTACGTACTGTAAGAAATTTAACTTTAAAAAATCCTAAGAATCACTTTTCAATCTAATCTTTCATCCCAAACAGTCAAACTATGGAAAAAAGTAATGTTCAATTTTATTTAGTCAAAAACTACATTTTTCTAAAATAAATTCTGAAAAAATCTCTCAGTTGCTCGATAATTCTCAAATAATCATAATCCGTCAACAAATTCATATAAAAGTCTCAAACATAAATTTTACAGCCCCGACGTTATACAATAATCACCTAAAAAATACCGTCCCTGTAGACTAAAAAATCACTTTCAAAATACTCTCCAAATAACTGATCAGAATGTTTTTAATTCCCTTCAAAAATTTTTTACTTTCTCATCGCCCCCCGTATATAACATCCGCAACCTTATTTTTATGAGCCATATTTTTTCATCACCCCCCGTATACAATAATGTAGCCTTTCTCAATTCTTAGTTAATTTTTATTATTCTTATTTTCTCATCGCCCCGTATATGACATTCGTAGTCTTTCTCAATTCTTAGTTAATTTTTATTATCCTTATTTTCTCATTGCCCCCGTATCTGTAACCTTCTCAAGTCTTAAAACATAGTTTCAGTTCGCTTCGTTCAGCCTGCCGGCACCGGCACTCAAATTTTATCAACTTTAGTAGTACGTGCGTGGCTTTAACGCTGCATTACAGGGTAATCCGAAATGGTCTCAGTTTATCGATATAAAAACCTTCAATAACCTTTTAACCCAAATCGATTCGAACATAAATCTTATATAAAAAAATTAGTGTTTTTCATATAGGTTTTCTTTCAAAATTTCAACTTTTTTACAGTATTGCACAATATTGCGCAATATTACGCAACTATGAGTCATCCTCGCCCACACGGAGCTGTATCCAGACTTCTCCAGACCTAAAACGGGGGTAAAAACGTTCGTGCGAGACTCGCGGGACGCGAAAAACGCAACAGTTCCTGATCATATAAAAGTCCCCTCGCGGCAAGCGAATGCAAGTTCTGTTCCGGAAGTAATTCAAGTGTTGGGAAGTATCGCAAATGAAATAGTTTCATTTTAAAATAGTGTTTAAAATTATATTATTATAATTAGTAATCATACTAGAATCTCCGGAGATTTCTGAAAAAACTTTTTTCGGTTTTCGACGGCTAATTAGCTTCCCATTTTTCGCGCTTTATTTTATTACCAGAATACTCCGAACGGCGTGAAACTTCTTCAACTTGCCTTCGCGCTACAAATCTAGTGAATTTTTCGGACTTTTAAAACAAAACCTGCCTTCGCGCATTAATTTTAAGTGATTTTTAAACCAATCTACGAACTCAAATAATTTTTCCAAAAGCCAGAATTCTTATTCAAATATATATATATATATATATATATATATATATATATATATATATATATATATTATAACAAAAATTGAAATAAATTTGTTAAAAATAATCCGTCGAAGTTTTTTCATTAATCGAAATTAAAACAGTCCAAGTGCTATTCAATAAATCACCATATACAGGGTGATCAAGAAGTATCTACAAAAATCAAGAACATTACAAATTTTCAAATAAATTAACCCCAGTGAATCAGAAACCATTTTAGACGTTCAAAAACAGTTCTACTTCAGAAAACCATATACAGGGTGTTAATTTCATCTGACAAAAAACTCGAAATTAAACCAAAGTGATTTTAGACTTTCTCATTGAACTTTAACGCATCTAAAGCACCAAACGCTTAATATAAAGGGTGTTGGTTTCCACCCGGACAAATTTTAAAAATACAGTGATAAATAAAAACTTTTGAAATTAGAGTCAGTGCAACTGAATTACTGGAACTTATACTGCGTAGCTTTGGTGCTGCTCAACATATTCAAGTGCTACCCCCTACCTTCTCAAATCTACGAATAAAGTGCATCTTCGGCCTCAGGAGTCTCAAGCTAAACGATCTGAACACAAATCTATTATTTTTACCCACAAAAGGGGCTCGAAGGTGTTCACAGTCTCTAAACAGAAAAAAAGGATAATTTTTTACAAAACTTCTATAAGAGCATAAATATGTAGTTAACAATTCCAAAAAAGATATTATTTTATTTTCGACTTCATTTCGATTATATTATATTATACTAGGAGAGTTAAAATATATAAAAAATAGATTTGCCTATTGTGAATCCAGCTCTGTAAGTTAATACCAATTGATTATATTTATCATTATTGATCGATTTAGATTTTCTATGAGCAATTTTATCATAATGAATGAATTTTCCTGAAACTTTTTGCGGGATAAAACAGGTTTTCGTTATGACGTAAAGTAAACGACTTTCTTAGGCAACTGTCACAAAAAAGACGTTTATCAGATCTGACAGCATTCCTAAAGTGTCATCTCTTTGTACTCATTTATCAATCTTATTTTTTTGGCCGCTTTTACTTCACGGCCTCATGTATTACTTAATAATTATTAATATTTGAAATATGTCACCGCTTATCAATAAACTATTTAGTGACGTTTTCAATTGTTTTCGTTGTTAACTTAAACATGAGTTTAAACTGTCAGCCTAGTGGCCTTCTTGCAAAATTTTGTATATGTCTCCAGTAATTTATACGAAACAATTTTAAAAATATTTTATTTTACTTTTTGAGACAGTTGCCTAAAAAAATGTTGTATGCACCGCGGCCAAATGATCTTTTTCGGTCTTATCCGAAGTTTGCTTGGTCTCGGCTGCAAATTTCGAATTCGGCCAAGAAAGATCAATTTTACGTCTTTGATACATAAATAACTATTGCCTCTAAACCGACCGTACTATATGCCCCAAAATTAAATGTGGGTGATATAGCCAACACTTGTTTAAAAAAAAAAACAAATATCTCGAGACCTCGTACCCCGAATACGCTAGTGTATCTCTTTATACGAATTTTTGTCTCAAACTGAAAAATTTTAACACGTTATTGAGATTCGGCCAATCCGAGGTCCAATCATATTTGTACAATTGTACAAGTAGCATGAATTGTTTAAAATGGAAGTTATTCCAAGGTAATCAAAATAAAACTGTAATTTCTCTTAAGGAAAAACCGTTACATTTTTCTGTAATAAATAACGTCAACTTGAATCGGCTTTGATGAAAATGGATAGCCGATGGTTGATGAAGAGCAGCATGCACCAATCTCATTTTCAGACTCTGTTATCGCATATAGCGCAGATTTTGACATACTATAACTATTTTACTTTTGTCTCTATAATAATTCCGCAACTAATTATCAACATACTCAATTTAAAAAATATTCATTTAAAAGAAAACTTTGTACCCTTTACATCAGTCCGTTGTTGTACAAGTACTCATTGTTCTACCCGACAAGAGATTCTAAAAATCGACAATGGCCCCAGAATAAACTTTTCATATTTCATTTAATAACAAACTAACGGAGTTATCTCAACTCCACGCGAACAGGATGAGTTTTTAAGATAAAATCTTCTGTGTGTAATAAAATACAATAGACAATAGCCTCAACTTTCTTGCAAATAGAAAACGACCGCACGGCAATGGAGTGGATGAGGGGGGAGTAAAAATGTAGACGATATTGCATTCTTCTTTATGTGCGATAATTAATATCTGAAGTCTTTATTTATAGCAGTTTCTGAAGTCGCCATTTGTTTCTATACAGCGTAATTGCAGTAGCTGGGTCCATAATAGAGACACATTATGTCGGTTTTTGTTATTGAAACTTTGTGCATTGTTCGAGATGAGGCAGGTAAATGTGGCCGTCTTAAGAGAGGGGTAATTTTAAATATTTCTATTAAATTTTATTTGAGTGCCGCATTTAGCACTTCGTACTTAATGTAAGATATAAATTATAAACTCAAATATAATACAAACAAGCACTCTGCCATCCTTGGTTTTAACCGTTAGTTTCGCATACAAATCAACATTTTATATAAACTGCTTAATTCAAATCTGGCCAATAGCGCGTTCAAAGATACACCACGTGAAGGGTAAATTACATCCGTAACAAAGTGTAAAGCTTTAAGGTATTTGCGTTGTACTTTTTCTAATTGAGTTATATAGGTTATGTATGAAGGACTCCAAGCCAACTAAAGCGTATTCCAGTTTGCAGCGGACAAAGGCAGTGTAAAGAATATTTAAAGTTTTTACATTGTTACGTAATGCATTACGCAGAACAAATCTCAAACTCTTATACGCCGACTTGTGGTTAATCGAATATGTCCAACAAATGAAAGTGGCACCAAGGTCTTTAAATTGGGTGGCTCTATTCAGAACGACATTGACAGGCTAGTAGTCAAATATTTCAATGGTTTTACGCCAAGAAGAAGACATAATATTGCATTTACTGACATTTAAATGTAGACGATTTTTTATACACCAATTATTTAATTTAGCCAGATTATCTTGTAGCTTTAACAATTAGAAATGGACTTAATTTCAGTGTCAATTTCAAGATCTTCTCCATGGCGTAGATAGTTAACATTAAATAATTGTGTAATATCACTAATAAATATAACGAAAAGTAACGGCCCCAGAATTGAACCGTGTGGAACTTTTCAGATTTGAAACCATAATATTGACAAACTGCGACCTATTATTAATATTAATCTAAATAGATAGGATAAACTGACAGGCATAATGAATGTATGCAATTTTGATAGCAGCAATTCGTAGTTGCGGTGGTCAAAAATTTTAGTCTAATTAAAAAAGCTTAAGTCTAATTATAGTGAGCCGGTGGCTGCTCAAGTCATTGTATTGTAAGCGCAAGAGAAGACCGTTTACTACAGCTTACGTCTCTAAGAAATCGTGCTGCAACGGCATCTGAGCTTAGTGGACATCTAGTGGAAGATACTGGATGTAAGCAGATTTCCCAGCTCTAGGAGCCTTAATTATACTGGTTTAAAAGCAAGGCGACCAGCAAAAGTTCCAGAATTGCTTCCATAGAAGAGGATAACTGACGGATCTTCGTTCAGGAACATTTACTGTGGACTGCCGAGAAATGGAGTGCTGTACTGTACTTTGGTGAACAATATAACTTTTGGGGGAGGCTCGGTAATGTATTGGACATGTCTCAGTTCAAATGGACGTACAGAACTCGTGGAGGTCACTCAAATGATGACATTCTTCAAGACCATGTTTTCCCATATGCTGGATTCATTGGGTATGATAGGTTCATTTTTATGCATGATAACGTCCGCCCGCATACTGTCGCTGTCCTACAACAATACCTTACTTAGGTTGAAATGGAAAAACGGAACAGGCCTGCAAAAAGTCTAGATTGTAACCCAATAGAGCACGTATGGGACTACCTAAAGAGAAAAATTAGGAAACGAAATCTGAGTGCAAGAACAGTACAAGACTTACGTATAGCAGCTCAGGAAGAATGGAATAAAATTCCCCAAGATTTTCTAAGAAATTTGATTATTGGAAAGGGGAGGCGTATGCAAGTTGTACTATACACTAGAGGAGGTAATATGTGATATTAAATAAGAAAATTTTTGTTTCATTGAAGAACGCTAGCTAATAAAAAAATGTTTTGGGGGGGATTAATATTTTGTACCACTTTCCTCAAAGAGATGCCCCCGGTTTTTGGCTAATTTGAGGGGGGCCATTGTCTAGACCCAGGCACAAACATTCGGTAATTTCGTTATAAATCCCGACTTTTTAAATGAATAATATTGCCTGATAGAGAATTAAAACCCCTTTCAAATGAGCTATCACACGCATTCTCGTTTCATTTAAATTTTTTTAAAGGGGTAGCTATCACTCCAAGGGGTTTGAAGGTGGAGGTATAAAATTATGTTCAAAAATGTCATTTTAGAATTAAAAATTCACGTCTTTTAGGATTTTACTTATAAACTGTTAATTGAGGAGATAATGAAGTTATCCGTTACTTACGGTATATAATGTTGTTTGGCGAACATTATTGCACAAGTTTTTATTATTTGCATTAAAAAATACATCGGGAAAATAAGTGGTGAAAGCATTAACAAGTCGGCTTGTTTAACTGAGTTTCACTATACCCCCTACTGGATGGTACAATCGTAGAGTTATTAGAAAATAATCCTAGTACAGTCAATAATATAGACATGCTAAATCAAGTCAAATACACTAAACTGATTTCTTATAAAACAACTTGAAAATAATTATTTTCACATAACCATGAGTGCTCTGTTGAAAAACTGTTATTTTAGTTTAACAAATCAATTACTGTGCTATATTGTTTAACTGCTAAAAAGTAATTCAAAGTAACTACTATAAAGTAGCGCTTCATATCAATTTTGGCGCAGCTGATAGGGTATTCTTCAACAATTTTAAGTTTAGCAATGGCGAGTTGTGCATTTACAGATACTGCAAGTACTATTATTGCAAAAAGTTGATAACTAACTACAACTACTTTTATCAAATTACCAATTACTTTAATTACTGCACGCCACTGTTCATCCAAAACCTCCTATATAAACTAAGTGACAAATAGTAAATTTGCTATCATTCACACAACCATGCCAGTTAACACTAATTTAATTTAGATTTTCTTATTAAAATAATGAAAATCACTTACTTTCTTGGCATTTTCTTGATTATTGTTATCTGCGTGTGGAGCTGAAGGAGCCATGACTGATACGTTTGATTGTGATAATAACTCGTCACTTCCTCTCTGTAACAAAAAATCATAAATTAATATAAATAACGGATACAGTTAACGATTTCTTCTGTTACATAAGTCTTACAGAATGCTCATTTTTAATTCATACTATGGCATGTATAATAAATAAATACATAAAACGAACAAAATGCCCTTTCATAGTATTTCACGTCTGCAAAAGAAAATGATTCAAAAGTGCAGTACAGGTGCTCGAGCCTAGGAAATATGCATAATAGAAAATCTATAGCCTCGGGTTTAATGTAGATACATACGTATACATGCCATCCCAATCTCTCTATGTAAACTTATTATAATCCAGGTTATGAAAAGAATCCGGCATAAATCCGGCATGAAAGGAAGTACGTATTAAAAATACGTATTTCCCGATTATCTGAAGCATATTTATAAATTTACATTACTTCACTGAGGGTGCATTTTTCAGGTATATTCATCGATGTAAAGTGATCATAAGTTTCAAGAACCTTAAAAGCAATAAGTGTTTCCCGTTGAAAATGTATAGGGTGTTAACTATTTTACTGTAAAATAATGCCATTTATTATGAATAAAGTGCATATAAATAACGTATAAGTTTGCTGAAAGGAATTTTATGGTTAATATCTATAATCTCAAAATCAATACAATATGCAAAGACATAATATAACATAAACAGAGGTATCATAAAAAGTTTCAAGGGTCAATAAAAGTTAAATTAAAACAATAACAAGTAGAATTTATCTACGGAAACGGAAGCGTATCTAGAAGTTATTTCCGGGATAGCTATAGAAAGCTCTCATAACTAAATTCTAATCTGCGAAATACGAGTAGGCCACGAATTACCCACAAGAGACAGGGGTCCGCCTAAAAGAATAATACCTCAGAAAGTACCGACAAACGCAAAAGATTTTGACGCAAGCGAAAGCAGACCCCATCAGGCATTCACCCCATCAGTCACATCGAACGGTGAAACTATTCACCGGCTCGACATAGCCAGGTATCTAGGTGTAGCCCTAGATAAAGTGCTGACGTGGAAATAGAATACTACCCGCATGGTTAAGAAAACCAAGGACCAAGTTCTACGCAGATATCTTTAAAAGCTTGGAACCGATCTTGAACAAATGTTACAAATGTTACAGTCAGAAAATGAACAAATTGGTTTTTTAAAGAGTGTTCTAAGTGCAATATTAAGCGAGATATTGAAGATAAAAGCTGTTTTTTTTTGTCTGAACTTTAATCGATGTATTCAATGCCATCTAGCGGACAACGGATACATTTTATCCATATGACAATGAGAAACTTTTTTATAGTGCTTAAAATAGTCTTTAAAATGAGCAGTGTTAAAAGTCTTTTGCACGTAAAGTGAGTGTTGTAATGAAAAAAAAAGGACATCTAATTTTTTTTTTAAATCGACCATTTCCACCAAAATTAAAATTAATCGTATTCCGTCTAGATTTAACTTTAATATGAAGAGTTTATTGGATTCCAGCCGTTTGGCTGCTTTGGAATGCATACTTTTCAAAAAAAATCACGATTTTAAGAAAAAATTTTTTTTTTCATTTTTAAAAAACACCTTTTTTCATAATATTTCAAAAATAATGAAAGATACGGAAAAAAACTGTAATGATAAAAAATGTAGGTCTTTTTTTGACAAAAATTTTGTTTTTTTTTTCTGTCAGACCAAAATTGACGGAGATATGACTGTTTAAAGAGCGCGCGGTAGCGCAATCACAGTCTCTCTCTCGAGCCCTTTGACCCTTCACCGTTTCAAAATGAAGGGTTTTACACTACATGTCATAATGAAAAAAGTAGCTCTTTCAATTACCTTTAAAATGGTTTTTTTAAAGTTGTGATAGCTTTAAAATTGAAGGAGTTATGGTCCAAAAACTAAACGTTTTTTTTTTCTATTTAGTAAAATGAAAATTTCGGAGCACAAAAATTTGGAGCAGAGTTAAAGTAAAGAATAATATGAACCCAAAACTATTGTCATATATATATATATATATATATATATCCATATATGGCATATATATATATATATATATATATATATATATATATATATATATATATCGGAAACATACGCACGAATACATACAAACGTTCATATATGTATATCCAATAAAATCCAATCCAATAAAAACTGCAGATCCACCTGCACCGCAAGATTTACTTAAAATGATTTTTTGCAACTGCAAAAAAGGTTGCGGAGCCACTTGCGGATGCCGAAGAGTCGGGCTGTTTTGCAATGTAACTTGCGGAACATGCAGTGGAGATAACTGCCAGAATAGCCCTCCAATTGACCCAGAAGAAGATCTTTACGACAGCAACTCCGATATTGAGTCATGAACGATTGGTGTAATAGTTTTTTTATGTATTGTAATACTCTTGATGCATAATTTTTTATAATTAATTACTAATTTAATCTAGTACATTTCCAGATAACTTGTAAGTTTATATTTTATTCAATAAAAAGTGTCTGATTACTTACTCTATAATTAAATTATTTTTAATTGTATAAACATATATTTTCAATGTTTTAATTTAGGGGTAGTTTTAAGGGTTGAAAAGCTAAACATATGATAGTCATTTTCGAGAACGTGGAACAACATTTAAATCATTTTGAGTTCATCAAAAGACATTTTTTATACAATTTATAATTGAGGGGTTGTTTTTAAGGGTTGAAAACGGGTTAAAAATATGATAATTAAGGTAGAGAACGTAAAACAATATTTACTCTATATTTAAATCTTTTTAAGTTATACAAAAGTGTTTTTTGTATTTTTTTTCAATTTAGGGGTCGTTTGCAGGGGTTGTAAAGTTTTTTAGGGGTTCAAAATGGGTTAAACATGAGATAATTGTGTTAGAGAACACTTTACGATTTCACTCCTTATTTTAAATACGTTTTCTAGCGATAAAATGGCTCAATGTCAATTTTTTCATTAAGGGGTCGTTTTCACCCCTTAAAAATAAAAAACGGAGGTCGGGTCAATATCACTTTTGAAGTTAAGGGTAAGATAAGCCTAATTCCAAAATTTCATGTAAATCGGTTCGTAGTAAAATATTTCGGAGGTAAGACCCTATTTTTCGCTTCAATGACTGCACTAGAAAGTTAGATGTAGATGCCGATTGCTATTCCAATAAAATAAATAAAAAGCTTGTAATTAAACGATAATATACATTATCTAGAATATATTATGAACCAATCTAAATGATTAGTAGAAAGAAACCACTCAGATGATGATATATGCTTAATAGCCTATTATTTACCTCCTGCTCTTAGAAAAGTGTTTTCAAATGAATTATTAACAAGATTAAATGGGATGTTTGTATCTGCTGTTTGCTTTTATGTAAATATAAACGACGAATTCGAGGATATTTAAACGAAGAAATGTAAATAGAGGAATATTTATAACGTGCATTTTCCCCATATATATTTTATATAGTTGAAATTATTAACTAAAAACAATCTAGTAGGCAGGTATGTTACTAAAATTAATGAAATAAAATAGGCATGAGCATTTGTAGGCAAGAAAAGTAAAAATAATGAAATTTTCTATACAACTTCACATGAAACAACACAGTAGTTTATTGGTTTGGATGATTTATAACATATACACACACACACAGCCAATTGACTGCTCCATTGATACATTATTTAAAATTTACTACACTTGAACGATCACTGACAAAGCTGTATTGATTAACACAACTCTGGCTATAGTGGACAAAATTTCGACATTAATTTTATATTGACAATAATTTGTCACATAATTAATTATACTTTAATAATGAAAAATGTATTCCAGTAAAATTAGACTTTGAGATCATAAAAATTCCGACCAGACTGGATTTTTGTGGAGATCTTTATTTTGATGTAATGAAAAGGAGTGAAAAGAAGTAAGTTTTAGATTTTGTCATCTTGAAAACTATCAATTTTTGGAGAAAAATATTCAAATTATGAAATCGTGGTTCAGCAAATTCTGTACAAAAGAGATTTATATACTTATTCATGGAATCGAGATATAGAAAACTGAAGAGAAAATGTGTACACCACTATTATTGTGACTATAAAGTACAAAAAGCATAAAGTCAACGGAGCAACGTCGATATTCACAATTTCCTGGATCTACAGTTTTCTGATTGATGCGACCATTAATGTCCTTATAAAACAAGATAAATTTATCAGTAACGCAAAAACAACAGTAGATCTATTTCTACGTTAGGGCAAAAATTGAAGACTGCAAACAAGCCCAAGATGATGCTGATGTCCTCATCATAAAAACTGTATTGGAGCACTAAATATCAGTTAAAGAGATTTAGATTACCATTGGGAAGAATATAAGTCAAAAAGAAGTCGGGTGATAACAGTAAAACGGCAAGAAAGGGTAAAGTATTATGAAAAGAACATATGCAGAGGTGATAACAAAAAGATGTGGCGTGCCATTAAAAAAATAACTAGTAAGACAAAGACAGGAGATTTCGACGTAGAAAAATTATTTTCGATAAACAATCAAACACACTGGGAGAAAACTTTAATAACTTTTACTATAAAAGTATTAAAGTCATAGCTAGCGGTATTGAGAAAAAACAGTTTGATTTACGAATAGAAGCAGATACTGAACGAATTAAATTATCTTCATTTAAGGTAATAGACTTAAGTTAATTAAAGAAAATCGTTTTTAGCTTAAAAAAATAATGATGAAAAGCTTAGCGTTAAATTGTTGAGACTTGTTTTGTGTAATAACTTACCCCTTATTAAACATTGTTAATAGATGGTTAGAAACAGGACATGTACCAGCGCTGTTAAAAATTAGTACAATAATACCGATACCAAAAGTAACATCCCCTACGAAACCTGAACAGTGCCGCCCAATTAATTTAATGCCGGTTGTGGATAAGATATTGGGGAATTATAGTGTGTGATCGGTTGCGTGGACATGATGAAAAAATTACATTTTATTTGTAGGTCAATCTGGTTTTCAAGAAAACTGCTCGTGTGCGCCAAATGAAGGAAGGAAATAAGTGAGGATAATATAGATCTGAGTGTGTTTGTGGATTAAAGCGGATTTCTGAAACTATTGATAGACGCTGGTAAATAGAAATTGACATTGAAAGTACAGTTTTGAAGTGACTAGAAGGCTATTCAAATGAAAGATATCACAAGACGAAAATCAAGAACAAAATGTCACGTAAAATTCTATAAAAAAAGTCCATAAAGTGTCCCCCGAGGAAGTGTTTTGGGAGCTCTTCTTTTCACAATATATGTGAATAACATTCATTGCGTCCTGAAAAAATTATATGTATGAGAATTGTATTAAATTATAATATTTATACTTCTATAAAGCTCATGTTAAGTACTTTTACTTGGTTATCTGTGGAGGACAGAGCATAAATAAGTCGAATTTAGTCCTAATAAAAAATATAATTAATGGGAGAGTTATCTACTTACAAATATTAAAGAAATTTCAAGATATACATATACAAGATCGAAAAATAATTATGATATTGAATTTGTCAAAAAATCGTTTTTATAGGGTTCGATATATAAATAAATAACGTTTTATTCGTTTTTCTTATTATACAATATAAGTTATTATTTATTCTGATGGCGACGTTCGACTACTCGTTCTTCCACGCAACCATCAAGAGGATAATATTCACATTATTTGAAAATAAAACACACAATACTGTGTTTTCATACAAAATATGTAAAGGAGTACAGTATAAAATTATAGTTTAAAAAACTAAAAAACACGCTTTAATAACAAACCGAACTAGAAAGTAAAAAATAATGTTTAAAAAATATTTTATTGTAAAAAAGCTTTTGACTATATTTTTATTGCACCCCACGCTTTCATTTTTAAAACATTATTTTTTACTTCTTAGTTCGGTTTGCTATTAAAGCGTGTTTTTTCAGTTTTTTAAACTATATTTTTTTTAATGTACAATTAAACGGTCAACTCTCCCAGGGGTCCGATATTAATAACCCCGGCGTCTCCGGCAAAATGACGACAATGGATTAGTCATTTTTTTATTTTTATTTTATCCTGATGATCCTGGTGAGGACATTAGGACAAAGTTGTCAAATTATTGTATTGTCGTCGGTTCTTGATAAGTGTGCAAAGTTTCAGTTTAATCTGACATTTTGAAATGGGTGAGAATCACGTTCAAAGACTCAAAAAGTTACATACAAACAAATTAACAAGTAAACAAACATACAGGTGAGGCTAATATAAAGCATGTAAAAATAAGAATAACGGCCATTATACTACCACATTCTTTCGAAATTAAACAACGCTGGAGCATATTTTGATGTCAGGGGGAAGTTTATTATAGACTTTCGTAGCATTATAAGAGAAATTTTTTTGGAATTGCGCCTATGCATGTTTGAGCCTCTCACTAGCTTATTATGTGAGTTAAGAGAACAAGAACCTTTCGTGTAATAGGAGCCAACTTGACTGCAATTTTCGCGGAGATATGATCAAACTTCCTAAGACTATAATAGTAACGAATACAGAAATTCTGAGTTTCTTGTAGGCCTAAGCGATCTACTGGCCAATAGAGTACGTCACAGTACTCTTGTCCATTTAGGATAATATTGAACAATGGGTGATCTTCTATTGCAATATTTTGAGTACCAAATACTGATAAGTCGGTCTTTTTTCGTACAGAACCAAACTATGAGCTCTTGAAACGTCACTTAATATTATTTACTACAGTGACAATTTCAATATATTATTTACTACAGTGCCAATTTATATAAAGTCGAATGAATGATAAATTTGGGTATCTTCAGCATATTGATGGACGTTGCATGTTTGGAGGAAATTGCTGAAGTCAGAGGTATAGATAGAAAATAGAAGTGGGCCCAAAATACTATCTTGCGGAACCCCAGCATCAATAGATTTGAAACTGGAAAACAGGCCATTATTTATAATACGACCTAAGTAGTTTTAAAAAATAGTAAAGCACTGCCACTTATGCCAAAATATTTAAGCTTTTTACATAAAGCCTGATGATTCAAGGTGTCAAATGCTTTACTATAGTCTAACAACATTAAGCAAGTATTACATTTTCTATCGTTGGCTCTAACAATGTCGTCCGCAATGTGGGCTAATGCAGTGGTTGTATGTACTATGATAAAGTAAAATAAAGTGTATAGTTGTTAGATGAGATAAAACCACGTTTAGCATCTTTAAATTAATGTTATCAGAACCGATAGCATTCGACTTCAAATGACGGACAATACGATCTAGTTCCTCCGTAGTAACTTCACTGAATACGAACTCAACGTCAATATTCGAATGTTTGCTATTTTCAAATTTCTTGAGAATATCAGGATTGGTATTCAGACTTGCCGTTAATTAAGTTGCTTGATTAATAAAAAAATCATTTACCCCATCAACATTTGTCAGATAGGAGGTTACTTAACACTTGGAGTTGCTAATATTAACCGTCGCCGGCGTAAAGACTGCCAGGAGTAAAGAGGGTTAGTTTTTAATGTATGGTTAAAATATGCTTTTTTCAAGTTTTATAGAACGATTCACTAAATTCCTAATATCTTTATATTCACTCCAAAGTTGACTAGTTCTACATTTTTTATATTTAAGATAGGCCTTGTCTCTAATCATCATCAATAATTTCAAGTTTTCAATTAGCCATGCAGCCGGAGGTTTCATAACTCAAACAGTATATGGTGCACGAAAGTAGGTATGGCGCCGGCTGAAACAGACAGTAACATCACAGCATTGGCACCATGCCGTCAAGTAGGGAATCTGCATTACCCGCTAGGGAGGTGGGTTCATGGGGATGTCATGACCTGTTTCTAAGCTCTATAGACCTGTTTGAAAACCGTACAGACCTATTTATTATTCGTACAGACCTGTACGGTTTTCAAACATATCTGTACAGCTTTCAAACAGGTCATGACACCCCCATGAACCATCCATGACACCCCATGAACCCACTTCCCCGGCCGGTAATGCAGATTCCCTACTTACCGGCATGTCGCCAATGCTGTGACGTCACTGACTGCTTCAATCGGCGCCATACTTACTTACGAAGATTAAATAATTCATTTATATTCTGATTCCAGAACTATAACATATCATTGATATCAGCTATATCAAAAATATTCTCCCATTTGATAGAATTTAGATCATTAAGAAAGTTTTCATAATTAAAAAACCTATAGTCTCTATAAGTTACCATTTTTGCTTTCCTTCTTTTTAACCTCTCCACAATAAAATTGTGAGAGGTTACTAAAATTGGTTCAAAAACGAAAATTGAGATAACATCAAATCTTTACGTTTTGAGGTCCTAGGAACCCAAAAAAGTGGTTTTTGAAAAATGTCTGTGTGTGTGTATGTGTGTTAGCACGATAGCGCCGAAACTACTGAACGGATTTGAATGAAACTTTGCGTGTGCGTTTCTTTAGTGCCCCAGAAGATCTGAAAAGGTTTTGGTTGAGATCGGATTACGTTTAGTGCCATTTTGACGCAACAAGTTGTTTATTTTATAATTACTTTCAATTTGCAATGGAATCATTGAAAACAGTTAATTTCAACGATATATCACACTTCCACCCTTTCGATTTGGTTTCCGTGAAAAAAATTAAAAACAAAGCAAATATGGCATAGATCGCATTTCGCATGACATGATCGATGCGCGTAGCCGTTACGTCGTGAAACTCGTCACATCACGTGTCAATTCACGTGTGAGGGTTTCTTCACTGCTCTAGAAGTAGAGCGGATTACGTTTAGTGCCGTTTTTAAATATATATACAGACAAATTGAAGAATTAAACTACAAATATTCCTCTAAAATCTAGTAAAATTACTGAAATGCTAATGTTTCATTTAACAAAGACAGCCACGAGCGATCAGATTGCAATGAGCAAATTTTGACGATTGTCATTGTCATCGTTTGTCATCCGATAACGTTGGTGTCATGTCATGATAATAAGATTTCGGCATATTTGTAACTTTTAGTGGATTGTCACAAACTTTAAAGGTAGATGTAACAATATCAATATCATATGCTTTCTTTACCTTCGTTGGTGAATTTATTATAGATTATCACTTTGCCAATATTCAGTTTGTTGCTTTACAAATATGTAGTATTTAGGATAACTAGACTTTCTTAGTCGTTCAAGTGATGTTAAAGTTGTTAATATCCTAATAGAATATTATTCAACGAGCGATAATGTAGGTAATAACTCGCATAGATGATTGTAAATTCATTAAGTTGAGGGTTTTTTAGTGCGCCAGAAGATCTGAAAAGATTTTGCATGAGATCGGATTACGTTTAGTGCCGTTTTGTCACACAATTTAATGCTCTTTTCGGCTTCAAAGATCCACCGAGTGGGGAGGTTCCAGCCGCTTCCAGTACCTGCCGATTTTAATATTGAATTTGCAACTGCAAAGGTCTTAGTCGGAGATATCTTCCATATTAGCGACGTCGGCTTCTAGTATTAGGTCATTATTAGATGTGACGATATAATCAATAAAGGGTGATGGCATTATTGGTCGCGCGCGTAAGACTAGAGATCATTTGATTAAGATTATATTTACTTAAAAATGAGAGGAGAGGAGTTCGAGCTGTTAGGATTCAAAACATCTATTTTAAAATCTCCTCCGAAAATTGCATAATCATATTCAGTTAAATAAGACGTTATATAACTTTCTAACTCTTCAAGACATGCTTCCAAGTCAGTATTAGGAGGTCTATATATCGTTTCCAAGCAAACCTTTTTACCCGAAATCTTTAGAGAAAAACAGAGATGTTCTAAGAGGCTAGTGGGTGGCCCATATAGTTCAAGAAGTTTGAACTTGTAGGAGTTATTTACATAGAAACCAATCCCACCACCTCTGGTACCGCGATCACGACGAATGAGTTTATGGCCATCAATAGATAATGCCAAATCGTCTTCTGCGGAATCTAATCATATTTCACTCAACCATAGGACAACAAAAGCATCTCAGGAGCTCACAAAATCCGAAAAAAGATCATAATTCATAAAGATTGATATCACGAAGAACTTGGTCTTTTCAATGCTCTATCCAATGATATAAAAGTCGCTCTAAATATAAAAGTTTTTGTTTAAAATATATGTAAATAGACATGTAATTAGTTACTTAATGTATAAATCATAAGTGGAGTATTTCTAGTTCTATTCTATGTTCATATCTGTATTACTACTATTTCTTAAATATTATCTTACATTTCTTGTATTAAAATAGCAATACTAATATAATATAAATAAATACAAAATAAAGAAAATTACACGATAAAATAGTATGACTTACGTGGAAATACAAATTGGTAAAAGTCCTTGGAGGGAATTCGAAACAAGCCTAACGTAACACCGTTAAAATACAGCCATCAATTTGAAATCAACTCATGGACGTCCGAGTTTTCAAGAAACTCACGCCGTGGCTTCAGTTTGGCAACAGGGACATGCTTTCTTATATTAAACTTATTCTTAGTATCATAATATAAACTGAAGTCCGATGCTTAACAAGAACTATTTTCCTTTTCACTGCATTCCAATAAAAGCTTCTTTTTAAAAAATAGTATTTTATATATAAATTATTCTATCCACATATTCACTTATACAATTATAACACATATCCAACAACTTCTGCAATTTGCCATTTCACTTCTGAATTATACACCAGCCACTGTTCACTAATGTTGTGACTAATAATTATTATTAACCTTCAAATTTAAACGATAGTTAATATGAACGCAATATAAATCCACGTAAATTATATAATAGACAATGACCGTACATCATGATGATGATGGGGTAACTGAACTTATAAAACGGACATAACTTGTCGGGTCTTAATAGCTTGAAATACTTACGTTCCGCTTAACTGCTGTAGAGTGTAAATACACCACGATTTCTTTGTTAATTGGAGGCAGATTTTTGTCCCTACTTCCGTGGAAAAAGCCAGAAAGCTTGACGTACAATTTATAGTCAGTGTTAAAAAAAAGCGTATCTCATCAACAACTAACTTAATAGGGGATATTCACAATTTTTTTAATGTAATAAGAATTATAGTTAAAACGCTGCAGAAACACGTACTAACCATTAAAATGTTTTAAAAACTTGTCTTCTTCAAAGTAAGCTAAAAATAAAATTCCCCAAACTAACGAAGCTAGCAAATGCAGTGAGCGTAGCGTGTGTGACGTCACTTTGCGAACGGACCAGCGGCTGGTATTGTTTGGATTTGAGTTTTGTTGCTGAGCATTATGAAAATATTTCTCCTACTTTAACTTTTGTAAAATAAATATATAAATAAAATAAAATATTATTACAAACTTGTTATTAAAGAATGCTATATATGGTTGAGTCATCCAGATCTTTCAGTGTGAGGTTGGATGAGCACAAGAATTACATTAGAAAGAATGAAATTCAGAAATCAAAGATTTGTGAACATGCTTGGGAAAACGGACATAGAATAAACTGGGACTCGGCAAAAATTTTAACAAAAGAAACAGATCCCAAAAAAAGAAAAATTAAAGAATCAGCAATAATCTTATTAAATGAAGATAAGTGCGTATAGAATTATTCTGTAGATATTTGTACAACCTGGCTACCAATGTTAAAAGAAGAACTTAACAAACTCAAAATTATCTAAAAGAAAATATCATCAGTTCTATGTTCTGTGTAAGTAGTAAGTATCTATGGAAATAACATAAACAGAATCTTAAAGCTGTGTATTTGACATACACAGCAAAATAAGAGTTCTTCCAAAAAAAAAGCTTTGAAAACGGAAAGAGATTACTTTCCGAAACGTCAGCAAAATACATTATTTCTGTGTTTATTCCGATTTATATTATTTGTAAAAGATAACCTCTGACTTTTCCTTTGGCGTAAACGTCACGGGCGCAGAGGCTCTTTTCCAATAATTCTATTATTTTGTAGATTCGGCGATTTGTTTTGAAGAGGATAACAATACATGTGATAGAAAACCCAAATAATAAGAAAGAATAAAATGCTATATATGTTATACAGATTGACACATTTAAGATGAAGATACCCTTGTATTTAATTTACATTTAGAGATAGAGATTTGAATTTTGGTACAGAGGTAGAAGCTTCAGAAGTACTCAACTCAAATGCCAGATGTAATAACTAGCCCACCTTCAAGTATGATGCATTCTCAATCTTTTTTGCGGTTGTTGTTGTTGGCAACTCCTTAATTCTGGTACTTTTATTTCACGGCATGCCTACCCCTTTCACAAAGTTCTTCTCGATTTTGAGGCCTTGATTTGTAGACCTTATTCATGATAGTACTCCAAAAATAAAAATCTAAAGATGTGATGTCAGGGGAATGAGGAGGCCAGAGTCCAAATGAACTATTTCTGCCAGTCCAAAGTAATGGAAAATGTTGGTTTAACCATTCCCGAATCAACCGAGAATTATGCATGGATGCACCGTCTAATTGGATGTATATTTCTCGTCTCATGGTGATGGGTAAATTTTCGATAATAGAACTCATTGTTAAATGAATTAAGCAATCGCTCAGCGCTTAAGGTATCGTAGAATAAAAACGGACCAGATATTGTATCACCTAAAATGCTGCACCGTACGTTAGCTTTTTGTGGGTATTGGTCTTTGCAATTGGTAACCCAGTGAGGGGATTTTTTGTAGATAAGTTTCTGCAATTTTGAGAGGATATCACCCCATTGGTACTAAACGTAGCCCCAATAGTAAACATAATTTCCTTACAAATTTTTTATCATTTAAAGAATTTTCTTTGACCCAAAGGCAATAATCTAATCGTCTAATTTGGTCATCGTCTTTCAAGGTGTGCAAGAACTTTGGCTTGAATTCGAAGGTTAAAATAAGATTCTGGACAACTGTTTCTGGTAATATTTTTCTACGCAAAATCTGCTCCATTCACGAGGTCACAGTACACTGGCGTTACACCTGATATATGGGTTGAGTACTCAAAGAAATGCGGCTGTTGTAATTCTACCTCTGTACTAAAATTTAAATCTCTATTTCTAAAAATAAATTAAATACAGGGGTATCTTTATCGAGTGCCACACTATGAATTACACAAAAGTAATGAAATTGTTCTCAGCATGCTTTTCCGGTACAAAACTTGACGCTTATGCTGGAAGGTACGTAGTATTTATGAAATAATTAGGTATGATAGTGAAAACTTGGAAGGAAATTCAATAAAAAAGAACAACATTTCTATATAGCCCATATGAAGCTGTCAAATAAGATAACAACCTTAACTGCCAAATTTCCTTTGTTAAATTACCGACTATTCTGACTATGATTGATGAATGTGCATACTCGTATTTAAAAGGTTGTTAATACTTTAACAATCCATCATATTAGCTAATCTTGCTGAATATAGGCATTAGAGCCAGCTTTCCATCGGTTGCTAAATTAGCTAGCTAGGCAATTTTCCTAAATGCATTGACAATAATTATTATATCCATGGAATTTAACACCTAAAGCATTAACAGCAAGGGAAAATCGAATAAATTCTCTGGTGAACAAAGCAGCAGCCATTGAATTTATCTAAATACCATCGATTTTACTGGATTAAACCTAGAAGTTCAATTATTACAAACTAAAAATGTTAAGAGTAGGGGAATTTTTTCCTATGAGACTGCGGTGGGGAAAATGTTGCGTCAGAACCTATCTTACTCTTCACAATATCATACTTGTACATGTTTAAAAAGGCGTATAATTAAAGAAAATTGGAATGTTTTTAATAATTTACCTAATATAGGTATCAATTTGTAAATAACCAATTAGGGGACGGTAGTACAGTGGTTAGCGCGTCTGGCTTAAAAAAAAAATTAATGGTAATGGTAATGGCTTTCACTTTGACTGGCGACGTGGGTTCGAACCCCGCCGATTGTAAAGTAATTTTCAATTATAAATTACTTCCCAAAAAGTGGTTCGGATCCAACTATAAACTGAGGGCCTCGTCTCCTTTACTCACACAAGAGGGCCATTCAAGTGATCTGGAAGGCGATTAAAATATTTATAACATTTATTTATTGTATCTATTAATTGTTTAAGAAAGTTCAAATTTTATTAAAACACTTTTCCAGCTTTGCAGCCAAATTTAGTAGTCACAAAGTTTTACGTTACTTTCTACCACCTTCTAATATCGAACAAAATATTTTCACCTTGTAAACTCATTTCCTCGTATTGACGATCTTACGTGGCAATTTACTCTTTTTGAAATCCATCCGAACCCTCGAGTGACGCCAGATTTGCTTCGAATTCGATCCTATTTAATGTCGTTATGTCGTTTTCTTTTCAGCTTATATCATCCCTGCCTCTGGCTCTTTAATAGGGCACTCTATCAGGATTACATAAACCCTAAATCATCAATTTGTAAGTCAAAAAGAGGACAATGAACCAATTTCTGTGCAAGACTATTTTTGACAAAATATCTAGTCCTATCTCATAATTTGATTTACGGTATTTTAAGAGGTGAATATTAAAATTTCTCGAGAATATATGAAGTCCAAGTGCGCTCCTTCGACGTATTGTTTATTATCAAAGCGACATCCTAGATAATTTGAACTATTTAATTTTTTTAATGCTTGTTTTTTTGATTTATTTTTCAATCCTAAGAAGTTTAACAGAGTTTAAGAGTAGGTAAAAACCGGCAATTGAATAAAATCTTTTTTCTTCAAACGTCAGAAAAACATGACATTTCTTAACTCATTTCATGACATTAAAGTTTGACATCTAGAGGGTTGTGTGTTGCTATTAGCAGCGGAGGCAAAACTACTTTTTTGGCCGCTTACAGCGTCAGAAAAAGTATTTTTACCTCCGCTGCTAATGACAACGCACATCCGATTTTTATCTTTATTTTTTATAGCTAATCGACGTTTGAAGAAATAATAACATGTCTTATTCGGAGTAAAATCTTCTTTTGTGACTCGTCTGTAATTGCCGTACGAATGAAATGAGTGAACCTATAGACTCGACACAGAAGTATCACTTTTACTCCTTATAAAACAATATACTATTATGCTAATTAGAACGCTATTTATAAATAAACAATTGAATTTTGAAATATTGAAATATTTAATTCATTAATTTTGGAAGTATCTTATTTGAAAAAACTGCTGCCCAAGGACTCACTACTTCCACATCCAGATTTTGTATCCAAGTCTTATACACACTTAATCCCAATTTATTTTTTTATTCCCTTAAACAATAGAGTGGGGGTGGCAGTGGGGGTGGCAATGGGGGTGGCTAATGCCACGTTTCATTCTTGTATACAAAAAATTTTCCCCCTTTTCATAATAATGTTGGTTTGGTATTGGGAGTGACAGCAGGAGGAGGGTGAGAGGTGGGCTGAAGACCTTGACTTTTTGTACATGCCCTAAATTGCAATTTTATGGACTCTTACCTGCTTGCTTTGCCTATTTACCCTTATTTACCCCATTTACCCCCGAACCCTTCAACGAAATTAGATCAAAATCTAGTTCCAGATCTCGTTACAATACATAAGTGTACCAAATTTCTAGTCAATTACATAAACGGTTCCAGAGTAAACGCGCGCACAAAAAAAGTTACAGACAGACAGGCCATTTTTTTTTTCGCTCAAATTTAGAATCTCAACGTTTCATGACATTTTAAACCTATTTTAACAAAAAATATATATATTTTTTTGCGTTACTATACTTCCACTGGACGTGGAAGTAATTATAACTGCTCATTCATTGTATCTTTTGATAATAAACAAATTTTCATCAATGTATAATATGGCTTATAACAAAATAATAGCGGATCTAATAGTATATTGTTTTATTAGGAGTAAAAGTGACACAATAAGTGGTTTCTACTCCGAATTAAACATGCTATTTTTTCTTCAAACATCGGTCGATCAGCTATAAAAAAATAAAGATAAAAAATCGGTTGCCCGTTGCCATTAGCAGCGGAGGTAAAAGTATTTTTTCTGACGCTGTAAGCGGCTGAAAAAGTACTTTTACCTCCGGTGCTAATGGCAACGCATAACAGTCTAAAATGTCAAACTTTAATTTCATGAAATGAGTTAAGAAATGTTATGTTTTTCTTACGTTTGAAGAAAAAATAATTTATTAGAAAATAAAGTAACTTCACTGTGACTAATATTTCGAATAAAACATGCTATTTTTTCTTCAAACGTCGATTAGCTATAAAAATAAAGATAAAAAATCGGATGTGTGTTACCATTAGCAGCGGAGGTAAAAGTACTTTTTTCTGACGCTATGAGCGGCCGAAAAGGTACTTTTATCTCCGCTGCTAATGGCAACGCACAGCCGTCTACAATGTCAAACTTTAATGTCATGAAATGAGTTAAGAAATATCATATTTTTTTGACGTTTGAAGAAAAGATCATTTTCTAATAGATAGTCTAAATAATTTCTTATAGAATAAAATAACTTCACTGCTATATTCTGAGATCTGTCTACTGCATTTCAATGCACTGAAACTGATTATGGTGTAAGAGGAGATTCCAACAAATGGTTTAAAGCTTGGTTAGAGAATTGTTAAAACGTCTAGGTAGGTTTAAGTATGAAGATACATTTACCAAATTTCATTACAATAGCGAATAGAAAATTAAATGTAGGTACTGCAAGGTTCTATCCTCGGACCAATATTGTATTTAATCTATGTCAATGACACAATTACCAGCAATATCAAAAAGTGAAACATGGTATATGAGTTTGTTTGTTTCTTAATTACACAAACACCAGTGGACGGATCAACTAAAATATGTTGTAGGCCGGTAGACAATGCGTCGTATTAACATAGGGACCATAACCATCTCGAACTTGAGCCATGTTCCCGAGGGAAGCCTGCACTGTACCTATCAATCTATGCTTTGACGAACTTTTTTTCTTGACACAACAAAAATAACAATGGCGCTGTTGCAAAATTATTGATTCTGTATAGCGGAACTTACTTCAGAAACCACAAGGCGGCAGCACCATGAAGTTTCAAGGGTAAAACCATCCTGGCCAACGAATTTTCTCTCTAGATACACACAGTTCCCCCTCCACAATCCAAGTACAACATGGTTTTCGCATTCACGTATTCCATAGATCTTAATTAATTGTTAGCCTGTCCAATAAACTATTTTCATATTCATATACTTATAATATATATCTACACTACTCTAACATTCTTAACCAGCAAAGTCAAGCCGATCACGATATTATAAATCTTATCCCTCAATATGATACCTTCGAAGACTTAGATAAACCACTAACAACGGAAGAGATCTTAACCGCCATTGGGCAGCTAAAAAATAACAAATCTCCCGGCGCCGACTCACTCCCAGCTGAGATCTTTAAAGCTGTGTCGTCAGAGCTCATACCCTACCTTAAAAAACTGTTTGATGTCGTGTGGGAAAGTGGTCAAGCTCCGCAGGAGTTTCGTGATACACTTTTAATCAGCCTCTTCAAAAACAAAGGGAGCGCTGCGGACTGTGGAAATTACAGGGGTATAGCTCTCCTGGCTGTTGGAGGGAAGATACTCACTAAAGCGATGGCAAATAGGCACCATAACACCTGTTATGGAAAAGTTACTTCCTGAAACACAGAGTGGCTTTAGACCAAACTGAGGCACATCGGATTTAATCTTCACACTTAAACAGCTTCAAGAAAAAGCACTCGAATATCAAGGAGAAATTCACATGGCCTTCATTGATTTAACTAAGGCGTTTGACTCGGTGGACAGGGAAGTACTCTGGAAAATTATGTTCCGCTTAGGTATCCCTAGAAAATTTGTGGAAGTATGTCGCAGTCTACATACAAACAACAACGCCCAGGTTATGTATAATAATGAGGCAACCGAACCTTTCCAAACCCTCACTAGAGTTAGGCAGGGATGTGTCCTGGCACCCTTACTCTTTAATTTGTTTACCACTGCTCTAACAATTATTGTTGACAACAAACTGACAGTCAGAGGAATAGGTCTCAGATACCGTTTTGATGGCGGTCTCTTTAACATAGAGCGCTTTAGAGCTTTCACGAAGACACGCACACGATTCATTTGTGATCTCCAGTATGCGGATGACTGTGCACTTTTAGCCTCTACGCCGGAAGAGCTTCAAGAACTTTTAGATGTGTATGCCCAGAGCTATGATTCCTTAGGACTTAAAATCAACATTGGAAAGACTAAGATTATGTCAACCCCTCATCAAGTGAACCAAATAGACATTACACTTAACGGAAATTCTCTTGAAGTGGTGGATCAGTTCAATTACTTAGGCAACGTTGTTAATGACAAAGCAAACATGGACAGCGAGATTCGCAATAGAATTAACGCTGCATCTAGAGCACTCTGGGGACTTAGAGAGAGAGTATTTGACAACCACGACCTTGCTTTGTCAACGAAAATGGCTGTCTACAGAGCAGTTGTCATTCCAACACTGCTATATGGATGTGAAAGCTGGGTCACTTACCGTCGTCATGTGAAAGAATTAGAACGTTTTCAGCAAAGACACCTCAGAAGTATGATGAAAATCCGTTGGTTCCATCACATATCAAACGTGGAAGTACTCACGAGAGCAAACAGCCTTCCAATTGAGGTGCTTATTTCAAGAGCACGCCTAAGATGGGCAAGTCACGTTCATCGTATGCATGATAACCGCCTTCCTAAATGTACACTTTATGGTGAATTGCTAAGCGGTAGAAGAAGGCGTGGCGGTCAACGAAAGAGATTCAAAGACGCTTTCCATGAAAATCTAAAATCCTGCGGTATTGCAGACGAGCAATGGGAACAACTTGCAGCGAACAGAACCGAATGGCGAGGGGTTGTGGCCAGCTATCAAGGAAATGTTGCTGCAAGAAGGCCGAATCCAAGACCTAACCAGGTCTGTTTGTCCTGACTGCGGTCGACATGTGCTCTCCCGAATTGGCCTCTATAGCCATAGTCGTGTGCACCGTAGATGAATGGGAATTACAATAGACTACACCTTTTACTTGTTTTTTATTGTACACAATTTATCGACTGTAACATTTTTTTTTTATACTCGGACTCGAGTAACGGCGGCTAATAATAATAATAATATATATCTGTCCTCACACCGTTCACAATTAGTGTGTGATGATCTACATTCCCACAACCACATTAGGGTTCAGTTTGGTTTTATAAATTTCACACATTTCATAATTTACCTAACTTGGTAGTTACGTTGTTGTGCTGTAAGTTTGTCGTCTTCGTTAGTCTTGGGAGATATTTATATTATATTGTTTCCATTTAATGGTCTTTGATTACTTTCTTTACGACGGTTTGAATTGTGTCGTTAGAATCTGTTGGGTTTTACATTTAACTACGTTGTTTTGTTGTCGTTTTATGGTTCTATATTTATTCGCTGTTTGTTGCTATTCACTTCCTGAAAAAGTATTCTAAAAATGCAAAAAACTATACTTTGAAAGAGAATTATTAACATCGACAAATAAATCAAAAACTATATGGCCAATTAATTATTTATCACGAAGTTGTCTCAAATACAACAGAAAAAACTGAATATTGAGTTGTTAGTTGAAGCCATTGTCCCGGGCTGTCTGAAAAATCGCATATAATACAAATTTTTTGAAAAGGGTAACAAAAACTCCAGGAATAATTACAGACCAGTGCCTACTACAACTACTTCAAAAGTCCTTGAAAAAATGGCACTTTTGAATCTTGCTAACAAATCAAATTTATTACGCAAACACCAACACGGTTATTTAAAAAACAGAACCACTAGTTCTGCGACACGTAAATAAATATTCAGAAAATAAACTATTATATTCTACTCAGACGGAGCCGGGAGACATAGTCGAGTAATAAAATTAGATACCTCTGTAAAATTATGTAATATAATATAAACTTTAGTATTTGTACCCGTAATGTCAAAGAAAAACGAAGTATTTTAGGCTGCAAAAATGGTATAGTAAGATGCAATTTTACTAAGCACTCAAAAAACGCAACAAAAATTTTTACGACCTAATTATTAACGCCGGTGAACCATTCGGCATTGTCTCAACAAACAATCCGAAGTACATTAAAAACCTATATAGATAAGCGATTCAATTTGCAAGGGAGATAGTTCAGAGACTAACGGTACTTTAATGAGGTCGTAAAATTTCTGTTGCGTTTTTTGAGTGCTCGGCAAAATTGCACCCGACTATATGTCAATAAAAACAATACAGTACGTGAACGACTTTGAATCCTGCAACAAATACTTACAATATTAATATATGTATGTCGCTGCCCCTAATCAACTTTCAGTAAACGATCAAAATGGAACAAACTTAAATGACTTAAATGCCTGGAATTATAGTCGCATGGTCCACCCTGTAGCAGGTGTGACTAAGATTGTTTCCAGTTGGTGATTTTCCTGCGTTTCCTGACACATTTTCTCAACTTCCCCCTGAACCGAGTGTGCCAACGAGCCGTTCATTCAAGTGCGATGGGATCCATTTCAGACACATGCTGTGTGCCAAGCAGCCACTTACAACGTCCCTTTGTGTGTTCTTCCACACAACCAGACGAGACAAAATTGTCTTGGATTTTTAGATATATTCAAATTCACAAGCGCCCTAGCTCGTTCCAGATAATTCTGAATGGTGGATTGGTTTTTGGCGAATTTAGTAAAGGAGGTATAAGGTATTTCTACGACGAGCATTTAAAGAAATACCGTCTAAGTTGCGATGAAGTGTGGAATTTAGAAGTTTAACAGTTAACTGCAAATGAAAATGTGTTTTTACAGAACATTTTTTTGGGTAAAATAAAAAATTAGTAAAGAAATTTAATTTAATAAGAGCATTAGGATAAATCGTTAATAACTTGCCAAAAGTTTCCACATAAATGATACGAGCTAAAACCATCACTTGACAAAAAAGAAATGATGATTTATGATTCATGTTTTACTCCTAGAGTAGGCAAATAAAATGTCTTTTACTCATGAAACGGAAAAAGAAATATAAAGGTCGAAAATCCATGACTCTATATAATAATGTTCGTGTTCCTCAGTGTTAAGATACATTGCATATTTTTATTCAATGATTCACTGCAAAAAAATCGGTCTGTAATTAAAAGCCATAGAATTTTCTAGTGGGATTATTTCAGTTTTTGCTCTGCGAAAGGAGAAATATTCCATCTTTTTATCTTTCATTATAAAAAACTCTACCAATAATTCATTATTTATAATCCTCTTTCTTGTAGAGCGCACAATTTTTTTACAAAAAAAATCGGCAGCTACTGGAAGCGGCTGAAACCTCCCCACTCGGTGGATCTTTGAAGCCGAAAAGAGCATTAAATTGTGTGACAAAACGGCACTAAACGTAATCCGATCATCCAAAACATTTTCAGATCTTCTGGGGCACTAAAAAAACCCTCAACTTAATGAATTTACAATCATCTATGCGAGTTATTACCTACATTATCGCTCGTTGAATAATATACTATTAGGATATTAACAACTTTAACATCACTTGAACGACTAAGAAAGTCTAGTTATCCTAAATACTATAGATTTGTAAAGCAACAAACTCAAAATTGGTAAAGTAATAATCTATAATAAATTCACCAACGAAGGTACAGAAAGCATATGATATTGATATTGTTACATCTACCTTTAAAGTTTGTGATAACCAAACCAAATCGAAAGGGTGGAAGTGTGATATATCGTTGAAATCGGAATTTTAACTGCTTTTCAATGGTTCTATTGCAAATTGAAAGTAATTATATAATAAACAACTTGTTGCGTCAAAATGGCACTAAACGTAATCCGATCTCAACCAAAGATCTTCTGGGGCACTAAAGAAACGCTCATGCAAAGTTTCATTCAAATCCGTTCAGTAGTTTCGGCGCTATCGTGCTAACACACATACACACAACAGACATTTTTCAAAAACCACTTTTTTGGGTTCCTAGGACCTCAAAACGTACGATAAGTTCTTCAAGATGTTGCTTTTATAGGATCAGGATTTATGATGAAATTAACGCATGTTTGCGCATCAGACTAGACAATATCACCCCCCTCCTCCCCGTTTTCGAGGGTGCTGGATCGATTCCAGGGTTAAACCAATTTATTCAACTCGGCAATCCCCTCAAATTGGGCAAAAACCACCCCCAAAGTCCCCCTTTCCGTCAATCTGTTTTTTACCCAGTTTTTCGACTAATAGTTGTTCCCTCTAGAACAGAAGCTCCCTCGAGGGATTTGACCTCAGATACTCCTACCACAAGCTTCCACCCCTGTAGATGGTGGAAAATTGATATTTGTTTTTGTGAGAAAAAAATTGATATTTTGTAGAAGGTGTTTCTTTGAGGAAGGTGGTAGATGAATAGGATCTTGTAACCGGCCCTGAGGGTTGTTTTAACCTTTCAAAGGGGTGGAAAACTGATTTCTTCTATCAAGGAGAACAACGCGATTCAAAATGAACGCGGGCTTCTTATACCAAGTGTATTTTTGCGCAGCTTCCAGTGCACATACGCTCAACAAAAAGTGGAGAAGCGTATATGCATCTGTGTAGATGTTAAAGAACACGCCAAAACCCTCAACAAACTTTTCAAAACTGTAACAAAATCCGGAACATTTCTCATGAAAAGCGTGTTTCACGTAAAAATGATGCCGTTGGAAGAGGAATCATATTTTCGCTCTACAGAGCGTTTTTTATGCAAAAATTTCAATAACTCATCAAGGAGTGTAATTTTAGAAAGTATAGTAAATGTCGCTGCACAGGGACGTAATGTCGCCCCGACCAACAAAATTTAGAAAGTGCAATAAAAATCGACATTAATTTCGGAAATTTCAAAATTAAAAACCCTTTTACGAATCCACGTTGTGCAGCACTGCAACTCATGCGTTGTCTAAATATGAGGACAAGTTAATCCAATCTCTACTCAAAGTATATCGAGAGTTTTAGCCAAAATAGCCTTTAGCAGTCGATTTTGACGGGAAAATGATGGGTTTTAACGGGATTTGCCCTAAACCGGTTCCTCAGTGATTCGGTGTCAGAAAAGTATAGTTATATGTGCATGGGACCGCCTTGCCTGAACGTATGGCATTGTAATTGCAAAATATAATTCAAAGTCGTTGCGATTCAAGCATTTTTAAGCTCCGAGGAGCGATCAAAATTGATATTGAACTGATAATACGTCAATAGACAAGCAAGCAAAATCTCACCAAAAATTTTTAAACACTGAACTTCTTGAATCTTTTTGTGCAATCGTTAGCTATAAACCGCATATTGGATGGCAGTTGGTACATTATAAGTCGTTCTGTTCCTCACTATGTGTTGTACACAGGCCAGACTATAGTATGTCAATACATTTTCTTGAACGTTTTTGTAAAACATAATTTTTTAAAGAGATTTAATATATATTTTTGAACTTTATATTGTCTGTGTTTTCAAAATTCCCTTTCAGGTTTAATTTCAAGAAACTGTTAGTACTTACTGTGTTAGATTTATAGTGTTACGACGTCCAATTGGTACCATCAGAGAAGCAGTTAAGCATAAACGAACAGTAAGTATAAATTTTGTATTATTCTCCCTCTGAAACCGTCGTTTTGAACCCTTATTTGTGAACGTTAATATTCATTTTTGGAAAAAGTCATTCAGACGCGAAAAGATGGATCGTTCACATAGATACTGATTAGATAATACCGGGTGCAACGGATCATGGTAGACCCCCTTATTGTCCCTATTTTTTAGAATGTCAGAATGAAACTTGATAGATGTATTATATGACCCAGAAGACACTTTCCCAATAAGGGGAAAAAGGGGGTCTACCATTATCCGTTGACACCCGGTACCTATGTATTTACCTATGCCTGCACGTACAGAATTTATAAAAACACTTTAATAAACATATTTTTTATACTATTTTTCAATTATAGATGAAAAAAATGTCCACCCCCTTGAAGGGTGAAAACAACTCCTGTCACCTACCACCTTCCTCAAAGAAACACCTCCTACAAAATACCATTATTTTTTTTCAGAAAAACAAATATCTATTTTCCAACCCCTACAAGGGTGGAAGCCTGGGGTAGGGGTGGCTGAGGTCAAGTTCCTCGAGGGGTTCTACTCGAGAGAACAACAATTATCGAAAAACTATGGAAAATAAACGGGTTCACGAAAAAGAGGACTTTGGGGTTGGTTTTTGGCCAATTTGAGGGGCCAATTTGTCTAGTCCGACGCGCAAACATTCGCTAGTTCGTTCTACCTTCAATGAACTACACAGTACTAGATTAACGTTTGCAATTTTTAATCTTCCTGCAGAAATCTGCAAAAGTAAAGAAGTCAAATTCGTTCCCGCGAGATAAAATATTAAAAAATCCATCATATTCTTAATAAAACCTAGTGCTATTTAATTAAATCGCATACTGGAGACAACCTGCCAATAGTACGGACATATCTTAACTTTATCCTTGAGCCTACTAACTACACCATTTACATTAACGAGTCATCTTTCGGTAGATTAGTAGATAATTAATTAGTTATAGTGATTCCTTGCATCTTGGAATTTCCACGATATTTATCTTGGCAATCACAAGTTTGTTGTAATTATAGAATTCTTCCCCCCGTCAGCTAAATTTGAGCTAATGCACGAGGTCTTTTAGCAATTGCCACAGTTGTTAAAGCATCTAGATGTGCAGTCCAACGACAACATATTGTATGAATAGAATGTAAATTTCTCGTAGAACTATTTCGGCGTCATCGTCACTCCCAAGGCTCCAATTTATCTTTCAAAGGATGTGTAAGAATAGGAAACGTTATCATAAATTGATTACGAATTTTATTTTTTAAATTGCTGCTACTTCTTGTGTATACCGTATAAAACCAAGAAGTGTGGTGCAAGTGACCAAAATAGCGACTAATAAAAGGATCAATATATTTTGTAGAATCTTTATATCCTACTTTTATTACATATTTTATACTTTCAAATGGATGAGGTGCGAACGAAAAAGCGAAAGTACTAACAGGATGAAATCAAAGTTATATCTTAAGAACTCTCTATGAAAAACAGTAGTGTCGAAAATTAAGAACGAATTTTATGTATTTTTTTATGATTTCCTTTAACTATACCTACACATATATATACCTAGGGGCCATTGATATTTCAGATGAAAAAGTATGCATACAATCTGACACTTTTCGATTGGAATTCAAGACCCCATCTAAGTCTGTAACTTATAAAGCATTTTATTGAACAAGATACAAATATTTTTTCGATATACGCCCGCTCTATTTGTTTGGGTAAATAAATCGTGACTCTCTGCTTTCTGCCACTTGTCTGCGAGCCATTTCCCTCATTTACATTTATTCCACTTTTGATGATGCCAACCCCACGGATTACACGTATATATTTCGCAATTCCTCTTAGGCAACAAATAGAAAACGTATCCACTTTCTATCAAGGTTGAAACTAAAAGCATTTCGTACTCTATACAGTTTCCAACGCCAAACATATGACACTGTCATTTATTTATTTTTTATTGTGGTGCATAAAAATAAATAGCTGCTGAGGAAGCGGCAGGGGGGGGGGGGATATTACAATTTTTTTTCGATGGAAGACTAATTCAATTTTTTATCGAATTAATTAGTATGAACAGTCAATATCTCGTATATTATAGTTCATTTGGAAATGAAGTAGAGTAATAAAAGCTCATTAAAAATACAAATTCTGAATAAATGCAGTGCGGGTGTTTGTAAGTAATTTCTATAAATTGCAGTTAATTAAAAGCAAGTTCTCTATTTCTATATTTATTATAGTTTGCTACCCGTACTAAGAAAAATTAAAATCTGCTTGGGTTGGACCCTTGTGATCTGTCCTTGTCTAATGCGTTTCAAACTATCTCCCGAGCTCTCTCATTACCAGTTGACATATCTTCGATGTGACGAATTTAATCTGTAAACACTAAAAAATGTAATCTCATAGCCGGGTTTACGGGTTTTTACGTAGTGTAATAAAATTATTATGGAATTACTTTTAATTATTTATTTTTATGGAAAATGTGATTTAGTTCATTGTAAACTATAAAAAAGTACGGTGCAGTGTTGTATAAATATATAATATCAGTTCTATAAAATTAAAGTTCTTCCTCTGAACATTCTGACGAACTATCTTCACATCCTATATTAATAATGGTAGGTTCTATAGTTATGTCAATAAGATCGTCGAGTTCCCACATTTTAGCTTCTTCTTTTAGTTTGTGATTTATACAACTTTGCCATTTATCTGCAGTCACTCGTTCCAAGGAATTGGTGAACAAAACCTTGACGTCGTTTAATTTAAAGGTAGTATTATTCCGAGCTACTTCACCTTTTACCTGCGCCCATACCAATTCAATAGGGTTAAGTTCGCAGTGATAGGATGGTAACCGTATTACAGTTATTTGATAGCATTGACAACCGCCAAAAGTTCTTTCTTCACCATAGTTGTTTGGAAAGCAGGCAGTCGTAGGGACTCGCTCAAGGTGTCTGGAGTGGTAACTTGCATTATCCTATACAATTACAGATCCCGGAGGAATAAGATCCAACATTTGAAAAAAATACTCCTCAAATACATATGCGTTCATGTCTTCGTGATAGTCACCTGCATTTTTCGATTCGAATAACAGTAAACCGCCATCTACAAAACCATTAGCACTGTATATGCGTGATTATTAATCGTCTCCCTTTTCCTGAAGGTGCTTTAAACCCTGTTGAGAGTCCATCCAAAAATGCTTGTCGAGAACTTTTCACATTTTTATCTTGCCACACTTTTGTTACAGTATATCCCGCGTTTACTCAAGTTTCGTCCAGATAATAAATATTCTTTTCTTGTTCATGGCAGTTTCGAATTGTTCGTAGGTAGTCTCTTCGCCAACAAATAATTTCATCGTTGTCAATAAGGATAGATTTTCTGTTCTGCTTTTCCCAGCAAAAATTCAAGTCATGCCAGAGTTTGTGTCTGCGGATTTTTGGTAAATCGGTGTCTTCTGAAAGTCCACGTATAGTCTTGTCCGACGTTGGAATTTCTTTCTTAAAATAAAATGAGTGCACTTTTTTGCGAATAACATTTTTGAAGTATTCCTCTATGACGATTTTTGGCCTCGCTGTACTTGATTTTGGGGGATTTGCAGTATCATGTTCATTTTTTTGTTTGTTTTAAAAGTTTGTATATAGTCGACTTTCCAATTCCTGTCATCTTGGCACATATTTCAACGATGTCATCAATAGGCAGGATTTTGATGTTTCAGCGCATTATAAACGTTGAAAACGATTATCATCACATCATGCATCTTTTAACACATTTAACGGGAACATAATCTGATAAGCTTACCATTTCTACTCATATAATTGCTTTTAAACCTAGTTCAATTGTCAGCAAATACAATGACGCACAGTTACTCCTAGCACATCTACACAAGTTCAGCTCTACTACTAGATGTGTCCACGCAGGTGGGCGGAGAAATTCGACATCATGCTGAGAGTATTTCGTTTCAATTATTTCAATTTGTATGCATCTGTACTAGGAAGTATACGACTAGCCAGTCAATTTTTTTTTAACACAATGTACATAATAAATACTGTAATATTTCTATGTAGTATATCATTTAATTAATTAATTAATTAATTTTAGAAATTAAATCATTTCCTAGAGATTGGAAAAAGATTTAATTATACCGGTACCCAAAATATCTAATCCTACTTCTTATTCTGATCTATGCCCAATTAGCATTTTGTCTACTTTGTCCAAAATACTTGAGCGGATATTACATGATCAAATGAATGCTTTTTCTCAACGCAAATAAAATACTACCTTTGCAACAGTCTGGTTTCAGACAAGGCTACAGTACGGTTACAGCTCTGCTTGATGTAACCGACGACATTGCCAGGGGCGTTGACGATAGAAAGACTACCGCTTTAGTGTTACTTGACTACAGCAAGGCTTTTGACACTGTTAATCATGATCTCCTGTGTGCTAAGTTAAAATATTATGGATTCCACACTTCTGCTTTAAACCTTATTAAAGATTAACTTGTTAATCTACCCAGAGTGTTATCTTAGACAATACAATGTCATCAGCCTTGCCAGTTACTTCTGGTGTCCCACAGGGTTCTATCATTGGACCTCTTCTGTTTATTTTATACACTTCTGATATTTGTCGTCAATTACAGTACTCTTATAGTCATCAGTATGCTGATGACACTAATGTTTACTTGTTTTTCACAAAAAATGATGCATTACAGGCTCAATCTAAGCTTAATACGGACCTAAAAAATTTACAGACCTACTCTGTGCGTAATAGTCTGATTTTAAATCCACAGAAATCAGTCATGATATACATTGGAAATGATTCTGAATGGGCTGCTAACAACTTAAATATCACTTGGCTGACGTTCGATTGGCTGTTGCAACTAGTGTCAGAAGTTTAAGTTTAACTATTGACAATAAACTCAGATATCGTGAGCATGCGAATAAACTCCTACAAAATGTTACCTTGCGTTGAGAAATTTGTACAGAAATAAAGCCTTTTTGAATAGAGATTTAAGAAAGAAATTATCTGATACGTTGGTGTTATCATTATTAAATTATGCGGATATCGTATATGGTCCATGTCTTGATGTTAGAACAGCTGACAGGTTGCAAAAAATCCAGAATAGCTGTATTAGGTTAATTTACAATTTGCACAGGTGTGATCATGTGAGCATAGAATCAATGAGACTGGTTGGCTCAATATGCGTTATCGCCGACAACTGCACTTGGTTTGCTTCGTACATAAACTTATATTAACAAAATGCCCGAATTATCTATTGAAAAAAATTAATTTTCGTCACTTGTCTCATAATGTTAATGTTGGGAACCAGCATCATTTAAATATCCCTAGACACCGAACTACCTTTTTCAGGCGTTCATTTACTTATTGTTCCTCAAAACTATATAATGCTGTACCAGCTGAATTTAAAAGTTATAACCATTAACGTTTTAAAACATCTATGTATAATATTTCACTTTCTAGGCAAACTCAGGTATAATTAATTGATTATTATTTAATTTCATGAATTTCTGTTTTATTTTTTAATGTTATTTCATTACCTACTGTCATACTGTGCTATTCATACTGTGTTCACTGCATATCGTAACAAACTGTATTGTTATTATTTTATTTTATTTTGTATTTTCTAAACTCGGTTAAGTAGAACCGGGTGACCTGGATTTCACCGAGTATAAAATAAAGACCATTTGTTATTATTATTATTATTTCCTTGAATTTTAGAAAACTTTGTGGCACGCCCATGGTGGCTCCTGATTATAATACGGTTTTATTACTCTACTTCATTTCCAAATGGACTATGACATAGTATACAGCACTAACTGATGAAAAGAGAAATTATAGAAAAACGTTAATTATTTACAATTATCATTGTTTGCCTTGCACTTTTTTTTGGTCAGCAAAAAACCCTTTAAACTTTCATTTCAATTTTCAATTCCAATTCGAATTTATTAAGAAACATGACCGCTTTGATCGCCTCCAGCTATCATCCCTACTTCCCCCGTCCCCCTGCACTTATTGGCAAATAGGCAGCAAAAAAGCTAGTTACTGACATTTTTGCAATGATATTGTCAAAGAACCTACCCAAACATATCCAAAGTCTTGTTGAAGTCAGCAAAATTTGCCGTGCGACATCAAAAAATTCAGTCGGAAGATATTTTGTGGAAGTACCATGAAAGTTTTTTGAATTTGCAACAAAAAATTAATTTTTCGGGACTATAACAAAAATTTCATTTTTAAAAACTATCATAAATATCAATTCAACGGGAGTAATTATTGCAATTGAAATAAATGACGTTCCACGGAATGCGATTTGTGGAGCTACATCAAATTAGGTCGCAAGGGGCCTAAATTTAGCAACTACCTCGAAAACCGGCATGTACTTCCAAATAAAATTCTTTATCACGAACCGACGTTGTGTAATACTGCTTCTTATGTATGATATGGGCTATGTGGATGAGTTAGAAATTCCGTATTAAAATTTCTGAAGGGAGATTTTCGCGAGCGACAAATTTTTCGATCGTCATTTTTCAAATTTAGCAATCGTTTTTGGCATTCTTCTTAAACTTATATTTTTGGTTAACCTTATGCTTATATACTCAAAATTTGCGACTAATAAAAAAATTTTAAAAGACCAATATAAACATATACCTTTACCTAAAAATCCTATCCTTTGTCCGGCGTCCTAATTGAACGCCGCTGCACTACCTTAAAGCTAACACTCTTAATTTCTAACACTTTCCTAATTAACCTGAAAGGGAACTTTGTTAGTATGAATTCAGTAAGACACAACGACAAAGGATAGGATTTTTACCAGCACTTAAGCAAAAATCATCCTTTTTAGGAATAGTAACAAAACGTCCCTTAGACACCTAAAGCATAGATCGTTCACAATATCATGGTCTGTAATACTATATTGAAGGTACAGCAGAGCAAATCTTATATCTATTACATATACTATACTAAGATCATTATCTCTGCATTATACACAATCTGATAATTAATTATTATTATTATATTAAAATTTAAGCCGTTGAGAAATGGATTTCAGTGGGCTTTTAAACACTTTATAAATTTTTCCCTGAATATAATAAACTTGTTAAAGTATAAAAAATATATTTACTCATTTTGTCATCAACCATCGTGTTTTCGATATAGCTGTACTTCAAATAGGTAATGTAAAATAAGTGGGTGCCAGGACGATACGCATACACAATGAACCCACACATTTGTCTGATGTTGACTTACTTCCACAACAAAATTCGCAAACTCGACTTTGTGAAAAAAGGGTTATGGGCGTATTGCTGTTGCTTTTATAATAAATATATTACAATGTATGAAAGAGAAAACAAATGTACCGGGCCCATGAAGGAATATACTAAATAAGAATTACATTTTGGGCTGCCCTGCAAAGGACTTTAACTCCCTTAGTAAGCATTTGGAGATAAATGTCCATAGGGTCTTTTGTTCATATTTTGTCATGGAGAATCCATAGTTCACGAATTATAGGCACAGTTTTTGCAAACACCCTGCATATTTGATCATGAATAACAAGATGCTTTTCGATCATGGCAATCATATTTTGTTAAAAAAATTGCTATTTACCTCTTCTTTCCGAAGATTTGCAGCATCTAACTAATATTACTGACACATCTAAAAAAAAGTAAATATTTATTAAACAACAACTCAGCTTAATCGTGTCAGAATTACTGCTCCCATATTCGGCGTAATATCTGGAAGTTCATATAAACAGTACACTTTTTTATCTACGGATGTTTTGAGTAATTAATTAAAAGTAATTGCCATTAACACTTTTGTTCCCAGGCGAACAGTCTATTTAAATGCCGTCTTTTTATCCAGCGCACAGCGCGAAACCGCTATTGCCGTTCTAATTTTGAGGCAATTTCGGAACAATCTGTTTGCAACTGTAAAAGGTTCATTATTATAATTGGTGTTTTTATGTAAATTTTGCGGGAGGCGGCGATATTGCTTCTGTAATTAGGTACTTTTACAACCCGCATTGAATTTAACTGCTTTTATTTTTAATATTACAACCGTTGATAAACAATACAAACATGCTTGTGCAACAGGCATATTGAATGTCACATGGAGTGAAATTGTGGTGCATTCTGAGATTTACCCCAGACAAATATGTCAAGTAGTCAGAACATAACTTTTTTTATGTTAAAAAAATGGCGCCGAATGAAGTTAGTTTACAATATTTTATTTCCAATGTTTCGGTGCAAAGAAAGCATTTTTGCTAGTAACAAAAAGTTCTAGGCAATTTAGTATTTTAATTTCGATACGAAATATTTGTATCTTAGAAGCCATTAAAATGACCAGATTATCAAGAAATTGTACATACTTTGGAGTAATTTTTCCAATATCGTGATACGATCAGCTGCGCCATTACATTGCCAGCCTAAAATATTATCAGGCAATATAACTACATTAAACTGTCAAATTTCAAACTCCAACAATTTTTACACGGTAAAACCAATTTATTTAAATATATTGTATTCCATCTAGGACAAATGTGTAAATTAATAATGTTTTTTTTTATTATACAAGCGGCAGTCTGAGAAACGTCAAAAATGGATACAGGAAAATCATGAAAAACGTCTGTTAAAATCTGTTGCACAAAAAAATCATGATTACTATACTATATAAGACAGATAAGAGACACCAATAACGCACAGCTTGAAATAATAATGATTTAATTAATCAACAAACACGGAAATACAGAAATAAAATCAGCGAGAATGTAAAAAGTGTGTTTTTGGAGATTTGGTGTTTTCTCGAGTCGAATTTGACAGGATAAATATTAATTTTAGTCGGTTAGGTCAGTGCCATTTTTGTGTAGGTGTCCTTGTCATTGTTTAAAGTTACAAGGTACGCTCGTTCACATTTTATGAACAGGCTTCTTCCTTCTCTCGCTAACCCTAATTTATATCCTGAGTTAATTGACGACCTGTATATAGTACGTATTTAGTAGTTTTTATGGAATTTAGTTTTCCTCGTTTCATAAAAAGTGTTCAGGTTAACCATAGCTAAATGGATGTAATAAAAATCAAAATTTAATATGAAAATTTGGATAAACCGTATACCTTGTGTTTGGCCAATGACTATACTCTTCTGTGATGAGTATAATTGAGAAAAAGCACACTTGACAGTTAATAATTTCTGAATGTCCCACGTTCCATTTCTGAAAACACGAAATATATTAATTTACTCCAGAATGTACTAATTTAACAAAAAGTTCACTATTTTTTCTTTATTACTCCGAATTTTTGTGTTACATGAACCTGGCCTACAATTGCTGACCTAAGTAAAAGTGGCGCTTTTAACGTTCAGCTTTTAGACCCTCGACGCCCAACTTTGAACAGCATGAACCTCTCTCACACCTTAACCATAAAAGATAGAGACAAGCTCTCACAGGCCATTTCATACAGAACTTAATTCCCTACAACTTAGTTTAGTAAAATATGTTTCCATCTCGTACGATGCTTTTGTCGTTTCGAATGAAACTTTTCTTTTATTAGGTCAATTTTCATGGTTATGCTTGTTAATATTATGAGTAATACAGTAAAATTAATATTTGACCACCTACCTGATTTTAACAGAACTGCAATTTTAAAACAGTATTTTTCAAAACGAAATTTTATGTGAAATGCAAATGGTGATATTTTAATATTAATTTTTTATCTAACTCAGAAGGCCGGAATATATCGTTAGATATGTTAAATGCATACAATGTCAACCCTTTCATTCATGAACCAACCAGATACGCTGCAAATTCAGCCAGTACAATAGACTATATTTGTTTAGATTTTAATATTGAAAACTTTGTAATGTCTCATATGGTTTCTTTCAATGGTATTTCAGATCATTCTTCACAAATGTTAAAAATTAAATACGAAGATAATATAAAAAAAATGTGCGCAAAAGGATTATTTGTGAAAATAACTAAATATATTTATAAATTATTCAAAGAAAAGGCAACCTCTTTAAAGCAGATTCCATGTGAAATAATTTAGATTTATTTATTTATTTATTCAGAAACTGAATCTCTTATTAGCGTAAAAATATTATTAATCCCTAAATATACAATTCATTTTAGTTTATGCTCTTCGGCGTATATTCAAATTATCTTCCGAATATAACCCCTTGTAAAAATCTCGCTTTTTATTGTAGGTACGCAAAACTAGAGTGTATGCAAGAATTTACGTTATACATTAGCGTATGAATAAGTCCATTTGGGAGAGCGCCGCGCCGGGGTGTTACACAAAACATTCCACAAGTTGGCGCTGAATCCCTGATAAAGGCCCTAAATGTTTTGCAAGTTCACACGAATATATTCTTCCCCGTCCTCTTTAAACTTTTTCCCCGCCTGCTACTTTTCGCCTTCCGCGCGCCCGAAAAAATATCATTTACATTAAAAACAATCCCTAACACACTGGCAACTTTCCAGCGAACTAAAAGTGTTTACTGAAAGTTTTCAGTTTTCGCCGCCGAACATCCTAAGATTTTAAATTTTCTTAGTGTGGATCTGAATAATGTGTTAACGTACTTTGAGAGTTCTTGCAATTTTTGCAGGAGAGGTTCTGAAATGAAATAAAATAGAATTGTCTGATTAACTAGCGAAGTTTTCGTTCAAATTTCAAATTTACATGGAATATTATTGTTGTTTTAAGTGTACTTGTGGAAGTAATGACTGTTTCTGGATGAATACAAAAAATGTAAAATACATGTGTAAAAATGTGTGAATACATGCATTGGTGATTTTTAAAAAAATATACATATATAAATAAAATTGCAAGCTAGAACAGGGTATGTAATTATAACTAACGTTAATAAAAAAGTGGAGAACACAATACATTTTGAAGTCATAAATTTTGTTCTACAACATTCAAATAATTAAACATGAAAGCAAACAGAATCATTCTATATTATTTTTTCTAATTTTGACATATAAAGTGACACTTTTTAAAACTGATTGACATTATGAAACGTCTTACTTTTTGTAACTAGTTGCATAAAGTAAAATTTTATGCAATTGGTGACGAAAAATGTATTTCAAAATTAGTGACAAAAAGAATTATTCTATTTATTAAACTGTTATAATACAAGTTAAAAACATAAATTATAAATTAATTAATTATTATAAATATTGATAACACAATTATTGCAATTATTCAAATTAATTCCCGACGACATATTTTTTTCATTGCTCGAACTTGCTGTTATTTGGGAAGTGGCGCACATTGCTTTAGATGTTTCACCAAATATTTCTTGCGCTATAAGTTTCTTATTATTCATAGAATTTTCGACATATCCCTCCGCAACAGAGCTAGATTTCCAACCTCCGTGCCTCTTTAATTTTAAAATATCAGCGCCACTGTCTGCTAGAAAAGTGGCAGAGCTTCTTCTAAAGCAGTGGCCAGTATATAGAACAGGGTTTGAAAGACGAAGAAATTGTGCAATAACTTTTGGCAGACTGCTAAATGTGTTAATTCCAACAGGATTTCTGGTACATTTTCCATTCGCATATTTTACAAAAAATCTGTTGTGTTTAAGAACCTGGGGACGCAACTTAATATATTTTCTTAATATTTCAACAAGATTCGTATTTTCAATGTCTCCAGTGGTAATTGCAAACTGCCGTATAACTTTTGTTTTTGAAGGTGGGATATCAACATGAAAATAGCTTCCTTCGTCTATAACATTTTCAACTGGAAGAAATGTTAATTCTGCTTTTCTGCATGCTCCTGCCATTCCAATTATCATTGCAACCTTAGCCATTAAGTATTCTTTGTCATCAGCTTCCACTAAAAATTTGGCAAAATCTTCTTTAATAAAAACTTTTGACTTTTTAGCACTGTACCCGTCCGCTTGACTTTTAATATATGCTACCAAATTTGTATATTTTTTAATATCAATATTCCTTTTCAGATTTAGTTCAGACCTTAACATTGAGTAAAGTGTCCATAATGTGGAAACTTTTAGATCTTTCTTACCCTCAAAATATGCAAGTAAAACTTTCTCATTAACATGTTTAATTTTCTTCTCATCACACCACGTAACAAATTTTTCGTATGCCAAATCATAAACTGCCTCTGACTTTTTGGGAATTACTGATAATAGAGCATTACCTGCTGCCTCTTCAATATCGCTTGGTAGCTCTTCAGAACTTGAATTACTCATTTTTAAAAAATAAAACTAAAAATATATCAATCTCACTAAAAACCTTCCGTCTAGACTTTTTTACAAAATGTCAAACTGACAACTAACATGAAGTAACAGCAACAAACTAAATTTATGTTTTCCAAATTTTTATCAATTATATTAAATTTAATTTTTTTATTACTTTCTTCAAAATTAGAAAAAATCTTGTATGAAATACGTTACGAAATGAAATTTTGTGTAACTTGTGAATTTTTGCGAAACCCACTTCGTTCGTTCCGCAAAAATCTCACGCGTTACACAAAATTAGGCATTTCGTAACTGATGGCATAAATAGCTATTTTTGCACTCCAAAACAAAGTCGGGTAATATACATATTGGTACAGTCCTGTGAATTACAGGTGCATAAAGGATTGCAATTGAGACAGTCAAGGTCTCAAAATTTCTTTTGGCATCAGCCATCCCCACTATCACCTCCAATACTACCCCCATACTATTATGAAAGGGAGTAAAAAAAATAAAATGTGACAGTGTGTATACAAGAACGAAACATCTACCACCCCCACACTATTATTAAAATTGAATTGGGATTGTTGGATCTGTTTCTAGTATATACACACTTTTTATTAATGGTTTTTAAGGTATGCCATTTAAATGTAAGGTCTCTCACAGCTCATTTTTTGGATTTTTCTGAATATTTTCAAATAAATACATATGATGTCATTGCTATTAGCGAAACATGGTTAACCCCACTTATATCCAATGATGATGTCAATGTTGAAGGTTATACTTTTTTGAGAAGAGACAGAAATAGGGGCATTAGAGGAGGAGGAGTAGGAATTTACTTAAGGAATATGTACCAATACAGGTTACTTGAATTTAATGATAATATTGAGGATCTCTGGGTATGTATCAAATACAATAATATTAATATTGTATTGGGCTGTGTATACAGGTCGCCCAGCCAAAATGTTAATGAGTTTTTAAGTGAATTTGAAATTTCTTTAATTAATAACTTGCCTATATCTGATGAAATAATATGTCTTGGGGATTTTAATATTGATTTATTGAATTTTAACACTGTAAGTAACAACAAATTTCATGCTATATTAGAGGGTACTGGCTTAAAACAAATTATCGAAACGCCTACTAGAGTCACGTCAAATAGTGCTACACTTTTGGATTACATAATTATTCCTGAGAAAGACAATGTTTCTGTAGCAGGTACAGTATCATTACCCGAAATTTCAGATCATGAGTTGGTTTATGCTCACTTAAACTTAAAGCTTCCGAGTAATCAAGCAGTTACGCGTACATATAGAGACATGAGAAATGTAGACAAGGACTTGCTATATGATCATTTGCAATCGATACCGTGGCGTAATATGTATGATATTGACGACATAGATGGCAAATTAAATTTTTTCAATGAAAATATTAACACATTAATGGACATTCATGCGCCATTCAAAACATCTACTTTCAAAAAATTCCACAAACCCTGGGTTACTGATAACATTAAGCTGATTATGAATTTGAGAGATAAGGCTGAAGAAAAGTTTAAACGTTCAAAAGATCCATTACATTTTGCACAGTATAAGAACTTACGTAATTTCGTAAATATTTCTATTAAGAGAGAAAAAAAAGCTTATTTACAAACTTCATTACAGAAAGGTAATAAAGACATGTGGAATTCTTTAAAAAAACTAAATATCATTAAGAAAAATAGGGATGTCACTAAAATAATACCTGAACATCTTTCAAATGTGAATGCCATTAATAATCATTTTGTAACTTCTGTGCCAGCAACTAATATACCTGGTAACCATATTTATAATTATTATAATAATATTAAAGACTCTATAAATGGTAGCTTACGATTCAAAACAATTAGCGTTAATGAGGTTGGTAACTTTTTGATCTCTATTAAAACTGGTGCTGTAGGTGTTGATGGCATTCATATAAATTTTATCATATTATGCTGTCCCTTTATCCTTGATTATATCTGCCATATAGTAAATTTTTGTATTATTAACTCTGTTTTCCCAAGCGAATGGAAGTTGGCACACGTTGTGCCCCTCCCTAAAACCGATACCCCTGTAGAATATAATCAATTAAGGCCTATAAATATTTTACCGGTATTATCCAAAATTATTGAGTATGCCATAAAATCTCAATTAGTTGAACATATAGAAATAAATAATATACTTCCAGAAACGCAATCAGGTTTTAGGGCGGGGCACAGCTGTGCCACGGCACTTTTAAATGTAACTGACCATATTCTTGGGGCAATAGACAACGGAAAGTTAACTGTATTGGTGCTGCTTGATTATTCGAAGGCTTTTGATACTTTGAACCATGAACTTTTATTGTTGATATTAAAACATATAGGATTAAATGATACAGCTGTGTTATTCTTTAAGAACTACCTTAATAACAGAAAACAAAGAGTGATTTTGAATGGGGAGTCTTCTGATTTCGTGAGCATAACGAAAGGAGTGCCACAGGGTTCTGTTTTGGGACCGCTACTGTTCTCCATATATACAGCATCAATACCTAGTTATCTAAGACATTGCAAATCTCAAATGTATGCGGATGATGTTCAGCTTATGTGTTCATTTAGTACCACTGAGTTACAAACTTATTGCGATTTAATGAATAGAGATCTGGAAACTATATACAGAATTTCATTAGAACATTCTTTGTACTTGAACCCTCGTAAATGTACTGCAATGCTCTTTGGTAGGAATGCGGATAGAATTCGGTCAGCGCCCAATATTAAAATTCAAATAAATGATATAATTCTGCCATTACAAGACGAAGTTAAAAACTTAGGATTATTTATTGATACTAACCTTAGATTTGATAAGCATATATCGCTGTGTATTAAAAGAGCAATAGCTAAATTAAAAGTGTTATACAATTCTAAAGATATCTTAAGCACAAAACTAAAACTTCAGTTATGTGATTCTCTAGTTTTGTCGATATTTAATTACGGAGATACTGTGTATGGACCTTGTCTAACTTATGCCAATACGCAACGCATACAAAAAATACAAAATTATTGCCTTCGTTTTGCTTACGGAATCAGAAGACGTCAACCAATTAGTCATAAACTTACTGAGTCAAAATGGTTTAATATGAAGAATAGGAGAAAATTACATTCGGCAATTCTGTATCATAAAATTATTACTCATAAAATGCCTACTTATCTCTACAGAAAAATTTCATTTCGCACTGACGTTCATACAATAAATATAAGATTTAAGGGTACCTTAACACCCCCCGCTCATAAGACTGCCTTATTTCAAAGGTCTTTTTCATTTAACATTGCCAGATTGTACAATTCCTTACCCCTTCACATCAAATCTTGCACTGTTTCGTCCTTCTCTAAAAATTACAAAAAATATATGTTGTTACCTTGAACGATTTATATAAGTGTGACTATCTTGTTATAAACTTTATTTATATGTTGCCGCTAGTACTACAAATAATATTGTATTTTATATACCAAAACAATTAAATACGGTTTACTTCATTGAATATGCCCACAATATGCCACTACCATGGGTTAAGTGGAAGAGCAGCTGTTGTTTACAACAAGTTGAACTTCGCCCTTTTGTCTGTTTTTGTAAGTAATTAATTTCTGTAAAATATGTTGTTGGCAAATAAAGATTATTATTATTATTATTATTATTATTATTATTATTTAGTGTGTATACGAGAACCAAGGGACACTAATTTTTTTTTTGGCATTAGCCACCCCTGCCCTATTATTAAAGGGAGTGAAAAATGAAATTGGGATTTGGTGTATGTGTATAAGAGAGCCTTTAAAATTTATTTTGGCATTAGTCACCCACTCCACCACCCCCATTATCACCCCCACTCTATTATTAAAGGGCGTAAAATATTACATTGGGATTTAGTGTGTATAAGACTTGGATACAAAATCTGGATGTGGAAGTAGTGATTCCTTGGGCAGCAGTTTTTTTCATGTTTTCTCTTTTATCTCCATTCACTCGTTATCAAAACGATTTTGTGGATACACCAACATATTCAAAATTTTATTCACCTTAACTTTCATTACATACACAATATGCGTACGATCGATTTTATCATGAAACAAGTGTTCTGATAGCGCGCTATAAAGATGTTTAAAAATTCATGTCTCTGCCAATATTCATCGAATGGAAATGAAAAATAAAAGGAAATTATTCGTAATCGAATTCTCTACAACTTTCATTTAAAACATTTTGCGATTCGAACGACTATTTTTGAGATTTTAGCGAAGAACGCGCGCGTTTCCATTGCGTCGCAAAACTGTCAAAATTTTAAACAAATCTATCTCGGCTCCAATAGGTCGCACGAAATTAAAAAAAAAAACGAAATTGTGCGGATTTTTATTACTTATGATTTTCATATGTAGGTACATATTTTACAGTAAAATTTTGCAAAAAACCGATTATTATACCTATTTTCTTCCCCCCTCCACTCCACCGGCGTCTACGGGTGGGGACTTTTGATATGTTAAAAAGTATCTACCACAAAATAAGCCTGTTCCCAGAATTTCAGCTCGCCCTGAATTATTATTTTATCCAAATTGACAAATTTCGTCCCATTTTGTTGGGCTACTTTTGTATATTTCTCAACTAATCACAATATTATTGTTGATAATTTTGTTCAGTTACAACTATCGTATCTTGTATTAAAACAATTATTATTACAAACATTACATAAAAATGTTTGTGATGACGCCAAAATATGCATTTATTTTCTTAAACACATAAAGCTCTAAAAGAAAAGTCAACTACTTAAAATGTAAAAAAATTATACGGAAAAATTTCTACTGCTGCCATTTTCGATACAAGTAAGCGATGAACAGTATCATATATTATGTACGAACTTTTTAGTAATTCTAGTTTAGAACTAAAATTAAATGTCAGTAACTGACAGGCACCACAAAGCTTTCAAATAATAACACGAGGAGATGCTGCAAGCGTTGCTTAGCGCGTTGACAAGAATAGACAAAAAATTCTCCAAAAGATGTGCATTTGTGCCAAACGAATTGCTGTTTCGCCCACCCAGGCCTGTTCCACCCGATCCTGTAATCGGCCACCACGTCAGCACGATCGGTTCCGGAGCAGGTCCTGGTGAGGCAACTGTTTGTACTATTAATATTAATAAAGACTATTTGAATTGAATTGAATTGTGCCAAACGAAAAAACATGAATTTTAGACAAAGTCAATATGAACCTTTTTAATTCATTTTCACGTTTCTAAGTAGGGGTAAAATTTATGGATCACTAAGAAAGATAAATATTAGCAACACATGTATCAGTATATTATACGCGTTAATTGTAAATCAAATATGTATCACTCACAGAATTTGTGCCCAAGAAGGCATCCAGAGTTCTCTTCCTCATGACTAAAATATTTTGCAACTTCAACAAAATATCAATAATCTGTTGAAAAAATACCATTAACAATCCTGTATATGCACTGAATTAATTATTGGGAATGATTACGTTCACAATTAAACCAAATGTCACTGTCACTTCGTCGGGAGGTCATAAATCATTATTAGACGACAGTTTATTTATACACAGCCACCCATCTAAATCAAACGGAGCAAAGAAAATCAATAGGCAGTCAAGTCGCTGGAACAAATTTGGGAAAAATATTTGCGGTATTTGTTAATCAAGTAAAATTTATATTTTCCAGTACAAAATGAAACAATTTAATTACAAGAATTTTAATAAAATTTTCATTGTAGGTTTAAAATTTCGTGCGGTAAACAGAATTTCCTAGCCATTAAGTTTGTTTCTGAGCACAAGGCAGCCAGATTGTATAAAAAGCTACTTAGAACGTCTACAGGATACTTATAGCTTAGATCTTCGCGAAAATCGTGGTTGATAAACATTTTTATTAAGGCACAAGAATGTGCAAATTTATTTTATGAATTTAAAACTATATTTGATATTTTTTCTGACGTTGACAATTTGACATATGACATGATAGTTCGTCGCAAGGGTAAAATAGAAGGAAATCATTATCATTGCGCACATTTGAGCTAGATGGAGACAGTGTCGTTTACATGTGCTAGCGGCAGCGGGTATTTTTTTTGTCAAAATCGTTCTCAGACCTTATAGGCCAGTTATTTAAAACATCGTAGGTGGCAAAAATTGCACTGTTCTAATTTAAAACCAAGTTTGCAGCTTCGAAAGACTTGTGCTAACTGCGTAATGCTCGAAAAACCTTGAAATTTTGGGACTTTTTCAGTTTTTGGCTTATAACTTCGAAAAGGTGCATCTTACGGAGTGTACACTTTTACGGTAGACAAAATTTGCAGCTCTATGTCCCGAGATACACCGCTCCAAAAATTGGCCATTTTTTTCGTGAAGTTCGAAATTATAGTTTTAGCCGTCTTCCGAGCAGGATATCGGCTAAAACATTCATTTTACGAGGAAGTCATAGCAAATGAAGTTGTAGAGCAGATATTTTGCTTTAATTTAAGCATAAGCAGCACCCTGTAGGACCAATAGTTCCCTTGTTATCTGGAAAGAACGAAAAACTAAGAAAATCGGATTTTTCAAGAAATGGGGCTCCCAATGTCAATTGTTATTAAAATTGCACAGGTACCTATAGAATGTTAGAAAAATGACATTGCATTTATAAATTTGATTTATTTATGGAAGGTACTTGCTTCACAAGGTTATATGGCAACGGAACAGCTCAGTGAGGAAAATAGTATCTGCGTAAATTACCTACATGTTCAACTACTTTGGGGAAAATGCGTCAGTTGTATTCCATGGCTACCCAGAAGATGGAGCTGCTAGGAGCACAAAAACAGCATAGCGACATCATTTTTGAAAAATCGACACTGATTAAAGTGCACCAAGAAAAGTTATTGTCCAACCCAAAAGACAAGCAGCGCTTGATCAACTTCATCTGCACTGGACTGGACAGCCAAGCGATCGAAACGAAGCAAGCCTCAGAGTACGCCGACTACCTCATCGTGAGGACGGCATTGGAGAAGAGCGAGGAGTACGAGCACGTCATAATCGTTAGAGGGGATGTTGACCTCTTGGTGCTTCTTAATGGATTTTGCTCTAGCATACAAAATGTACTCTTCCAAAAAAGTGACAGAGGTGGAACGGATTGTGTGAATTTGAAAAGGTCTCTCGGCAAAAACTGTGATGACCGAGGTCAATCAGAACCCTATTTTACTAAAATATACCGAGAAACTGCAGCAAAAGTTTGAACACACCTTCAAATATGTATTTCAGGTATAATTTTAGGGTAATTATACAAAATTTTGGAAACCACCATATTGTTGAAATGAAACAATTCTCACAAAGTGGTTTGACAATTAATGATTGATAATAACACCAATAGATTATTTAAGAATTTATCATAGCAATATTAAAGGCCGTTTCCACCAACCTGAAAGGATAAAGTAGTTAGTGTCACTATAAAATGCCACCAAAGTTAGGGAATTTCTACTTGAGAAATGAAAAATGCTGTCAACAGTGCAAATTTTGGGGATATTTTTGCTTTTATTTTGATGGTAATTAGTAAACGCAAATTAGATTAAAAAACAATGAATAGAAGAAATAATTTATAAAGAAATAATATTTGAGATATACAGGGTGGACCGTTAATAATAGGGGATAGTTCAGGGGTAGATTTTTTGGGCCAAAATATGAGGATATAACCAAATATGCTTCAGTAAAATGTTGCTGTGGAAAAAGATACAGGGTATTAAAGTTCAAATTATTTTTTCGTTTGTTTTGGAATAGGTCTACAGGGGAAACCGCTTTAAAAACCCACCTAGAGCTCAACCTCAAGGGTGGTGTGGAAACGAGGTTAAATTAAAAAACACATCTTTGTGGAAAAAAAGGGAAAATAATAAAAATCACTTGCGTCAAAACCTGCTAGACATGAACCTTATTCTTCTCTACAAATTCATTCTTGGGCATTTTTCTCGTTAAAGAATCCGGTTTTGAGATATTCGTGTAAGATCGATTTTTACCTGTGCGCTTCAAACTACCCCTTAGTTCGTTCGCTGTTACTAAGAAAGACAATTTTTATACAGAATTTAACGACAATTTTTTTATTTCCTATACTTTATTTTTTGCAGAAAAAGGGATTTTCCGTTTCTGAATGGGTTGGGAATAAATTACTTCTTCTAAAATATCTAATTTCCGTGGACTAAATATTGTCAACGTCAGTTTGAATTCCATGTAGGTAATACTTAGGTAGAGGATTATATAGCAATTGTTGCGGGCCAGCGATTACAGAAAGAGACGCGAGTATATGGGAGAGCGAGACAGAAGCAGAAATTGCCAAATATTTCCAAATCTGGTGAATATATGGCAACATGCGGCATCCATCCAAGAAACATGTGGTGATGTAGGGCAATTCGGCAATTTATAGTTAAATTATTACAAACCGCATGTCGTTGTTCAATATTCCTCCATTAATTGTCCCATTATATCCAGCGATAGTCACTAAGCAATTAATTGCTGTAAAAAATTGCACATGCATCTTAAATAAGAGATAAAGTTTAATCAAACCAATTTGTACTCTATCGAAAATATTCTTTAAATATAACAACTACATCTTCACGTACCTATTTCAACAGTTGATGGAATTCGGTAAACTTTGTTCTTTTTATGTTCACTTCGTGTGTCCACTTTCTTTCACGTTTATTACATAATAAAAATAACAGTCCTAACGTTATTATCATCACTATCCCAGGACAAACTGCTTGGCAACATCTTGGACGCGACTGATGAGTCCCCTACAAATCGTAGCTTCCGATGTAGCCACCTGGTGTACCGAATATAGAGAACATAGCGCATAAATCACACATAGCATTATGTGTGATCCCGGTACTATTCCTAATTTATATATGACAATTTTCATTATTATGATACATTTCTTTACATTCTCTAAAGGGACTTAGATGTCCAGTAAAACGAGCAAGCGGAAAAATTGATCGAAATTCGATAAATGCAAGAAAATGGTTGCAAAGCGGATTATATTTACATTTATTTGTTCCGCGCGAGCATAAATATTAAAACCTATTTGTAAACAGTCCTTTTGTTTATTAAAAACTAAAAAGCTAATATTTCGCAATAAAAACATTCAAGTCCCAGTTTAATGACAGAGGCAAAGACTTTTATTGTTTTGATGTTTATGTTTTATGGTTGAGCATTTTGTAATAACTCGTGCAGGATATTGTTCTCTACAACTTGATTTGAAGCCAGATTTATTTGCGAGATGAATTACGTGGGTCTACAAACGCAACTATCTACGGAAAGGAACATTTTATGAAATATATACTTTATGCCTGGAATACGTGGAATTGTGGTTATTAAAGTTTGTCTCTCATTTAGATAAAGTTTTACTCATTATATGGTAGCAGGTAGACACAATACATGATAAACGTGGAGTTCGAAAAGGGCACCTAGTTAAATTATATATGTTTGTTTATGAAAGCCATATTAATACAGTTACTAATGTAATGTTTTGAGTTAAGAAGTTTTGTTTTATATTATCAATTATATCACCGTATCAATATGGTTTTATGGCTAACAAATCGACCATCGCAAATTTAGTTCTGTTCGCCTAAATGTGCCAAAGGTCATCGATTATCAGGGACAGGTAGATGCGACTTCCAAAAACGATGGTTTCCAGGTAGGTGGTGTCCTATTTAGGACCTTAGTTGATCTCAAAAGTCCCCGAAGTGGTAGTGTAAGGATAACATTTGGCAATGCTGTAAAGGGCTAAAATCTTGTTCTGAAACGAATTTTTCGAGATATCTCGGTTTTCATTTCCTCTACGACAAAAATACATCAGGCCAAAAAGAAAGTTATGGAAATTCTCTATAAGAAAGATAGGGTTTTTTTCGTATACGCAATATTTTAGTATGTTTCCCCAGAATGAATCACAATTATTATTTACTAGACTATGCATTGTAAATGCAGCAAATCAACAAACAAGCCATCACCCAATTTTAATGAAGTGCGAAAAACATTCCATTTTCGTCCATTACGTCATCATGAATTCATTATTTTTCTTCTTTTTAATGTTAAAGCCAAACTTTAACAGACTACCGCCCGCCTATGCCCGCGTCACCAAAGTTTATTATGCATTGGCTTACGCGATATCAACTGGTTGCTCTATCGATTCAACCTGGATAAATACGATTAGTTCGCGCCGTGTAAAGGGAGAAACGCTGTTTTACTCCAGTATACTTTATCAGACTACTTAGCCCATATATTTACTAAATAGTTTAAACTCGTGCTAAAGAAGTCCCTTTACATGTAGTCTTACTAAATAAATTGATATATATAATACTATTTTGTCTTTAAAGTATAAGTATATAATAATATAATAAGTTTACGTCAGAATATGGGGATGTGCTGCCATACAAATTTGCAGTTGAAAAGAAAATGAGGACTAAATTCAATGTAGTTTTATCATTTACTTGTATCAAGCTGTTAAGCTACAAATTACTTTGTTAATATAAGCTTATCGAAAAATATCTTGGACGTCGATTTTTTATTTGAATCCAGGATAGAACATAATTAAAAAAATATATTTTTGGAACAATTTTATGCAATTACATTAAAACGCAATGTATACCCAAATCTATGTAACTTTTAAATTTGTAGTGAAAATCACAAAAAATCATTTATTTTTTTGGACCATGATTGCCATTCTTTTGAGTCGTTGTGAATTGAATTTGAATTTATTAGCAAATAAACTATTTACAATACATCACTAAACGAACAAACACGTTATATTTATATTAAAATGAATTCATATAGGTAACGTATAAAGAAACTTAAAAACCGCTGCCCAAGGAATCACTAATTCCACATCCAGATTTTGTAGCCAAGTCTTATACACACTAAATCCTAATGTAATATTTTATTCCCTTTAATAATAGAGTGGAGGTGATAGAGGGGGTGGTAAATGTAAAAAAAAAAATTAGAAGCCCTTGATTCTCGTATACCCACTAAATCAGAATTAAATTTTTTATTCCCTTAAACAATAGGGTGGGGTGGCAATGGGGGTGGTAGAAGGGGTAACTAATGCCAAAATAAATTTTAAAGACCCTTGGTTCTCGTACAAACACTAAATCCCAATTTAATTTTTTACTCCCTTTAATAATAGGGTGGGGGTGGCAGAGGGGGTAGCTAACGCCAAAAATTTTTAGAGGCCCTTGGTTCTCGTATACACACTAAATCCCAATTTAATTTTTACTCCCTTTATTAATGGGGTGGGGGTGGCAATGGGGGTGGTAGAGGGGGTAGCTAACGCCAGAAAAATTTTTTGAGACGTTTCGTTCTTGTATACACACTAATCACATTTTTTTTTTACTCCCTTTCATAATAGTGGGGGGGCGGTATTGGGGGTGACAGTGGGGGTGGGGTGGCGGCTGATGCAAAAAAAAAATTTAAGACCTTGACTCTTCGTACATGCCCTAAATTGCAATTTTATGGACTCTCACGTGCTTGCTTTGCCTATTTACCCTTATTTACCCCATTTACCCCCGAACCCTTCAACGGAATTAGATCAAAACATAATCTAGTTCCAGATCTCGTTACAATACATAAGTGTACCAAACTTCAAGTTAATATCATAAACGGTTCCAGAGTAAACGTTCGCACAAAAAAAGTTACAGACAGACCGATATTTAAAATCTCGACGTTTCATGACATTTTAAGCCTATTCAACAACAACAAAATTTTTGCGTTACTATACGTGGAAGTAATAGTGCCACAGTACTCAAAGTGAGGCGATAGTATACTCTTGTAACAGTTATTTTTGACAATTTAGATATATATTGCTGATCCTTGATAAGAAGTTAATTTTCTTGACTACTTTTTTTATTATATATTGAACAATTGAACATGGGTTTTGAAATTTAATTTATTGTCAGTTATTACACCCAGATATTTTACTTCAGATACTTGCTCCAATTTACTATTATCTATGTAAATATTAATATTTAGGGTTTCCAAAACACGTTTACAATTAATTAACATACATTTATACTTACTTGAGTTTAGCTTTAACTTATTTAATGACATCCAATTTTCCATATATGCAATATCTGCATTTATATAGTTTTCTATTGTTTTTACATTTTTATCGTATACATATAACATAATATCATCAGCAAAGAGATTTATAAGACAATTATTAATAGAACTTTTTATATCATTAATACACAGTATAATAAGGAGTGGTCCCAAAATCGAACCCTGTGGTACTCCATGTATTGTTGCTTCTTTTAGTGAAATTATTGTACCATATTTTGTTTTCTGATATTTCTCACTTAAATGCGATCGGAACCATTCCAATACTACACCATCTACTCCATACCATTTTAGTTTTTATATCAGCTGTTCTCGAATTATAGTTTCAAAAGCTCATTTGAAGTCTATGAATACGACACACACTGACGAGTCAGAGTGTATACTTTCTCTTGTATTGGATACAATATTTTGTAGTGATGTTTTACATGAATGACTTTTTTTAAATCCTGATTGTTGTAATAATATGTTATTTTTTCTTCAATATATTCATCTAATTGTCGCTTCACTACTCTAATATCTTTTCATAAACTGGTAAAACATTACTGGTCGAAAATCAGTTGGACCCTGGTATTTTCTCTATTGGTGTTATTGTCGAAGTCTTCCAGTTACTTGGATATTCTCCAGTTTATAATAACAAATTTATAATATTAAGAAAGATATGGGAGGCGAGCGTAGGTGCGTCTTTACTATGTACATACTTTGATATACGATGTAAAGCAACGTCAGGCACAGTTAGTAGTTGGATGGATGACCGTTCCAACGAAGACCGCGTCCTCGCCTCACACATCTTCCAGCGGCTTGTATATCAGTGTATGCGCGGAAGCTATACAACCTTAGGCGAGGGTTGTATAGGGGATATACCATCCTTCGGAGGGGATGTAAAGCCGTCGGTCCCTTGTCTATTAAATGTTAGGCAAGTAAAAGATCCCTACTCTTCTTAAGAGAAGAGGTTCAGCAAAATTCCTGGTTGGGGGTAGCTCGTCTACAGGCGTCGGTGATAGGCCTCAGCAGCGGAAATAGGCCGACGTTAAATAAATGTATATAAAAAAAGAAAGATATGTCCTATTTCTTTAAAAGCCCATTTTAGGATATCTACAGGAATGCCTTCCTTTGTTCCAGCTTTTGGTTTTCTACAATTTTTCGCAACTGTTCATAATCTATTTCTTTCCATGTCCATTTATTAATGATCATTTCATGATTTATAAAAATGTCCATAATTACTATAGTATCAATACTATCTACAACATCGTTTATACTATTTACTAAATAAGTGCCTAAATTTATTTGCAATTATCATGTCATCTTCTATTTCTTCATCGTTAAATTTGCACTACATTCAAACCTGATACAGGCAATTTTATGATATAATATATGATTTGCAGGAAACAACTACTCAGTGGGCAAATACCCCGACCTGCATTGAATTACACCTTACAAATCATGAAAGAATGGTAACCAATATCATTTGTCAATTCCCTGATCAGACACAGATCGGTTTCGAACTTATTAGTTCTCATCAGTATGCCATAGGTCATGGAACAGATAAATGATGGTGGCCAACCTGCTAGTTTTATACAAACTATAGTAAATTGAGTAGTGGTGAGAGGTAAGTGAAACCTCTCAAATGGTCAATTGCTACTATACACCATAGATGTCTCCATGGGCGTATAGCGACTTGCGATTCTGCAAGTACCTGAGAGCGCCAAACTTTCAGTCCTAGGTGGACTTAACCTACTGTTATAATATATGATTTGCAGGAAACAATTACTCAGCGGGCAAATACCCCGACCTGCATTGAATTACACCTTACAAATCATGAAAGAATGGTAACCATCATATATTATAATAGTAGGTTAAGTCCACCTAGGACTGAAAGGTCGCCGCTCTCAGGTACTTGCGGAATCGCAAGTCGCTATACGCCCATGGAGACATCTATGGTGTTTAGTAGCAATTGACCATTTGAGAGGTTTCACTTACCTCTCACCGCTACTTAATTTTATGATAGTTTTCAGAAACTTAAAGTGTTGGATTTCTTTCGGAACTTGAATCAATAATTCGATGTGCTGCAAATTTTTCAAAAGTTAAAAATATGTTGAAAACCTTAACACGACATTAAAGTTTGAATTTAATATTATAAGACAAGATAGAAAATGTCAAAATAAATATTTTTTATCGTCTGAAATCTATCGAAAAAGTCACAGTTTTCCAGATATTATATACTCGATTATATACAATTTTTTGCGATTCCGGAAAAGTGTGTGGAAAATGTTAATAAGTTGGCCTCAGTCTCACTGGTATGACGTTAGGCTAAGCCTAGCTGGCAACCTCCACTCATTTTTATTTATATTAAGCTGTCTTTATACACGAAATACCCGATATTCGTTAGCAGTTTCTTAGTTTCCATTCACTTGAGTTAACCCACTTTAGGGCACTTTTGATAAAACAAAGAGTAACATTAATCAGAGCACCTACGCAGTTTGAAACAACAGCCTAAATTATTTATATTGAAATGGATTTTTTAAGCTCGTCTGTGTTAGAAGTGTTTTATTTTCCTAACAGATTAATAAATTATACGAAATCGTGCTACAGGCGGAGGGTTAATGTTTTGGTTTTTATTCATATATCATCCACATTCAAGTTATATTTGATGGTCCTCACTTATCTTTCTAGGAAGTAAAGCTAAATTATTACAGATATAAATATGACAGTTGATATAGCGGATGGAATCCATAAGATTTGATTAATGGAAGGATCAAACGTGTCAAACAACCGTTAACTGTGCTAGTCCTGTTTTTGATAGTTTCTTCAACATTATGGCTCTAATAAGATTCACTCCTGATGACTTTTCTAGTTTAATAAATTAATTTTTTCCTTTAATGTCTTTGGAATGAACATTTTGAAGCGTTCTTGCATTTGGACTGGAATGTATAGGTCTTACTCTAATTGCAGTAAGTGTAGAGTTTGTTTATAAATAAATAAACACTTTATTCATCCAACAACTACAACCCAATTACAGGGCAAAAATTAAGTACACCTATCTATAATGTTAAATACTATGATTTTTTAAATATAAAATACAATAAAAATGTAAATATTTAAACAAAAATTTTTAAAAATGCGTGCATATAAGAAACTATATGGCAAAATTTAGTCTTTTATTTTGATTTATTTTTGCAAACCGACACAACATGCTTTTAATATTAACTTATAGTGTATGTTCGAGCATAATCTAAACTTTCTTTACATGTTGTTTAAACATTCGCAATGGATTGCACTTGAGGTTAATAACGCCTACTTTTTCTTTAATGTGGTGCATTTGTTTCTACGAAAGATCCACCACTTGACTGCGGGGTGTAAATAACATTTTCAGCCTTGTAACTATTTTTTATCAGATTCAAAATTATGTTTTGTTTTAAGTTCGACGTGTGCCTTCACATTTCTTCTTTCATTTGATATTTCATCACAACACAATGTATTAGATTTTGTGTTTTGGTTTCCGATGCCAATCCCGAATAAAAAGATGCCAGTACCAAATATGGCTTCCGAACTTAAATATTAGAAATGATTTAAGAACGTGTCAAATATATTGAATTTTAATGCATTTTGCACTTCTGCAAAAATTAATAGAAAGCAAATTGTACATCTTACCTCGGTCTATGACTTCTTTCACAATGTCGTTGGGAAATATACATTATTTCTGCTTAATCTTACTTATTTGAAAGGTAAAGTATCAGGGGATTTTTCGCTTATTTGACGGCGGCGATTTGTTGCACAGCTATTTTTTATAAATAAATTGATGGACAGCAAACAGCAAAAGCAAAGGACAGCAAAAAAATATTAACATCGTAACGGAGTAATGCAGAAAAATTAATACCTTTTCAAACGTATAGATCGAACTTTATAAGGTTTTAAAGATTACCTAAATAATGGACATCTAACAAGACCATCGAGCGCATGCTTCGACCCGTGCAATAAGAATATCCAATAATATATAACATATTAACCGAAAAGTTTCCTATCGGATAGGACGATTTGAACGAAGCCAGGGTAACAATCTGTGAGTGGGGACCAATTAATTTACCCTCTGCCACATATAAATTGTTATAATGTTTATTCCTCGCCAATGTAACCTTTACAAGGGTAGATTTTATTATGAACTTTGGCTGAGTTCTCACTCACAAACCACCTATTTATGAATTATTTAGTGACAACTAAATATATGAAAACGGTTAAAATTTCTTTTCGGAATATAATGGAAGTTATACATGTTTTAGGAACTGCTTGAAGGGGTTGTTTTTCAGGCTGCTTTGTTATAACGTACAAAAAGTACGTAAGCACATAAGTACCCTGAAGTTTAAGCTGTTAAACATTAACATCATATACAGAATGTGATGTGAAAAAGTGTATAATCTTTTATAACCTTTATTATTTATGTATGTACCACTTATTTAACTGTACAATTTTCTTAAGTTACTATTTAGTAAGAAAAAAGCTATGACCGAAAAATATTAAACATAATATTATTAAGAGTGAAGTCCAGATTATCAAAGATACTATTCACGAGGACGCTGACGTACGAAAATTGCAGAAAATTAGTTTTCAATTAACCGAAACCCAGTCAAGTCATATTTGATTTCTGTAGGCTATAGACACAAACATGCGCAAGTGCTTGCCATATGCACGTAAATTAACGTTCAACGTTTTAATGTTTAGTTTTGATGTCAGTTAAAAATAGTGTTTTCATTTCTAAACATCACGTTTTACAATACACCGAGCAAAATCCGGCCATGTGCCTCTTATTCTTTGAATACGGCTTGAATGGCATTAAACTGTTTTAATGCGCTGTTGTTGGTTCCACAAATGTCGTGCTTCCGGTAGGTATACCTGACACACAAATACATATTACGCTGTGCTGCTTCAAACTTGTATTCTAAAGCTAATAAGTAAGAACCACATCATGTTTTTTACTTAAATGTTCTATTTAAATGTTTTCAGAAAGTTATATCAGAAAGTTAAAATGTTATATCAAAATATCTTATTTGCCATGCATATGAATTTATTTGTAACAATTTTGATAATGCGTTTCAAATATCAGGTGATCATATCTTTTGTCTTTGATATTTAACAAAAATCTGCAAAGTGGCGGTTACTAAATTTATAGAATACTCAACAAGGAAAAGGGTAACAACTTATTGGATTATTTTGACTGCTCGGTTTGATGGTGCTTTTATCTAACATTGTTCAAGAAAATCAACCAACCTTTTGATGGGGCATCATACGTGTTAAACCAAATACCATGGACCATTTTTCTGTGTATGCGGGGAAAATAACGCACATATGTAGATAAGATATGACAGTTCTGGTTCAAAATCCCATGTATTTTATTATGGAGGTAGTCACACGAGTATTATTAACAAGCATATATATTGAATTAATAGATTTGAATGTAGAGTTACATATAATTTGAAGTAATGGAATTAGGTACAGTGGAAGTGAATATTTGGTACAAATTTACAACGAAGAGAGCAGTACACGTGTAACTCCGAAATGAGATCAAGACTGATGCCTTGGCACTATGCTATAATAGTACATAGTATCTACCTTTTGGAATTGTTACAGATATATATTTGTAATCAAGATATATGGATAAAATTATATAAATTTTGTTAAATTACGATTTATATTTGGAGTGAATGTGATACTATAAATGGTTACATTGTTGATCTATACCTCTACCATGATAGTTTGCGACTACTAAGAATTTAGGCCGTTTAGTTTGATACTATGTGGTCTCATCAGGATGGAGCAAGCCCACATCATCATCACAATTTCTTTAGTTATTTAATCAAACTTACCCAGGAGGATAGATTGGACCAATGGGATATTTAGGTGTGGCTCGCTCTATCTCCTGGCAATACTTCATTAAATTTTTATTTATGGGGATTTTAAATATAGTTTTAGTGAATTATAAAAAAAAATTGAAAGTAAGTAAGTACTGAATATTCAACTAAAACTGTATGTACAGTCCACAGTATGTACAGTAATTTAAAAAAATATTTTTTCTCTATGGAGAATTGTAATTTAAATATTAAGTGTGTTACAGTACTGTGTTCAGAATGAAACACATACTCATTTTCAGTAAAAAAAATTAGAGGTACAATTTGAGAAAAATTTAAGGGGAGTTCCTTAGTATATGCAATCAGCAAGGTTTTTTGATGCGATGTAAAAATACTTTTTGTTCATTTTTTGACTTACCAATGAACAGAGATATTGACCGTAAAACACATTCTGGGATACTCGGTATATGAAATAAAGCTAAAGAAAGGGTAATTAAGGATACCTGAGGGTAATTAAGGGTAATCAATAGTAGTAATTAAGGGTTAATAAGGGCAAGTAAGAGAATAAATGAAGATTGATAAATCGTCATCGTAGATAGTTCTGTAAAACATAATATTTGCTCAATTATACACAGGATGTATTACCTCGGTTAAAAGAGAACTTGTGTTGTTTCAAATACCTCCTATATGAATTTCAATCAAATTATATGCATTGTCTTAAGTAGTGGTGAATTTCTAATCCTCTGTGGTGAATACAAGCAATTTTTCGTAAATTTTGAGATGTTACAGAACCAAAAGCGATATACTACTCGTTAGTAATTTACTATTTTTCATATATTATGAATCATAAACGATCATATAAGGGCATACAACGCAAGGGATCATTCATACGGAGATCCATGTAATAATAAAATGTCACAAAAAAATCTTCATAAAAAAGTACATGGAACATTGATCCAGAACTGTCATAATTTATCTACTCATAGGTATGAAATCGCATTCTTGCGGAGGTTGTGGAAAAGTAATGTCCTAATGTGTTAAAATCTTCACCTATTGACTCGATAGAAGCATATTGGACTATTTTTTGTTATGTGAAAAACAATCTTTTTTGTTCTCTAAACGCCTATCGAAATTTTTTGTAGGAGAATATGTGAGCGATTGTCAAATTACGGAATCATCTTTTTATAAATAGCGCCGTCCATAAGAATCAAACATTATTGAGTTGTCTGAACCACCCGCTAATCGCCGCCCAGTGCTAGCAGCAGCCCGATAATCAGTTTACTATAACTATGAATAAATTAGATGCAATTAATTAGTCACCAGTTCCATTTCTAGTCGCCTTTTTAGGGTTACGTTTCTTGCCTTGCCTACTTCTACATTCCCACATTTCCTGTGATATTTCCGTCCAAGTAAACTATTTGCAAATTAAATTTTAAATATCCTTCGACAGTAAGGAAAACCGATTAAATAACTAAATGCGACTCGGAGAGTGAAAACTGAATCGTGCAACTTTACGAGATCTATTATTGGAATTAAAATGTAAATTTGACTTCATTTTATAAGCAACGTCAGATCAATAAACGCCTGGTTTATTATTGAGGCCAGGCAGAGAGAAGGACCAACATTCCACCGTCCCAAAGGGGCCTTGCAGATAGATATTAATTTAGTAATCTTCTTAAATCTTGCTGACGAAATATCGAATTCGAGCATAAATATAAACTCATAAACTCCAAGACGGTTAAGTCGCGTCTGCAAATACCTGATAACATTGTATTTGTGACAAATGTACGCCAGGTATCTGCAGCGTACAACAAATTCCGGTGGAGTGGATTTGAAATTACTGAAAATTGCCTGTTCTGATTCAGGTGCTAGTTTAAACGTGAGTTGACAAGAACTTATTGGACGTGGCTTTGAAAGTTTTGTTGTATTGTTGTTGTTTGATGAAAATGATTAAAAGTTGCGGTTAGACGAATGCATGTTTGACTGTATTATACAAATAGGTACATATTATGACCGGACAAAAAGGTTAAGTAATCGTAGACAAAAAAAATTACATAAATTCGCCTCATATCACAATGAAATCAAACATTTATTTTATTTGTTTATTTAGGCACACCATTCCACAGTAAAAAACAATTACAGGGTAAGTTCTGGGCCAAAAAGACGTGTATTTTCTTATGGAGGTTCATTTTGCAGAATTTTTGTTTGGGACAATGAAAACGGGTGTTCATCATCGCTTGTATGGCTCGCTGCCGAAGAGATACCAAATAACAAAAAAAAATCAACACAGCGAGCCGAAACAACCCAAAGGACGCATGTTCAAACCCCGCCTGCTCAGCTTTTCTTTATCCATTATAAAATTAAAATGACTGTTCCTAATTTCCCGAATCCCATTAATTCAAATTATTAGTAATTATTTTATATTAAATATATATTCTCTAGTATAGTGTAGATTTATGTAGTTTCCCAGAATCCCGAATCCATCACGTCCCTATTGCCCCGAACCCACCCATTCTCATTTTTCTGAACGAAAATTCTGCAAAATGAACCTCCATAAGAAAATACACGAGTTTTGGCCCAGAACTGTCCTAGCATATCTACTAGGGTGGGAAAAGGAGGGAGCAATATACATGTATTAATGCATAAGAAATCAAAGTGGACCAATTAAAAATGCACTAAACTGACATGATAAAGAGTACCTATGTAGAACAAAGAAGAAATATCAAACGATTTTGTGAATACTTTTATCAAATCGAAAAAAGTCAGGCAACTATAGTTAAAAAGATCCAATTTATGAATTTAATAGGTTTATACATTCAAATTCGTTCTTTTTAAAATATAACAAATCCACAGGAATAAACAATTATAAGTCAGAAAACGATTTCTAACAACGGGATTTCGATATAGCAATGGGGTCTCCTTTATCGCCAATCTTAAGCAATATATTTATGAGAGATTTTGAAAATAGACATGTTCAAAATTGTACACACAAACAGGTTGAGTTATGTTGGCGATATTTTTGCAATCTGGACTCATGTTGGTTTAGTACATATTTTTTAGACAATATAAATAGTAAAGAATCTTTTATTAAATTTACTTTAGAACTAGAAAATATGAACAAATACCGTTTATAGATATATTAATTAAAAGAGGAAATAATACGATTAAAACAAGCGTTTATATAAAACTAAATTAAATTTAAACTCAGATGAGTCAAATATCATTAAAAGGGGCGTTATAAAATGTTTATATGATAGAGCCAAAATAATTGCGTGAAAAATATTTAAATAGCTGGATTTCAAATGGATATTACTTCCACGTCCAGTGGAAAAAAATTTGCTGTCTGTCTGTAACAATTTTTTTGCGTACGTTTTCTCTGGAACCGTTTATGATATTGACTTGAAATTTGGTACACTTATGTATTGTAATGAAATCTGGAATTAGATTATATTTTGGTCTAATTCTGTTGAAGGGTTCGGGGGTAAATGGGGTAAATAAGGGTAAATAGACAAAACAAGTAAGTAAGAGTCCATAAAATTGCAATTTAGGGCATGTACGAAAAGTTAGGGTCTCAAAATTTTTTTTGGCATCAGCCACCTCCCCCCTCCCACTATCACCTCCAATACCACCACCACCACACTATTATGGAAGGGGATAAAAAAAATTAAAATGTGATTTAGTATGTATACAAAAACTAAACGTCTAAACAAATTTTTTTTGGCGTTAGCTACTCCCTCTACCACCCCCATTGCCATCCCCACCCTGTTATTGAAGGGGGTAAAAAAATAAATAAATTGTAATTTAGTGTGTATACAAGAACGAAACGTCTAAAAAATTTTTTTGACGTTACTACCGCCTCTACCACCCCCACCCTATTATTAACGGGTGTAAAAAATTTAATTGGGATTTGAACCAAGGGCCTCTAAAATCTATTTTGGCATTAGTTACCCCCCTTTATCACCCCTATTTCCACCCCCACCTTATTGTTTAAGAGAATAAAAATTAAATTGGGATTTAGTGTGTATACGAGAACCAAGGAGTTCTAATTTTTTTTACATTAGCCAACCCCTTTACCACCCTCACTCTATTATTAAAGGGAATAAAATATTACATTGGGATTTAGGGTGTATAAGACTTGGATACAAAATCTGGATGTGGAAGTAATGATTCCTTGGGCAGCGGTTTTTTTGTATGTTACCTGCTAAAGGACAGCTACATCGGTCTTGAAAGGCAACCCTTATAGTGTAATTGTGAAATAAATATTTTTTCCTCCATCCGTATAATTTTGCTCAATGAAAACTAGCTTATAGAACGAGTTAAAATTAATGGTTGACTCGTCTCAGGTAGATAAGTTCAATAAAAGTGAGATTCGTGAATACTTACAAGTCATATGCACAGAGAAGATTGGCCACTTACCTGTAAAAAAAGAAGAAGATATTAGGTTAATTTTTAATAAAGTACCCACAGTGTTAAAATTTGAAAAAAAAGTAAAATCATTAAGTAGTTTCTACAAAAACCAAAATACTTCAACAGTACACTTAAATACGCTACTCAATGCACGTTTCAGCAACACTGTTAGCATCGTCAGGGGATGGACATTACAAAACGAATCTAACAAAATCCTGTACAGGATTACACAGAATAAAGAACACTTTTTTAGGTTTGTTTTAGTTTTGGCCATCTTCGGATAATGCCAACATGGTAGCCGAAAGTCGCTTTATGTAATGTATTCGACTACAGGGTTCAAGTGTTTTGAAGTTTATGATCATTACTATAATATCGTTCAAAGATTTCCTGCAAATAAAAATGCAACAAAAACTCAGCTCAGTATTAACGCCGGCGAACCAGTCGATATGGTGTCATCAAGCAAGCCGACGTATATTAAGGACCTATAATAATAAGATCGTAAAGTTCTTGTTGCATTTTTTATTTGCAGGGAATCTTTGAACGATACTATACGTTAAGTCGAAGTGTCTAAGTACGTTAAGAAAAGGTAACATTGAAGTTACAAAAACAGACCGGATATTAGATACATGATCTCTGAATTTAGATTTAAGTGTCAAAGTTACTGATGTTGATGTTGAACTTTCATTTTCATTAAAAGGCTATGACAAAATTGAGTACAAACACAAATATCCAGGCCGGCATTCACGAAATTGGACCGGGCTACATGTAAAGAGTTTTAAAAAACTACACTTCCTTAATTAGAGTTTTTCTTGTTTTCCATCTTAAAAAGTTACTCTTTTCATATAAATGTTTTTAAAAGAGTTACATTATTTAATTGTGGCCGCCGGCTAGGTGTCGGTCTGCCTCGGCTCGGTTTCCTTTTAATTAAATTCATGTACCAATTAGTGGGCAGATTTATAATTTAAACTGTAATCGTCTTTAGGATTGTACTTTTATTTCTTCCGGCATTTCTTCCGTATCCTTTGAAAACATAATAATCTAACAGAACTCATGAAAACTATTCCGAACATTCCATAATAATAATAATTATTAACTAAACCATCTTTATCAAGAGTTGATTTCAACATTGTAAAGTACGTTTTATTTAATTGGTTATATACATGGCCAACATGGTTAGTTCAGGATAACTTGTGATCAAGAAATGTGCCAAATAATTTTACGATTCTGATCTAATACTTAATATTTTCATAAAGAACAATGCGATTTGGAGCAGTTCGCTGAAGAAAACAATTTAAAAGCACAGTGTTTTTCTCATTTAAGGGAAATAATTGTATTTCCTCTAATCATCTTACCTTCACAGCTTTGCCTTTGTCCGCTCTGGACAAGTATACAGAAGGCAGAAGTCTGTAAGTAAGTTTCTCCTTCAGCAGAAGCCCGGGCAGTTAACGTATAATGTTAAACTGGGGGTGATTTGGCCACCGGCCCAGATATTACACTACTGGTCCTGGATAATTAGAAAGCAAAAATTTCGTACTAAAACCATAGACAAAAATACTACAGAAGAATCGAGTCTTTGGATAAAATACGTTCCGGAATGCTTGTCAACAAGCATAAAAGGAGCAGAACCAGAGCACCCGCGTTTGATATTGGAAAGTGAAGTGAGTAAATTAAAGCATTTTCTGGCTTAAAAAATATCCTAAATTAGTTGCTAAGAATATATTACAGTTAAATCATTATTTCCGTAAGAGGGAGTAATGGGGTAGTGAAGCGCAAGTTATAGCCTCTCCTACTCAATTGTTAACCTCACCTTCGCGATGAGTTCAATTTGAACTTGGTGCACCCTGTTTTCACTAACGAGGCTCTAACGACCGAGTAAGGGCGGAATAACCCTTACCTTTTGCCGTGAGCCCATCCACCTTCTCACGAAGAGTGCGGTAAAAATAGCCCACCGCACACAAAGGTTGCTTTTGGAATCGTTTGGTTACCCCATCGTCGCAGTCTCCTTCTGTGCCATGGGACCACACCACTCGCCTTCCGCAACCGAGCTGGTCAGTTGCATACCTGCTCCAGCTAAAACTTCAAATGCAGCTTCGTTTTCAGTCGATTAAGGCTTTAAAAAAATGATGGAGCGTTCAAGTGGGACAAAATCATTCGGAGGTAAAATACCCTCCCGATCGGATCTCCGGGGGAGGGTGCCCACAGGGACACCTCATCGAATGTCGAAAAAACACCGACAAGTTAAATCCAACAAAACTAATTCTTTCATCTACGGCGCTTGGAATGTTCGTACTTTGAACGACAGCACTCGCACCGATCGGCCTGAAAGAAGAACTGCTCTAATAGATAGAGAACTTCACCGACTCAATGTTGACGTTGCAGCTCTCAGCGAAACTCGATTTTTGGAGGAAGGCTCTCTCACAGAAAAGTACTACACCTTCTATTGGAAAGGTCTTCCCACCAATTCAAGAAGACAACATGGAGTAGGATTTGCCGTTCGGAATCAACTTGTATCCAACTTAACACAAGTACCACAAGGCCTATCCGAGCGTCTAATGCTGCTACGCTATGAGCTATCAGATGGCAACGCGGTAAATCTAATAAGCGCCTACGCTCCCACTCTGGATGCAAGTCACGAAACCAAGGAAAGCTTCTATCAACAGCTGGAAGAAACCCTCTGTAGAATACCTAAAACAGAACGACTCGTTATTCTTGGCGATTTTAACGCTAGAGTTGGGAGAGATGCAGACACCTGGCCAGGCATCATAGGCAAGAACGGTTTGGGCAACATGAACGCTAACGGTCAACTACTCCTAACTAAATGCGCCGAACATGATCTAGTTATAACAAACACCATTTTCCGACAAAAGGATAAATTTAAAGGCACCTGGCGTCACCCCAGATCAGGTCACTGGCATCTACTGGACTATGTTATCGTACGTAGGAAGCATCTCAAGGATGTCCAAATTACAAAGGCGCGCATTGATAGCGAATGTTGGACCGATCATCGTCCTGTTGTCTCTAAAATGAAAATTGTTATGAGACCCAAACACCGAAGAACTCAAGTAAAACGTAGACTCCGTCTCTGTATTAGTAAATTGCGTGACCAACAAACCGTCGAACAGCTAAAGCAAAAAGTTCAAGAGAATTTGAGTGCACTAGAAGAAACCAATTCTGTAGATGTCGCTGCTACCTGGACACAAATTAAAGACAGTTTAAAAAGTGCGAGTGAGGAAATTCTTGGCACTGCAGCAAGTAAAAAACAGGAGGACTGGTTCAATGATAATGAAGCTTTTATACAAGAACTTCTTGACCGCAAACATTCTGCCTTCCAAGACGCTATCAACCACCCCAACGACTCATCAAAAGCAGAAGCTTTTACCCAATCTAAGTATGAAACGCAACGCGAAATCAGAAGAATAAAGAACGAGTGGTGGGCAAGCAAGGCCAGAGAAATTCAAAGGTACGCCGATTCACACGACTACAGGAATTTCTTTCAAGGAGTAAAAGCAGTGTACGGCCCCAGTCGGAAAAATATGTGCCCTATTAAAGATTTAAATGGAAATCTCCTCAAAGAAGACCAGGAAATAAGAGCCCGATGGAAAGAACACTACTCTAACATTCTTAACCAGCAAAGTCAAGCCGATCACGATATTATAAATCTTATCCCTCAATATGACACCTTCGAAGACTTAGATAAACCACTAACAACGGAAGAGATCTTAACCGCCATTGGGCAGCTAAAAAATAACAAATCTCCCGGCGCCGACTCACTCCCAGCTGAGATCTTTAAAGCTGTGTCGTCAGAGCTCATATCCTACCTCAAAAAACTGTTTGATGACGTGTGGGAAAGTGGTCAAGCTCCGCAGGAGTTTCGTGATACACTTTTAATCAACCTCTTCAAAAACAAAGGGAGCGCTGCGGACTGTGGAAATTACAGGGGTATAGCTCTCCTGGCTGTTGGAGGGAAGATACTCACTAAAGCGATGGCAAATAGGCTAACACCTGTTATGGAAAAGTTACTTCCTGAAACACAGAGTGGCTTTAGACCAAACCGAGGCACATCGGATTTAATCTTCACACTTAAACAGCTTCAAGAAAAAGCACTCGAACATCAAGGAGAAATTCACATGGCCTTCATTGATTTAACCAAGGCGTTTGACTCGGTGGACAGGGAAGTGCTCTGGAAAATTATGTTCCGCTTAGGTATCCCTAGAAAATTTGTGGAAGTATGTCGCAGTCTACATACAAACAACAACGCCCAGGTTATGTATAATAATGAGGCAACCGAACCTTTCCAAACTCTCACTGGAGTTAGGCAGGGATGTGTCCTGGCACCCCTACTCTTTAATTTGTTTACCACTGCTCTAACAATTATTGTTGACAACAAACTGACAGTCAGAGGAATAGGTCTCAGATACCGTTTTGATGGCGGTCTCTTTAACATAGGGCGCTTTAGAGCTTTCACGAAGACACGCACACGATTCATTTGTGATCTCCAGTATGCGGATGACTGTGTACTTTTAGCCTCTACGCCGGAAGAGCTTCAAGAACTTTTAGATGTGTATGCCCAGAGCTATGATTCCTTGGGACTTAAAATCAACATTGGAAAGACTAAGATTATGTCAACTCCTCATCAAGTGAACCAAATAGACATTACACTTAACGGAAATTCTCTTGAAGTGGTGGATCAGTTCAATTACTTAGGCAACGTTGTTAATGACAAAGCAAACATGGACAGCGAGATTCGCAATAGAATTAACGCTGCATCTAGAGCATTCTGGGGACTTAGAGAGAGAGTATTTGACAACCACGACCTTGCTTTGTCCACGAAAATGGCTGTCTACAGAGCAGTTGTCATTCCAACACTGCTATATGGATGTGAAAGCTGGGTCACTTACCGTCGTCATGTGAAAGAATTAGAACGTTTTCAGCAAAAACACCTCAGAAGTATGATGAAAATCCGTTGGTTCCATCACATATCAAACGTGGAAGTACTCAGGAGAGCAAACAGCCTTCCAATTGAGGTGCTTATTTCAAGAGCACGCCTAAGATGGGCAGGTCACGTTCATCGTATGCATGATAACCGCCTTCCTAAATGTACACTTTATGGTGAATTGCTAAGCGGTAGAAGAAGGCGTGGCGGTCAACGAAAGAGGTTCAAAGACGCTCTCCATGAAAATCTAAAATCCTGCGGTATTGCAGACGAGCAATGGGAACAACTTGCAGCGGACAGAACCGAATGGCGAGGGGTTGTGGCCAGCTATCAAGGAAATGTTGCTGCAAGAAGGCCGAATCCAAGACCTAACCAGGTCTATGTTTGTCCTGATTGCGGTCGACATGTGCTCTCCCAAATTGGCCTCTATAGCCATAGTCGTGTGCACCGTAGATGAATGGGAATTACAATAGACTACACCTTTTACTTGTTTTTTATTGTACACAATTTATCGACTGTAACATTTTTATACTCGGACTCGAGTAACGGCTAATAATAATAATTTCCGTAAGAGTTTAAAAAATATTTGATTAAATTACAACTTTGAATATAATCATTAAGTACTAACAAAGCAAGATAGAATATACATTTATAAACAGTGAATTAATATTTTCTACTTTAAAATAGTCGTTTAATGCAATAAGTCATTTCGACTGCATCATTGATCGCATAAACATTACGTTTACTGCGATGGCTATTGTCTCCAACTGGAACCTGCAATTTCTTTGTTCTCGGTATATTTTTGTGTTGCACTGAACTTGCCGGGTTATCCCTAGTAATTACCAACTTCGCGTGGAATATTAACATTTAAAAAATGTAAATCTATGCATTTATTCTCGCAATGCACGATGTAGCGGAACATTTCAATTCTGTCGATTCAAAGATATTTCGCAATCATGTTAATGTTTCTCAACGCTTCGCGCTGCAAACACATGCTCTGTATAAAGGTGATTTATCCCTATGCTTGGTTTATACCCTGCCTCTATACCGAAAAGAATAAAAACGAATTCACCTCGAGTCGCTCTGGCCGGAGATATAATTTACGCCTTATAATACATCACGGTACTGGAGAAAGGGGGAAAATATAACTTCTGTAGAACTAAAAATTTCAGGAATTTTTTTCTTTTCTATCACTCAGTAATTATCTTTGAAAGATTATCGCAACAATGTATATGTTATACTTCAACAGTCCAAGATACAACAACACATCAAAGCGATAATTTCATACATTGGTCACATTTGATCGACTCCACATCAAATCTAATTAAAAGAACAGAAGTCGGTGCTCCTTGCGCTTTTTTTATAAGAACGTAATAAATTTGGATACATTAAAAATGGTGGCAGTATAAAATATGTCGGGTGACATTTGCCTGGGATTATTTTCTCGTTTATATTTTATCATCGATGCAACATGTCTATTATAGAAAAGGAGATGTAGCAAAGAGACTTTGAACTTGGTTTAGTTCGACAGTTGCTACTGACCTCGTCAATATTATACAGTTCTCAAGCAGTTCCTTTTTACCTTTTGTGTCGAACACTATGGGCTTTTACCCTATGTTATTTAAAGTTTTAAATTTATCTGATCGTTTATTTATTTATATTTTACCCTATGTTATTTACAGTTTTTTGTTTATCTGATCGTTCTCTTTTACCAGTTTTTTTAATGATAGAAAACTAACTACACCCTGTATTTTTCCTGTTTCATGATAGTATAAAAGTTCGATTTTAAAATTACTGTCATATATAAATCTGTTCTCATTTGAAGACCGATTTTTTTATCACGGTTTCCTCTGCAAGCGGTTTATCAAATATGAATACTTTTGGCATTATTCGCTTCCCTTGGCGAGTAGAATCAGACAAATTCCCATTCGAAAATATATATATATATTTTTTCAATGTTTCATGGACATACGAGTTAAGTCTCGTAAGTTCAACAGAAGAAATATATTTACTACAGAGCCCGTAAAAACCCCAGACAATATAAAGTTATCCTCTAGACGTAAACGAGTACTAATGGATCACTCGAAAACTTTTGCAAAACAATTTGCAGATGATGAACCCAATTTTTCATAAATACCGTATAACCCAATAAAATGGGAAAATTCGGATGAAATAATTCAGAGTGGGCTGAAATAGGTAAAAAAGTCGGTTTTTCGCAAAAAACTCGGAAAGTATCAATTTTACTGTAAATATGTACACATGATGATTATAGGTAATAAAAATCCACACATTTTCATTACATACACTATATGCGTATGATCTATTGTTTTCGAGTTTTTATTGATTTTATCATGAAACAAGTATTCCGATAGCGCGCTATAAAGATGTTTAAGAATTCATATATCTGCCAATATTGATCTAATGGAAATGAAAAATAAAAGGAGATTGCTTGTAATTGAATTCTCTACAACTTTCATTTGAAACATTCTGCGATCCAAACGACCATTTTTGAGATTTTAGCAAAGAACGCGCGCATTTCCGTTGCGTTGCAAAACTGTCAAAATTTCAAAAAAATCTATCTCGGCTCCAATAAGTCGTACAAAGTTAAAAAAAAAACCAAATTGTGCGGATTTTTATTACCTATAATTTTCATATGTACATATTTTACAGTAAAATTAATACTTTTCGAGTTTTTTGCAAAAAAACGATTTTTTACCTATTTTCTCCCCCTCCCCTACGCTCGCATCTACGGGGGGACTTTTGATATGTTAAAAATTACCACAAAATAAGAATGTTCCCAAAATTTCAGCCCATACTGAATTATTTCTTCCAAATCGGCAAATTTTGTCTCATTTTATTGGGTTATTATGAAACAGCGACGGGATGTGCAATTGTGGACATTAATCTAAATAATTGAAATAAGTTTTAACATGAGTAAAAATACATTTCGTGGATACGGAGACGTCTCTAGAGCTGAACATAACGGGCATGACGAACACAACGAACATAATAAACATAACGAACATGTGAGAGACATAATGTGTTATGATGTTCATGTTCTAAAACGCCCTCTGCAGGCAATACATTTCGACACGTAATTAAATATAGGGTAGTCCTCAATCATACCTTTTTTTCTCAGTTTTTGCTTAACTAAATGTGGAGACGAGAATTTACGTATCATATTTACAATTTTCTATCACATATATTGCATAGATTTCAGAGCTATGCAAATATAAGGTGTTTTTGAGCATTAACTTAACCTTAACTTCAAATATTCTTCAGTTGATATCCACGGTTCCGTGTACCGATTTTTCACTAAGATTTTGGAAGACTACTTTTTAAAAACATCCTGTGAGAATTGTCACTAGCAGTACACCAGATTTTGATGATTGTCCTCCACATACACCTACATCGAAACTCAACGGGTTACCAAACAGACAGTGCCCAATGTAACCGCTAAACTGGAACGGCACGTTTGTCTGTTCATTGATATTATTGGACAATGTTACAATGATCAGCTCCAACAAGATACGCGTTTTTAGGTTTTTGATAGACAAACACAATTTTGCGATTGTCATTTCGTTTTATTACCCATTCGATTACGTGAGTACTTAAACTCTCACTTACAACTTAAAACTGATATTTCGGTAGCAATAACATTATTCTAGTTATTTTCTATTTTTATCAAAATTTTACAATATTGAATTGACGATTGTCACAACTTTAATTTAAACAGGTTAACACGGAAATTCTATTGCATAACATGATAATTGTTATTTTCGTAGAAGATTTGAATGATATACGGTCTGTTCATTAAATACTGGTGCTCTTAACAAATAATATTTGGATTGTTTAACTTCATTTATGGCTATATGCTTCAACTGTTGTTATATAAAATAAAATTGTTAATGTGACGATTGTCCCAACTTTACAATATATGTATTATAAATACAGTGTCCGGTAAAAAGTCTGCACCATATGGAAAACTTCTTTATTCAATTGTTTTTTAACGCGTTTCAGCATTAACTTCATCAGCTTTTGACGTATCGATGCCTTATTAATGTCTACAATAAAATATACTTTTTTTCTGTCGCTGTTGATCGTTTAAAAAATGCTTACTAAAGAAAAAATGAAAATTATTTTAATTCATGACGAAAATAGAACAAATATGGACACAACTGATATTTTTATCCAAAGATATCCCCAAAAGTCTGTTTCCCATTCAACAGTTGAAAGTATTTTCCAAAAAACTTATAGAACGCAATTTTGATGTTAGATTCTTTTTTATGCTTGGCTGCAAGGAGAAATGGAAGAAAATCGATCTTTTGCTACACAGATCCTATTCACAGACGAAACTTTTTCTTCCAATGAAATAGTAAGTTCTCAAAATTGCAGGTGGTGGGCTGATGAAAACCCCGTATTTGTGATTGAATGCAAAGACCAGTACTCTTCTTTAGAGGCAACTAGATTGACAGATATTCACAATACCCATGGCCAGCAAGATCCCCGGACATAACGCCCCTAGATTCCTTTTTATGGGGTTACTTGAAAAATAAAATTTTCCATTGAAGACTTTTCTAAAATATCAGTCATTTAGAAAACACCATCGTATCTGTCTTGAAATACCCCCAAGAAAGGACCCTGCACATTTCTTATGGTAAATGGCCCCCGGTGAAACTAGCTGGAATCGAAATATGTTATTCCCCTTGAGCACCTGATCAAAAGTCCTCATGGCCACAAGGTCACAAAATGTTCAATTTTCCAGATATGGGGGGGAAAGTCGATTTTTCGGGATTTCTTCACTAATACTATGGAGCCAAGGTCCTTTCAATGAAGCGTCGCTAATGTTCTACGCGGGGTTTTCGGGTCGCTGATTTAGATATCAGAAATAGCATGACAGCTGTCAGTTTCACTGTCAACTCGCCTTGTTTTCCGGAAGAGATTTATCAGAATATATACAAGGGTTTTTTTTTTGAGCCACTGGTTTCAAATCAGATATCGAAGGTGACATTTGACAGTTGACAGCTGTCAGTAGCGGTGTTAGCTGTATTATCCGGAAAAGATTTATTTATATACTTTTTCACTGACCAACACTGGTGAATGCGTCAAATATAAAATCACGTTATAATTCGGTCAGTAATCAACAAAAAAAATATTACCTGATACTGGCGTGTTGAGTAATATACTATAAAAGTGCTCACAATATATTAATTGGATTATTTGCATCTACTTTTAGCGTTTTAGCTAACACTGCTACTGACAGCCGTCAACTGTTAAATGCCACCTTCGACATCGGATTTGAAATCAGCGACTTAAGAAACCCCTTGTATATATTCTGATAAATCTTTTCCGGCAAATAAGACGAGTTGACGGTGCCACTGACAGCTGTCAACTGTCAAATGCTACTTTTGACATCGGATTTGAAATCAGCGACCCGAAAAACCTCCGTAGAACACTAGCGGAAGCCGCATTGAGAGGTCCATGGCTCTATACTAATTTTGCTATATTTCGTAGATTTTGTGACAATTTTCAGAACTTACAATACATGTGGTGGAAAAAATAAATAAATAAATGAATATGGATAGCTTAAATGTGTTTAAATTAATAAAGTGATAAATTATTCTAAAGTCATGGTCAAATCAAATCCGAACTAGAAACAAATAATATCAAACTTTACAAAAAAAATACCTGGAGAAATTTAGGTTACTACAAACGCAGCTAAAGGGTTCTTATTTTTTGCAAAAGTAGACTCACGGACCACGTAAATAAATAAGACAGGGTTATAAACCGCTCCACTATTTACATTTGAATAATTATTTTGATTTTACAGGGCCTTTTAGATACATGCATTTAAAAGTTTCATATCTTAAGAACAAGCGAATAATTGCAATAAAAAAAATAATTATAGCTTACCCTATATATAGTTGAGACACAACTTTACTTGATGTTAATCCAATCCCTAAGATCGATACTAGTAAGTCTTTAATAACTTTTTTCTCAAGTATGGGACCGACATACGTATAGATTTTTTAAATATGATACCGTCACGCTTAAAAATATGTAGAACGTGCAAATTAGAGCTATTATTTTGCTACTGCATCGAACTTAAAACATACGAATTTGCAATGTTCAATTTTATTCACCTGTGCAACGTTATAAGAGTGACTTTTTGTCATATATTTCACTTATACTATCAATGAAACATAATACACACGAAAATATATCTGTTTTTTGTAAAACTGGACAACAAATTTGAAAAACTACGACGATGTCAAAGCAAATATTCACTGATCAATGTGGCATGTAAATACGAACGACTTGTGCAGGGACCGGTATACACTCATTAGTCATTACTTAGCGTGCCCCCTGCTTACTAACTGGATAGTTATTGTTAATGCTATGTAGGCTATGCACTATCTTTTGTCATTATATATTAATATCTATCCACTTTTAATAAAGATTATTACATTATTAATAAATAATAAATGCTACTAATAAATAATAGAAATCATTAATTAAGGCATTCAGCACGAAACAGCTCTAAGAGTTTTCTAATTTTCTATAATTTAATTATATTATAAATTAACCATCAACACTGTGCTCGCGTTTGTTAATTAAATTTCTCAACAATTAGGCTGTTATAATCGAAACTTGAGTGCATCGCGTAATTGCAATTATTTTTAGTCGATTTTATGCCGGCGAGCGGCGTGCCCGCGAAAGAGTTGCACGGAAACGTCGGTGTTTGTTTACTGTTGCGTTATCCGAGGGCTGGATTTTCCCTGCCCGATACAGCTACGAGAGGAAAACATGGAAATTAACGTTGCTTTCTGTTGCCTTTGCATCTTGTTTGCTTTTGCGGCGATTACAATAGTGACGCCCCGCAAAAAATCGTTACTACCATCGTATGCATTGAAATATTAAACGAATGTGTAAAACAGAACGGAAGGAAGCTAAAATGTTGGCCTGCATTTTTTTTTGAAAATAACGGGGGCATCTTTTGGGTGGGCATTCCAAATAAAACATATTAACATTATACTAGACCAAAAAATATATAGAGTATTTACAATAATAAAATCAAATTAAATAATTTTTGAGTTTTGTGGATGATCTGAAAATAAATTATTTGTTGATCATAATAATAATAGTCTTTATTGCCCAACAGATTACAAGAATCCAATTACAGGACAAATAGTTTATAACTAAATTGTGAATAAATAACAATATGTATATGAGATTATAGAAAGCCATATGCGAGAACTAGAAAGGCTTAATACCCAAAATGAATCGCGAAAATTCTACAAAAATGTTAACCAAAATAGAAAGGAATTCAAGCCCAGAATATTAACGATTAAAAGCGCGGAAGGAGAGATTATCAGCGAACAAGATAAGATATTAGAGAGATGGGCTGAAAACTTTGAAGAAAGATTAAACATTGGAAATCAGGGAGAAGCAGGCGAAGCAGAAGTACAGCTAGAAGGCACAGACGATGAAAGAGAAAGAGATAGCATCCCAACAGAGGAAGAAGTAGTTAGGGTAATAAAAAAACTGAAAAATCACAAAGTCTCTGGCATGGATGGTATACCCTCTGAGATGCTGAAATATGGGGCGACAAAGCTAAAACAACATATATGTAGGTTAGTAGCACTAATCTGGAGACACGTAAAACTCCCAGATAACTGGAACACAGGTATAATTATACCTATACACAAAAAAGGGGACCAAATGAAGTGCGACAATGACCGAGGAGTTACGCTACTAAACGTAGCCTATAAAGTATTGGCCTACATATTATATGATCGCTTAGCTATATACAGTGAAGGAATCGTAGGAAAATATCAAAGTGGTTTCCGGAAGGGAAAGTCTACAACCGACCAAAAATTTCTTCTCAGGCAAGTCCTAGAAAAGACATACGAATACGGGATTGATACCCATCACTTATTTATAGACTTCAAATGTGCCTATGATAGCATAGACAAAAACGCACTCTATAACGCCATGGTAGAATTTGGCATCCCTATACACTTAGTAAGACTAGTAAAGGCAACTCTCGCTAAAATCGAATGTAAAGTAAGGATACAAAACAGCATGTCAAGATCCTTTCAGACTTACACAGGACTACGTCAGGGAGATAGTCGATCATGTCTGTTAGTCAACATTGCTTTGGAAAAAGCTATAAGAGAATCGGGTATAGCGACAAGGGGAACCATTGTAAATAGAAGCGTACAAATACTAGCGTACGCAGATGACATCGATCTAGTAGCAAGGATAAAGAGAGACCTAATACAAGCCTTCAAATCGTTAGAAGCGGCCGCGAAGAGAGCGGGGCTACAAGTTAATATATCGAAAACAAAGTATATGAAAGTTACTAACAACACCCAAAGACCTGGTGATAAATATATATAATTTTGAGGGGGTAAGAGAGTTTATATATATATTATATTTTGCACTGCTAAATTTTATGACATGTCTAAGGCTTTTGATACTGTGAACCACGAAGTACTTGTGCAAAAATTAGAATACTATGGTATAAGAGGAAACGCCTTAAATTTATTAAAATCTTACCTTGGTGGCCGTCAACAATGTATCAAGTTTAATGGTAACGTATCACAATTCTCTAAAGTCGATTATGGGGTGCCACAGGGATCTGTCCTTGGCCCGGTGTTATTTATTATTTATATTAACGATATGTCTTTCAACTTAGCTTCCGAAGTGGTTCCAATACTGTATGCTGATGATGCCACATTTCTACTTAGCAACGAATTATCACAAAATCTACACCAAAACATCACAGAATCGAATAATTTGATAATAGACTGGTCAGAAAGTAATTATCTCACCATAAATGAGGATAAGACTAACACTTTAAATTTTTCAACAAAAAAAAGTATTACCAACAACGAACCAATAAAACTACTTGGAGT